>OZ012661.1:87120157-87744945 GCA_963942545.1 Oxycera nigricornis
GTCAGGTTTGAATGAAGATTTGATAAAAGCTGATTAATAGTACTTGTGTACATATTTCTATCTTATCTGAAACTTTAGAAAATCTGCCAACTATGTGCTGCAGTAATATCCTAGATCAAAATTTTGAGGACATCTCAGGATTCATAGATTATTAAAATTTTTGTTAAGAGAAAAAAAACCATTTCTGAACCGCATTAGAAAAGCCATCATGATGCCACGACTGCTATTTTGCTAATAACCAAATGTTGTGGCTTATTCTATTCCAAATATATTCTCATAGCTTTTTTTCTACTAAGTATTTAAGAATGAAAGATCCAAATTTTGTGTTAGATTTTTTTAAAAAGTTGCTTGGTTTGTTGATCAATTTTTTTAAAAAATTAGAAACACAAAGCCGTAATGGGCAACGAAGAGTTCAACAGTAAATTTGTGATAGTGCCGATGACATCAAAGCTTCGAAAAGCCATTATTGAAGAACACAACAAAGTTCGAAATCACCTTGCATGTGGTAAGGTACCGGACAAAGAAGGAAACCCATTCCCTTCTGCAGCTCATATGAGAGAATGGTAAGAAATATCCTTATAAATACCATTTCTATAACATCCAAAAATCTTTTCAATGTCAGAAATGGGATGTTGAACTGGAGTATATAGCTTTGAAACATGCTGAACTGTGTGTATTTGAACACGACGAATGTCGTGTTTCCTCGAAGTTTCTTCATGCTGGTCAAAATCTGGCCGTACGATATACATCAGAGAAACAGAATATGAATAGTTTGGTGACAGTGTTTGTTAACAAATGGTATGAAGAATATCAATTGGCTTCGGTGAAAGATGTTCATGAATTACAAGGGTAAGATTTTCGGCTGATGTAAGAAGATATACTTTATACTGCATTTTTTAAGCCTGCGCGCATGAAAATGTGAATATTAAACAGTTCAGTGAGCATGTATATACTTCTGGAACCATGGAATCCTTTCTAGTTGCTTCCAGCATTTGAGGTTTTCCTCAATGAATCGGGAATTGTGATCGTACGTTTCAGTCTCAAGTTATAGCGCGTCAAAGATGGAGTCCACCAAGCAGAGAGATAAAAATGCAACGAAGGCGGCCGAATAAGTTTGTGAAGTTTATGGGCCCGATACTGTAAAGATTCACACAGCACAGCGTTAGTTCGATAAATTTCGTTCTGGTGTAGTGGATGTCGAAGATACACCCGTACTGGTAGGCCAATCGTCGTAGAAACCGATTAAATCGTCGAAATCATCCAAGTAGATAGACATGTGAGCATTCGTTCGATTGGCCAGGAACCGAGTATAGACCATAAAACCATTTGGAACCATTTGCAGAAGATTGCATTCCAAAAAAAAGATGGATGTTTGGGTTCCACACGAGTTGACGGAAAAAAATCTCTTGGACCAAATCAACGCCTGCGATGCACTGCTGAAACGGAATGAACTCGACCCATTTTTGAAGCGGATGGTGACTGGTGATGAAAAGTGGATCACGTACGACAACGTCAAGCGAAAAAGATCGTGGTCGAAGCGCGGCGAGCCGGCCCAAACCACAGTATAGGTGGTCAGTATGCAATCGAAGCCCAAAAGCTCGTATTTTCCTTCCAAGAAATGGCGCCGTGTGCTGCCGATGTGCTGGCCATGTGCTTGCAAAAATTGACGAATGCCTAGCACTGCCAGATTTGCAAAGGATAAAGCATTTTCGCGGACTTCATTTTTCACTTCAAGACAAGAGACATATTTTCAGTCATTTTGACTTTTTCTCTCAATCAATTTGTTAAAAGCAAATGAAATTTGTGTCAGCAAAGACGTTTCGCCATTGTCATTCAATGAACCGAAGTTTCTAACTGCGTTTTTCACGCCTAGCATGAAACGTGCATGGCAGTGCCCCGACCAGTAGATAGTTGCCATTTTGTCATAAATGGCAGCAAACGTATGATAAATGGCAGCCAACATATGATGAATGTAAACAAACATATGCTCAATATAAACAAACATTTGACGTTGTCCCGTAGAACCGCGGGCCGTACTTGATAGTGCGCCTATATATGAAACATTACCTACTGGGTGTACCTATACTGTGGCCCAAACCATCGCCAAGCCCGGATTGATGGCCAGGAAGGTTTTGCTGTGTGTTTGGTGAGATTGGAAGGGAATCATCCACTATGAGCTGCTCAACTATGGACAGACCCTCAATTTGTTCCTCTACTGTGAGCAACTCGACCGTTTGAAGCAGGCGATTGACCAGAAGCGGCCACAATTGGTCAATAGGAATGGTGTTCTGTTCCACCAGGACAACGCTCGGCCTCACACATCTTTGATGACCCGCCAGAAGCTACGGGAGCTCGGATGGGATGTCCTATCGCACCCACCGTATAGTTCGGACCTGTCACCAAGTGATTACCATCTCTTCCGGTCCATGTAAAACAAAACGCTCTTGGTGATACTAAGTTGGCCTCAAAAGAGGCTTGTGAAAACTGGCTGTCTGAGTTTATTGCAAATAAGGAGGGGGGGGGGTTTATAAAAGGGGGATAAAGCCTTCTAAATGGCAACAAGTTTGCGAATAAAATGGCGCATATTTGACTTAAATTGGATAATTCTAAGTATGTTAAATAAAGCGTCAAATTTCGATCACAAATACGACATTTCTTTTTCCCCAACCCTAATTAAAAACGCTCAATAATAGTTGTGGATTTTGGGGCCGAGATGCAGGACGAGGATATCGAGGATACCAGGTGGTGGAGGTGTCTTCTACCAAAAGATTAAAAAAATGTAATTATAATAATTTAAAATAATAATTAAATATATATATATATATATATATATATATATATATATATATATATATATATATATATAAGTGTTGGTCACGTAAATAGAACACTATCCTCGCAGGCTGTTCAATTTAAATTTCCTGTAAACAAGCAGCCAGGAATCGAATGTTTACATTTCTTATCGCATGCTCACATATGTTAGAACTAGTTTTGAGCATCGTCATAAAATACGCAATGCATCTTCCCATTGCATTGCATCAGTGTAAAAGAAAGTGTTTTTATCTGGTCACCTAAATAGTACACGCTTAGTTTTAGTGAGTCGAAATGAATTTTCTTCACTATTAACAAATTTATTTGAAAGTATGTACAGTTAACATTAGTTTTTAAGACAGTAAAATATAAAGAAATATTTTTCAAGATGGGAAGAGGGCCACATTGCTCCGAAAAAAAGCGTGAGATCATCTGCAAAATAAAAGACAGAGGTTCAACAATTACGGAAATATCCAAGCACCTGCAGTGTTCACGGATATTAGTTTACAATGCTTTACGTCATGAGGACCTCTATGGCAGTGCCAAAATTTTTCCGAGAGCTAAAAGGCCAAGAAAAACAACGAAAAAAGAAAACTATGTTATATACAGAGCAAGTGTCGCCGACCCCTTTTCGAGCTCCAAAGCAATAAAAAGCAGTATTCTGAAAGAAAACAATATTTCTGTGTCAGAGAGAACAATTAGAAGGCGTCTGCAAGAAAAACACCTGAGAGCATGCATCGCTCAAAAAAAAAAACACTTGTGACAAACAAGAACTTAAAAATGAGGAAATCGTTTGCAACGGAACGTCTAAACAAACCGATAAGCTTCTGGAAAAATGTGCTGTGGAGTGATAAACCCAAGTTTTGCAGGTTCGGATCAGATGGGAAAAGGTATGTTTGGCGTCCACCTAACCAACAACACAATCCCAAATACACACAGAAAACTGTTAAACATGGTGGCGGAAATGTGATGGTGTGGGCTGCTGTTTCCTGGCATGGGGTGGGACCAATAATCAAGATAGACACGAAAATGGATCAACACGTCTACAAACGAATTCTTGAGAACCACATGATCCCCTTTGCAGAAGAAAATATGCCACTGATATGGCGTTTTATGCACGACAATGATCTTAAGCACACTTCTCGTCTTGTGAAGGGTTACCTTAGTGATCAAAATGTCACCGTTTTACAATGGCCCGCCCAGTCTCCTGATCTAAATCCGATCGAGAACCTGTGGAATGATGTCGAAACTCACATCAACAGGGTGAAACCTGGAAATGCTGCTGAATTGTGGGACCAAATTCAGATCGCCTGGAGATATATTCCTAACGAACGCTGTCAAACTAGAGTGGAGAGTCTACCAAGGCGATGTTCAGCTGTGCTTAAGTACAAAGGATTTCCAACAAAATATTAATTTATACGGTTGCTTAAAAGTATTTTTTTATAACTTTACTGCAATGCAAATTAATGTACTATTTATGTGGCCACGCGTATTTTAATTAGTGTGTTTATATTTTTTTACTTACAAACAAATACAGTCATCATTTCACATTTTAAATAAGCTTTTATAGTTTCAATAAATAATACATAATTACAAAATCAGCTGTTTCATTAAAAACTGAAAAAATGTCTCTCTATTGATAGAACTGCAAGTGTTCTATTTAGGTGACCACCACTGTATATATATATAAATATAATAAAAAATAAAAAATAATAAAGGAAATTATTAATAACAGTAATTAATAATAAAGTTAGTCGTGTGGGCCTCAAGGGTCGCACTAAGACCACATTTTTGCTAACAATTTTATTTGAATTTTTATTGTTTCATTGTTATTTATTGAATTTATTAAATATTTATGAAGAAATAATTAAATTTTTTGTCTTATTTTTTATAAATTTGCCTGAATTGAACAGGACAATTAAATTTCGAATGGTGGATTCCTAATTACCTTAGATTACCTAGATCACATCCTTAACCCGCTATTCACTTTTTCAACTTTAGAACACCAGGCATCGGGCATTTTACCCAGCTCTCCAATGATCGTGTCACTCGTTTAGGATGTGCTGTATCGAAATGTGAACAACGGAAACCAATAAATGGACTAACAATACAGAAATATCTTTATACGTGCAATTATTCGTTCTCGAATATTTTCGGTATGCCCACTTATATAAATGCATCGACACCGGCGAGTAAATGTTCTTTTGTAAAATCAACAAAAAGTAACAAATACAAATGTTTGTGTGGTAATTTTTTTAATTTTTTTATGAATATTAGATTTTATTAATTGATTTTTTGCTTGGTTTTCAGCACATTCGGATCATACGTGGCCACTTGAACGAAATTTGCTTGTAAAATAGTATGCGAAGTAAGCTTAAGTTGGAATGTAAATCGGAATGTAAACTAGTAAATAATAATACTACCAAGTAGTAAAATATTCATCAGTATAACAAAATGGTGTGATTTGCTGAAGCTATCTTAGAAAATCAGTAATATTTTCAATTTTTTATAATTTTGTTAAACGCAATCTATTAAAACAGTAAAAAAACAGATGAATGTAATCATCAACATGCAAAGAGCGATGTAAACGCGACTTAAGGATGATTACAGAAAGTTTATGCATGTGTGCAAGTATAGGACGTCAGTTGAAAGACTCACGAAGCTTAGTGAACACATCCAGAGTACGACATACTCATACAATAAGCAATTATTGTATTCCTATAATGACCTACGTACATACGTTATTTAATACAACAATTTGTAGTCCTTTTTATCACTCCGTATCGATACCCAGAGACTGTTTTCGGAAAAATTGTATCACAGAATTGATTTTCGGAATAACTTCTACTAATATTTATCTTCGTATATAATAAGAAACTTCAAGTAGACTTAAATAAAGATCATTTCCCTCCTTATCCACTCCTTAGAATCTCCTTAAACACCCCCTCAGCACCCCCCTTAGCACCCCCCTTAGCACCCCCCTTAAAAAGCTAGGAGATCTTTTAGGTTACTTTTTTCAAAAAAAAATTAACCATTTTTTCAGTAGAAAGAAAAGAGTCATTTTGAAATTTTGTACATATGTTAAATAGTACTTGGGGTGTACAAAAATATTTGTTTTATATTTTTTTATATATTTTTAATCATAACAATTTTTAAAAAACATTAAAAAATAACGGCGGACGTCATTTCAGGTGACTGGATCATCTGGGGAAAAAAGAGGGACGCCAAATTAATCCTTGTTTAACTGCCTATGGCAGGACCAGATAAACGGGTCTTAAAATTCTTTTTTCATGTGACTTTTCCCCCTTCGAGACGCAATAACTCCTGCAAGGGTACAGTGATCGAAACAAACAATATCGCAAACGTTTGGTGATAAAATTGTCTAAAAGTTATTTTCGAACGAATTTCCCGATAATAGGGTTATTTTTAGCGTGTAACTCTTTTAATATTGCTTTCCGAGATATGGGGCCGTCACACTTTTTTTTTGTTTTCAAGATGGCGTCAAGGGAATTGGAGCTGCGACCCCAGAAACTTCAATTTAAGCTCACATAAAAACCATACTACTCATTGCAATTGAAAAAATCTCTGCCCACTAAAATGCTCGGTGAGTTTTGCAATAGGGGGTTTGCCATCGGAAGCCAATTATTTGGCCTAAAATGCGGTTTTCACGCGACTTCCTTTCCTTTGAGATGGAATAACTTCCGTTGATGTACAGTGATTGGAACAATCAATACCGCAAACGATTTGTGACAAAATTGTCTTAGAAAAGTATCCCAACGTGTTTCGCGTTGAACGTAAAAATAAAACAGTTGTGGCACCCGGAAGATGCTGCACCCTTTTTGGGTGTGGTTTTTGACTTGTAATTTTTTTATTATTGATACCACGTAAAAGTGATGTATGGACGACTTGCTAATAATTATATTCTACGCAAGTATGCTTTACACAGCTTTTTTGTGGGAGCTACGGTTTTCGGAGATATGAGGGTGTCCCGCTTTCTTTTGGTTTTAAGTTGGAGCCCAGAGGATTGGAGCTGCGACCCCAGAAACTTGAACTTAAGGTAACTATACCATTGCCCACACATTGCAATAAAAATTTGCTTGCCAGCCCAAAATGCACGGTTAAACTCCCATTTGACTGCACTATTTGTGTATAGCGTAGTATCCTTGTAAGCACATGTGTAGTAGTGTCCACATCCTGAAAATATACACGTAGAAACTAGATAAGAAGCTGGTATCTGCATGGTATCTTACACCTCATGTTGCGCACATATGCGATACATGTAGGGATTTGCCTGATTTTGACGGGTGATCCTTGCAGCTAGAATCGGCGCGTAACTATCAGTGCGTAGCTGATAGTGAAAAGGTCGTGAAGTGAGTGCGTGGACCAAAATTTAGGAGCTTGATGGCTTGCCACGCGTTTTGGAGAAACGGTAAACAATTTTGCATATTGAAAGTTGTGTTCGATGTTGTTTATATTAGTAAATTGATTAATGTAGATTTATTTATAAAATTCAACTGTCCGTGGTAAAGAATTGTAGAATGATGTTTAAGCGGTGATAAGTGTAGGCTAATCTGGCATCCGAACTAGGAACCGTGGAGCTAAACATGATGCTCCCCCTAAATGGTAGCGGGGATGGGACTCCTCTCCTCTCCACCTCGGCTAACATATTGTGCGCTCTCCCTTGACGTCAACTTACGTGTAGGTTCCGTATCGTCTCGTGCACTCTCCCTTGACAATGGTTCGGTTTATATGTATATGAGGCTACAATGACGAAGAATTGCCTATGGTATTTCATGAATTTAAAGAGTACCGGGTTGGTTGTTTGTAGTAGCAGCCCCTTTTGTCAAAAGGTGGCTCACTTAGATCACGATAGACCCATTGTGATACCTCAAAGAGAAAGGGTACGGCACTAGAACCTGTGGGATGAGGAGAACCATTTAGATTCTCGTATGAGGCTGGCGATGCAGCCAATATTTAAACTGGCTACTTCCGTGAGGCTGTCCAGGAAAGGCGAGCCCAAAGTTCGCATGCGTTTCCTGGATCGTGCTGGGCATTCGCATAGAAAATGTTGAATCGTTTCTTTCTCCTCCTCCGATCTGCAGCTGCGGTAGAAATTGTGGAAAGGGGCACCGAAGCGTCTGCAGGTCTGCCAATGAGACAATGCCCTGTCAGTACCGATATGAGGAAACTTAATGTTTCACGGTTCGTGTTGAGAAGTTGCTTGGTACGCTTTGAGCTCAGTGCGTACCAAGTTTGGTTGATTGTCCTGCAGGTTTCTTCTAGCAGCCTGGCGCTGTTTGCACCCTCCATACAATACTGCTTGAAACTGAGCTTGACGGAGGCCAATGGATGGCCGACTTGGGGTGTTAGTGTATAATCCTGGAGCTCAGTGCCAGCTCTAGCTAGGGCTTCAGCTTCGAAGTTTTCAGGTATATCACTATGACCTGGCACCCAGCAAAGAATCACTTCACAGTGAAGCGACATCGTGGTTAGTTGTGTGCGACGTTGGATAATGATTGGATAGCTGCTTGCCTGTCAGAGAAAATGTTGAGATTTCTTATGGAAATTTTCTGATTTTTCAACCAGTCCACTGCCTTATGTATTGCAATGACCTCTACCTGAAAAACACTGCAGTGATCTGACAGCCGAAAGGATAGTTCCAGGCTTAACTGTTCGGAGAATACGCCACAGTCAACTTTTCCATCCATCTTTGATCCATCAGTCAGTCATCTCTGCTAGGGATGACTGACTTGAAACCGTAGTGGAAGCAGGGAATCGGAGGAGTGAGGTCTATTTTCTCTGACGCTGGTCCATCCTTTCGTAATTTGGTGGAGTGGCCAATAAATTCCTCATTCTAGAGAATCAAATCGCAGAACACTTGGCCTGCTGTTTCGTTAGGAGCTCCGTCGGGAGCCAATTTAATAGCATAAACAATGCCTTTGTCGGGGTAGTGCGCATAGCCCCGGTGATTGCCATAGCTGCAATCCTCTTGACCCTTAGCAGGTTCGCATGTGATGTTTTTGCCATCGCTGGCCACCAAATAACCACGCTATACAGAAGGATTGGTTCCACTATTGCTGTATAGCGCCACGACACCGTTTTGGGTTTCAATCCCCACCTTTTCCCAATAGTTCTTTTGCAGCAGTAGATTGCGCATGACGCTTTACGCAGAGCGCGTGGAAAGCGAACATAGCAGAAAGAGCTTCTGCTATGTTCGCTTTCCACGCAAGTTTGGAGTTCAGAATTAGACCTAAATATTTGACCTGATAAGATGGATTGAGACGTGTCTCATCAAGTTTAGGTGGGACAAATCGTGGAATTTTGTATCTTCTTGTGAAGAGCACAATTTTCGTTTTCTGCGGATTAATCTTTAGATCGCACCTTTTCCTCCACTTGGTAAGAATACCTAGGGTAAAGTTTAGTCTTTCAGATAGGGTGTTAACGAATTTTCCTGATATTGATATTGCAACATCGTCGGCAGGCAGTTACTTCTATTCCGGGTACCGGATAGTTTAGTGTCATTTATTTTCTATTATTCAATCAGAGTAGTTTCGGTACTCGTTGTGCTCTACCACCACACTTTTGTGTTGTTGTTTTTTTAGTTACAGACACAGCCGTTCTTCAAGGCGACCGGACGCGCTATCTCGTATAAACTTTACCGCTTTGGGTTACATTTTTATATCTTTTTTAAAATTAAAAACAATAAAATTCAAAATTGTGTCTTACATTTTTATATTCGAAATTTCATCCCATACTGAGAGGACGAGGTCGTGGCTTCTCCTTGTAAATAAAAACCATTTTAATTTTTTCGCTTTGGATAAACGAATAAAAAAGTCGTGTTGTAAATTCTGGAACCCATGTGGGACTGCGAAGACTTTAGTAGACCAGTCATATGGAACGAATGGTAGAGACCGACGATGCATCATAAAGGTCTTCTTCTGGCATGCGGCCATCGAATTGCGGTTAACAGGATTGCGCCAAAATGGACTCCAAATCGCTTTAATAACTGGAGGACGCAGTCACAGAAGTTAGACAACTGGAGATTCGATTTGAACTAGCTTGTCGTTGATGCTACAAATAAAATACCATAAACCTATCTTGTAAAGTTTTATTTATTTTTCCAATTTATTCAGAACAGTATAGCGAATAGAGAGCACAAAGTGTCGACAGTTAGACTGCAAAGTCAAAACCCATACAAAATATTGAAGTTGCCGTAAATGTGTGAAAGAAAATCCCATTCCAGGACATTTATGAATGGCTGTGTATCAAAATATAAGGCGCTGTTCAATGCGTTACATTTATAGTAGTTGATCAATGGAGCGGAATAGTTTGAAGAAAAAATACGTTGCATATTTACATTGATCTGATCTTTTCCATTAAATTGTGCATTTATAGTGCATTTATTTAATATTAATTTATTTATTTATTTATTTAATAGTCTTGATTTAAAGTAGGAATAGGTTCAAGTTGCTGATCTAACATGTGACTTGCCTCGTTCGGTTCTGCATGGTTTGCAGTACTATCAATCAATCTTCAAGTCATGTTCACATACATGTAATTGATTAGTCAATACAACATTCACAATTTATACGCATTAATTGAGCCATTTTTATAACATCGTTCACATATAGTGCATTATTCTTAGATATAGTCCTGTATCGGTAATAAAATATGGTTTTACTAGCAAGTGAAGAACCAAATCAGACTAAATTATTACATTGATAATTTTTAGACGAATATATATATGTATATATAGATATATCTTCTGTGTGAAATAATCGCCGAAACGACATTAAATACATACTGGTTTGAATTTAAATTACAATACGATACAATGACTGCTGGCGCTGATTGAAGATTAACTGATATAATTATTCAAATCACGTTTCACGTTTATTTTTAACATATTTTTTTTTACTTGGCATGCCTCCAATTTATAATGTGCAATGATAATTTCTCTGTTTTGGCACACCCTGTTTTAATTTAGTTAATACGTATTTATTTATTTATTTTCAAGTACAACGTCCTCATCAAAAATTACATTCAATATCGAATTGAAATGGAAAAAATTGTGTCTTAAGATGTGTTTCAAAAATAAGCATCGTCATAATTTTTATTTTGTTGAAACAATTAAGTTTCTACAATATAATTTTTGAAGATTTGGATTTTGTTTGTTTCTGTTTAATTACTCTGTCTGAATGTATAATTATTGTTTGACAGGGTGATGATGATGTTTATTTAATAAGCTGTTTGGAATCGTTTCGGTGCCTTTCCAAGGACATAGTGTGTCGGGAAGTGGCCGTTGTATTTGATGTTGCGATCGGTGATGTCATTGGCATACGGTCCAAGTGATCGTTTCTTTTTTGAGACCATGTATCGTTTGCTTCCGACTGAAATATGATAATATGTTTAAAAAAAATTCAATACAATAATTTCACAAAAAAATATTAGGTGCGCAACTAAGTTCCTGTTGTTTGACAGTAGATGGCTCCAGCAATAAGTGCTGGTCAACTTTGACATATCTAAAGCGTCATGAATCAAGCTTAGATACAATGAGGAAGGAACTAATGGAGAGGAAAATAAACAAATTTCCTGATATGAGTTTTTCGAAGCATCTACTGTCGGAATGCGTAATGACTATTTGAAAGGCGTACTTGGTCAAGAGTTGGGGGCATGCCTCTAGAAGGCGCTAAATTTGAAAATCAATTATGAATTCGGAGAGCTTTAGTTGAATAGGTCTCAAAAAAGCTGAAAATATGTAACAGTAACGCAACCTTTTATCATATTTATATAGTTATTTATTTGCACACACACACTTAGAATATATATATATATATATATATATATATATATATATATATATATCGGTTAGGTTACTGTTGAAAATTTTCAGCTTAGTATACATATATATATATACACATATATATAAACTTATATATATATATATATTTATATATATTTCACCTCCCTCATCCTTTTTGCAACCGGGCTTGGGACCGGCTTAGGCGGATTTAAGGTGCTGGTGCTGCTTGTCAAAATTTTTTTATAATTAAGTCGTTTCTCACAATTGCAGTTGTTTCGGATAAATACATCATATTCATTAGCACGTTTAATGATCATGTACGAATAAAGAAAATTGTATGAATTGAACTCACTCAAATTTATCTTCTGAACCGCTACTGAGTGGCACAATGTCTAAGAGGTGAAAAATGACATTCATAAACAAAACAATAAACAACATTTTTCTGCGCGATTTTCTTTGAAATTATTACATATATTCGTCGCGAGAACTATTAAGAGGACACTTTTCTCAAGAAATGTTTAATTACCGGTGAAATGAAATGCCGACAGGACGTGCATACGGCCGATTTCGACAACACCTTACAATGCACTTCATTTTAGTGTTTTTTCGCTTTTGTCACTGATAACTGAAACACACAACACGTCTATTGATAAAACATAACACTATACAAGTTTTTAGTCACTTCTCAAACTCGACACATTTGCAAATCACCGTAAATTATCAATCACGCACGAACTTTCAAACAATTTCGGCCCTTGTCATAAACGAATTTGACATTCATAAACAAAACATATGTTTTCACAAAAAGAAGAAGAGTAAAATAGTCGTCTCTCTCGTACATTAGCTGAGAAAGCCTTGTCACCGTTCCTATTAGTTCCCTGTTCAATGCTTAGATATGTATGTGGTAAACAATCCGTTTTGACAAATTATTGATTTTGTTTTGGCGTCATATACTTTTGGTTGTGTGAAAATGTCTAATTTTGTGCTAAATGATCGTTATTTGCGGGAAGTGTTGATTTTCTTCTTTCGTTCGAAGAAAACGGTGGCTGAAGCGCATCAAGAGCTCCAAAAAGTTTACGGAGATGCTGTTCTAAGTGAAATAACGTGCCGTTCGATGTTGACGACTGTCCGTGTGAAGGAGGGCCAAAAACCTTCGAAGACGCTGCATTGGAAGCAATGCTCGATGAGGACCCGTGCCAGACGCAAGAAGAGCTTCCTTAAGCATTAGAAGTTACCCGCCAAGCCATTTTCAAGCAATTGCATGCGTTGGGAAAGCAAAGAACTTTGATTCCTTGTGATTTGAAGCCATGGGACGTTGAGCGTCGTTTTTCGCCTGTGGAAAACTGCTCTAGCGGTAAAAAAGGAAGCGTTTTCCTTGGTCCTACCCCACCCGCCATATTCCCCGCCGTCAAATTATTACTTGTTCCGTTCGATGGCACATGGACTGGCTGATCAGCAGTTCTGCTCATATGAAGACATAAAAAACTGGCTTGATTCGTGGGTAACCCTAAAAGATTAACACTTTTATCACAGCAGTGGATACTACCTCGAATGAGGTCTGTCAGAAAGATGAGAAAAAGTTGTACCTAGCGCCGGGTAATAATTTGAATGATTCATTTGCAACCATTTTTTCACAATAAAGCTACATTTTCATCAAAACTAAATAAAGCATGCCCTTAAAGTAAGTCTCAATGAAAAAAAATCGGTTATAAAATGGATCGACATCGACTGTTACAGAAATAGTTTTTCAGACATTGTTTATTGTTTATCATTAGTACTACTGAACAGAAATTCCAGTTATTCTAGACTTATAGATGTAAGATACAAACTGACTTAAAGTATAGATTAGAAAATAAGGACTGTATCGGAAAAAAATGACCTTTAGTCTTTTCTGCATAGCTTCTGTATGGGATAAGTTTAAGTCTTCATCAGGTATGCAAAATTGGTATGTAATGTGACAAAAAGAGCGTCAAATCCATTCATATTGTAAGATGTCATCAAATCAAGAAAAAATGCGTAGTTTGATTGTGTGCAAATACCTGGAAAATCCCCTTCGTTAATATTCGAAACCAGCAAAGGAGACCAATTCTTCGATTACAACAGTGAAACGGACAATTATAAAGTACAAACAGAGCCTACCTGTTGCTAAAAAGTCTAAATTAAGTAGAAAAATACAAATACAGATACAAATTTGAGCCGAAAGGTAAAGGGGACATTTTTGCAGAGTCCTAACACATTCCTTCGAGATATGGCTCAAAAAGTGCAAACATCAAACGCAATGATTCAGAGGATTAAGAAGCATTATAATCTTAGATCATATAAAGTCCAAAAAGTATCTGATCGATCCGAGGAAAAGGAAAAGGAAGCTAAGCTATACAAGGATTACATGACCAATTTCGATTGGGTTGTGTTGTACAATGAAACATACGTGAAGGGCGATTTCGCACAGTTGCCTGGTTAGGACTTCTATACAGCAGGATCAAAAAGTGGTGTTAGCCCAAAATATAAAACCAAAAAAGCACCAAATTTTCCAAGCGGTATATAATTTGGCAGGCAATATGTCGATGTGGTCTCATTTCAGAGGAATTTGAAGCGAAGGGTACCATAAACTCAGCAGTATATATCGAAGAGTGTTTAGAGAAGCGACTAAAACCATTTATCCAGGGACACGACGCATCTGTAGCATTTTGGCCTGATTTAGCGACAAGTCATTATGTTCGATCAGCAATGAAGAGGTATGAGGACAACAACATCTCCGTGGTAACGAAAAGATCTAACCCTATAAAGTTTCCAAAACTTCGACCAATCGAAATATATTGGGCCGAAATGAAGAAAAAAATAAGGAAAACAAACAAAATTGCTAAAATCAAAAAGAATTTTTAAAATAAGTGGAGAAATGCATCTAAGGTGACACCGTTGACACCGACACAGGAATTTAAGAGAGATTTAAGAGAGAATCTAGTGATTTCTATGCGAAACAGAAAATCAAATACGTGTGCTAGACAGAGTAGAGCATATGATTATGTCCCGTAGAACCGCGGGACGCACTTTATAGTGTGCCTTTATATGAAGGATTACCTACTGGGTCTCCATATACTGTGTTGTCTAGGACACAGTGTATACTAGAAACAGTGCAAAATCGAGGCCTTCAAACATCAAATATCCTTCCAAGAAATGGCGCCATGTGCTTGTAAAAATTGTCTCCCAAGCAATGCCAGATTTGCAGAGGATAAAGCACTTTCGAGATGTCAACAAAAATGTTTCATCAATGCAATTCAAGGAGCAGAAGCTCCTAAGGATTGAACATTGACAAAACCATGTTGGATATATGTGATCGATTGTCTAGTATAGAAAAGATATACTATGCGATCAAGTATTTTGGAGAAACAGGACAGGATAGCAATGGGTCGGTAGTAAGCAGCTCAAGAAGAATTACCTTATTTGTGTAGGAATAATGTGTGAAGCTTCCAGATATTGGGAAAATACTCTCAGAGTGGACAGAGAGGACAGTGAGCGACACAGGGAGGAGCAGAGGGAAATGATAAATATATCTGTGATACCACCGGGAACAGGGTTGATGTTTTGATAAAGGTTATGGATAAGATTCCCTAGGCCGACATGAGAAATAGTAAAATTAAAGTGAACTGAGCACGAAGGAGCAAAAAGGAATATAGAGAAGGTCCCCGAAAAGAAGAAGAAAACACAGATTAGAAATAGGCAGAAAACAGATTGACCATTTCCTTGGGGTTTTTAGCAGTGCGACCGTTATGGGATAGTTTAGCTGGAAAAGAAGAAAAGGTACGACCAAAACATTTTGGTTTCGTGTCTGAATACTGATTCTTCAAGACGGTCCAATTACTCACTCTTGGCTACAAAAATGGAGGAATTCATGGTGAATCGGCTTTAAGAAAAGATATTAAGTCAGCCATTTTTAGTGCGCAGAGCAGAAACAATCTCATTAGAAAGCCAAAGAAGAACGTTAGATTTGGCAGACCACGTGAATGGAACATATTGACTAATAAGGTAATTTAGGACAAAGTAAAGAGAATGCAAAACAGATTCACATTCAAGCTATTAAGTTTGCTTTACCGATCAAAAGAATTGAGACTCGACCTAATGGCTTGAAAGTTCACTGTCCATAAGTTGGAATTATTTAACGCAGATCTACTCTTCCATTTGGAAAATTTTAACAGCATATCCAACTGAAGAGCGGGATGATGAGGATTGATCTTGGTATAGCCATAATACGATTCAAACAGGGACAGCAAGGTACTAGGCAGAGAGGAAAAGACATATAAAACATTACATTTACACTGCATCCCTTCTTTTAACAAAAGTGGTTTAAAGTGCCATTTAATTATTTCACTATCGAAAATTGTATGTTAATAAAGTTTCTGTTAATGATAATTTTACGAATATTGCAAAAACATTAACAAAACTTGATCAATATGAATCATTTGTTAATTGGAAACAACTGATGGCACACTTTCAATTTTTTTTGGTTTATTTCCTTTGAAATCGTGTCTTTCACATTTATGTTTATTGTGCAATGGTAGAAAGTTTTATTGCTACCAAAAATCATATCAAATACAAACGTATATTAGTAATTTTCATAAATAATTACTTAAAAATCAAAGCGAATATATTTCACTTACATCGTTGTGTTGATTTCGGTGGTTTTACGATATCGTACAATGGAATCGAATCCAAATTATATGGTGACGACATATAGTTCGATGGATCTGCATATAGTTGTTCTTCGTTTTCATCAAGCATTGGTGAATTGTAGGCGCCAATGTAAGATCGTGGATAGTCACCGTAGCCATCTTCATTCTCATTTTCATATCGAGATCTTTCGCCCGCCTCAACGAGTGCAACGAGAGCCAACATATCAGCTGGTGTCAATTTTGAATCACGTTTTAGTCTGCAAAAAAGTGGAATTGTTTTAATTTTTAAAAATAAAAGCTGTTTTTATTGCTCATCAGCTATTTTATATTTTGGGTAGTAAGTGAAGGAGTCTTCGATTATTTGATCATTATACTGTTCGCCCATGGATCATAAGCATTTCTGGAGGTCAGGCAAACAACTGTCAATTGGATTACTTAAACTACGCATAGTTGGCTTTTCACACTTGGAGTAGTTTACCCAGGATAAGAACAAGGACTTTTCTATTATGCTAGGCAAACTTAGAAAATTTATTGTTTTATCATATTCGACAAGAAACGTTCTCCTAATTTTTATTTTATTTTCTAGCATGATTGCGCGTTTCTCTTAAGCATGAAAATCCATGTATATCTGCTGAATGTATTGGATATCGTTTTAAGATTGAAATACAGCTGCGGGCATATAATTAGAAACACTTGTAACTTACTAAGAAAAACCAAATTTGCCAATGAATACTTCGATATAACTCATTCCTCTTAGGTTTTTCTACCTGATTCAATGTCAAGTGAGGAAGGGAAAAAGTTGGCTACTTCTACAAAGAAGACAGGACAACAAAATGCTGGAAAGAATGAACTTTGCAACAGGAGCATTTAACCTGGGAAAATAGGTCCGAATTTATCGTTTGGAGCGACGAAACAGAAATAAATCGCAGTGGCCCAAATGGCAGGAGATATGTAAGACAACCAAGAAGTAACGAATTCGATCCCCGCTACACTTCAACTGTTGTTAATGTAGAGTCTATTAAATCCAAACACCACAATATTTCTCTAAATTCGTTTATTTGGCTATTTATAATAATTAAAACAACGTAAATTACCAGAGCAGGGAGATTTCAAGTCACTGTGTGCACGCGTTGGTGGTTGAAGCTAAACAGTACAAAAGTGCCTTTGTTCTCTGTGCACGACACTTGATCACTAGATGCACTGGTGTCGCTTTGGACTATATTAAGCACGGAGGTGGCTCCATCAATGTTTGGGGATGTTTTTCGTGGTTTGGTGTTGGACCAATACGCCATATAGAAGGAATATTAAGTAAATGTACGTCGACATCTTAGAAAACATCATGTTGCCATGGGCTGAGGAGACTTTTCTTATTATATGGAAGTTTCAGCACGACAACGGTGTCAAACATACGGCACGACACACAAGAAAGTCTCTGAAGGACAACAGCGTCGCCGTTTTAGACTCGCCATCAACGAGTTCGGACTTAAATTCAATTGAGCACTTGTAAGGAGACATAAAACAAGCCATAGCTGTAAGCAATTCCACCAACATGGACCAATTGATCGAAGTGGCGAAAGAAACATGGACATTCATACATGTGGAGAGATGCAGGAGACTTATAACGACAATACCGAATCGCCTTCAAGAGGTGGTGAAGCTGAAGGGTTTCGCGACACGCGATTGATGTTTTTGTATTTTATTGTTTTTATTTGGAAACATATTTGTTTTAATTTTAATTTTATTTTCATGTGGTTCTAATTATGTGTCCGCTCGAAACTTAGTGTTTTCCAAGATATTATTGTCCTGTCGTCTTTTTAAAGGTAGCATCGACTCACGCTTTACCTCCCTCAATTTCCATTGAATCTGGTAATAAACTAACCCAAAAGAATGAGTTATATCAAAGAATTCATTGATAATTTGGGTTTTTCTTAGTAAGCTCCACGTGTTTTCAATTATATGTTCCCAGTTGTAAATTTCTTCCACTTTGTTATCATGTCTTTTGAATCCTTGAAGGATACCTACACAAAAAGTATTGTTAGTTTATTGTGGATTTAACGATCCGCTTGATACTGCCACAAGTTTTAGCGTAATGCATATGTGACTAGAGTCCTAGGTCATAAAAAGTTGTATTTAGGTTGTTTGGAGGTGATCCGTCATCTGATTTTTAGAACCTAAATTTGTTTACAGCTAAATATTCTAAATAATCATTTTCTCTTTTGATCTGAGGAATAATTTAGTCATTATTCATATTACTCATACGGAATGTCTACAGTATCTAATGTCAAAAAACATTTGAAAAGAAATTTCAATGTTTCGAGAAAGAAAACGATTTCCATTTCCTCACCCTTACATGTGTCTATGCAATTCGTTCCGTCAATCCAGTCAAAACATACATCCAATTTTCAATTTTCCACCAAATCAAATTAAAAGTCTAATCAAATTAAAAATATATCTCGTCGTTTGACATTTCGCCGTGAAAGACGTGGAAGTTTGATGAAATACAAACGACAATTTCCTTAAAAGCTTCCCGAAGAAGTTGAGAGTTGTTCGAACAATAGGCGAACGAGCAATGTTGGAATATATTGTCAATTCATTGGAAGAAACCATCAGAGGTATAGAAGTAGACCTTTTGATATGTTAGAGAAGGGATGAAAATTTGAGTTAATATACGAAGGTCCTGAGCGCCAGATTGACATTATAGCGAGGAACGATAAAGTTTCATATTGTATTTCGTTCTGCTAGGATTCGTTTATATTGAAGTTAGCGGAATCGACTTTGAACACAGATTTCTATTTGAAAAAGTTTTTCTTGAGACCTGGAATATTAATAAGCTATCCTTTATAGCTTGTTTATACTGACACAAAAGCATATGTTCTTGAAGTTTTTCAAGTTTTTTACTATTCTCGAGAACGAAATAATTTGTTTCTATATGGATTGGAAATATTCAGCAAATACAAGTCAGTGAATGATATTGTTAAATGTAATAGATGATGTTGGATCTGTTGTGTAAATTTTCCATTCAGTTTAAAAGAAAATGTCATTAGAAACGTAGTGTAGAATTTGTTCATTCCTAGAAAAATATTCAGTGAATAATTTAAAAAGTTCGTAGTTATTACTAACTTCACATCTATCATACGCACCATTTTTGCCACAATGACAGCTGCTTTATGTTGAATAGCGTACAAAAATCTATTGAATTTGATCTGTCAAAAAGAATACTCGTGAACACAAAAAAAAATTATGCGGTTTAAAATGTTGAACTACGTACTGACAAAACACCATTTGCAGGAAGTTTTACTATATTCGTGTAATTTAAAGAAAAATTCCTCTAAAACATGTCGTTTGCTCTCAGAAACATATCTTGAACATTTTTCGGATGTTAGAATGTGTCAGAAGTGGCTTATACGCTTCAAAAGTAGTTGTTTTTGACTTCGAAGACAAAGAGCGTGCAGGCCAGCCAAAATAGTTCGAAGATGAAGAATTGGAAATTTTACTCAGTGTCAACTCGTGTGAAATGCAAGAAGAGCTTGCAAAACCATTTAACGGGACACATACAGCAATTTCCAATCTCTAAAAATCAATGGAATTTATACAAAAGCAAGGAAATTAGATGCCGCATGAGTTGAAACCGAGAAACGTCGGAAAGTGGTTTTACATGTCTGAAATGCTTCTAGAGCGCTACAAAAAGGGGTTGTTTTTGCATCGTATTGTTACGGGTGACGAATAATGGATCCATTGTGATAATCCAAAGTGCAAAAAATCGTATGTGAAGTCTGACCAATTAAGAACATCAATGCCAGTATTGAATATCCATTGTGTGAAGGTAATGCTCTGTATTTATTGGGATCAGGAAAGTTTCATTTATTATGAGCTGTTAAAAGCTGGTGAAACTATTATGGAAAAGCTAAACAGAAAACAACTGATTCGTTTGAAAAGAGCATTGAACGAAGAATGGCCAGAATATGCGACCAACACGAGAAACTTATTCTTCAGTATGACAGTGGTAAGTATCATTCTGCTAGACCAGTTAAAACTTATTTGGAAAACAATGGATGGGAAGTTTTGCCTCACCCGTCGTGTAGCCCAGATCTTGCTTCTTCTGACTATCACTTGTTTCAATCGATGCCGAATGCCTTTACTGGAATACGCTTCACTTCATTGCCGTTTGACTGCACTCGGAGAATTGCCTTAGACTCAGTAAATTAGGTATAAAAAGATACCTTGCTCATTGACCCGAAAGAATCGGAGTCATCAAACATTTACATTCATTTGCAGAGCAGTGTTCGTAGAAATTTCAAATTAGTTTTGCTAATATTGACTGAATTGTTTCGTCATCTCGAATTGACCTAAATTTGAAAAATCAGTATTAAAAACTTTATTTTATGTTAAGAGCACTCAATCCATTTCAAATCCAATCTCGCACGAATATCAATCCGTTTTATTTTCCTAGAAAATGTCCTAGTCGACAGTAGCCGCATTATCTATTCAATGATAGAGAATCGACTTGTTCGACACGAAAAACACGCAATATGCTACTCTTATATAGTGTTGATCCTTGGATTCCTTTGAATTCAAACGACTAAACATAAGCCTGTTGTCAACAAGCCTTGCACGAAAGATTGTGAGTCGATCAATTTTCTATCGTCAATAGAACGACTAGATAATAATTTAAATCCTTAAGACGAACAAAACTCAGCATGTCCAAGTTCTTGGCGAAGTGAAAGGAGGATGGTAGTGAAACGTTAAAGGAAGCCAGTGCAGACATGGGCGTGATGAAGAATGGCGTCACAAATATCAGCCTACACGTCAAAGTGATTTTGATAAGGACATTAACACAACAACATCGACACTTGCCTCGGCTGGTGTAGAATGCTGGCTGCTTTGCCTGAGCTGCCTGAGTGTCCTGATGCGGATGATAATGAAAGGCTTCAGTCGTAATCTGTTTACGCATCACTTGAGCTTTAAATTGTATGCTTATGAAAATCTACATACTTGTTGAACGGCTGTTGGACGTTTTTTTCGCCTGAAGAAAGGACTCGAGTTACGGAGTAATTTGTAGAAAAAAATAAATGATTAACATACACTTCTTGATCACTGATGGATGGATTGCTAGTCAACACTTTTTTGATTTATTCAAAGTGTCTGGATGAAGATAATAAATTATTCCCAAATAATGCTTCCATTTTTAATGTCAAAGTGTTTCACGTATATAACATTCTTGTCTCGTCCTACATCTTCACAGTTGAATGTACTTTTGTTTTTAACAGTTCCAAAATTTTACTTGCATCATTGGCACGCTTAATCAATGCTCTTTGCGCAGCTAGAGTCAATGTGACTTCTCTCTCCACATGAATGAAGTACGGAGCGATTACATTTTACTTTACAACAGTAAATTGACAGGTAAATCAACGTTTGTTAGGCACGCAACATGTGTTGAGTAGCCATCTTGGAACATAAAGTCAAATAAATAGTCACCTCTATTGTAACCATAGAAAGGGCGTTTCAAATCGAAGATGGCGCATGAAATATACATTGAGAGACAATAGAAGAGTGTAGAACAATCCAGTATTCTAGAAGTGTCTATTACTTTCTATTCGAGATGACTTGATATGGTCAATTTCCATTATTCTTTTTGAAATAAATCTGGATAAACCATATTTGTAAAAAAATTGATTCGAAATAAACATCACACCAACGTGGTATTATTAAATTTAGATTTTTTTGCTAAGATTATTAAAAATTTGTTCAAGTCATACAAATCTTGATACACATCGATTGACATACAACAAGGTCATTAGAATAAGTGAAATTAATTAATATTATTCATATCAACCTCTTATAGTGTAGTAAAAGTACACATAATTTTTTTTAAAAGCATGCAAAAATTACAAAAAAGGATGAAAATCCAAATGTAAGAAGTTGAAAGGGTTCACTTATTGTCTTTACAGTGCTAGGTATGCAATTTCCCAGATTAGTTTTTTTAAACTATAATTGTTTAAATAATGAAAAAAATGTTCATGTTAAAACTTGTAGCTATTGAATTTACCCACAAAATTTATTTGGAGAATTTGTCGATATCGGTATTTTCTCTTGAGATATACGCAATTTTCCAAGTGGCATTTTTGAACATCATCATTTTCGAACTTTTTATTTTATTTCTTGTAGTTTTGAAACAATCACATTTAGAAATAAATAAATAGAAGTAGAAATGGGTAATAATACTCGTATTGAAAAAAGTTACATTATATTTTCTAAGAATTGACAAATTTTTGTATGATTTCAAAATAATTGTGAATTATTTGAAAAATTACACATTTATAAAAAAACTGTATAATAGTTTCAAAAGTATATACTTTGGAGTATTTATGAATAAATAATGAATTCAAAAGTATGTATTAATTTATAAATAATATATAATTAAATGGATTCTAAAAAATACAAGTAAAATTAAGCATGTGAAAAAGAAGAATTTCAACACGCTAATGTTTTACTCTTATAATATTCATCCTATTTTTTTGTAACATTATTATTTAAAATATTAAATTCAATAGAAATTTTTGCTACAATAATTATTAAGTAAATATTAATCGACATAGTTTATTATCTGTTTAGGACTTTTCCCCCCATAAATAAATAGATTTTACAGTTAGATAACTTATTTTTTCAAACTTGAAAATGTAATTATTTGAAAGTTCAGTTTTTTTTCCACATTTCAGATAAATTTGTTTATTCTTTCCGAGTAGTAAAAGCTTCAAATAATTGATTCTTTAATTGAGCGATAAAAAAATCGTTTTACTGGACTGACACACGCAACCGCTAATTGACCTCTAATAAAGTAAGTCAATATCTCGTGAAATAATTTGTTTACAAAAAAACTTTATAGATAAATTCATCAGCTACAAATTTTATTTTGAACAATTTTTGTACGTTTTTTTATTATTTAAACAATTATATTGAAAAAAACTGAAAAAAACACACACAGATTTTCCGAAAATTGCATACAGTGTCAAGATTTTAAAGTTAACCCTTTCAACTACCCACATTCAAACTTTCCTTCGGCGTCAAATGGCTTGATTTACTAGGTTGTTATTCATAGTGACAATCAATGTAGTATTATGTTTTTATAATTTTCATATGTAATCACCAAAAACTATAATTATTTTTGCAACAAAAACTGTTTTGAGCATCAAATTTACATAAGCATTGATTGCTAAAAGTGCAAATCAATTAAGAAAAATAATTTTTTTTGAAACTAAATTTTTACCTTGAGTTTTTCAATGAAAAACGGCTGCGCTAATTTTATTCAAAATTTCATATTATCATACAAATATCGATACGCTTCGATTGACACCTTAACGACGTCAATATGACGTTTTGTTCGCAAGATATGATGCATGACAGAATTGACCCTGGATGTGTCAAAACAAAAAACCTGCCAGACTAAAGTTTACCAAAACCTAATCAGCTCGTGTCATTGCTAATGCTCTTCAATTGAGAAGCTAATACGGCCTTTTTTATATGAGTTATCATCCTAGAAAAAATAAAAACTACGTACTAACGTCCATACACACGCGCACAAACGTCTTTCCAAAAAACACTGTAAATATACTCTAAACACCTTAAAACGTAGTGATATGTTGACAATTTCAATTTGAATTTATGGACCGATTAAAAGAAATTTTCATATACTGGGATGTTAAAAATATTACTCCCTTTCCACGAGGAAAACATCCATTAAATTTTTCCACAAAAAAGCTTTAATGTAATTTAGGTTTTAGTTGTAGGCAAATTGTATTGAACCTTGCTTTGTTTGGCAAATGAATATTGAAATGAACTCACGGACACATAAACTGTTTATCCAAAAAAAAACACACATTTTCAATCCAAATTCTCTCCTTAATGTGAAACCTTCTTAGAGAAAGGACATATTTGATTTGCACTCAAGCCTGTTTCCTTTGCTGATATTGTATTAAGGGCTAATGCGATCATTTTAAAATTCGACTACTTCAATCTAAATCGAGCAGAAAAACATATTAGAGATACAATTGGTCATCATCAGCAGGGCGACTTCAATTTGTTTGATGGATTTTGTAAGGACAATATTTTTTTGATTTATACACATTTATTTTGTTGAATTGAAGAGGGTTATGGCAAAAAATATGGTATCAAAGGATTCTAAAGCAGTAAGGACGACAGTATTCATAGAAACGATTGAATGAGAGAATGTGATTTGTGAAGGATTTTGATATTGTTTGTGTGTGTTTGGGAGTTGTATTCATGAAAATCTGAATGTATTCAAGTGGAATGACATTTAATTTAGCATTTGAAGTATTTTGAGTGGTTGCGAAATCTTTGAAATGAAAGGATTTCTATTTTCAATTCGTCATGTATCGCATGCAAGTATTGACATTTCGGTTTGTCACACGAGTACAATAGATTCTTGAGACTTATTTGTTGTTCAAGATTACCATGGGTACTATTATATAATATTATAGGACCTTTCAGGAATTATACATATTCCAGTATAATTTTGATTTCACCCATTTTCTAATTGGAAAGTGTCAGTTGAGTCCTTATTTTTAATCGTTTAGATGCTCTACAATTTCACATATGTACACATATTTTTAAGGACTCGTTTGTGACAAGTTTGATATTTGACGACCTGTGTTAATTTCAAATTTCATTTAGTATCGCATGTTGTTCTGTTCTACACATGAAAGCACAATGCCACACCCCAATTCACTGAAACGTCTCTAATTCAACCATAAAATATTCCCAACAAGTTAAACACTCCCTTTTGGTTGCCATTAAAAATTGAGTTAAATTAACTTTCCAAGAAAATACATCAAACCTTTCATGCTCGACGAAAATCGCTTCATATTCGCACATTTTCACGCGAATCACAATTTTAATTGCCAATAAAAATGTCATTCAATATATAAAAAGGTCCTTAAGGTAAGCAACGTCTTACGAATTGTGTGTTAGTAGGCTGTCACAAGGATCTCGGGAGTGTCCTTTGTACAAGCGATTCGAATGTTAAATGATTTCAAAGTGTGGTGTGGTCGCTACAAATTTATATTTCCGCGTGAAACGTTCAACAGAGAAGATACATCTTTTAAAGATTTCACGTAGCTTTCGGCGCCATTCTGTGGAATTCAGTGTTTATTGTATGATACCACTTGAAAATTGTTTCTATCGAAAATTCAGGACGCGAAAGAATGTTTGATCGAATCGGCCTGGATACAAAGGAATGCCAAAGTGGTTAGGGTTCATGGAAGAAAAGAATTCTTTGGTTCTTAAGAACAGGGTTAAGTGACACTTGGAATTGTATTAAAAGTATTTGATGAATGATTTATGTTCCCATGATAGCCATTTCGGTTTTTATTTGACTAAGAAGAGGCGATGAAAGCTACTTTTTTACTGTTGTAGCCGACGTGGTTGCTCGATTTGAAGTTGATACAACATCAATATTTCCTTTTCCGAATTTTTTTATTACCAATGATCCATGTATAAACAGTATTTGACACTATTTACATCTATGTTCTATATTTTTTACAATGGATACTCGAGATCTTCTTGTTCTGGAGCGTATTGAATAAGTTGTTAGGTGATGACTATTAGACTATCAGAAAATGATATGTTTGATAGACTTTTGCTCAGATTTTCAAAACTTTTGAGCACTGATAATTCTATCTTTGGGGCTAGTGGAGCTTAGCCCCATCACTCAAAGATTTACATTTATTATCATAAATGTAATAAAATAAAATTTCACATTCCAAGTACTCTAAGCATTATTCCAAACGATAATGTTGAATTGTGTTCGCAAAAGCTACTCCTCAACGAGTCGCCATCAAGCACAGCCAGATGCTTCTTAGCACAGTATACTAGGGATGAACCGTTCCAATAGGAACTGATAAGAAAACCTAATATTCGTCCGGAACTGGTCGGAACGGTTCCAACTAACGGCTCTTAACAGTTCCAGTTCCGGCCAAATATCAAAGAAGTTCATCCAGAAACAGTATGAAAAGCCGTGATTGATGAAGGATTTAAGTCTCGTACACTTCGTAAGAAGCCACTGGTAAGTGAAGTTAATCGCAAAAAACTTTTGGACTTCACTCGGCAATACCAACATGTATCTCTTGAGTTCTAGCGCAATGTTATATTTTCGGATGAGTCCAAATATAACATTTTTGGGTCTAATGGGAGACTTTGAGTGTGGAGAACGCCAGGAGAAGTTTACAACCATAAAACATCGTCAAAACTGTAAAGCACGGCGGCAATGGCGTAATGGTATGGGGCTGTATGGCTACAAGCGGCGTTGGAAACTTAGAAATAATTGAAGGAATCATGGATCATCGGGCATATATTGATATTCTAAAAAGAAATTTGAAGCCAAGTGCTGAAAAATTGGGTGTATCAAAAGATTTTTACTTTCAACAAGATAATGATCCTAAGCACATGGCTCATAATACTAGGATGTTATTGGCGTGCAAAACTCCACATTTGCTCAAAGCACCACCGCAAAGTTCTAACCTCAATCCCATTGAGCACATGTGAAACATGCTGGAAAAAAGGTTCAGGACTCATCATATTAGCTCGAAACCTACGCTGAAACAGTCCCTTCAGCAGGAATGGGCAAAAATAGAGCCAAGCTATGCAAAAAAAAATGTAGAATCGATGCCACACCGCCTGAAAGCCCTGATTAAAAATAAGGGCTCCCCAACCAAATATTAACAAAAAATATCTATAGTTTTTAAGAGTTTTCATAAACTGTTTCGTAAGTGTACGAAGACATTATTGGAGGCGAATTGTTGACTTTGTTTTCTTTATAGTTAATAACATTGAAATGTATATTTTAAATGGGATAGTTTTTGTTTCCAAAATAAATAAAAATGTTTATTAATAAATCTGCATTAAAACTTTTTCAAATTTGTTGCAACAATTTATTGTTTTTTATCATTTGAGTTCTAAATAGCTGCTGTAAGAAAACATTATTGGTACACTGTATGTAAGACCCAGTATACAATCGAGCTGTTAAAATCCAAAAAGAAATTGGAATTTAAGAGAGATTTAAGAGAGAATTAAGATAGAATCCAGTGATTTCTATGCGAAACAGAAAATCAAATACGTGTGCTAGACAGAGTAGAGCATATGATTATGTCCCGTAGAACCGCGGGACGCACTTGGTAGTGTGCCTTTATATGAAACATTACCTACTGGGTCTCCATATACTGTGCTTCTTAGTCACCCACCGTGCATGGTGCACCGTCGAATCGACATTTTCTCTTCGCTCAGAATCCAAAATTGTCTTGTGTTTTTATCTCTTTCACATAGTTTTCTTCGCTTCCAACTTTTTGCTCTAAAAACGAGCATTTTCATGTACATAGATTCGTCAAGTAGATGCTTGTTTGTTATTCGTGTTTCAAGTATCATGTGTATCTATATATTAGCTCAGCCTTGGGCAAGGTATATAAACTACCCTGGTATGATCTGTTGTTACGGCATCCGGCGGGGACACAGTGTATACAATATACAGTGGGAAAACTCTAGGTGCGGCGATGAAATAGACTGAGCTTTAAAACTAAATTTAAGAGAGCATTACGAGAAATTTAAGAGAGATTCCAGCGAAACAACTATAGGAAATACACGTGTAAAGCAGAGCAAAGCATATGCTCGTGCTTGAAGCTTGGAGCTTTTGGTAGTTCCACGGAGCTACCCGGCGTTGAAAACTGATAGTCCACTTTTTACTCTAAGTTTTGGGACTAGTGTATACATAGACTATGGGCGGGGAGGGCGTGGCCATATATACCCAAGTGGGATTTCATGCACACTTTGAATGAAGCCAACTTTTCTTTTTCCGACTGGGAATGTAGTGCGAATATGTCATTGTTAGTGAAATGTCTATAAACATTTTTTACCAAGAGAATAGTGCTATCTAGCAGAGTTAGAAAGTGATGATTGTATATAACTGTATATAATATATAAAACAAATATAATTTTCAGAGACTTCACTCAAATTGTATGGCGACACTTTGGAACATTTTACGTTTTTCAGCATCACTTTCAAACTATGCTATATATAATTATGCTCTTGATGCGGTGTTTATTATAGAGAATTTTGAAGTCCTTTATTGGTTGTCGAATGAAATTTGTTGTAACTGTTATTGGTTTGGCGATGGATGCGCTGAAAGTCGAACAGTTACAATCCTACTTTTATTGTTAAAAATTGTTTCCATTGTCTTGCTAAATAACTAGATGACAATAACTGACACGCTCAATCGATTTGCTATTTCTCTCCGCTTCATTTTAATGGTATGTGATTTTAAGACTAGCTCTGGTATGTAGCATTTACCATTGCTTATATGTCTATTGTGAAATATATAATGAGATGAACAGTGCTGCCCAAATATTTTCCAATCTTTTTTTTAAACAGGATGGCAGCACTACTGGGCGTGTCTGTGCGATATTACGTCACTCGGCGCGGAATCCTAGGTCAATAAATCATACCTGGTCTGGTTTATATACCTTGGCCTTGGGTACAGTGTACACAGTAGACGGTGAGTAAACACGTAATCCAGACGTAAAACTTTAAAACGTGATTAAGGAGAGGATTAAGTCATAATAATAGTTGTTTTCTTCTTGTTTGTACAATTTTACTATAAATGAAGCACCTAATTTCATAAATCTTTTGAAATATTATTAACAAATTTTTTATGTGTATATTTTATATACAATTTTTCTGAATTTCATAATGAATTTAACAGGAAATTGTTTCAATTTAATAGTTAAATATGTGAATTAATTGATGCTGACATTTTAAAAAAACTGAGCTAACAGCCATGCATTCTCAGCTGTTTTAAAAATGGATATTATTGCGAAGTCCATCTTGTGGGTCCAATTTTACATCACTTTTTCCAGCATAACCATTAGCCATAAGGCCGACCAATACCGCGTCGAATGTTAGCTGTTGCTTCCAAGTCATCAAAAGTTGCTGGTTTATTAACGTACTCTCACAAAAAGTTGTCCAATGGAGTCAAATACATAATCTGGTCGGTCATTTCTTGAGATGACTCGTTCACCAAAGGATCGGCCCGATAAAGTAATGGTTTCACGCGCTTGCCATACATCTTGTTGAAACCATTTGTTTTTCAAATGATTGGAACTGCTATTGGTATTTAAAAAAAATAAGAATCATTTGTTGGTAGTGATCGTCATTAACGGTAACATTGGTTCCGTCCTTGGATTTGAAAAAGAAAGGACCAATTATTCCGCCGGCATTCAAACTGGTACGGTTCGCACACAGTGCTTTTTCGGGATAAAATGGGACTTCCGAAGTCTCTTAACGACGATCCTCACACCAAAATTTAGCAGTTTAGCTTTTTTACGAACTCCCGAACCCATTAAGCCAGAAATGAGCCTCTTCGCTGAAAATGGTTTGAAAGTTGCTATTCAACTTCTAACTCATTCTCAGCCCATTCTTCGAACTTACGAAGCAAACGATGGTCCATTGGATTCAATTACATTGCACTGCACTAGTTGAATCTTATTGGGCTTTAGTCCAAGACCTTTCCTCAAAATTTTCCATGTAGTGGACGAACATTTGCCATGTTGTTGAGAACGGCGTCGAATCGACAAATTTGGATTGTCCGTCACAATACGTTCTACAACAGCAATAGCTGCCTCGGCATGCACTGTATGAGCTCATGTTGGATGAAAATTTACCAATAGAGTATACATGGACATAAATCTTTTCATAGTTTTGCGTATGACCTGCTCAGAGAAACGATTATGAGCAGCGTAAATTGGACAAAATGCTCTGTAAGTTTGGCACACAGAACGCGAATTTCGCTACTATATTTTCCATATTCAGAGATTTTGTTTGGGTGTAAGTTTTCTCTTGGTGGTGGCCAAAGTAATAAAACATAATGTCAAAATTACAGTAAAATTTTACACCTATTATGACAAATATCTTTATCAAAATTTCTATATCTTTAAAAAACACCATATTTATAAAAATTTGTCTGCTTCGATTTAGTCTCATTGATTTAAAATCGTGAAAAAATACAAATTCAATGATTATTCCGTAGTGCTGGCAATTTTGACAGCAACTATTCAAAATGACCATCACGCGACAAAATCTCTTCAGTGAGTGTAATAACAAAAACTGCATTAATTTTTGCTGGCGCACTTTAATCTTTCAAGCGTCGATATGAAAATAACAAATAACGTAGAAAAGGCTTTGTAACCTGTCCCCCTCCGATTGATCCGCGTGAATATTCAATCAAAACAATCCACCAAAATCCTTACGTAATCAATTGAATATTAAGTCATTCCAATAACTTTTATGAGAGGTACATTTTTATTATTTTAATAAATATTATTGTGTTTAATATTTTTAATATTTATGTAGATATTACTGGGAAGTTGACCGTGTGGACCTCAAGGGTCGCACCTCACGGCTTGTTCCGTTTCCGAATGGTTTTAGTTAAGGCTCATTAATGTTATTGGTACTTAGAAGAAGACACGTTATGATGCAGGTACTTATAATAGTTTCCTTTTCATGCAGATATTAATAGCTATGCTATATTTTCCGTCAATGAATCTTTTTCTTACAAAAACGATAACATAAATATTTTCAAAAGTGAATGAGAACTTTTAAAAGTTGTTTGAACAAAATAAGAACATTGTATGAGAGTCCTAATTCAAAAAAAGTTAATAAATAGTTTCAAACGGTGATTTCAGCTTTCCCGCTCCGAAGAATCATTGAAAATGTTTTTGCTACCATTTCCATCAACACGCCATTTCGTCCATTGCCCCCCGGCGATGACGACCCCAGAAATAGGTGATAAAATATATTCATGTCACTCGAGGGAATACTACTACGAGCAAAGTTCAACAAAGAACAGCAGGATCATAGTCCTACATGAATTTAATTCCAAAATTAGTGCCGCAACACAACATTCAAGTCATTGCTTGTTGGACGTATCCCACATGAAAACTGCTACAGAGTTGGCTGAAAAACATCAATATTCTCGTCGACTTCCGAACCAATTAACGTTACTAGTGATGCAGAATATAATATTGGAATTAGATGAACGGATGATTGGGTACACAATGACTAATTTGGATGTTTGTGTTGTGGAAATGTTACAACGGGAGATCAGATGAAGTTCAATAAGTTATCGGGTAGAAGTCGAATTGTTCCCGGGAAATTGGAAAAGCTTGGAAGATTATTGCCTTATCAGTATGACGCGACGATTTAGGTACAAACAGCTTAGTTTTAGGTATTGAGTGAAATTTTAATTTAGTATAAGTCCTTTCAAATAAAAAACAACTAATCGAACGTCTCTGCTGAGCTCCCCATGAAGAGACAAAAACTGAACAACAAGGATAGGAATATTCGTCATTTTCTGTGTCCAAGATCAACCTTCTATGTATATATTATCCTTGCGATAGTCAATGACCTCAACACATATTAAAGACAGCTTTTACACTATATTCGTTTTGTTTAGCAGTCTAATCTTTTTAGCACTTCAATTTCCCTTTTCGACAACTATGTACAATGGCTGTAAGTCCTCCCTAAACAACATTCTAATACTATTCTAATCCCATGGAAGCAGGTGGGATTTGCTTCACAATTTGCGATTGTTACCTGTGCTATTGTCGCATGTTAATATCAAACAAGACTCAACACATCATCTCTGTTCGCTTTTCTCCCTTCGTCCAATACCCAATCAATAAGTAGACACATAAAAAGCTACAATAAAAACCACCCTAGTAGAGTGTTCAGGATTTGTTGTTATTCAACAATAGCGTGCAACACCTCGCCTTGTCTCCTTATCTTATCAGTCCACAACGAGATTGAATATCACTTCTTCTGCTATCGACGTTATTTAATGGGTTTGGTGTTTGTGTGGGTATTCCTGTTTGCATCAAAAGCCCCATGATGTGTGATGATTTGATTCTGAAACGTGTTTCATCCCCACACTCGATGACGACCACTCGAGATTTAAGGACAATTTATCATGCTTCAAGCTCATAAGTTTGACGTTTTAATTAAAAAGTCATTTCGATCTCAACGATGTGATGTATGCAGATAAGAACCACTGGCTAGCACAGAATATATGTTTCGAGGTCTACGGTAGATTATACATACATGTACCTATAAGGACATCACATATGCTTCATACGCAAATCAAATTAGGTACTACAAATTTTCACACTTTCAGCATAGCATATATAATAAAAAGCACGGACACTCTCTTCTATCAAAATTATAATGAGACAAAACATACAAAAATCACCTCTTCTTCAGCAAGAGCGCTTTGATTTTCATTTCTTAGCTCCCGCGGGAAAGAGCGGATGAAAACGTGCAGCAAAATTTCCCCCTGTGGAATTGGGCAAGTGTATTGTGACGACGCTACAATTGCGTAACCGCTAATCGTGTACGTATACACGCTACGACCGAATTAGTGTGCAAATGACATGTGTAACGATGTAAATTAGGACACTAATACACGTGCAAATTTCCACATAGTCGCGTTATGTAACAGCTGTTCTGTCGAATCGTCCTAGTGTTCATGCTAGTTATTATCTATGCTTTCAGTATGCGAAGTTTATTGCGAAAATGTGATTTGGAAAATGTCACTAATTTGTATAGTACCAATATTTGGTATTCCATCCTGATCAGAATTAGGCAGTTCATAAAACATTGGGGGAAAAAATCCAATGTTAAGTCAAAAACCATCTCTCGATAGTTGCAATTTTTTTTAAAGTCAAATCGTAGTATTAGTGTTTTTTTGTAAGCGAAAAGAACTTGCATATCCATTCACACAGATGGTTCGATAAAAAATTAGTAGATTCTGAGGTTGCTCGTAAAGAACGTATATTGGTTAATTGAGTGGAAATTCATGATCCAAAAACAGAACAATAACAGCAACAGAATTGAAGAATCCATTCATTCATTTAGATTTCACCTTACAGACTAATATAGTTCAATTATAAGACAAAAAACAACAACAACAAATAGACAAAAGAAAAGAAATACAAACAAAGTATATCTAATTAAATAAGATGCACTTTATATTCTGTTTATAAATGTAGAATGAGTGAGGTAACGGACCAAGTTGCAGAATATTGTGATTTCGGTGGAACCGCAACATCGGCGAATGCAGCATATGGAACGGTTAATATGTTATGAAATCCGGCAGGGTGTTCTGAAATACGATAATCTAACCAGTCAGGGAGGTTAGAGTTTAATTGACGGTGGTGCAGTCGAAACAGAACACTCATCTTAGAAGAGTCTGTGGAATTGCAAAGTAGGAAGTTGTAGCAAGGAAAGTCGCTCAACATATGGCATGTCCGAAATTTTAAATTTAAAGAAAAGGAAACTAGTGCATTTGTGCTGTACTGATTCAATCATAGAGACTAAATATTGATAGTGTGGCGACCATACTTGCAAGCAATATTCAAAGATGGGTCTAAAAAGGCAAATGAATAGGTTAACGGAAGAATAGTTGTCAGTAAATATATATATTAAGTACCTTAATAAGAATCTGGAGACATAAGAGAAACGTGCGGCTGTTGCCAAAATATAAGGTTCAAATTTAAGATTCGGGTGAAAAATCACTCCCAGGTCTTTTATTTGAAAAAACAGCCGTAAGTGGAAGATCGTTTAATGTGTAAATATGATCAATTGGACTGGGCTTTAAGGAGAAGGACATTTCAGGACATCAAGGGAGGGAAAATTAATATGACTCCAAGAAACCACCGCGTTCAGATAACTTTGGAGTGCAATACAATCATCTTCCGAGCGAGTAACTCGGTAAGTTCTTAAGTCATCAGCATACAGGAGACATTAGGTCTGACTACAATTGACGTCCGAGCCCCCAAGTCGAGCTCGTCAAGTTGACTTGCGGTAGGCTAAGTACCTGTCAAAATTTGGTCAAAACTTGATCAAACATAAGTTTAACTATAACAACACATAAAGTGTCTTTGATATGACGGGTGTCTTGGATATGAAGTGAGTTGTCATCGGTGACAGCTGCCGCTACAATTCAAAAAAATTTAATTCGAAAAGCTGATTATCCCGCATTTGTAGAAACCTAGCTTGATAATATTTCGATCGTGAAAGATTGTTCGGACACTGCACGATTTTGTCTTCGATTGACTTCACTCACTTCATTCATTTATCCACCAAATTCATAAAATTTCCTAAGTCACAGTTCATAGTCCTTCATTTTTAAAACTCACTTTCTTCTCACTTCGAGTGAACACTAACCTCACTTTCAGCACGTCAGCTAAAGTTCCTCGGGTCCGGACTCGAGAAACTCAAGCTTAACGAAGATATCAACTTCGACGTAAGCTCTAACGAAACGTTTCACACTTTGACGGAACGTACATATGTCGAATTGAGCATAGCTGTCAGACCTATTGAGACACTTCAAACGAGCGAAGGTCATTTATATAAAGTAAGAAAAAAGACGGCATTGGATAGACTCCTGTGGAAGGCTGGAGATAAGATGCAAGAGAGAAGAATTTGCTTCACATATACTAACCCGGCATGAACGAGATCTGATGTAGGACTCAAGCCAGGAAAGTAATGGTCCAACCAGGACTAAGGGAGCTAGCTTCTGTAGTAGAACACGAATGTTGGTAGTGTCAAATGCCGTACTGAAGTCAGTGTACACTACACCAACGTGAGAAAGATTGTCGAGAGCCTTTTCGACGATTTTGTTGAGTTCAAGAAGATTCGTGTTGGTTGAACGGACTGGAAGGAATTTTGTTGAACCGGGGACAGCCTACGATGGTGTATTTTATTGTAGACAACCCGTTGAAGGAGTTTGGAAAGACAATAAAGTATCGAAGTTCGACGATAATTGGAAACATTGGATGAGGAACCAGACTAGAGTGCACTGAAAATATTAGCAAACTTCCAGAAATTAGGGAAGATATCTGAGGATAAACTAGCGTTGAAAACATAATTTTTATTGCTGCGTTCATTCTAGATTGTTATTTATATGTGGTAAAATTCCTATGTTTTATAAGTTAGGATTTATTGCAAGTTCAGGCTTTAAAATTAAGGTGAAGAAAATAAACAACGCTATTTGCAATTCTATCGCAGCCGATATTAAATTGGAATATTCTAAGAGAGTTCTTGCAACGAAATATTGTGTATCGATTTATTTCATTTCGAAATTTAAAAAAAGTCAAAAATTGAAGTGAGAATTTCGAAAGCTGGACGTACAAAAGTTCTACCCTCTGAAAATGAATGGCATTTTTGTCGCATGATAGACACTGGTACTGTGGAAAATGCCACTGAAGCCAATGCAGACCTGCGCAAATTTCAGGATATTAGTGCCTCAAATGATACAGTTCGCCGCTCTCTCCAAAATGCAGGCTTGCAGGCAACAGTTAAAATTAATAAACATTTTTATTTGACCGCCACAAGCAAGCACGTTTGGTTTTTGCAAAGGAGCATCATAAAAGGAAAGCTGTACACTGGATATCGGTAACATGGTCTAATGAAACCAAAATAAAATGACTTGGATCTGATGCCAAGACTTGGACTTCAGGACCATAATAACAAGAAGACCTTGATGTTCGGATCAATGAAGTAATGCGAGCTGTAGACTACATACGTTAGCATCTTAGAAGAATCCTTTCTTCCAAGTTTATAACTATTCGGCTGTGAAGTTGATGACACAATCTTCATGCACAACAATTACCCCAAACATACTGCTAAAGTAACAAAAAATAGGTTTCAAAGCATTAATGTAAGCATATTGAAGTGACAAGCTCAATCATCAGATCTAAATTCGATCAAGAATCTGTGGTTAGTCCTTAGAAAATGCATTTTACGAAGTAAGAATGTACCGCAAACATTGAACGATCTTTGGATAAAGGTTCCAAATAAAGAGTTAAATATTGTGCTCCATATCTTAGACAACTGGATTATAGCTGGCATAAAAACCAAAGACAGCTGCACAAATAATTAAAAGTAAAATGAGCCTTTCACCCGCATTAGTGTCCATAGTTTTCGTTTATGTGTGTATACATATATAACTGTGAATTGTAAGCTATTTTGATTTTTTTTTTCTTGAAAAGATATAAAGACCTTTCTTGGACACATAATTAAGAGTATCATTTATCTTTGTTTAAGATTATATAAATAATCAAGGCTGGTAATGGTTTATTGGAACATTGATTTACCATCGTACTCTGAAAAACACTTAGTACTTATACTGTTCTTCAATACAATAAAGCACTTTCACCCACGTGTGTCTCAAGCACACCAGCATCAAATAATAATATAACGTGGACAGACCGTCAAATCCAGAAAAAATATATATAACAATCCCCAAGCAAATAATCATTTCGACATAAGATGCTTATTCTGTAAAAAAAAAAAAATTCTCTCAAGATATTTAAATTCTTATTAATATTAGAAAAGCAATGGGAGAATTATTGCATTATTATAAACGCAGCTGAAAAACGATGTTTTCTACGGAAATGTTTATGATTAGACTGAAATCACATTTCCATCTTATTTCCGTGCACGTTGCATTTTTTTCATCTTGTTGCGTTCCATCCGAGTCAGGATTGTGACCCAAGAAGTTCTTATTCAGTGCTACAAGGACACCTTTCTATCATCTCAAGTCCCATTTCTTGTTGAGAATGATGAAATTGAAAAATATAGTTTTTCCATTTCGCCCTGAATGAAAAAAAACACAGAAATTGCAATTTTCTGCTTCTTACGTAGGAACTAATTGTTTAGTTTCGCGGAACTTGTTGAGCGAAAGGATGGAACGATGATGATTGTTTAATTGCAATACAACGAGGGTGAAGATTTTGTCGGGTGGGATGTCCTTTTCAGCACAATTTCACCGAGGCGTATTAAATATAACGAGCTGTTGCTGTGCTCCAAAGAAACAACCTTTCTCTTTATATATATATAAATAAAGTTTTGCTTCGTATCAAGAAATGAAAGTCTGATAATGTTGCGAACGCAACAGGACATCAAATATAATGACTGACTACTGTTGAATGTATGAAGGGAAAAAACGTTTGAGTGTTTGTGAATGATTGTCACTATTTGTTTGACCTAGTTTACTCAATGCTTGGAAGAAAATTAATCCATCAGTTGACACTTAATGGAAAAATATCTGGATGGAAAAATACAATCATGCAATTAAGTGGAGGAGTTTTATTTGTATACGCAGGCAGCGGAATTGTGAGGAATTTATGTTTAAATTTGGCAATTTCTCCAAACTTGTGTACTACCATCTAGTTAAGTATGGCGGTACAATAAAGTATAGTAATGATTACAGTCAAAAATAGCTTAAGATTCGATTTAAAAGGCTTGGAAAGTCTTTTTTTACATACACAAAAATGATAAATGTACCAAAATTCGCCCACACTGGGCGCGAGAATGATTTGTGAAGATTTTTATCTATAATAATTGAAAGCAGTTTGAAGATACTATTGCTAATTATAGCCTAGTCGATGAAGACATTTGATACTGCAAAAAAAATACAAAATGAAAGGAAATTTTAATGTAATTTGTAGCTGATGAATTTTCTATAAGTTTTGTCTGAAAAGTTTTTTTTAACAAATAAATTATTTCAGGAGATACGATTAATACATTACAGGTCAATTGAAGAGTGCACTCACACATCCTGTTAATCGAATTTTTTATCGCTCAATTAAGGGGGTAAAGTATTAAGTATTTTTTTTAATATCTCAAGAATATTGTTTCAAAATTTCAAGTCGTTTCGATTGGAGCAAAATTGACGAAGTTATGAGCTATGATAACATTCGCTTATGAACGTTTTATAACAGATTTTTTAGTGTTCAAAACTTTAAAGCGTTTTCCCCACAACTCACGTTTTCAAAGTCAGTGCCCCTCATAACTTGCAAATCACTGCACCGATCCTTTTGAAATTTTGAACATTATCTCTGTACAAAATTTACGAGTTTGGAGAACTTTTTTTTAAAATTTGTTAATAATTTATATTTTACAATAACAAATTAGCCGATTTTTTTCGCAAAAAATCGTGTTTTTTCCTTCAAAGTGTTCCAAAAAAGTGAAAAATTGAAGTTTCAGAAAACCCTCGCAGTTTTACCTGGGAAAAGCTATTATCTAATGAATGAACTTTCATTTTTTGATTTCAAATGATCCAGTACCAAGTTATGAGGGGCACCGCAATTTTTAATTTTTTTAATTTTTTTAAATATTTCTTCGTGAAAATTTTATACAATATTCTTGGAATGTCATACTTTAATGTATCATTGGTTTCAATACAGAGATTTTAACTGTGTCGTCACAAAAAAATCATACCTATTTTGTACGAATTAACCTTACCTCGCCCTTAAAAAATCAATAATTTGTGACTTTTATTACTTGGAAAGAATAAACAAACTTATCTAAAATGTAAAGAAAGAATTCAACTTTCAAAGGAATATATATTCAAGTTTGAAAAAATATGCTACCTAACTGTAAAATCTATTTATTTATGAAAAATAGGTCCTAGGAAGACAATAAACTACTTCGATTTATATTTATTTAATAATTATTTCAGAATTTTATATTTTTAATGTTTATGTGACATTATTGTTCGAAAAAAAGTGTGATGAACATTTTAGGAGAAAAACAATAGCTTGTTGAAATTCTTGTTTTTTACATACCTAATTTCACTTGTATTTTTGAAAATTCATTTAATTATATATTTTTATAAACTGATGAATTTTCAAAAAACTCCAAACATTATACTTTCAAAACTATTATGCAATTTATAAATTTTAAATTTAAAAAAAAAACACAATTTTTCTGGAGGTTTACATGGAAAATCGTTAATATTTCCACGAAAAATTTAGGTATTGGTAAAAATTTAAAACGGCGTTCTAGAAACATCAATAAAATCTAATATGCATTAAAAAATTTACTGACATTTATTACACAATCTAAAGAATCAGATTATAAAATTATGTTAATTTTGTCGCGAGCGTTTGAAAAATTCTGTATATCTCTGAGGAAAATATAGATAAAATTTTTTTCAAATGAATATTTTGGATTAAACTACAATGTTTGAAATGTAATATTTCAAATAATTTAATTTTTACTGTCTCCTTTTTTTATAGCAAAAAATTGTGAAAAAATAACTTTTTACTAAATTTTTGATTTATATATTTTTTTTATATTTTATTTATATTTTAAGATATTGGTAAATATTCAAAATAACGATGTTTCTACAGAGATACATCGTTGTACTGCAACTTTTACTTGGAATTTTGTTCCTTCTAAATGTGATTGTTTCAAAACTACAACAAAATTTAAAACATCAACAATGATGATGTTCAACAATGGCACTTGGAAAATTGCGTATATTTCAAGCGCAAATACAGATATCGAAAAATTCTTTATGTAAATTTTGTGGATAAATTCAGCAGTTATAAATTTAAGTTGGACCATTTTTTGTATTTTCAATATTAAAATAATTATAGTAAAAAACTAAAAAAAATCATTTGCCGATTTTACAGGTAATTGCAAATTTAGCATTGTAAAGATTTTTTATTTTAAACTCAACCCTTTCACCTACCAACATTTGAATCTTCATTCTTAATGTAATTTTTGTGAAATTTTAAGAAAATTGTGGTTGTTTTTACTACACTAATGAGGTAGATTTGGTACAACACTTTATATGGGCCCAAACATTGGATCAAGACTAGAACAATAAATAACTTTCTCATGAATCATCTTCTTGAACATTTCTGATCAAAGTACGTGTCTGGACAAAGTACACGGAGAAATGACTTCAATCGTAAAATATTCTATCCAAATCCTTGTTTAGGGAATGTTCTTAGGAAAGGAACTTGAGAGCTTGTTTCTATTGACATACAATGTGCATGCTGAAAAATGGAACGTAATATACAGAAAAGTTATATTATTGACTACCAAACGATAATTCATCAATAATATGCCAGGAATGGATCCTTTAAGATAACAACTATCACAAAAATCACAGTAAAGCGTGCACAGTGGAAGAGGCAAAATATCAGATTCAACTTGGATTGGGAAGTACAATCATCCGATGTCAATCCTATATCGAAAATGTTTCAGATCTCAAGTTCAAGCTTTATCAAAAAGATATACCTATACTTGCAGCAAATAGCGAGAAACTTGTACAATTTGCAAGTTTTTTTCCTAAAGAATAGGTTTGCAAACTCACCAAAAATATGTCCTAAAGATGGCAGGAAATAATTGATGTTGGAGAAGACTACACAAGCTATTAATGCATATGCCTCAAAGAGCAGACTATTATCCTTCGGTTAATATAAAAAATTGGAATGAATACTACCATTTTAAAATATTATCGAATATCTTTTAACGTAACCGTGAAGTACGTCCTTATCAATGAAAAATAACTTTAAGGACATATAAAATTCACTTACCTTCCTTCCAAAGATTTCATGTTTGATCTTTTCCTGCGATCACCAAGATACCGATAAGGATATTGAAGTGGCAAAGCAATTGGCTCGGTGTTAAGTATTTCTCGGATATTGTCATAAGGTTTGTAAGATCCTGTAAGAGCATTCGAAAATAAATAAATTAGATTTGGAAATAAATACAATCAATTAAATATCTGAATTCAATTCAATGGCTTTGCGAAGTTTTAGTAATTTTTTATATCCTTTTTGCAAAATAAACAAATAAAATAGGATGAAATCTGTTGCTGAGCATTTAATTGTATGAATAATAGAAGAAAGCTTAACGATTTTTTCAAATTAGTTAAAATAAACTGAGCAGATAAAATGATCAAAAGAGGCTACTATTGATCTTAAAAAGTTAAAAGGTATATTCATATTGAATTTAGCTTTCAGTTGCTGGTAGTTCTTTCTTTAGTTGCTGTGCAGATGATTTTATCTTTGCTATTAATGCCCCCAAGACATATTCTTCACCAAACAAGAAAAACCTTGAAGCTCATTATAAAATTTCTATTTTAGGTAGTACTAATAAAAAGTTGAACCTTATTAATTCACGATAGCATTGTATCTAATAAGAACGTAAAATATACAATAGCTCATGCAATATTCAACAAATATATTCTAATTTTTTTGTCGCTAGTAAATAATATTGATATTTTGTAGAAATTATGGTGGACGGTGATATAATTTAAAAGCACTCAGCATCAACAAAAAAGTAATGTATCATACACCCAAAAAAACAACAACTAAGATATTTTCAATTTCAGTTTAAACATTATTTTACTCGAATCTTCCTTACACAATTTAAATTTTAACAAACCACCGAGTTCCACTGTATTTGCTTATTTTTTGAATCAGTGTAAATGCAAAGTTGTTCTGAAAAAGTTTCCAGCAACGAGAAAGCATTTTTTGCCTCGGTAAATGATGAAATCACACTGCAAATTGTTTTCCATAGAAAGTCAACATAAAAGCCATCATACTTCACCAGCCCCCACATTTATGCTAATTGAAAAGCCAATGATGGCTGCAAAAATTTATATTGTGTAGAGACTACACCTACCTCGTTGGTAGTCCTCGAACTCTTGCATGTCAGGATACACAATGGCCGGGTCCAATTCGTCCGCCCAGACACCATTCCGGGTGGGATTACCAAGCGGTGCTGCGGGCGCATTGTTGAAAATGTCGCCGTACATTAGTTGCGAATTAACGCCACGTTTTTGCGGATTCGATTTGCTCTCGGCATATCCTGCATTCTGTCGAGTGTTGCTTAAGGATATTTCGGATTTTCCAGCAATCGGTGAAATTTCCACATCATTCTTATGGCCGGAAAGAGTGTCTGCGATGGCGGAAGAAGCAGATTCTGTGTTGATGGTTGAAGATCGTTTGACTGTAATGAAAAAGGGACAAGGATTTGTTTGAGTGTCTTGATAATCCTCATTCTGCATTTTGTTTGATCAGAAAAGTTTTTTTTTTTGACAAAACGCAATAATTTCTTTGAAAAAAAATTATTTAAAAGAGTCTCCTTCAAGAAAACATTGCTTCCGTATGTGAAACGAATATTTTTTAAACTACCATCAAATAAATAATCACACAAGTAGGAGACATTCGAAATTTTATAATTAACAAGGGATTTTTTTTGGAAATCTTATCATTAGAAAAATCTTTAAGGTACTAGTCCACTTTAGATGGCGAAAAAACCATTTTTCAAGCATTTGTTTCTCAATAAGTTTATTATATATTGGCATGAATTTTTGTAAAGTATTTTTTCATATTTGAATAATACAAAAAAATATTTTTTATTTATTATTCTCTTTTATAGAGGGCGTTGAAATTAAGCTCTGAAAAATCGTTACTCCACGGCAGACAGATAATCTATGGATTGTTAGATCTGAAACAAAAAAAACAACCCACACGATCAACTTCCCAGTAATATCACATAAACATCAACAACATTAAACACAATAATAATTTTGAAAATACTACTACTTTAAGTAATAACCATGAGAGGTATTCATAGCAGCAACAGGAATGAGTTAATATGAATCATATCGTCTACGGGAGGATCCATTGATTACGTAAGGTTTTTGGTCGATGAGGACAGATTGAATATTCACGCGGATCAATCGGTGGGGGCCTTTTTGGCCTTGAAAAATTTGGTTAATGCAGTCAAAAATAGGTTTAATTGCATATAAAAAGTAAAATATATTACAAATGATGATGGTTATTGAAATCTTACGATTACTAAAGAATGAATCTACTGAAAACTACAATTTTTTTTATTTTAAGAAAGCTTTTTAAAGCATATGATCTTGCAAAGTATTGACTACCAAACATTTTACCATTCAAAGCGTCGATTACCGCAAATGCAAATTTGATTGAAATTTTGTTGGTTTTCAAAATTTAGGCAGTTTTTTTAAATCAAAAGACTATAAAAACTATTGAAAATCTGCTCAAATTATGCAAATATTTTAAAACTTTGATTGAATTTACAACAATTTTTTTAGAATAAAAAAAAAGGAATAACATTCGTATGAACCCTCTTTACATGGTAACTTTGAATGATTTTTTATTTTTAATTTAGTTTTTTCATAATTATGGAAGAAAATTGTGCTGGTTTCTCTTCAAAAACTGATAAGAATGTATAAATTTTATAAACTGGTATCACTGTGCTGTGCAAATCAGGTTAAAAAATATTTTTTATGAAAAAAACCATAATTTTTCGCATTTTCTTCTATTAAATTAAAAAAACGGCTAAAATAAATTTTTATATTGTTAAAAACTTCACAAAGATGTTAATACACGTCAACTGACGATGCAAATCGTATGTTTGATTCGCGAGATATAACGCATGACAGAAATGACCTTAAAGATCATGATGACTGTTAATGATTTTTTATTTTTTATTTGATTTTTTTTGTAATCATGAAAAACAATTTTGATGGAATTTTTAGAAAAACTGTTTGAAGTATATAATTTATATAAACAATAGTTATTTGGACTTGAAAATAATGTTAAAAATTTATTGTTTTAAAAAAAAACCCAATTTTTTGAACTTTTTTTAAAAAAATTAAAAATCAGCTCGAAGAATTTTTTAAAAACTTGACAGAATTACATAAATGTCAATACGCGTCGATTGACACCTTGCCCAAGGAAATCGAACGTTTGGTTCGCGAAATATAACGCATGACAGAAATGACCTTCAAACGGGTAAAACAGCCAACCTCCCAGACCGAAGTTTCCCAAAAACTAATCAGCTCTTAAGATTGCAAAGACGCTTCGATTGACACCTTAATAAAGCCGATACAAGTTATGCTCGTAGGGGGGTTTGAACCTGTAAACTCCCGCCCCCCTTGGGTACGCTACTGTGGTTGTGGATACTTTGTTGGTTTTACTTTCTAACCGAATAATTATTTAAATATAAATGGACAATTTTTGTACGGGTCTCAAAGTCTGTTTATTAGTTGACGACCGGAGTTGCAAAGCGTTTTTTGAATCCCCTTCCTCGAAAGATTGTGTGGCTTAGACCGTATAACTCACAGGCAGTGTGTGGATCAGGGTTCTTTGAAGGAAGGAATAGGTCGGTGGTGTGGACCCCCCCCCCTTCAACTATTGAAAAAATACTAAGAAGTATGAAAGGATTGATATTTCTCTCGGAGACAAGAAAAACGCAACAAAAAAATGATAGATCAGCTCTGGGACTCAAACCTTGTCTGTTATGGTTCAGAGTCAGGTGCTGCTCTCGATACTTAGTGGTAACGAAACACAATTCTTAGTTACACGATTCAACAATCAGTTTCAAAGGTAAAACAAATCTGTTTTGGCTCAATTTATTTTTATTTTTTTTTTGCATTGAACAGTAACAATTACAGAATTTATACCAGATTGTTGAGGTGAAATTAATTATACTTTACCCTTGTTTTTCAAACACTACACTTTTTGAGAGAGAGAGAGAGAGAGAGAGAGAGAGAGAGAGAGAGAGAGAGAGAGAAACGCTGCCAAAAAAGAATCCGTGGTTCAGGAAAGTTTTATGACCTAGAACATATTTTTGTGATAAGAAAAATGTAGAGATAAACATTTAACTGACTTGCGAAGATTTGATGTTGTGAAAAAATACGTTGCCATTGTGAAGCCTGTTTTGTTGCATATCATTTGCATTACGTCTAGTTCAGTGTGACATTTTATCATAGTTCTAGTGCTGAACGTTTAGTGGGTTTTTGACATCAATTTTCATGATTAATATCTATTATATACCTTAGTTATTTCCATTTGAAAATTGACGAAGTAATGCTGTTCCTGTTTTGAAGTTCTAGTCTATTCTATTTATGAGCCAAAACCCATTTAGAGTAAATTCACATATATTCACAAAATTTATACGATTTCCCGCAAGGACATATTTCACGCTTATGTCTGCATTTCGCACAAAAGCCAATCGACTAATCAATCCACGGCATAGAAACACTGCTCTCAGTGAACATGCTAACTAAAAACGAGCCAACATTTTTGACAAACAAGGACCTTCCTCTGTGAGTTCCACTCGGCTTTCTGCATGCATCAAAGGCAGAGCTTGTTATTTATGACTGCCAACTAACATTATTCCATGATTACTACAATTTCACACAAGAACCTCCCACCACCATCATGGAACATTTCATTAGGACGGTCTCCGGGTGAGCGAAATGTATTCGACATGCTCCATGGACGCCCAAGGATAACAAACAAAATAGCACAGCGTGACCAAAAATGTCAATAATTTTAGACACTAACGATAAGGAGACAGTACCGTCAGCATGTACGAACATCGCCACCACAAAAACGACTATCTAATTTAGGACTATGTATTCGTTTTTGGTTAAGTTAATTTTTGGTCATCTTGTGGTCTAATAAACATGATGCGTTGTCTGTGTACGTAGACGGGGAGGTGAAATTGAATTAGTGATTCTTTGAAATTGGGTGAATGATCCTTTTTGGTTGTAATTAACACTACATACTCTGTGGTTCGTTGGAAATTAGTTTAAGAATAGTGTTCTATTGGTTTGTTTCCGAAATGAATATTAACTTGATAAATTTTAACTTTCATCTTTAATAAAATTCTAATAATTATCATTATTCAAATATTAATCTGTTGCTTATATATACTTGCTCCATAAAACAAAAATAACATTTCTTGGATGTATTTTATAAAGCAGAACTCTACGACAGCACGCCGTCAAATTCAGAGCGTGAATGATTAAATTTTGAAAAATTTAGACTGCGTTTACATTAAAGGAATGCATGCTAATTTGAAATTATGTCGGGTGTTTTTTAGAGGTATAGAGCTTTCGATAGGGATAGCAGTCATTATAGCTGTTAAATTTCGCTGTCATTGTCACGTTATATAGAATTTACTTTGGAAGATTACCATGCCGAGCATTACACCCAAACAACATCTCAAAATAGTGGCAATTTATTTCTGAAACTCGCATTCTGTGCACCAAACTTGTATACTGCGTCCAATTGTCCATGGTGCTCATAATCGTCGATTTGAGCAGCTCATACGCAATACGATGAAAAATTTATGTTCACGTATACTATATATTGGTCAATGTTCATCCAACACGAGCTCGTACAGTGCGTACCGAGACAGCGATCGCTGTTGTAGAGGGTAGTGTGACTGAGGATCCAGATCTATCGATTCAACGCCGTTCTCATCAGCCCCATCTGTTCGCCCACTGCATGGAAAAATTTGAAGGAAGATCTTCGACTTTCACTAAAGCCCTATAAGATTAAACGGTGAATGAGCTGAGAATGAGTTGGAAGTTAAACCGCATTTTTACTGTCGAATCATTTCAGCGATGTAACTCATTTCTGGGTCAATGCGTTCGTAAATAAGCAAAACTGCCGTTTTTGGTGTAAGGATTTCTCAAGAGACCTTTGAAGCCCAATTACATTCCGAAATATTCACTGTATGGTGAGGTTTGCATGACGGCGGCATAATTGGTCCTTCCTTTTTCAAATCTGAAGGCGAAACCAACGGTACCGTTAATGACCATTGTTACCGACGGATGGTTCGTAGTTTTTCAAATTCAAACATCAATGCCAATCGTCTGAGAGACAAATAGTTCCAACAGGATGACGTAACGACGACGCTGTGGTCAACAAATCATCTTAAAAAATGGACCTGTGAACTGGTCGTCATACGCAGGGAGGTGGTGCTGGGTTAGCATCAGCGCTGGTCCTTGGACGATTCCAGCGCAGCCTTCAGGGAGTGCTGGCCCAGCGTACTATAGGTTGGTGATCGGTCCAGTGTCTGCAGTCGGACACAACCAAAGTGGGATTGAGAGGGGCTCAACTCCACGAAGTCTTATCAGGAGTCAATCTGGTGCCACGGGCACCGGGGCCCAGGGAGAAAAATCCTTTCTCCGGTCACGGTGAGGACCCCTATAGGGGGTGTGAACGTGGTGGCTTAGATGCGCTTTGAAGTCTTCATGCTGCCGAGCATGGGGACTTCTGTAGCATTTCTGGGGGCTCGGCGTGGAGTGACGAGGTAACCCGGTGCCGAGACCGAGAGATCGGCAGAGGATTAGGTAGGCCTCACTTCCACCAGTAAGTCACTGAGCCTGCATGCAGTAGGAAAACTGGTAATCCCAAGTGGTGGTGGGAGGACGTTGGCAGCCGCATGGTAGCTGCCCGTTGTCCAACCGCGGACCGTGAAGTTAAACCCTCTGGGAAGGTTAAACTCAGGTACGATTCTGGTCGTCCAGATCACGTGATTGGACTACATTGGACTATTTTTCCAAGATACGTCAAGTGACTTTTTTATTCTGATAAACCAGCAACTGTTATTGATTTGGAAGCCAACATTCGACGCGTTATTGGTAAAATAAGGCAACTATGCTGGAAAAAGTTGTGCAAAATTGGATCTAAAAGATCGCCTTCCTAAGATGCAGTTAAATTATTTTTGAACACTAAATACTATGAATTTTCAAGCTAATGAAGTCAAAAAATTGACCATTTCAAAAATTTCTCTGTGTTTTATATGTTGAAAAGATCTTTGCCTCTAAAAATACCCTATGTTATAATCTGTTAGTTTTTCAATCAGGGCTTGCACATAAATATTAATCGAGGTGTGAAATATTAACGTTGACACTGAATTTGATGTGTTTTAAAATCTTCTTCCAAGAAATGAGCAGTTTAAGAACAAGAAAATGAGATGCATAAGTTTCCTGAAGTTTCCTGCGATGTTCGCAATTATTATGTTAATATTAATAGAAGAATTGTGCGCTTGTTTACCGTTGAGTTTCTCTTATTCGTTCCATTATAAGTATGTGTAACAAACAATATATTTATTATTAGCAATTTTTTTCGGATTCACTATCAATAAAGGAACTGTAATAAATAAAACACTCTGATATCATTGATTATTTGCCTAAATATTTTTGCTGGTATCTACTAATTGACGTACTTCCATATTTTGGTGTCGAATCTTAATTAGGTGCTAATCGTTTTATGTAGGTGAGAATAAAGGAATGATTGAAATAATATTGATTGTATAATTTGAGCTGGAATCATATTTTATCAGCTATGATTGCCCATTGTGATTATTGAGGTACCGAAATAGGAGACGCGTATAAGGGTCAAAAACAAAATATTGCAGAAAAAAACCAAAAATGCTTTAGCCAGTTTATTTTAAATCATTGGTATTGGTATATTGTACATTTTTTATTTGAAAACAAAATTTAAATTCTCATGGCGCTTACATTCTTTTCAATTTTTATGCTTCAGTTATGTGAACCGATGATTATTTTTGGTCCTTACTTGTAATGTTCATAAGCTCACTTGGAAATCGAATTTGAAGGAGAGGATGAGGAAAGCTACAGTAAGCTTCTTTACTTGGAAGGTGCTCTTTTCAACTAAATGGGGGTTTAGGTCATGTCCTAAAATCATCTAATATGATTATACACACGATACATACATATCGATTAAAAAAATCGTGAAGAAATTTTCAGTAGTTTCTGAGAAAATTCGACCACAAAATCGGTATTTTACTTTAAAAAACAGCTTTGATGCTTTTTCAAATTTTTCGTAACAACCTACAACTACATATCTTTAATTTTTGTACCTCAAAACGTATTTCATGCCTTTCTTCACTTTATGTTATGCAATTTGCTTATGTTTTGTAAGGAGCAGTCTCGATAAATATTGGTGACATCGAAATGTGAGTGGAATATTACTAAAAAAATAAACTTTCTAATGAAAACTAATTTTAGAAATGAGCCGTTCACAGAAACAATCGATTTACTCTATTTTTAAAGTATTTTAAATTTAAATTTGGAAACAGTCGTAGTTTAGGCTTTATCACCGTTTGCATTCAAACAAGTGATTTAAATGCATTGGTTAATGTGTTTCGAATTTTTGAATATTTGTTTATATAATGCTCAATTTCTTAAAAAATAATGTCCAAAATTTATTTGGCAATCGAATAATAAATAAGTTATTTCAGAAGGCATTTTTAGTAACTCTATATTAAGCTCTATTCTGTAACGTAAATCATAGCAATCATGCAAGCCAAACGCACTAGCAAGTGATTAATGATAAACATAAATTGTTTATTGCCGGTTCATCAGAGTTCAATTCAAATATATATTAAATAGTTTAACTGTTGCCAACGCAAATCCTGGTAAATGATTGTTAAACAATAATTTCAACTAAAGTGCAAGTTCTTTCTACAAAAGAAAATACTACACGGTGCATCAAACTAAACGAGACTAATAATAACGACCTGGGTGTAGAAATAGTGAGTTTTGATGGATTTTTAAAGGTATTCATTAACAGAAAATCAGGCTTAAAAAACTTGTATGAATTTCTTCGGATGTTTCGTCTAATTGTAATAATAAAAACAACTTGAAATGTCTAAAACAATAGAAGAACAAAATAAATTGGCTTACAAAATTGAGGAGGGAATTAGGAGACCCTAAGAAGTTCTTTGATTTTGTTAATCTCAAGAGGAAATCATAGGGTTATCCAGCGTTAATGACCCGTAATAATATCGTTTCTCCCTCTCCTAAAGTAATCTGTGATCTTTTTGCTGACTATTGTCAAGAAGTTTTTTCACCGCCAAATATTTTGGTAGATACGAAGTCCTCTAAAATATCCAATAATCAGTACGGACATGTATCTCGCAAGAGAAGATGTTGCTCAAGCTATTAACAACCTTGACGTTAATAAGAGTCCTGGCCCAGATTTACTTTCTCCATTTTTTGTGGTCCAGTGTGTGGACCAGCTTGAAGTACCTCTTCACTTTCTTTTTAATAAATCTTTGACAAATGAGAGTTTCCCAACTTAAATCTTTCCATATAATTCCTGTCTTTAAAAGTGGTGACAAGCACTCTGTCTTAAACTATAGAGGTATTGCCATACTATCTATAATCCCAAAATTATTCGACAAATCGTTTGACAAAAACTCTCAAATATTATTGAGCCTCTTCTAAATGAACAACAACATGGTTTCCGCAAGAGCCGATTAACTACAACCAATTCAACAACCAATTTCTGATGTCATATGCAAAATGGAGATGGGTTACCAAATTGACGCAATCTACACAGATTTTAGTAAACCGTTTCACCGGGTTGATCACTCCATACTGATTTCCAAATTGCAGAAAATAGGAATCACCGGCTCTATGCTCAATTGGCTTGGTTCCTAGTTACGAGACCGAAGTCAATTAGTAAAATTTCAGGGATGTTTGTCCAAGCCAATTCTCGTACATTATGATGTACCTCAAGGCAGTCACCTCGACCCTCTTGTTTTTAATATTTTTATATCAGATTTATCTGAAAAACTCTTGGACGTTTCACGTCTTCTTTATGCTGACAATCTGAAGATTTATCACACCATTAAGTCTCAATCTTTTCTTCCAATCAAAATTAACGTCCCTTCAACAATGGTGTGATGTAAACAAACTTCACCTAAACGTTGGGAAATGTCATGTTATGACTTTTTCCCGCAAAAGCACAACCTTGAATGATGTATACATTCTGAACAATACTGCATTGAATAGGACAAGAAACTATGTTTCAATTTTCACTACGATACCAATCTCCAAAGCTAATAAACAGCTTGGCTTTATTAAAAGACGTGCCAAAGAGTTTAAATTTTTTTGAGTAACTAAATCATTATTTACCTCACTGGTTCGCCCATTACCAGAACATGCCAGTAATGTATGGAACCCAATTTATAGAGTTTATCATGCTAGAATAGAATCAGTCCAAAACAATTCTTGTTGTTTGCTTTGAGAGACCTCTATAGCTCTTGTGACATTCAAATCTTGTCTCCTTATGTAGGTTTAAAGTAGTCATGTAACGACTCGACTTTTCAAACCGATTCAAACCGAGTTGAACTCGAACCGAGTCGAACCGATTTGCATTTCTTTCAAACCGAGTTACACATCATCCATGTGTCGAACCGAATTGGCTCGGTTCGACTTAGTCATTACGATTCGACTTCTCAGACCAATTCAAACCGAGTCGAACTCGAACCGAGTTGGACCAATTTGCATGTGTCTCAAACCGAGTTACATATCATTCATATGTCGAACCGAATTGGCTCGGTTCGACTAGCATGGTTGATTGCATTGATAGCTTGCTGGACACTCACTGCGACGTGAAGACTTCAAATCAAACCGAAAGTCACAAACCGTTCGCGCTGGAGTTTAAGTGCTAATTTTGTTATTCTAGGACTGGCGGATGTAAGTGTTTTGTGCGAAATTTTTTTCATATATTATAATTTAACTGTAGATATAATTGACAATGCCAGGTTCGAGAAAAAAATCTGTAGTGTGGGATATTTTTGAAAACCCAAAAGAAGGGAAAGTTGTGTGTAAAAAATGTTCGTTTTCCTATAAATATTTTGGGAATACGAGCACAATGATGACTCACATTAAAAGGAAGCATCCTGGTGAGTTTTTGAATACAATAGAAGTTGAGAATTCCGATGAATATCATCAAAGCTCACTCATTCTACTGCCAACAAGCAATGCTACAAATGATTTTGCGAATTCGCAGCCTTCTATATTAACAGAACCACCTACGAAGAGGCTAAAGCAAACTCGTTTATCAGTACCATCAAAAATTTGCCAAAAAATTGGAGATGATGCTTCGATTGATTTGATAGTCGTTGATTTTCAACCAATACAAATAGTAGAAAATGATTGTTTTCGAGGGTATTCGCATGTATTAAATCCTGACTACGAAATCCCATCTAGGAAAAAAATGACTCAATTGCTTCAAGAAAAGTATGAAACAGGATTGAAATTCGTGAAGCAAAAACTACAGTCCATCGATTATGTTGCCTTGACATCAGATATTTGGACATCTGACCGCAATAAATACTTTATTAGCATAACAGTTCACTATATAGAAAGTGCAACATTGAAAGCATTTGTTATTTCCACTTCTGAGTTACGAGAAAACCATACCGCTGAAAATATAGCTAGTGCAGTTAGAACAATATTAAATGAGTGGCAAAAAAACAGCAAAGTTGTCAGTATTGTCACAGATAACGCTTCGTCAATGAAAAAAGCAATAAATGATCATTTAAATATATGTAATCATTTATGTGCAGCTCACACTGTAAATCTTGCCGTAAAAGACTGCATTAATAAACCAAACATAGAAAATGATTCCTGCGATAACGAATTACCACAGCTTTTAAATAAATGTCGAGGTATAGTAGCTCATTTCAAGCATAGTACCAAATTTTGTTACGCATTGCTCGACATGCAAAAGCAAATGAAATTGGACACATTAAAACTAAAACAAGATGTCCGTACCCGTTGGAATAGCACGTTTTACATGCTTGAGCGGTTGTTGAATATTAAAGTATCTCTATCTGCTACCCTGCCATTATTCCAATCTTCCCCTTCTAATCTTGATTCGACTGAATGGCTTTTGACGGAAGATATGGTGGGCCTTTTGCAGCCTTTCGAAAAGACTACTTTAATATTGTCAGGAGAGACTTACCCTTCATTATCATGTGTCATACCACTGGTAGTAGGACTCCAAAACGCCATTCAGAAGAAGAATCCAACTACAGAGTCAGCCAAACATTTGCAACGAAATCTGCTTAGTGTGGTAGAAAAAAGACTAAGCGTTTATGAATGCAATAGATCAGCAGCGATATCAACGTTTCTGGATCCACGATTCAAAAAGAAAGGGTTCGGTATTGACTCTCATGCTAATAGCACACAAAAATGGGTGATAGATGAACTAAAAGATTCTCTCCCAGAAACGCCTTCAATGACATACATTCAAATTCAACCGACCAGCTCAAGCTCCAGTACCATTCTAGTGAAGGGTCCAGAGGATCACGAAGAAGATGAAATTTGGGGTGCTTTAAACGGAAAAGTATCCGAAACAACTACGAAAATGACACCTTTTTCATCGGCAGAAAGTATGGTGAAGCAATATATTGATTTGCCGTATCTAGAACGAAAAAAAAATCCACTTGAATTTTGGGAAGAAAAAAATACTCTTTTTCCGATGTTGTACAAAATGGCTTATAAATATTTGTGCATACCCGCAAGCTCAGTCCCTTCGGAAAGGTTATTTTCGAAAGCTGGGTTGCTATGTAATGAGCGGAGAAACCGCCTGGAGCCCAAAAAGTGGATCAAATTTTGTTTTTAAATAGTTGTAAAAAATTGCATTGTATTTAATTTTAATTTGAAGTGTTCTCTTACATAGATACAATGCACAGTGTTTTATTTTACTCATTTAGTCACGAATTGAATTCAAGTGAAATGGTAAAAATTAGGTTAAAGTAATTGAAATCGCCAACTAGACTTTCAAACCGGTTTGTAAATCGGTTCCCAAACCGGTTTGCTTAAATTATCAAGTCGGTCAACTCGGTTTGATAATTTTCCGGTTTGGCTCATCTCTGGTTTAAAGCCCTCTGATTCTAGACTTCAATATCCACCCCTAAACTTATGATGTGCTTACAACAAAGTGAATATGTATTTTAGGGTTAAGTATTTGCTGTATTTGCTATATTTTAAAATGTGATCGCTTTGCTTCGGCAAAATAAATAAATAAAATAAGTAATGTGGTGGGAGGCAGCATGCAACATGGCTGACTAGGATCCAAAAAGTGTCGTACTTACGAGTAACTTCTATAGCTATGCTAGAAATAATCTTGAATTTATTGTCATTAGACCTACCCTGCCAAGATGTTACAAGAGAAGGGGTTACTGAACGGAAACACCCTTCGGGCACTTCATCATACTGAAAATTCTCTGTAGGACGTAGAAAAATGGTAACATGGACTACAGAGTGCCAACTTTCAACTTTGGCGCAAACTTTCTGACCGTTTTCTCTTCAAGAAAAGATTGGGAGAACGGAAAGCCAGTCAGCGGTGATACGGTGTGAGCAAGGTATATAGATTACAGATGGTAGACCTATTAGAAAATCGTCATCCTAGAAATAAGCACTTAAGCGTATTCTTTTTGAGGAGCTGAGTCAGCTAAGTAAGAGTAAACTGGACTGGCTCCTTGACTTCCTTTAGAAATCAGGATGGTTCATTGAATAAATCAGAAGGTTTTCACGTATACAGGGCACAGTGGACCAAAGATGATCTAACTGAAACATTTTGGCTTAGCACCTTCATAATCTTGCCTGTAATGTTTGTGTTTGAATACCAGAAAAAAGGATTATTGCCCATGATGTCTAAAATTAGGAGATGTGGGGTCGTCTACTGTGCTGCAAAACACTTAGTCTAGACTAGATACATACAAGATTTTGAACTAATAGAATATATAATGAAATATAAAAAAATACGAAAGGAATCAAAACTTTGATTAAAATTTAACGGGTGATGCAACATTGGATATTGACTCTCATGACTCTATCTTTCTACCAAACGAGCGAGCGGCATATGGATCAAAGGTCAACCATATTATGCCTTGAGGGTGGTAAAAATTGTGAATTATTGAATTTACTCCATAATTGAACGAGATAGTTAGATCGATTGGTAATTTGAGTTAACAAGAATAACTATCAACCACAAAACTATGTCAGCAGACAAGATTATACTTTATTTCCATGAATAACCAATGTCACCATTAACTGAACTGTGTCTTCATTATATACTCTTGTCGGTAACCCTAATTAATCTCCAAAAACATTTTGCTAAAGTTATAATTTCCATTTATTTGTCCATTGTATCACTTCCATCAAAAATCTTCCACTGTTTATTCTCAAAATTAATCTTCTTATACACAGATTAACTGAGAATGTCTGCCTGTATGTGTGCACATTTAACAAAGTTGATATCCCATTAAAAGACAATATTAAAATACCATCCTTGAAGCATCATTAATTTGTCTTCTTGACAAATGAATTACCTGTTGCCCTTAATCCCTTTTCAACTTCAAACCACCTAAAACTCACCCCAACATCACAATACGAGGAAATGTCGTGAATTTCAACGCAACGCATGCTTCGTATTAGCAAAACTTCCATCGCGACAGAGAATCCTTGAAACTCTTGCGATTTAATAACAAAAATCAGAAACCAAGCAGTGAGCAACAAAAAGCAATTACAATATTCTAATAACGCAGTAAACGATTTTAATTTTTCAAAGCAAGGCTAAGGATACGGTTCCAAAAAAAGTATAATGTTAAATCCAAGTGGAAAATGATGTTTCTTCGTAGTCCTTAAAATTCTGGATTCCGGTTAACTTTGTACTTTCTCGACTTTTTTCTACGGATTGGCAATGGTTTTCGTGTCAGAGATGTTAAGTGGTAGATCTTTTTTGCTGTTGTTGAAAAAACTGCTTGCATATTTATGCAAAGATAATATTCTTTGTCCTCGTCAATTACTCCTGTCCCGCGACGCTTTGATGTCCTGCCTTGATTGCGTTTTTGTTTTCGGTTAAATGTAGGCGGGGTAGGAAAGCCAGTGAAAAGGTCAACGTTAAGTAGGCGCTTAAATTTAAGAGGGATCAGCTTAATTTTTTTTTGAGAGCGCATTAATGATGGAGGTTTACAGAATTGGCACCACAGTTTTTCTTCGTAGCTTAATTTTGTTTTAATCAGTTAGATGGTGTTCATTAGATGCTTTTGAGCTGAAGCATGTTTGGGGAAGAGGGGCGTGCTCTTTTGAGATATCCTTCATTTGGTAGCTTTGCTATTCGGACGATACAGTTGATAAAGCCTTCTTTTCTTTTTTAGCTTTTCAGCCAAGACTTTAATATATTGTTGAATATTCTGGTTTCAACCAGCCTTTTGAGAATTGTCTAGAGTGATTCGGATGGACCTCATCTCAATTCGAAGGCTCATGATGCTACTCAGTGCATATTAAATGCATTTTCTGTTCAGATTTTTTCACGCGGTTTTCACTCACCTATTGAGGACGATAAGGCTATTACAATTATGATTTCAGTCAAAAATCAAATTTAGGATATCTTTATCTTTCAAGAAACAAATGATGAACAATTTCCAGATTGTTGTCGAATCGGAGAGAGAAGGATAATGTTGAGTCATCTTCTCTTCTCGATAATCGTTCTTCAAATCCGAAAAATGTGACATTTTTTTTGGTTGACCTTTCAAAGGTTTTAAGGATTGAATTTCCTAGGAAACTAAGCAGTCGAATGAAAATTTCATTATAAATTGACGAAAGTGTGAAAGTCTGAGTGTCGCTGTGAGATACCATTATAAAGATTTAACATTGATGATAGCCCATGCCTAGAAAGATCCAATAAGGTCGTTAACCATTCCAATCCCAATCTTTGCGGGAGGTGGAACAATAAATGCCGAGTCTAAGGTTATATATAGGATAGAACGGATACAGCTGAAACAGGGTATGATTGAAAAAAGTGAATAGTTCCAAAAATTAATGGGTATAAAACGTGAGATCCAAGAAAGATACGGAGAGAGTTGCGCCTTGAAACCTGCTTATTAGTATTGCGCCCTCAACCGGGTGCTAGAATTACCTTCAGGGTATCCTATTGTACTTTGTTGAGTGAAAGTAAGTACTTTTTATCTTTTTTCCTTCAATTATGCAACTAATGTTGATATTATAACAATGTGTATTTTTACATGTACTGCCTTTCTATATTGTCCCGAAAATACTTATTTATGATTGACCCATTTCAAAATGCATTGCATTGAGATGGTTTCATATGTCAGACACACATGTTCAACAGTTCCGGTCGCAAAATGTGGATGCCTAAATATTTATAAAAGCATTTATGAATGAAGATAATCGCATTGCATCTCATTATTTCCCTTGAAAATCAAAGGAAAAGTCCACGAAAATTTGTTTGAAGTGGTTCTTTGCATACACGCCTTTTTGAACTCGATTTATTTTCCTTGCAATCGAGAAACTTTTGTTAGGAGCACTGTATTTCCTTGACATATTGCTACAAACAGTATAAGGTATATAGACTACAGAAGTAAACCCACTAGAAAATCGTCATTCTATTTCGCTCGTACTTTTCACGTACTTACGTCATGGTTTCAATGAAATTTGGGCTACCTAAGTAACAGATCGGAGACGGCGCACATGACAAGACAAAATACGAGGTGTGTTCAAAAAGTAAGGTGACCTTGTATTTTTAAGAAAAACTATTTATTTATTCGTCAATATTTATGTTGTCTCCTTCAAAGTCATCCCCCTCAGATACGATACACTTGTGCCAACGCTTTTTCCAATCCTCGAAGCACTTCTCGGTATAGCCTTGAGCTCTACCAGCGATGCAGTCTTCATCTCCTCAATCGTTGAAAATCTCCGTCTTATCATAGGTCTCTTCAGTTTTGGGAACAATAAAAAGTCACATGGGGCCAAATCCGGTGAATATGGGGCTAAGGCATTATTATGGTGTTATTTTTGGCCAAAAAATCTCTGACAAGCAAAGATTTTTTTTGGTCAAAATTAAGCAGTTGCGGAACAAACTTCGCTGGCACACATCTCATGCCCAAAACATTCGAAAAAATTTCATGGCATGAGCCAACCGTTATATCAACATCCTGAGCAACTTCTCTGATAGTGATTCGACGGTTTTCCAAAGCAATTTTCTTCACTGTTTGAACGTTTTCATCTGTTGTTGATGTGCTTGGGCGTTCAGAGCGAGGCTCGTCATTGGCATCTTCCCGGCCATCTTGAAAGAGTTTTCACCAGTTGTAAACATTTTTTTACTAAGAACAGTTTTACTGTCAACATTTCAAGTGTTTGTGAGCACTAAATTTCATTTTGTACACAAAATTTGATGCAAATTCTTTGATCCATTTTTTCGATAGCAAAAAATCGCCGAGCACGCAAAACACTTCTAACCGTTATGTCTCTCACAAACAAAATGAAAATATTATATAGCTGAAACTCTGAACATATGTTCGTGACGAGTGTACCAACATAAAAAATTAAAAAAATCGATAATCGAATGTACGTTGCCCGCGAAATTTGAAAAGTCACCTTAATTTTTGAACACACTACATATAACGTATTGTCACATTTGAATCAGTCGTTTCGAAAACGCCACATGTTAAAATTTAGACAATTGTCAGGCAACAAAAACGAATGTGGACTGTAGTCAATATTAGAGCTCACTTCTAATGGGCACTAATTCAATTCAATACGTTTACTTTCCATTTTGTTTACTGCCCTTTCGGTTCGTTGACGATTCTCGTCTTGTCGTTGTTTCTTTCGCGAGGCAAGCTTTATTTAACAATTTTTGTTTTCCTCTTCACTAAACAATCCAATAATTTAATGGAAAGTGTGGTTTCGGCGTGTCGGATGGCATCCTCATCAGGTGCTGTCATAAGCCATTCGTCACGAAACAGCACTACCACGGTATGCTTGTTGATGGATTAAGCTTCGTTATATTTCAACCATTTTTATAATTTACATCTGCGAATTATAACGACCGTCGATGGGTTCGTATATAGCTACGTTGCTAAGTTTAGTTTATCATTGGTTAGAACCTCCCTCCTAACAGCACCTGATGAGGATGCCATCCGACACGCCGAAACCACACGTTCCGTTAAATTAACGATAAACCAGCATAACCTGGAAGCTAAGAACTCCCATTAATGTGCATCAATAGTGTTAGTAAGTTGCTAACCAAAAGCACAAAGCTAGAAAACAATGTTGTTGACTAGACTAGGAGGTTCTAACCAATGATAAACTAATCCAATAATTGTTGAACTGACGGCAATCCGCTACTTTTGTTTACTAGACTGTTTTCACGTCGTTACATATGTCCATATAGGTTTGTTTTAAACATTCCACCTTCTTTATAATTTAATTTTGAATTTGTACCCACTTTCATGCCTCATATGCACATCATATATCTTTTTTCTAATATTTGTCGCTCTACCCAGCAGGAAAATCACATTTTGTTTGCCGCAAAGTGTTGCTGAAATTCCTACTGGGCAATATGTCATAATCTCTCGAACACACTACGTCATCACAGCTTCGGAAGTGGCTGCCTACTTGTCTATATACCTTGCAAACAGTATGGTGAATAAGAATATATCAACTAGCGACATCTATTGCAAATAGAAACATCAATTAGTGCCTTGTTTTGATCCGTGATTTTGTCCAAAGTATATATAAGTGATATATAAGTGATTTGTGTATGTATAGGAAATACGTGATATTGAACCCGATAATGGTCAAAATCATGGATGGTTCCCAAATTATGTGGTTTTGTGGCAGTGTAAATACGCTCTTAAAGATAAGACTTTACAGACTAGAGTATATACATTTTTCTGTATGCCAATGTAGGTAATTTCATATGTTTTTTACTCACAAATGGGAATGGGTGCAGCTGTAACGATTTCTTGTAACACCATTTATTTTCTTGCTCTTCGTTGATGATGACGAAGCAATATGTAACAAAGACAACAAGACAAGAGAACAAATTGAAATATCACTATGTCAGCGAGCATTTAGCGAGGTAATCAATGGAAAATTCTTAGTAACGACATCATCAAATGGTTAATGTGAAGCTTGAAGTTCCTTCTAATCAGAATAATAAATTATTCAATTGACATTGAAACACACTCTATGTTCTTTATTATTCAAGGATTTCTCGTTTGTAATAATCGAGATGGTTTCAAACCCAACCAAAAGTTTGAATGAAACTGTTGCTATTGCAATATTTGAGCAAGGATTTATAGGAAATATCATCTGTATCATCAAGAAGCTGGACCAAATATGCCTTTAAACTAAGAAGCCATCCAGAAAATATACTATAACTGCTCAGTAACCGTCATCACTATCAACCAAAGCACACAGTTTGCGTTTTTCGACCAGAACAAGTGTGACTTTATCCAAAAGCTCCGCCAAGGAAAATTTAAACTGTTTTTTCATATTTAAGCGAAATTAATTAATTTTCGGTGGACGTGAATCGACTCGTTAATTTTCTCCTCTACATTTTGCTTCGTTTGAATCTATCGGTTTTTTAAATTAATTAAGTTTTTTAGGAGCATAGTACACTTTTGTTTCCAACTATAATTATTTTCGAATAAAAATGGTATTATGTTAGTGTTTCAATGTTTTTTTGGGTACTGACTGCTTTTTGCGAGCTCTTCATGTTAACTCTATTTAAAACGCATGAACCATATCTCTTTTCCATGTGTTACAACTAAATCCAAGTCCTGTTATAACGAAACGACTTTTCTTCATACTGTCCCGAAAGGCTTATACATATATGCAGTGGCGGCTCTACCTTTGGGGCTAGTGGGGCTCAGCCCCACCACTTATTGATGAGCCTATATTATTGCAAATGTAATAAAATATCATAATAGATTTCAATATAGTTTTCATAATTTAATTTCATTTCAAAATATAATGTAGCATTTTTTTCGCCCATGCTGTAGTTTAGTTTCACATAATCTTCTTGCCACGCACTGTAGAACAATTTGTTCTTCTCTTCGACTCGCTTCGTTGTGCCTGCACCGAGTAAACGCTAAGAGTAAAATTCAAACATATTTTCTCTTTGACAATTTTCCACCTTAACTATGAAGAAGGGGCTACACTGGATCAGCCCGAAAGAAGAGCATTTCGATTTGAATGACTGCGTGAATTCTATGCTGAGGCGGCGGGAGTGTGCGTGTTTGAAAAAGCATATGTATACCTTACGGACGGGCTAATTCCATTCAGCCCGTTTAGTGCTTCGACAACGTTTGGTCTTGGCATGGTCTGGATAATATTTTTGAACAGGCATGAGCAACATTTTTTTACGACGGGCCGAAGGCGGTGAAGGTGATGACTGTTAATGCAAAAGTAGTCTCATCAGTGTAGTGCATGGTATTAATACTTAGTGTGGCTTCGTAGTGTTTGATATTTTTTAAAGTTTTGTAGTGCTCAAAATTTGTTTCAAAAAAGGGTTCTTCAGGTTATGGTATTTATGATTTTAATTAAATACATAATTAACAAAATTTTCCTTGCATGTATTAAAACTTGCTAGAAGTTTGAATTTCAATTTTAGTAAAAAAAAATTCGGTATTTTCAAAATACGAATTCGGTAGAAAATTTAATTTCCAACCCGTTTTGCTCGCGTTCTTTTGAAGAAAAACTTGAAATTAAGCGCTTGGGATCTCATCAGCCTTCTAATTTTAAATTAAGCAGCAGCTGCGACAAAAGGTAACTTCGAAATTTTTCTACTGATTGGTTCAGTAAGAAAATTTTGAAAAGTGCGATAGGCCTAAAAGTTGTTTGGGGTGATAGTATATTGATGATAGAAAAATTCGTACCAGTAGCCCCACCATACCTAACTCCCACGAGCCGCCTCTGCATATATGTATCTAATACTACTGACACACTACAGTTCATAACGAGCTTCTTCTAGTTCATAAATAAACCGGCGATAATGAAGTGGAAGCTTCATATAATTTTAAGGAAGTCAAAAATTTACTTTATTGCAAGTAAATTAGGTGTAATCTGACTTGTCAGTTCAAGAAATGGAAGCCGATTTCGTATAATTTGGAGATAATTATCATAGGGATACTTTAAATAGACTGTGTAAGTGTGCTCTCGGTGTTCGCGGCACGTAAGTAAATCAATCCGGACTTGTTGTTCATCTTGTAAACGTTTTAATGACAGATTAAACATCAGTCACTCACAGCTGTTCGATTGACAAACACAATGACCTACCAGTAGGGTGTCATCATCGAATTAGCACATAGCACATAATGAGTTGTGAGCTCATTATGAGCTCTAGTGTGTCGGTAGTATTAAGCTCAATTTTATGTAACAGTCTAAAAAATAATACACACTGTTTTATTTTATGCATTGAGTTGCAAAATTTCTTGAATAATGGCGATGCATTGAACGAACAAAGCAAAATTGTTCTAAATTAACCCGATACATTCTACATCTAGGAGGTATAGGTGCATTACAGTACCATTTAACAGTGCTGTTAATGGTTTTAAAGGCTAATACAGCGTGGGGTGGTTTTCAACAAAAGATTTTAAATATGTTGTAAAATATTATACGAGTACATGCCCAGAAGTGTAGTGTATGTATACAAGCTGAATAGCTTACCATTTCGTTTGTTATGGGCTGCGCACCCTTGTATTTGGGAGCACTTATACGAATTAACCGCAACATGAGGAGAAACAAGTCGGTAATGATGAAATTATGTTCGAAAAAAAATTAAATCAGCATTTAACAGCGACAGAGATCAAAGTGTTCAAAATCTATTTAAAGAAACAAATGAGCTGAAGGAAATACATCTTCTCAAGTCAATATCACCTTTGGGAATTTTTTTGACAAAAAAATTTCGTTTGGAATTGAATAAGTACTTGATAGAGTCAACTTTAACAACAGACGCTAAGAATTCGAAATTATGGCTTTTGAGCTGCTTCAGAAGAACTGAATCGTATGCTCATCAGCATCATCATCATGTAGAACAGAGAAGTCACGCCCAGCTTTAAAATATTAGTCAAGGGCAATGCCAGAACACGTACAGATCCAGCATAAAAACCCCAAAAAATGTATAAGCTCATCTACCCTCGAACAATTTGTCAACATCAACGTCCAGCCATTCTCTCCTTTATGTCCTGCTCATAGCGTCAAACCTATTCAATGTATGAACAACCTGTTGCCATCCACCCACCAAGGATTATTAGCAACGATGACTGTCATTACCCGATCTGGTACGTATATACTCGTAGTTCGAAAGCTATGCCAGATATTCGTTAAAAACAACCACCACCTCTAGTCAATTTAACGTAGGTAAATAAACCGTTCTGATACGAAGAAATCGATTTTCACGCCAGCAAATCATGATCCACCTGAAGCGAAACTATTGAATCGACAATGTCCTTGTCGATATGCAACTTACCGAGCAAATGTGTTGCGTGTTGCGTGGTCTCCACACGAATTCGTTTCTGATTATATTTCAAGTGTTTTTTTTATCTGATCATCCTTATTAAGTAAAGGGCCGTGTATTTTTCTAGGTCGCAAATCCGCTTCTTATCCTAAATCATTAAATGGCTTCATTCGATGTCCTGAGCGAACCTTTCCCAGTTGTACTCGAGCAGCCTTGAAGCCACTTCCAGACATTCGACAGTGGACGTTGAAGAGATACTCAAGAAAATTCTTAATCGGACCGAAAGGAAAGTTTCGACTAACAATCACACCCACATGGAAGTCTTTCTGCTGCTATTCGCTTTTCTTTCAGCCAGGAAGTGGAATCAAGGTGTACGTCAACGGACGAACCAAGGAAGCCGTTCTCGTGACGCCAAGAGAAAAATTTGGAAGCATCTATGTATATAAAATTCGAACTGACTCTTATGCCGACTAGGTCTTCATCCTTGGCATTTTCCGCTGCTAAACTTATCACTAGGTGACAAAATCCTTTTGGCATTCAACTACGACAATCTACCGAACTGAATATTTAACGAAAATTTCTTAGTGCCCCTGTGGAAGGGGTTGCGCTTACCTTTCTGGTTGTTCATTTCGGAGTCCTTGCTGCCAGCCAAAACAGATGTTGGCACGCAGTTGGCCGCTCCTAGAAAAATGGCAAGAACCACTCCAAGGATTGGACTGGCTTTCACCGTTAGTCGCATGTTGTACAAATTAATAGTTATCCTTCGAGATGAATTCACTGAACTAGCTGGTAGCACAAGCAACTCAAAGGATGCGTTTGTTAACGGTAAGTATATTAGCTACACCTCGATAAACTGTTTGCTAACTCTCACTTGAAGCTGACCTTTTCGGTTACTAAAGAGTTGCACTAACTACCTGTTGGTCGAATTCAATCCAACTGAAGGTTGTCTTCGAGCGACTGAGCCTTATAATGTGCCATGGGGTTGAATAAGTAGACACGCTATCATTTCGATAAGTTTGCAGACAACGACGACGGGGAAAAACTTGCGATGGAACTGCGCAGTTCAGCTTTTTAATGGATTAAAGAGTTGCCAGACCAATTTCGAGGTGACGAAGCATGTTTATATTAAAACTACATATACTTCTTTAATTCGTAACGGTCCCAGAATCAATTCATCAAAGGTTAAGTACTGATCCTTATTTTCAAACGTGTACCTGACGATTATTGCAACATCATCATAACCGTGACAAACTAAGTTGATTACAGGCAATTCTTATATATTTCGAAGGAATTAAAGATATCTACATAATTGCTGCATCGCAGGAACGCTTCGATTTTTACTAACCAAATTGAGCATGACTGAAACATACATATGTTCTTAAGTTTGCAGGAACAGGTTTACATATTATTGCGTGTTTTCGTATTCTACGTTCCAATTCATCCCACGAATGTCCTATAGGATTTAGGTCTGGTCGTTGCAGTGTGTGATGCAGCTGCGTGGGCACGTTATATAGGAGCCATTCCTTAACTATCATGGAGGCATGCTTTCGAACGTTGTCTTGCTGGAAAACGAAATCATTTTTATTTTCACACTGTCACGAATATTTGTTTTCAAAATGTTTAAATAATCCCACCAATCTATTGTATCCACAATTCCCCAAAATCACCCAATCTCCCAGGCCCTCCATCCCCCAATTCTCCAATCCCTCAAAATCTCCAAATCCCCCAGATCCCCCAAAATTCCCCAATCCTTCAAAATCCCCATCCTCCAAATCCCTGAATCCTTCAGATTTTTCCGAAATCCTCCATAATTCTCCCAATCCCAAATCTCTCATCTGGGGATTTAGAGGGATTCAATTATATGAGGATCTGGGGGATTGGCGGATTTGGGGATTTCGAGAGATTGGAGGATTTGGGGGATCTGGAGGATAATATCCACCCAAAATGCCCCAAAATCCTCCAAATCCCTCTGAATGGAGGACATACAGGGATTGGGGGATTTAATTATAAGGGGATCTGGGGGGATTTGGGGGATTTGACGGATTTGGAAGATCCCGCCCACCCAAAATCCCCCAAAATCCTCCAAACTCCTCCGAGGATTCAGAGGGATTGGGGTATTTAATTATATGGGGATCTGGGGGATTGACGGATTTGAGGCCTCCAGATCCCTTAAATCCCCCAATCCCGCAAAAGCCACCAATCATCCAGATCCCCGAATGGCCTAAATCCCCAATCCCCCCATACCCCAAATCCCGCGTACTCGAAATTACCTAATCCCCCGATACACCAAATCGGCGGACATAGATTTTTCTTTCTAAGTTTCGTATTAGTAAGTTGTGTGGAGAAAAATTTGCCTTCGATGGGAACCAAATTAATTAATTTTTGTCTTATCTGTGAACACAACAATCTTCCAAAACCTTTGCAACCTTAGCAACTTACTAACACTATGCTTGCATCAATAAGCCTAATCGTGGTCGTGCTGTCTGGTGGCGGATCGTAAATGACAGCACCTGAAGATGATGCCGTCCGTCACCCCGAAACCACACTGCATTATCATAATGTTTTAGCATTTAAATATTAATTGCTAGTTTTACATTATACATATTATTATTATATTTTATATAACAAAATCAGAATTAATTTATACTGAAAAATTGAATACCTTTACATATAAAACTGAGACACTAAAAAAATCAATATTATTATTATTCTTTTATGTCCCTTTTTCACAATAAATATGAAAATCACGATTGAAATGCCTAATTCACTTTCAATGCATATTATAAGAAAACAAACCACCATGAACTCTTTCCGCTACAATGAACAATTAACGATAAATTTGTTGTTTAGATTTTCAAAGTATACGCTCAATTTTTTATCAGTACTGTAACATTATTTAGTTTTTCGATTACAAAACAATAATATCAATTTTCTTTCTTTCTATCAATTCGATAAGTTTAGCAAAATTTAATCACACACTTTTTTTCTTACCATTTAATTTTAAGGAAATGTGTCTTTGCTGTAGGTTTGCGCTCAATTTGGTGAGTAACAGTACGAGCTACTGCAAATTTCAAATGGGGTTCAAGAAGATTGATTCACCAATGGACCTAACCATTGCAATGTTTTCTATCAAAAGTTGGACCCAACTATTTCAATTTTCGCTATTGAGGGTTGGACCCAACCATTACAATATTTTCTATTGAGCGTGTCCGGATTTGATTCAGACTGCAGTTCAACCAAAAAGAGAATTCAAATTTGTTTGTTTCAATAGGGATTTTATTTTACGATAAAACTGCTCGTGAGGAACAAGGACTATGAGCTTGATGGTAGCTTCAATGGTTTTCAGAAAATCAATATACACAAGGGTTTCTTTCTAGAAATTTAAGGGGCTTTCAACAATGTCAGCCATAAGGCTATTGGCAAAGCACTCGGGAAATGCAATGTCGATGATAGGGTTTATCGGACAACTGCCAAGCAGCAGGGACATCACCTCCACACTAAGAAACACAAGGTAGGGTCCTTTCACCCCTTCTATGGAACTTAGTGGAGGACAAGCTCCTGTCAAAAAAAGAAGCGACTGGATGCAAAGTCGTAGCCTATGCCGACGATGTTGCAATAGCAACATCGGACTTTGTCAATATCTATCGGAAAGACTAAACTTTACCCTAGGTATTCTCACCAAGTAGAGCCAAGATTGTGGTCTGAATTTGTGTCCACAAGAAGGTACAAAATTTCACGATTTGTCCCATCTAAAATTGGAGCGATAAGTCTCAACCCAGCTCATCATGTGAAATATTTAGGTCTAATTCTTGACTCCAAGCTCGCGTGGAAAGCGAACATGGCAGAAAGAGCGCGCAATCCACAGCTGCAAAAGAGCTATTGGGAAAAGGTGAGGATTGAACCCTGAAATTGTATCATGGCTCTATACGGCGTTAGTGGAACCAATCCTTCTGTATGGCGCCAATATTTGGTAGTCAGCTTTGGCAAAAACTTCAAATGTAAACCTGCTAAACAAGGTCAGAAGGATTGCAGCTATTGCAATCACCGGGACTCAACGTACTATCCCGATAAATGCATTGTTTATGCTATTAAATTGGTTCCCGACTGAGCTTCTCACGAGACAGTAGGTCAAGTGCTCTGCAGTTCGATTGAAAGCTCTACATCTCTTGCATGAGGGGAATATTGGCCACTTCATAATACTACGGAGGGATGAACCGACACCAGGGGAAATGGGCATCAATCCTCCGACTCCCTGCTTTCACCATGGTTTCAAGTAAATCATCCCGAGCAGGGATGACTGGACCATAAAAAAATGAGTTACAGAAATCGGCCGATGGATCAAAAATGGATGAAAAAGTTGGCTGTGACGTTTTCTCAGAACAGCTAGGCCTGAAACTATCCTTCCGACTACCATACCACTTCAGTGTTTTCTAGGCAACGGTCATTGCAATATTCAAAGCAGTAGACTGGCTGAGGAACCAGAAAATTTGTATAAGAAATTGAAACATTCTTTCTGACAGTCAAGCTGCTTTCCAATTCCTGGATAGTGATCACACAGTATATGGAACCCCATTAAATAAACTTTCATATGAATGCTTACTATGGACAAGAGTTCCATACAATCCGTAGTACCACGGACCAAACGCACATGCTTTTTCTTAAGATTTCTGTCATTCGTCATATGATCAGCTAGTTTACGCGGTACGTTGTTGCCATAGCTTATGGTTGTTATTTTCGTTTTTTGGCTGGAAAAGTACGTTACAATGTGGTTCTCGGAATTAAAAGATAAAACGTTGGTGTCTAAATATTGCACATTCGATTTTGGCAAATCGAATAAGCAAGTTGTTATCAAAATGAAAAAGTGTATAATGTGCGGAATAGACCGAGGCAGTGTCCAGAAGTTGTTTTCATTTTCCAGGGGTCATAAAAGGTAGAATATAGATAGAAATTTGGCCGGAAAAATGAAAATCCGTCCTAAAATGGGAAAATTGGTGCTTCATCGAAAAGCTTAACGTTTATCCTGCTTTTTTGAATTTTCCAAAAAGGTTTTCACTTCATCTACCACACCTACAAAGCTAACTAAATTAGTTGTTATTTTTGTTTCATGTGTTTTTCTGGAAAGATATCTCTCGAGTGGAAAATTGCATAGTTAAACACGCATAACACTGCCTTCCTCTAATATAGTTCTGGATTAACAATTTTCAAAAAGTCCGCCAAAATGCTTTTGCCTCTGTACAGCTGACAGTGCCTAAGTTACGTCAATTTTCGGGAGTATTTGGCAGATGCTTCGCTTAAATTTTATTCCCGAAGGTCTAGTTTGAGTACTGCTTATTCTATGCACTGTGCCTGAAACTATCCTTCCGACTACCAGACCAGGTCATTGCAATATACAAGGCAATAGACTGTCTGAGGAACCAGAATTTTTTTAGAAGAAATTTAAACATTCTTTCTGACAGTCAAGCTGCTTTCCAATCATTATCCAGCGTGTGTACGTCATCCAAAATTGTAATCGAATGCCGCACACAACTGAACGTGATGTCGCTTCAATCTGAAGTGATTCTTTGCTAGATACCGGGGCATAGTGATAAACCTGAAAATTGCGGAGCTGATGTCCAAGCAAGAGCCATCCTTTGACCTCCATTAAGCAAGGATTGGAGCATTATTACATGGAGACTGCAAACAGGGCCTGGCTTCTGGAGGAAACCTATAGGACAACCAGGCAAATTTGGCACGCACTAAGCAGCTCTTCAACACGAGCCGTGAAACATGAGGTTTCATCGTATCCTTATTGATGTTCGCTTCTGATTGGCAGACATGCAGAAAGATTGGGTGTTCCCTTCAACGATTATCCAGAAAACGCATGCAAACTTCTGGCTCGCCCTTCCTGGATAGCCGCACGGAAGTAGCTAATTTAAACATTAGCTGCATAGCCAGCTTCATACAAGAATCTAAATGGTTCTCGTCATCCCGTAGGTTCTAGTGCCGACCTAATCTTGTTGTGGCCTCAGTGAGCCACCTTTTGATAAAGTGGTCTGCCACTACAACCAACCAATCCATTTAGCAAAATGTTAAATGCAACTCAACCTATCCGAAATTCGGAATGGTTTCGTCGATTGGTGCTAGGTTTTTATTACTTTTTCTGTAGAATTTCTTTTTGGGCTAATTTCAACGCGTCTCATTCGTTTGCTTTTGCCTCCTGGCCTACAAACAGTCAGCATACAATCTTGTCATCGTACTCAAACACACTAATCATCAATTGATAATAGAAATCACTTTCGTTCCAAATCAAATATATATATTAAATATTCCTCATTTTCTACATGTTTAAATGTTTCATCAATTTTCTCGATAAATCTTCTGTTAAAATTAAATACATACTTCTAAAATATTTGTTTTTGTTAGTCATTCAATAATTGATTACATTTAGCTGACAATTTAAATACTAAAACATTGGTTATATTGTACTCGACAACGAAACGAAACGGCGACAAACAAAACAAAGAGCTTCACTGCAAATCTAGTTTGAAATCCAACTAAATCGAGCGAATTGTATACGGGTCAACAAAACTGGTCAAGTCTAATGGCTTTCAAGTAAACTAGAACAATTTTCAACTTAGATTTAACACAAATTATGGAAAACATATAAGGGGAGGGGGGCAGCGTGTTGTGATGTCGTCAATAAATCCGGGGGCACGTTTTCGTATTTTAGGACCCTATTGGTGTGTCTGGGCATTCTCAGTTGAATGAGAAACAGTCTTCGATTTGATTGGATTCGTTCGGATCATTATGCGGTCGAGTCGCCCACACTTTAACGGTTCAAACGGTTCGCCGGAATTGGAATTTCAAGAAAGTCAACCACCCCTTCGCATATGAAATAGACAAACAGTTCGTCAGCAGGCATGAAATCGTTTCCAAGTAAGGGGACTACGCTCGTTCCCCAATCAGATGCATTACGTCTGCTTAATGTTGAATTCGGATTGTTGAACTATGTGTTTGGACACGACAGCGGTCGCCTCGGTCGCGTTAGGTATCAAAAGGCGGTCCATGTCCGTGATGATGAGTCCGTCGCCGTTCGGCACGCCGTACTTGAAGGTGATCAGGTCGCGATGTCGCTTCTTGGCGGTTATTTTGACGATGCTGGAAAGCGGCCGTCGCACTATGACCTGCGCCGTGTCCTTTTTCGACAGCTCGCGCAGCACAATCAAATGGGTTGGCGTGACGATCAGATGACTGTCGAGCATGCTGCCGTTCATGTGCACCTCCTGGCACTTGAACGAGTCCACCACGTCGGGCGACTTCAGATATTGGCTAAGTACGACTATTTCCTTTTTGTCGTTGGCCGGACTTGCGGACGCCAGCAAGTGCGGATCGTCCAGGCCAGTAGGCGATTGGTCGTCGTTCTCCTCGTCGATGCTGAACACGGGCGCGACGTTGCGATAGCGTTTGCCGTTCTTCTCGCTGCTGGACACGTGCTTCTCGACCACGGCCGCGGACGGCGGGTTCGACATCGACGGGTTCACGATTATATCGAAAAGCTTGCCCTTCACCTCCGCTGACTTGATTTTCATCGCAGCGGAAATTTTACTGAATATATCCGAGTTCGGCCGTTGGCTGTTGCTCGTTTCCGTTTGGTGGTCTCTGTCGTTTTTGCGCTGCGCTGCCTTGTAGTTGTTGTTATTGTTGACTAGAGCCCGTATCGAGTGTTTTGCACAAACTATGCACTTCTTGGAGTCGTGATCCTCCAAACAGTCAGTCATGTGCTCGCCGAAGTAGTCGTGGATTGCGTGGTAGCCGCCTGACAGCAAAGACACGTACTGCGTGTTCTTCTGCAGAAAGGACGCGACCACCATATGCGTGTACTGGTCTTCCTCGAGGCGGCCGCTCCCCATGAAGCACAAATGCTCGCCGCCGGCGTGCGAGTTCGCCTCGATGGATTGTCTCTGGGCGCGCAACAGCCCCTGAACTGCTGTGGTGAACGCCACCGGCTCTTGCAGCATGAGATTGCAGTCTAGATGGAAGGCGGTCGATAAGTGCCCCGCGTTGTACTGCTCGGCAGGTCTGCAGTCGACTAGGAAGAACCTCACACCATCCGGCTGGGACAACTCTATCGACGCGTTCTCCACCAGCTCGTAGACCGAGGCGGGCAGACATAAGGCTTGCGACACAACATTGTCCGTCTCGGGCTCCGTCGAGGACCCGAACAGCGCTTTCAGGTAATCTGTCTTGAAGGACGACGGCGTCTTCAGTGCATAGTATTGCGCCAACGAGCAGAAGTCGCTCACATCGTCACTTTCCAAAGCGCACGGCATGTTCGACAAGACTTTGATGATGCTCTCCTTGTCATCCTCCTTCATCGCCAGGATTTGGTCGCGGCCGTTAATGAGAATAATCAGACTCAGGAAGAACACCAAGAACGGGTCGCTGTACTGGAAATACAGATCCCACATCGCCAGGACCACGGACAGGCCGCACGTCGATGCGAAAAGCGACTGGAACCACTGCATCGAATACAAATCCGGCGAGATTTTCTTCGTATCCAGCATGGAGCACAGTTCGGGATCGTGGTACAGAATCAGCAGCCGGAACACATTAAACACGTTGCCCTTGGGCACACATCCCTTCGGCACGTACGTGTCCCGTATCGCCTCGAACAGATTGTACGTGTCGGATCGTTTCAGCTTCAGCGACAGCAACGGCATAAGCAATTCCCGCCAGCCGTTGCTCGATTGGTACTGAACGGTTCGGTTTTTGCAGTAGAACGTCAAGATCGACTCGAGGTCGGATGTCACGGACACTTTGTCCTGCTCCTCGTTGCCGATCTGCTCGACCACTTTGTTGCAATCCTCGCGCAGTTGCGTCTGGAACGGAAGATCGTAGATTTCGTTGAACAGCGACATCTGATCGCTTTTGTGTCGCACGTCCAGGCACACTTGCCACACGTCCGGACGCAGCGAATCGGGAATGGTGCGACCATGGCAAATCGCATTGATGTCGTTCACGTTGCAGTCGTCGAGGAGCGCCGATTCCAATTCGATTAGCCTGCAATGGAAATGGTTACGGGTTACATTTCATGTCGAAAATGGTCAAAGGGAAAGAGGAATCGTGTGTCTCGATATGAGAGACAATGAATCTCGCAACGTTGACGGTTTTAGCAGAGCGTCCCCGCAAATCTGGCCACAAATATTTGGCATTTAGGCAATCCAAACGAATCACTTTTCGAGATTTCGTTGAATCATAAACAATGAATTGCGGCTTCCATGCCGTGTAGAATTTCGGTATCTTTCACCGCGACTTCGAGACCTTTTATTGCTTCTTGGCTGATAACACACTTGTCGCCAGCTATGACTCGCTTTCTGAGCCACTACCCGTGAAATCACCCGCCCAGTCCGAAATCGAACTCCTCAAATCTCAAACAAGCAGGTTTGCCGCTCGCCCGCCCCTTTCAGGAACTGATTGCCGTGTCAACATGCCAGAGCAGTCGCCACTTCGGCTCGCTAATTAATTGCATGCTGGCTGCGTCTAATCTGTCTGCCGCGCCAACATTTCTGGTTCTGTTAGCGCGGCTGCCAACTCCGGCCAGCTGCGTCGGAGCTTGCAGATATGAAGGATCTTTTGGGCAGATCGCCGTTAGAAGCTACGGAACAACGAAGAAGCTAATTGCTTGAACGCTCCGTGCTCTTGCAAGCTCGCCAAATGGGGCCAAACTCAGAACATTCCTTATCTTCCAAGCCAACCGCCAACAGTTCTTCAGCACATAACATGCGTTCGCTAAGCCGCGATCAAATCAAGTAAATGTTATGTAAACAAAGCGAGTTGTCTGTCTCGTCATCCGAAAGCAGAGTATCGACAACTTACCGCCTGAAGTCGAGACATTAAAAATTTATACTCACCATAAATTGTCATCCATTATCGTTGCTTGCACAGTCTCACGGGATTCCCAGGGTTGATGATGGCTTTTCACATAGTTATCGAACGAGAGTAAAGGTGCGGAACAAGTTCGATTTCAATTGCAACGTAATCAAGACGAATTTGGATAGTTCGAGCTTAAACAACTTCCCGTCCGCCTAACTTGCACAATTGCCGAATATGACAATATGACGAAGACAAGTGCCAAATTGTCAAAAACGCACTGACGGAATGTCAGAAATGAATGTTTCAACGAACTGCTTGGAGTACCCCTGGCGGAAATAGTTTAAACTTGTGAGAATTGATTGAACAGCTAAAGTTGGCGCTAAAATAGTTGTAGAGAAGAATATTCCATACATTCCTGTTATTTTAAAAATAAGCGTTAGGCCGGCCATAAACGTGCAGGTTTACCTGCAGGTATACCTGTACATTTCAACCGTAGCGTGTATGGCAACTACAGCCATAAGGATATATTTAGATCGAGCATGCAAAATTCCCATGTGCATGCATAGCTCAGCGTAATGCTCTAAATAACTCATGGCTGGTCATCGTCTAGACGAGTGTGAAAGGATAATTTATGACCTCATAAAATTTTAATCATAAAAACCACGACTTACCGTGGGAACGCGATTTGGTCGTGAAAGTAATTAATTTTGGTCACACATAATGTGACTCCTATGCATGAGCATATTGATTTTTGAAACTGTACATAGATTTACATCCATACTTTTAATTTTATAGTAAGTTTTCTGTACATAGATTTTAGAATAAAAGGGCTGTGGATTTAGAAATAAAGGCAAAGTTAATTCAGAAACCATACTGCCATATTCGGCAAGTGTTTTGAACACCGGTTTCTCTCCAGCCATATTCGGCAGCACCAGATCCTTAGAAATATAGGCATTTCGCGTGCCATTGAGTTTAGCGCTTGTCGCAGGAAACAGGTAAAATTATCATAACATTCTTTGGAGATGACCAGTTTAACAAACTTATTACAATGGAAGAATTTTGTCTGTGGCGGGTAAAGTCTAGAGAATACCACGATCGTATTTTGCGTGATGCTGCCTACGAGAAGTTGGTGACCAAGTTGAAGGAACTTGAACCGGGTGCAGGAAAGTAGTAGTAAAAAAAAAATTTGAGAAGCACCTTCCGCAAGGAAAAGAAAAAGGTCGAAGCGTTCATGAGGACAGGAGCATCAACGGATGATGTATACAAGCCAGTACTCTGGTATTACGATTTCTTTGATTTCCTTGGGGATCAACAAACTACCAGGAGATCAATTTCGAACTTGGATAGCGGAGAAAATGAAGATGAAGTAAGTGAACAAACATATCTACGTAGGTACAAGTTTATTCAATCCACAATAAGTGAGTACACAATTAATGTTATAGTAAGGTTCAGTTAATAGAACTAAAATCAAAAAGTGCATGCTAAAAGCAGTGAACTTACTGCAAAATAAATTCAAGTCGTATCATCTGCGGATGCCATGACGAAGAAGACTGAACTGAAAACCTTTCAAGTATACCGGTATACCGGTAAACCTGCGCAAGTATACCTGCACGTCTATAGCCGGCCTTAATTTTATTTTACGGATAAATTAGACAAAACAAATATTTAATTGCAGTTCTGTTTCGCTATTGCTAAGTAACTCAACACACATGCAAAAAGCTTTCAACTTAAAAAATCAAATTTTCATGGTTTTTTGAGGCGAGAACATTTATTTGCAATGTTATCAATCAAAACAAAATATAAAATATTTGTGAAATAAGATTTTTTTGATATTTTGCGGGAAATTCCATTTCTAACTTAAAAGTAAAATAGGAAATACTGTTGACACCTTCAATAAACATTTTGACAGGAAGGTTTTTTGATAACTCACAATATTTAGCATAAATTTCCAGTGAAGTGGCAGAATTTGACGTACGACATTTCAAGGTAGATAAATTAGTAGACGTTGTGCTAGCAAAGAATAATATATCAACACTAATTGCTTACCAATAAGCCTGGGAACTATTGTCACAAATTTGTCTATTATATGCAGAGATAACGGTTCAATTAAGCAAATTTTATGACACTCAAACGTCGATCAAGTGACAGTTTTCGACTTGCTTAAGAAATGAGTAAACCAAAGCTATGCGACATAAAATCATCGTTTTGGTTATTTGGGATTTTTAAAGCTCGAACTTAAAAGGGTAATTTATCGATATTGATTTCAAAGAACTTAATTATTTAATTTAAATCAAATTTTCTTTTCGCACAATATTTTTCATGACTTTTGAAACAACGAAAAATTTGATTTAAGCCAATAACGTTTGCATTGTCATTTAATCCCACCAGACATCGCTGTCAACCGAATTGCAACCTCATCAACCAACTCGACGTTGGCAATGCCTAACAAACAAATAGCACTCGCGATTTTTGACAGCGCAGCTTGCCCGCGATCTGATTTGGTTGACAACGCGGTAGCGTCGAAGCAACGGTCGATTTTTATTGTTTTCGTTTCGTTCCCAGCGACTAATTCAGGTGAATTCGCACGTTGGGTGCTTCTTCGGCGGGAGGAAATGATGTGACAGAGAATCGTCCGTTCATATCGTTCCGAGTTTCGAATTGACAAAACCAAAAAAGTTGTGGAATTTCCTTCAGTAATCCGCGCGAAATTGTTGACTTAAAGTTCCAACGAGGCGTAGCGAGAAAACAATCTGTCGACACTTACACGCGTTGCGAATTAATTGGAAAAATAGCTTTGATTGCATCGGAAACGGTGCGCGCACGAAGCCTGCACAAAATCGCAGCGTTCCGGTCGTGGTTGTCGCCCCAAAATCGAAGAGTGACGTTTGTTTGGATTTTTTGTTTGTGGCTTTTGTTGCCGTCCCTCGGACTGAGATTTCGAGTTTCACGTTGAACGTCGAAAGGTGTGCGCGCGGGGCGTCAGGCGCGACGCGCGCCAATTAGGCAAAACGATCTGCAGGCTGAATTCGTAATCTCCCTCCGCAGTCATTTGAATTCGCACACACAATCTGGCGAGGCGGCAGTTCAAGGTAAGTGGCATTTGAAGTTGTTGGCGGAGGCTGCGCTGCGGCGGGCAAGCTGGTCCAGGGGCTTCGCTCTAGGTGTTGGGGCAATGACTCCCATTCCACTCCCTTCACGGTCAGGTCTGCCGGAGTCAGCTGTTGCTGCTTCGAACAGGTTGCTGTTGCTGGGTCTCCCAGCGCTCGACAATGTCCTCCCAAGCCCCCAATAGGGGGCTCAACCAAGCTGGATCGTCACGTCTAATGAGCAGGCAAACGGAGCGCCAACGAGAGCTACACGCGGCTGCCTGCCCCTCTTATCAGTGCGAGAGGCGACTCAAGGGGGTCTGATAACTTGCTTGCCGGAGTATTGTTGCCAAAGGACAAGGTCGCAACGGGGCTATCAGCGTGCGATATCTGCATTGCTGCTACTCGTTTGATGTCAGAGGCTTACAAGCAGAGCCTCGCGAACCAAACAGTTTTCCATGCAGGCAGGAAAGTTCCTTCAAATGGATTCCCTTGGGGATTAACTGAAGCGGCGTGCACCCTTTTTAAGTCAACGAAGCTACGCACAAGGCCATAAATATCTTCCAAGGACGACCGCTACATTTGAAGTGTAAAAAATAGCACAAGATCTTAACGAAGACGGACTGATATACAGTCATGGCCACAATTATTTACACCACGCAAATCATGAAGAAAAATTTGAATGAAATCAAAATAACTCCTTCGATTTTTATTACAACAACATTAAATTTTATTTTATTTATTTATTTTATTCCTTGGCAAATTCATAGTTACTTGACAAAAGCAAAATTGAAATAAATCATTACAGAATAAACACAAAAACTATGTGACCGAAATTCTTTGCACACACTAAGAACAATTTTCCAGAAAAGTAACGGTAATTCTTCGGCTTTGCTTCGATCAATGATAAAGCTGGAACAAATGTTGGACATCAGTTGACGTTAGATTTCATTGTAATGTAGAGATATTAAATCTCAACTATCCTAATAATGCCCAACGTGCCGTAAGCATTTACATGTGCTGCCTACGGAAATGAGAGCCCACACAAGTTGCGGAATATCTCAAGTAACATGCACCCGAATATTTCAAAGCAGTAACATAATGCTTTGTACTTCACAGGGAATCCAATAAATTATGTTCGTACCGAAGAACGCATTCTTTCAACTTTTGTCTTTGACCGCGTGCAACATCAAGACAATGCATACAAAGTGCATTGAGCCCAAAGTGAACAAGCGCCGTATGAGCACTTTGAACATTGGAATGCAGATAATGCTGATGCATATGCAAGTTCATTTCACATGTTTAAATTGTAACCACATGTGCAATTTTAAATATTGAGTATTGCTATGCTGAGTAGGCTTAAGAACATTTTTTTGTGAATTAAAAGTTTGTATATAAACTGTGAAATAATAAACAACAGGACATAAGTATTACTGACTTCAAAGAGCGACGTAAGGCTGCTCTATTCTATAAAACGAACACTAGTCATTTTATTTCTCATCTTATTACGGCTGATTTGTCTTTGACAAATAACGCCTTTTTACTTGCGGAACCAAGGCCGCTAAGAAAAGATACTTGGTAGGTATTTTCATACATTTCGCTAGAATGCATATTAATTAATTATGCATTCGCGAATCTCCTCTGCTTCTCCCACAAACACTATAGTAATAAACTAGTTAGTGACAGTGAAAATGCCAAGAATCGTTGAACTCTCAATCGAAAAGCGGGCGGCAATGTATTGCCGCTAACGACATTGCCAAAAAATTTAAATGTCACATACGGAGCGTTTGTTACCAGGTAAAAAACAACAACATGTAACTGCCAGTGTTTAAAATCGAGAAGGAAGGGGTCGAAAGAGGGCGACAAGTGAAAGGGAAGATATTTTAATACGTCGGTGTATGCAGCGAAATAGTCGCGAAAATATCAATAACATAATAAATAGTATTAAAGAGAACAAAAATTAAGAGATCTGTAGAACAACAGTTCAGAGAAGATTTCGGGGCAGGAATAAAAGCATACGTCGTCCGAAAACAGCCGTAGATCTCCCCAAAGAATTGGGAAGTTCGCTTGCAGTTTGCAGTTTGGAGACAAATTTTGTGGACAGATGAAAGTGCTGTGTCATTGAACGGAACGTACGGTAGACATTTCTTCTATTCCAATCCACAGCAGAAGAAAACACGACGTCAGTATACCTAAATGCCATTCACGTGGTGGTAAAATAACGGTATGGGGTTGTATTTGTTGATTGCTCCAACCGTTGATTGTCCAACGAAGATCCGTTCGTTTGAATACCTCCAAATATAGAACGAAGTTGCATTTGTTGTCGGCGATTATTTGATTGGGCCTGATTTCATACTACAACAGGACAATGCACCAATCCATACTTCAAAACGGATTCAACAGTTTTTATCGGACATTGGGCAAAATTTCATGAAATGGCCTTCACAAATCCCTGATTTGAATGTCATTGAACATGTCTGGCATTTCATGAAATCAACAATTCCTCAAAAGATTGGAAAATCGACAGCTGAAGACATCTTAAATGCATGGCTGGTCCTATTCATTGAAACTATACAGAATTTTGGTCGAGCAAGTGGGGTGCTATCACCTCTTCTATGGAACTTAGTGGTGGACAAACTCCTGTCAACAATAGAAACGACTGGCTGCAAAGTCGTAGCCTACGCCAACGATGTTGCAATAGCAATATCGGGCAAATTCGTCAACACCCGATCTGAAAGACGAAACTTTGCCCTGGGTATTCTTACCAAATGGAGCAAAGAGTGCGGCCTAAAGATAAATCCGCAGAAAACAGAACTTGTGCTCTTCACGAGAAGATACAAAATTCCACGATTTGTTCCACCTAAACTTGATGAGACAAGTCTCAATCCATCTCATCAGGTCAAATATTTAGGTCTGATTTTAGACTCCAAGCTCGCATGAAAAGCAAACATAGCGGAAAGAGCGCGTAAAGCGGCATGCGCAATCTACTGCTGCAAAAGAGCTATTGGGAAAAGATGGGGACTGAAACCCAAAACTGTATCATGGCTCTATACAGCGATAGTGGAACCAATCCTTCTGTTTGGCGTGGTTATTTGGTGGCCAGCGATGGCAAAAACATCAAACGCGAACCTGGTTAACAGGGTCAGAAGGACTGCAGCTATTGCAATTACCGGGGCTATGCGCACTACCCCGACAAAGGCATTGTTTATGCTATTAAATTGGCTCCCGACTGAGCTCCTTACGAAACAGCAGGCCAAGTGCTCTGCTATTCGATTGAAAGCTCTAAATCTCTGGCTTGTTGGGAATATCGGCCACTCCACCATATTACGGAGGGATGGACCAACGCCAGAAAAAGTAGACCTCGCTCCTCCGATTCCCTGCTTCCACCACAGTTTCAAGTCCGTCATCCCTAGCGGAGATGACTGGATCATGGAAGGAAATAGGATACAGGAATCGGTCGACATCTACACTGATGGATCAAAAATGGATGGAAAAGTTGGCTGTGGCGTTTCCTCCGAACAGCTAGGTCTGAGACGATCCTTCCGGCTACCAGATTACTGCAGTGTTTTTCAGGCAGAGGTCATCGCAATACATAAGGCAGTGGACTGGCTGAGAAATCAAAAAAAAATCTATAAGAAATCTCAACATTTTCTCTGACAGTCAAGCTGCTATCCAATCATTATCCAACGTGTATACCTCATCCAAAATTGTAATGAAATGTCGTACACCACTGAACGCGATGTCGCTTCACTCTGAAGTGATTCTTTGCTGGATGCCGGGTCACAGTGATATACCTAGGAACTGCGAAGCTGATGCCCTAGCTAGAGCTGGCACTGAACTCTACACTAACACTCCAAGTCGGCCATCCATTGGCCTCCGTCAAGTTGAGTTTCAAGCAGGATTATATAGAGGCTGCAAACAGGCCCTGGCTGCTGGAAGAAACCTGCAGGACAACCAGGCAAACTTGGCACACACTAAGCTCAAAGCGCACCAAGCAGCTCCTCAACACGCGCCGTGAAACATTAAGTTTCATCGTATCCGTGCTGACGGGGCATTGTCTCATTGGCAGACACGCAGAAAGACTGGGTCACAGTATAGGTACACCCAGTAGGTAATGTTTCATATATAGGCGCACTATCAAGCACGGCCCGCGGTTCTCCGGGACAAACGTCAAATGTTTGTTTACTTTTAGCATATGTTTGTTTACATTTAGCATATGTTTGCTGCATTGAAGTATGAAAACTTCAATGGTTTGCTGCCATTTATGACAAAATGGCAGCTATCTACTGGTGAGGGCACTGCCAGAGCTCGTATATGCACGTTTAATGCTAGGCGTGAAAAACGCCGTTAGGAACTTCGGTTCATTGAATTACAATGGTGAAACGTCTTCGCTGACATAAATTTCATTTGCTTTTGGCAAATTGATTAAGAGAAAAAGCCAAAATGACTGAAAAAATGTCTCATGTGTCGAAGTGAACGATGAAGTCCGCGAAAGTGCTTTGTGCCTCTGCAAATCTGGCAGTGCTTGGCATTCTTCAGCTTTTGCAAGCACATGGCGCCATTTCTTGGAAGGAAAATACGAGCTTTTGGGCTTCGATTGCATACTGGGTCTACCTATACTGTGGACTGGGTGCCCCTTTCCACGATTTCTGCCGCAGCTGCAGATCGGAGGAGGAGGAGGAGGAAACGATCCAACACTTTCTATGTGAATGCCCAGCACTATCTAAAACGGCATACAGACGACCAACCTGGTTGTCAACTAAGTCGTCAACCTGGTTGAGGTTGAGACTACAGGCTGAAAAACCGAATCGTCAACTTGAACGTCAACATCACTTTGTCGAAAATTTCATGGTGAGAGGACGTCTGCTCAGATTATGTACGGTAGATAATTTTCATATGCTTTGTTCAAAATGAGTGATGAAATATTTTTCTCATATTTTATTATTGATGAACTATGTGAAGAAGGGATTTTCTTCACAAAAATTGATCGATTTGCACAGTTTCGCTATTGAAATTTAACGACGTGCACTCGACAAATTCTTGACTCGAAATGATGTTGACGTTGATGTCTGCCAACATGGCCATAGACAGCAAAACATGTTTGTCAACATTAAGCCCCTCCCACAAAAATCACAAACATTTGATTTTACTTCAACCTCAACTTCAACATGAACTTCAACCGTCAACATGCCTACAGACGTTCAACATTGATACCAACATGGCAAGTTGACGACTTAGTTGACAACCAGGTTGGTCGTCTGTATGCCGTTTAAGTGAGCCGCCTTTTGTCAAAGGGGGCTGCCACTACAACCAACCAACCAACCAATGCGAGCAAGACTCGAAGCGTTTATTCATGCCATGGAAAGCAACACCAAATATTAGATAATGGTCACAAAGTACCCTTTTTTATGAAGGCTAACAATTAGCTTGAACTTTTTCGAAGATTTTTTGGAAAAACGAGGCGGAAACCATCCATTGCAAATAATTTTGGCCATAATGATGGGTGTGCAAATAATATTGACCAATTAATTTTTATTTTTATTTTTTTCTGCAATGTTTTATTTGAATTTTTTTATTGCGATTCTGGTGCTATTCTTTGCACGAATATACATCGTCTGGGAAGTATCAAGTAAATAAACAAGCAGTCAGGGAATACATTGCAAACGGACAGTGTAAGCAATGAGTGATGGAGCAAAAGGTTTGGAGAAAGCGGAGGTTGTTTTAGTTGGTAAAAATCCGACATGTAGAGAAGCAGCAGCAAATCGGTTTACTTTGAAGTTGCCCACCTCCCAACGATGAGAAAAAAACCTTCTATTGCTTCTTATTTTCTTCTCTATCTTCACAGACATTGCGCTGTGATTTTCGCTGGGACTCCAATGATCTGCAACAATATCTTTTAGGAGTCGCTAATCGTGCATGTCGGATCATCCCGATTTTGATAAATGCTTGAAAACAGCTCTCTTCTGGACAGGAACAAATCTGGGTATGCCCTGGAGACTGACATCACATAAAGCCTGAAAAAATTTAGAGTGCAATTGCATCGTCACATGTTTCCATACTAATTCAAACAGAAAATTCTAATCCGGGCTACTAAAAACGGCTGAGTGGCCTTATTTGGCAAATTAGAAGTGAATCACCTAATATCAAGCTAACCTATCTAGCTTATGCTAGTCTCTACACATATGTGTAGCTAACAGATTTGCCAGATATGGTAGCGTTGCCATTTCACGTAGCTTTCGTCTGATTTGCGTACGAAACCACAACCGTCAGCTACGCATGGTGTTTCCAAGTAGAGCACCGAGTCGAGCCACCTTGTTCCACATCCAACCTGAACGCGAAGTCGCCAACGGGGGTGCAAAGTAACTGGAGTTAACTTCTTGTCCACTTTTCACTTAAATAACACAACACAAATTTTATTCAAATTATTCCATTTTTATTCATTTCTTTCCTTCAATACTTCAGTCAGAAGGATCTGAAGTTCCATAAGATATGCTAATACAAAATTTAGAGTTTCCAGAAGTAAATTCTGGGTCTCCAAATCCTTGGGTGCCGGAACATCGGGATCTGTTGCGCTTTTCAGGAACTGAATATCGTCGCTGTCCATTCCTTTACCTTAGTTTTTTTTATTCACCTTTTGACAATTTTATTTCACTTGAACACCGGTTTAACTTGAATGATGACTGGAAACTGACTTTAGAATATTGTATTTTGTTATTATTGCGGTTTTATGATAAGCAAAACCGAAAATGATTCAGACTATTGGTATGCGTTTCGGAAATGACTTTAGAATATTGTATTTTGTTGCGAAATAGGAGGTGATGTCATAGGCATTTCCCGGGATATGACTCCTCCCTCCTTAGGATGCGTGTCCTCGCGCAAAGAGTTGATGTTAATTTTTAGTTTTGAAGTTTTTCTGAAAAATTTGTAATACGCGATTACAGCGATGATGATTATGATAAGGACTATAATTATATCAGTTATTAGACTGGTTTGTGAACTTGTGTTATGTTCCAATTTAATTAAGTTTATATGATCTAAATTTGCAATGTTTTGGGCATGTACTTTTTCTAGCGTTAAATTTTCTCTTTCTTTATAGGTAATATTTTTTATTACATTTGGTAAGATAATGTTGTTACGTACAATATTTTCCTTATTAAGAAAAGTATTATTATTTATGGTTATTTTACAATTTGCAAATTTTATAATATTATGATTTTGAATAACAATTTCTTGATCATTACAATTATGATATAATTTAGTTTTAGGAAAATTTTTTGTAATTATTACATTTTCAGTTATTTTCATAATACTTGTATAATTATTGGGTATCATGGTACAATTTTCTGGGTCACTTAATATTTTACTAATACATGTGTTGTTTATAGGTACTAATTTCTTTTCCTCAATTTCTTTATTATACATAAATACTTTATTATTTGAAATTAGGATTTCTTGATATGGTGTTACCAGTTCTAAGTTATTTTTATTCGGAATTGGAATTATAGATAGTTTATAATATGACTTTTCCGTGAAGTTCGGAATTTGGACAATTATTAATATTGTTTTACCCTTTTGAGCTACTGATACTTTAATGTTTTTTAATTTATCAATATCTATTTTAAAATATTTAATTTCTTCGATGGTAAGAATATCCTTACTTAGAATTTCTAATCTTGATAGTAATACGATATCTTCGATTTCCATTAATGAATCTAAAAGTGATTGTAAGTTTTCTTTTACTAACTGATATGTTTCCAAATTTAATAATTGTTTTCTTAATTCATTATTTTCATTGTTTAGTGTATTAACTTTAGAGATTATAATTTCTTGCTGTTTATTGATATGCTCTGTTAGTGTGTTGATATTTTTATTAATTTGTTCATTAATGTGAATCTGTTTTTCATTATTGCTTACAAAAGATTTCATATTTGTTTCAATTTTTTCGAAATTTCTTTCTATATATTCTCTATCGTTATCATCCATTACTCCGCCAAACCATTTTAAAAAGGATCCGTATGGGCTAAATATTGTTCTTTTGAGTCTGTGGGGTTCCAGTGTAAATAGTTTATCTTTGATTTTTTGAATTATTATGTGTAAGTTTGGAAATATTTTAATTAATTCCGGTGAGGTATTATTTTCTATATCGTATAACAGATCTTCATATTTTTGTAAGTTTATCGTGTGTATAACTTTAGAAAAATTCTGGATGATTTGGATTTGATCATTGCGAATTAATGTGAAACCGTTTCCTTGAGGTATTTCTGTAATTTCTATATGCTGTCCTATGGTGATTGATATTGAGATGATTAAGAAGATTGTGCTGATACCTGTGGGGTAGATTTTTGAAATTTCTTTAATTTCATGAACAATTTTGGATTTTTATTTTTATGATTCGCTTTTATGACGAAGGGCCTATCGTGTTTTTTCTTTTGGAATTTATTTTTTATGTATTTTGGGTTTATTATTTCATCTTTTCTATTTTTATTTTTATTATTTATAGTCCTTTCCTGTTTTTTAATTATCCTGTCTCTTATCTTTGGATATTCGGAAGCTGGGATAGTGCCATTATTTAATTCTATTGGTTTTTGATTAGTAGTTGAATGAATTGTATTATTATAGTATTTCATTATTTCATTAATGTCTATTGAGGATGGAGCCATTTTAGTTTCGGTTATTTTAATTCTGACGTGTTCATTTAGGGTATTGTGTAATCTTTCTATGTCTGCGTTTCCTGTTTTTATTCCGGGAGTTGTGAAATGTAATGTTACTCCTTCGTTCTGAAGAAAGTTTTCTAGGTTGTTAGCAAGAGCACTTTCGTTATCTGTTATTATATGTTTTGGTTTACCACAAGTTGCCAAATGTTGATTAAGAGCTGATTGAATATCTATCCAATTTCTTGATTTTAATGCTATTGCTTGGCCAAATTTCGAAAATTTATCTATTATGGTTAAATAAAAATGGTTTTTATCAAGGAACCAGATATCCATGTGAATAGTTTCATGGGGTTTTTCCGGTATGGATGGTTTTTTAAATGGTATTTTTGCTGGTTGTCGTTCGTATTTACTAAGTTGACATGTATGGCAATTATTGATTACTTTTGCTATTTCTGCTTTTAATTTGGGATGATAGTATTTTGTTTTTATTTCTTTATATACTTCTTCGATTCCTCTATGGTTATTTGCTTTATGTTCCTTTAAGATTTCCTCTTGGATTTGACCTTTATCGGTGCAATCAAAAAGAACGTAACTACATTTTATAATCTTTAGTCTGGAATGGGGACCTTTCCATTTCAAATATTCATTTTGAAATTGGGTATATATCGCGAGGTTGGGGATATATACTGCCATGAGCCCCTTCCTAGGAGTATGGTTATTTAAAATGTACTGCAAATATTTACCGTCTATCTCTCTTGAGATGCAGACTGTTCGAAGTTTTCCGAAGTATCTTTCTTTTTTAATTCTATTTTCCTTGCCTTCCTTTATTATTAATTGATTATTGAATATATTTAGTGGCCCTTCTGATATGGGTATATATTCTGAATTATCCTCGTTTGCACTGTGGCAGGTTGCTAAGGATTCATTATCATTATTTATTTCCTTACTTACTTCGTTTACATTTACTAAGTTTATTTTATTTACTGAAGGTCTTGATAAAGCATCTGCTACATAGTTTTCTTTTCCTTTTATATACTCAATATCATAGTTAAATTCCTCTAGTTTTAATTTCCATCGTTGTAATTTCATGTTAGGTTCTTTTAAATTTGCTAGCCATGTTAAGGGTTTGTGATCCGTTCTGATTGAAAATTTCCTGCCGAAAAGATAGGGTCGAAAGTATTTTGTCGCCCATACGATGGCGAGTAATTCTTTCTCGATTGTTGAATATCGGATTTCATGATCATTAAGGGTGCGTGAAGTATAACAGATAGGGTGACTGTCCTGTGAGAGTACAGCACCAATAGCGTAATTAGAAGCGTCTGTAGTGAGAATGAATTTTTTCTCGAAATCGGGATGTTTTAATATTGGATCTGATATTATTAGTTGTTTTAATTTTTCAAATGCATCTACGTAGTCAGGATCTTGAGGGTTGATTTTTGTGTCCTTTTTCAGACGAAGTGTAAGTGGTTTTGCAATTTTGGAGAAATCTTTGATAAATTTTCTATAAAATCCTACTAGTCCTAAAAATGATTTTATTTGTTTAGTAGTTTTGGGGATAGGAAAATTTTGGATAGATTCTATCTTTTTTGGGTTTGGTTTTATACCTTTTGTGGTAACTATGTGTCCAAGAAATTCAGTTTCTTTTTTAAGGAATTCACTTTTATCAATTTGTATTTTTAGATTGGCTGATTTTAAGACATTTAGAACCTTTTTTAGAGATAATATGTGTTCCTGTAAAGATGTACTAAATATTATTATGTCGTCCATATAGACGAAACAGATTTTGCCTATATATTCGTGTAGAATGTTATTCATCAACCTTTGAAAAGTTGCAGGGGCGTTTTTTAGACCAAATGGCATTCTTGTGAATTCAAAATGACCTTTGTCAGTAGAGAGTGCAGTTTTTGCAATATCCTTTTCTTCTATTTCTATCTGATGGAACCCTTTTGCCAAATCTAGAGTTGTAAAATAGATACACTTTCCTAACTTGTCTAATATTTCGTCGATGTTGGGTATTGGGAATTTATCATCGATAGTAATGTTGTTTAATTTCCTATAGTCGACCACAATTCGCCACTTCAATTTCCCTGAAGCATCGGCTTTTTTGGGAACGACCCATATAGGTGAGGAATACGGGGATTTACTTGGCCGTATAATTCCTTGTTCAAGCATTTCGGAAATTTGTTTCTCTACTTCTTTTTGATGGACGTAAGGATACCTATAGGATTTAGTATATATAGCAGTATTGTTTGTCGTTTTTATTTCATGTTTTATTTCGTGAGTAAAGGTCAAATTTTCGCCTTCTTGAAATAAAATATCCTTGTAATCTTTTAGCAAGGATTTGAGGTTTCTTTGTTCCTCGTTATTTAAATGTTCTACTCTTAGTAGAGATAAAGGATTATTTTCCTTACAAGTTGCAGTCACATAAACGTGATTTATATATTCTTCAAACTTTTCTTCTTCTTCTGAGAAGTATAATTTTAGTTTTTTATCATTAAATGATATATATTTATTATATAAATCTATTTCTACTTTATACATGCAGAATATGTTATTTCCGATTATACCGTTAAAGAAATTATTAAATTTAAATTCGATGAAGCTAAATTTTTGCTCACCACCTATTTCTTTAAATGGTTTGATGTTTATAGTATGGGAAAAATTTATTTGAGAATTTAAGGTGTTAATATTGCAGTTTATATTTGGAACCCTTAAGCTGTGATGACATAGGTCTGGATCGATGATACTTATTGCGGCACCTGTATCAATCAAAAATCTAAGGGGTGTGCCATATGAATCTATTCGGATATAAGGGAGGTTGGAGAAGTTTGGTGTTCCGAGGCAGGTTTTTGAAAATTTTCCTGCCGATTAATATGGATTTGTCGGGAATTATCTACTTCCATGGGCTGTCCAGGCCCGAATTTTCTAAGACGACTTTGTAAGGAGTTTTGGTTGAAGTTTCTCTGTTGGAAATTATTTGGTCGAAAGTTATTGAGGTTGTGGTGATTATGGTTGGGATTATAACTATGCTGGTTCTGAGGAAGGTATTGGTTTTGGTTTGGATAATATTGATTTCTATTCTGAAAATTATTATTCTGAAAATTCTGATTTTGAAAGCGATTATTTTTTAATTGTTTATTTTTATTTAATTTAGAATGGTTGTTGTCTCTTTTGTGATATAAATGTCCTGTTTCTGTCAGGATATAAATTGATTCTTCTATTGTACTAGGATTTCTGCAAAAAAGGATGGTTCGAATTGGTTCCGGAATATTTTTCTTAAGTATATCCAAAGCTACGTTTTGGTTATCCTTAATTAATTGTATTTTATTAGGATTTGCCTCTTGTTCTACTTTTAAATTTAAATTTGTTAATCTCTGTTGGATTATATTAATAAAGTCCATAACTGAACCTCGAAATTCCGTAGTTCGTAATTCGTTAAGTAATTGCGTACTATTACGCTGATCAGAAAAGTTTGCGTACAGTATTTTCTTTATATCCTCCCATTTAATTATATGGGGGCTTGCATCCAAAATTAACTTAGCTCTACCGATAATTCTACTTTTAACAATATTACAAATTATATTTTGTGATGGGCCGTCGTATTGCTGGATTACCGGAATCATGACATCTACCATGTCAGTAAAACTTTTCAATTGGTCTCTACTCCCATCGAATGTTGGAACTCGAGCTGCATGCTTTATTGGATCCAGCGTGATTTGTAGTTTTGTGTTAAGGGTTGAAGGTTTAATAGTAGGGTTACCTGTTTCAGTTGCCATTGTAGATTTTTTGTGGATGTTGTTTCTTCGTTGAAAAAAAAAAAAAGGAATCTGATGATGTGTTGACGGTTCGACTTCCTTCTGCGGAGACTCGTACCTTTTAATATTTTCTGTCTTTCACTTGGTTTTATTACGTATAATTTCCGCTTATACGCGTTTATTAAAACTTGGTTTAATAAGACTTTTTTTTTTGTTCGGATGTGTTACTAGGAGTTAAAACTCGCGTGTAAATTTTTTAATAAATTTAGTGTTTTAATTCGAGATTTGCGTTCTCGATGATGAACTTTAAGCGTTCTCACTAAATGAACTTCTTTGTTCTAATTAAGGTTATTACACTTAACACATCCTACCGACTGCGCCAGTTAACTTCTTGTCCACTTTTCACTTAAATAACACAACACAAATTTTATTCAAATTATTCCATTTTTATTCATTTCTTTCCTTCAATACTTCAGTCAGAAGGATCTGAAGTTCCATAAGATATGCTAATACAAAATTTAGAGTTTCCAGAAGTAAATTCTGGGTCTCCAAATCCTTGGGTGCCGGAACATCGGGATCTGTTGCGCTTTTCAGGAACTGAATATCGTCGCTGTCCATTCCTTTACCTTAGTTTTTTTTATTCACCTTTTGACAATTTTATTTCACTTGAACACCGGTTTAACTTGAATGATGACTGGAAACTGACTTTAGAATATTGTATTTTGTTATTATTGCGGTTTTATGATAAGCAAAACCGAAAATGATTCAGACTATTGGTATGCGTTTCGGAAATGACTTTAGAATATTGTATTTTGTTATTATTGCGGTTTTATGATAAGCAAAACCGAAAATGATTCAGACTATTGGTATGCGTTTCGGAAATGACTTTAGAATATTGTATTTTGTTGCGAAATAGGAGGTGATGTCATAGGCATTTCCCGGGATATGACTCTGGTAACTGGTGCAGATTTGAAATTCATTTGAAACCAGACATCGCGGTGTTACACAGTCGAGAGTGCCGTGCGAATTGGTCTGTCGTCAAGGCGGTGGTTGTCCTGTTGTAATTGACGATAATGTTTTCTGGTTACAACTGAAACGTTTTTGCTGAGCATGAGTCTGTTCGAAAATTCAGAAGATTAGTCATCGCTCGCACAAAACACAAACAGCTTGGATTTGATGCCGTCTTGACTCCATTTCTCAAATGGACCTATCAACTAAATGTTTTTCTTTGAGCCAAAAGAAATTTTGACCGAGATTTTTCGATTATTTTTTGCATGTTCTAATTTTCTTTAGATTGTTTTCTAGATCAAAAAATGTATTTCCTATTCCTCCACATTTTTTTTGAACGAAATATATTTTTTTTTCGGAACCAGACGTGAGTCTTTTGCGGTCCATACGAAACATATTCAGGATAATTAGTCCAGTCAATTGGGAGTTAGACCGTGCATTTTGGGTAGGCAGAATTTTTTTTAATGCAATGCGTGGGCAATGGTATAGATAGCTTAAGTTCAAGTTTCTGGGGTCGCAGCTCTTGTCCTTTGGGCTCCATCTACAAAACAAAAGAAGTTGGGGGCCTTCATATCTCCGAAACCATGGCTCCCACAAGAAAGTTGTGTATGGCAAACTTGCGTAGAATAAAATGTTTAGCAAGTCGTTAATACATCACTTTTACGTTGGGTCAATAATAAAAAAGTTACAAGCCAAAAACCACACACAAAAAGGGGGGAACATCTATCGGGCGCCACAACTTTTTTAATTTCACGTTTAACGCGAAACACATTGAGATACTATTCCAAGATAATGTTGTCACAAATCGTTTGCGGTATTGATTGTTGCAATCACTGCACATTAACGGGAGTTATCCCATCCCAAAGGGGAGAAAGTCGCGCGAAAAACCCGTTTTTAGGCCAAATAATCGGCTTTTGATGGCAAAACCCCGTTGCGAAACTCGCGGAGCATTTTGGTAGGCAAGCAGATTTTTAGTGCAATGTGTGGTATGCCTTACTGGCAGCCTAAATTCAAGTTTCTGGGGTCGCAGCCCCAATCCTCTGCGCTCCATCTTGAAAACAAACAAAAAGTGGGGCACCCCTATATCTCCGGAACCATGACACCCACAAGAAAAATGGGTATGGCAAACTTGCGTAGAATTAAATTTTTAACAAGTCGTCCATACATCAATTTCACGTGGCGTCAATAATTAAAAAGTTATAGGCCTAAAACTGTGTAAAATTTAATTTGCAGTAAGTTGTGGATACATCATTTTCACGTGATGTCAATATTAAAAGAGTTACACGGCAAAAACGACGTTGAAAAGGGGGGATCATTTTTCGCGCGCCACAACTTCTTGGTTTCCCCTATTACGGCGAAATTCGTCCGAAAATAGCTTTTAGGCAGTTTTATCACCAAACGTTTGCGGTATTGCTTGTTTCGATCACTGTACCATGGCGGGTGTTATTGTGTCTCGAAGGGGGACAAGTCTTAGGAAAAAAGCATCTTAGGACCAGATAAACAGGTGTTAGAATGGTTTTTTCCTAAGACTTGTCCTAAAAATGCGTTTTTCACGTGAGTTTTCCCCCTTTGGGATGCAATAGCTCCCGCCAGTGCACAGCGATCAAAACGATCAATACCGCAAACGACTTGCGACAAAATTGCCTTAAAGTTATTCTCTAGGTGTTTTGGGGTTGAAGTCAAAACAATGAAGTTGTGGCGCTCGAAAGATCCCCCTTTTTGGATGTCGTTTTGAGCTTGTAACTCTTTTGTTGTTAAAACCACGTAAAAGTGATGTATGCATGACTTGCTGCAAATTAAATTCTTCACAAGTTTGCCATACACAACTTTCTTGTGGGAGCCATGGTTTCGGAGATATGAGGGCGCCCCAACTTCTTTTGTTTTGTAGATGGAGCCCAAAGGACAAGAGCTGCGACCCCAGAAACTTGAACTTAAGCTATCTATATCATTTCCCACGCATTTCATTAAAAAAAAATCTGCCTACCCAAAATGCACGGTTTACCTCAAAATTCGGAGGCTTTGACGGTACTATATATACAATTACTCACATAGTTGAGCGTACACCCATATGGAAATTATTGCATAATGCTAAATAATTGAACCTACTGTTACGTTTTATAGAATTTTTGATGTGAAACATATATAGCTGCGGGTAAAACCTATTGTTGGTGTGGCGACGCGTCGCCACGCTATACCTATGAAGAAAATCAAGTTACTCGCATATGGCTCGTTTTTCCAGATAAAAACACTGGTATAGTGGCTAGAAGAAAAGCCGTTGCCTTTGTTGCGGAACATAAGGACTGTATCGTAAAAAAATGACCTTGAGTTTCTCCTGCATAGCTCCTGTTTGGGATAAGTTTAAGCCTTTATTAGGTATGCAAAATTAGCTATGTAATGTGACAAAAAGAACGTCAAATCCATTCGTATGGTTAGGCCACTCTTGAAAAGATGTCATCAAATCTAGAAAAATTGCGTAGTTTAACTTTGTGCAAATACCTGGAAAATCCCCTTCGTAAATATTCGGTACTAGCAAAGGAGACCAATTCGTCGATTGCAACAGTAAAACGAACGATTATAAAGTACAAAAAGGGCCTACCTGTTGCTAGAAAGCCTGGATCAGGTAGAAAAAAGGTCCATCCGATACAAAGTTGAACCGAAAGGTAAAGCAGAAATTTTTGCAGAGTCCTAACACATTCACTCGAGATATGGCTCAAAAAGTGCAAACATCTAACGCAATGATTCAAAAGATTAAGAAGCATTATAATCTTAGATCATATAAAGTTCAAAAAGTACCCGATCGATCCGAGGAAAAGGAGAAAGAAGCGAAAAATCGGACTCGAAATCTATACTAGGATTATCTGACCAAAAACATACGTGAAGGCCGATTTCGCAAAGTTGCCTGGTCAGGACTTCTATACCGCAGGATCAAAGAGTGGTGTTAGCCCAAAACATGAGACCAAAAAAAGCGCCAAATTTCCTAAGCAGTATATAATTTGGCAGGCAATATGTCGATTTGGTTTCAGATCAGAGGAATTCATAGCAAAGGGTACCAGTGGCGAGGCGTTCATATAAGCCGATTCCCATCGGCTTCCCTTTCTAAATATGTTCCAAAAATGTCTAACACTTCAGTTTTATAAGGGAATGAAGTGTTTATTTAATCGCATGCATCACTGTAAACATGCACAATCGTTCCACTTGATCTCAGTGTTTATTCCATCATACTCCATTCTCTTCATTCTACACATCCTCATAGTTCTATAATAGCCAACAAAGCGATCAACATCTGTAAGAGTTGCAGCAAAGCTTTCCGAGTCTCGAATTCATTAATAATTTAAGGTGCCGTGGGCATTCAACTCCCGTTTGTTGGAATGGCAGCTCGGTTTTCCTCAATAGGATATGGAAACAAATCAAAAAGCCGGTAGCGTTCCCGGCTTGCGAATCAGCCGTGAAAATTGATGCTAGAAAATCATCGGCTTACCCACAGTAATTTTTCACCCCTCGCCACTGAAGGGTACTATCAACTCAGCAGTATACATCGAAGAGTGTTTAAAGAAGCGACTAACATCATTTATCGAGAAACACGACGCATCTGTAGCATTTTGGCCAGATTTAGCGACAAGTCATTATGCTCGATCGACAATGAAGTGGTATGAGGACAGCAACATCTCCGTGGTACCGAAAGCAGCTAACCCTCCAAACTGTGTAGAACTTCGACCAATCGAAAGATATTGGGCTGAAATGAAGAAAACATTCAAGAAAACAAACCGAATTGCTAAAACCCAAAAAGATTTTCAAAATAAGTGGAGAAACGCATATAAGGTGGTCGATGACACCATTGTACGGAACCTAATGCGTGGAGTTAACGGAAAGGTCCGAAATTTTTTTCCTTGAAATAAAAATTCATTGAATTTTTATGTAAATGTTAGTTAATATAATCTAATAATAAAAGGAAAAAAAAATGATGAAGCAATTAACACCACTTTCAGAGACATAATTATAAAGGTCAATTTTTTTCGATACACTCCTTGAAATCGATGGACGTGCTGTACCTATTATGCGTCGAACTTCAAATAATAAATAATAAAACCATTGTGGGAAAAAGATATCATTTTCCATTGATATCAGGATGTGCTATGACTATTCCTACATACAGTGGTGGACAAAAGTCTACGGCAGTATCTTATATTGAGATTCTGGTTAATTGGAAGCTTTAATTTTTCAGTAACGTAAATGTATTTATTAACAAGCCGTGAGGTGCGACCCTTGAGGTCCATACGTACAACTTCCCAGTAATATTTACATAAATATTAAAAATATCAAACACAATAATAATTATCGAAATAATGTTACTTTTAATAATAAAAATGTACCTCTCATAAAAGTTATTGGAATGACTTAATATTAATCGTAACATCTACGCGAGCGTCAATTGATTACGTAAAGATTTTCGTGGATTGGTTTGATTTAATATTCACGTGGATCCATCGGAGGGGGGACAGGTTACAAAGCCTTTTCTACGTTATTTGTTATTTTCATATCGATGCTTCAAGGACACAACAGCGCTAGCAAAAATGAATGCAGTTTTTGTTATTACGACCACTGAAGAGATTTTGTCGCGTGATGGCCATTTTGAATAGTTGCGGTCAAAACTGCTAGCACTTCGGCATAATCACTGAATTTGTATTTTTTCACGATTTTACATCAATGAAACTAATAATTATTTCTTATTTTCTGTTGATTTTGAGAAACATTGATTATGCAGTCAAAAATAGGTTCAATTGCATGTAAAAAGTAAAATATATGTATTACAAATGATGACGGAAGTAACTGAAATTTTACGAATACTAAAGAACAAAACTCCTAAAAACTACAATTATTTGATGAAAGCTTTTCAAAGCATATGATCTCAAAAAGTGTTGACTAGAAAACATTTTACCATTCAAAACGTTGATTATCACAATTGCAAATTTGATTTGATTTGTATTGGTTTTCAAAATTTAAGCAGTTTTTTTTATTAAAGTTAAAACACGGTTCTGTGAAGACTATTAAAAATCTCCGCAAATTATGCAAATAATAATAAACTTTGATTGACTTTACAACAATGTCTTTAGAATAAGAGATTTAAGGTATAAAAATTCGTATGAACCCTTTTTACATGGTGACTATGAATGATTTTTTTTAATTTTTAATTCAATTTGTTTTTAAATCATGGGAAAATATTTTGCTAATCTCTACAGAAATTGACAAAAGTTTATAAATTTTATAAACATTTATTATTACTATGTTAATTTTATTAATTATTAATTAATTTTTTTATGAAAAAAACACTAATTTTCAATATTTTTTTATTAAATTAAAAAAATGGCTTTAAAGATTATTTTTTAAAATTTAAAAACATCATTAAAATGTTAATACGCGTCGATTGACTTCTTAATGATGCAAAGATTATATTTGGTTCTCGAGATATAATGATTGACATAAATGACCATGAAGAACATGATGACTTTTAATGATTTTTTATTTTTTATTTAATTTTTTTTGTAATCATGAAAAAAACTTTTGCTGATTTTTTTACAACAACTCTTTGGAGTATATAAATTTTATAAATATTGATTACTGCGACTTGAAAATAAAGTTAAAAATTTGATGTTTTTGAAAAAAACTTCATTTTTTGCATTTTTTTTCAAACAATTAAAAAACCGCTCCAACATTTTTTTTTAAAAATTTGATAGAATCACGCAAATGTTAATACGCGTCGAATGACACCTTGATAAAGCAAATCGTACGTTCGGTTCGCGAGATATAGCGCATGACAGGGTTGACCTTCAAGAGGTGAAAACAGCAAACTCCCCCGACCGAAGTGTCTCAAAAACTAATCAGCTCTTAAGATTGCAAAGACGCTTCGATTGACACCTTAACGAAGTCGATACGTGAGTTATGCTCGTAGAAAAACTGTCCGCGAACGCACGTACGTACATACACACACACACACATACATACTTCTTTCTAAAAACACTTAAAATGTACTCGTAAGACCTAAAAACGTAAAGATATCTCGAAAATTTCAATTTCGATTTTCGAGGCGAATACAAGAACTTCCCATATACTGGGAAGTTAAAAATTGAAAACAATTTTTTTTCATAACAAACTTAAAGAGAAATTCATAAAAACATAAAAATTGAATAGACAAAAGTCTACGGCAGTTAGTGCTGGCTTATTTATAGACAAAAAAATTCCAACTAAATATATCAAGATTTTCAAAATTATTTGCTGGCTTGATACTTGGTTGGACCCCCTTTAGCATCAATTACTGCTTGCAGTCTTTGGGGCATAGAGGCAACTAAATTACCAGTTTTTGCGGATGTAATTTTTCCCCTTTTTCTAAAGAGCGCTTCCTTCAACAAATGTTTATTTTTAACGCAACATTTCCGAATTTTTCGCTCTAGAAGCTCCCATACATGGTCTATTGGGTTTGAATCCGGGCTTTGGGGAGGCGTATGCAACTGTCTGGGAGCGTAGGACAACAACCAGTTCTTGACGAAAACTGCTGTGTTCTTCTGATCATTGCCCTGTTGGAAAATGAAGCTCCCTCCAAGGTACAATTTCTCAATTGATGGCCTTAAATGTTGTTCCAACAGGTTCTTGTAAACATAGCGGTCCATAGTAGTTTCAACAAAAGCCAATCTAGCGACCCCAGATGCAGCTATGGCTCCCACAACCATAAAAATATCTCCACCGTGCTTGACAGTAGGAATCAAATTTTTGGTCTCTCTTTTTTGCCCATATTTTAATGCGACCATCATACCCGAACATGTTGTATTTCGACTCATGGGTGAAAAGGACTTGATTCCAAAAATCATTGTCCTTGTTGATATAGGTCTTGGCGAACTCTAGGCGCAGAAGTTAGTTTTTGCGGATATTAATGGTTTTTTTACGTGGAGTTCTGCTTAGAAACCCATTCGAATTTTATGCTCTCGAAATTGTTCTTGCATTGACATCCTTTTGCCTTACCGCAGCCACTTGTTTCACCAAACACTCTTTTTGGATTTTTGTTCACTTCTTTTAAAATTGAACTTATGTCTCTGCGCGAAAGCTTTTTCGGTCGGACAGTTCGCGGCTTATTTTCAATGGAATCACTGTTTTCAAAAAATTTCATAATAGTATAAACTGAAGTTTGTTTTATTTTCAGTAATTTTGCAATTTCCGAGCACGATTTGTTGTTTTTTATACTAAACAACCAAATTTCGGACATCACTAGAAATTTCTTTTCGCGATTACATTTTCGGTCCTTACAGTTCAAAACTAGCGACAAGCCTATAATAGAGATGCAGCTGCATATGTACTGGATGGTACTAAACAAATTTCGTAGAAATTAAGTTAGGTTTAGTTGGATTTTTTTTGTTTATAAGTCAGCCAGCACTGACTGCCGTAGACTTTTGTCCATTCAATTTTTCGTGTTTTTTATGAATTTCTCTTTAAGCGGACTTTTAGGTTACGATTTTCAAAAAACACGTTTTTTTCTATGTTTTTTTTTCATAAAAGGAAAAAAGATATCGTTCTGAAATTTCGCACAAATATTAACTAACATTTCAAATATACAAAAAAAACTCAAAATTTTTGAAACTGCTTTTTGGATTTTACGAATTTTTCAAAAAAATGCCCGAAATTGATGGCGGACATGATTACTCTAGTCTGCAACATCTGAGAAAAAAATTAAATCAAAAATTAATCCTTGTTTAAATGGCTATCGCGTGAACTAGGATAATTATTTTCCGCCAAAAAATAACAAAACGGCGGCCATTTGAAAGAAAAATTGATTTTTGAGGTTAGAAAATCGGCTGGAAATCGGAATATTAATTTTTGATCCACATGATCCTAGTTCACGCGATAGCCAGACATGTCATTAACAACATATTAAAAATTCAGTATGATCGTCCCAATAGTTTTCTTTAAATCATGTCCGCCAACTCAAAAAACGCGATTCCGTGAAATTAAAATTTAAAATTTTTTCAGGTAATTTAGATGTTTCAAACCAAGTGTGGAGGCGAGAACGATGAAATACGCTGGAGAGTTGAAAAATGTGCTTTCCCCGCGTTTCGCCTTAGGCCCTTAAAAACTAGTTTAATTTTTTTTATATCGCTCTAAAAACTTTTACATCGTATTTTTAATTGTATTTAGAACTGAAATCAATAAAAAAAATTTTCGATTTTTTTAAAAACAAGCCGTGAGGTGCGACCCATGAGGTCCACACGGTCAACTTCCCAGTAATATCTACATAAATATTAAAAATATTAAACACAATAATAGTTATGGAAATAATACTACTTCAAATAATATAAATGTACTTCTCATAAAAGTTATTGGAATGATTTAATATTAATCGTAACATCTACGCGAGCGTCAATTGATTACGTAAGGATTTTGGTGCATAGGTTTGATTGATTATTCACGCGGATCAATCGGAGGGGGGACAGGTTACAAAGCAGTTTTTTTAATTAAAGTTAAAACATGGTGCTGTGAAGACTATTGAAAAAATTCAAATTTTGCAAATATTAATAAACTTTGATTGACTATACAACAATGTCTTCAGAATAAGAGATTTAAAGTATAATGATTCGAATGAACCCTTTTTACATGGTGACTTTGAATGATTTTATATTTTTAATTTAATTTTTTTTTGTACTCATGAGAAAAGTTTTTGCTGGTTTCTCTACAAAAATTGATAAAAGTTTACAAATTCTATGAACATTTATTATTACGATGTGCAAATCAGGTTAAAAATGATTTTTTTTTATAAAAAACACTACTTTTCCAATATTTTTTAATGAATCAAAAAAACCGCTTTAACGATTTTTTTAAAATATAAGAACATCATAAAAATGATAATACGCGTTGATTGACACCTTAATGATCGGAAGATTATATTTGGTTCTCGAGATATAATGAATGACGTAAATGACCTTGAACGTTTAATGATTTTTTATTTTTTATTTAATTTTTTACGTAATCATGAAAAAAACTTTTGCTGTTTTTTTCACAAAAACTATTTGGAGTATATAAATTATATAAACATTGATTACTTAGACTTGAAAATCAGGTTAAAAATTTTGTGTTTTTGAAAAAAACCTAATTTTTTGCACTTTTTTTAAAAAAATTAAAAAACGGCTCCAAGATTTTTTTTAAAAATTTGATAGAATCACATAAATGTTAATACGCGTCGATTGACACCTTGTTCAAAAAAATCGTATGTTTGGTTCGTGAGATATAGCGCATAACATGGTTGACCTTCAAGGGGTGAAAACAGCAAACCCCCTCGACTGAAGTTTTCCAAAAGCTAATCAGCTCTTAAGATTGCAAAGACGCTTCGATTGACACCTCAACAAAGTCGATGCGACTTTGTTTACGTGAGTTATGCTCGTAGAAAAACTGCCTGCGAACGCACGTACGTACGTACACACACACACATACATACTTCTTTCTAAAAACACTTTATATATACTCTATAGACCTCAAAACGTAAAGAAAAGTTGAAAATTTCAATTTCGATTTTCGAGGCGATTACAAGAACTTCCCATATACTGGTAAGTTAAATAGTGTAACCTAAAAGTCCCCTTAAGTTTGTTATGAAAAGTTTTATTTTCGTTTGCTTATAAATATATATTTTATTATATATTTACGTTACTGAAAAAATGTGCATCAATGGATTTTTGATTAAAGCTTCCAATTAACCAGAAACTCGATATAAGGTGTTACCGTATACTTTTGTCCGCCACTGTATGTACATACATATATCTTTTCTGATTCAGACAAATTTTCTTGACCCAAGCACATTCTTTTCTGCTCCAAATTTTTCCTAGTCCAAATACATATATCGTTTTTAAGGTCAGACACATCTTACCCTGATTCAGGAGTTTTTTTTGATTAGAAAACTTGATTTCCTGCTACCTTCCTGCTTTTTTTGTTGGAGCAGAAAATATTTTTTTTAACAATTTTTTTTAAATCAATTAAAACAGGAATAAGTTTGAAAATTCGAACCGAATTTTTTTCTTTCAGACCGAGAGAATTAATTCATTTTCGAATCAGACATAATTTTCAGGACAAGATAAACTATTTCTAAATAGAAAAAAACTTTTTTGTGAGCTAAATATATTTTTATGTGATTCGGTAGATGCGTTGTTTCAAGTAGCTCATTTTCTCAGGATCAAACGTCAATTAATTTTTTTTCTTGATGATTATTTTATTTTACAAAGTAATTGTTTCCAGAGAAATCATACAAAAGCAATCGTTTACGAAAATGATACAGCAAGTCTCAATTTACAAAATATAAACTGATATGCTAATCACGAAATACACAACCGTTTATTTACTAGCAACCCCATGACGTGGTCCATGTCGTTCTGATAATCTTATCTAAATCTCAATTCGCTGTTGATAAATAAATAATTTTGCAAAGAAATAATGTTGATATACAGTTGTTTGCAAGTTAGCAATTTTAATATGTGCACAAAACAATTTTAATTTTTTTTTGAAAGATAATTGTTTATCGTGCACTTTTCGACCTTCTCGGCTTGCTCTCCAGTTTTCATAGATAAATATCCTTGCAATATTGTATGTCCTCATATTTCTTTCCGTGTTTGCATAGACAATCAGAAATCGGTTGTGGCACAAACGAATTGCAATTTTCTCTCTCTTCATCTCTTCCAGATGAAATACGGGAACGGAAATCATATCGTGTCCGAGTGGGAGGACAATGTCCTCTTCGATGCAGACGATCCCGATTTCAATAATAGCAATGCAATCCATGGATCGAATGTCTTGCAGCCGACAGCTGTTGCAACAGTCCGCAGTTTGGGAACGTTCATTAACAAAGGTAAGTGTTGTCGAGCACATTGCTCTGATTTCAGGAACCATCGAAAAAATTGTTTATATGTACATATTCAATGGTGTGAGGTTACTAGAAAGGCGAGTTGACCTTCGTACCCTTAACTTGAAAATCGGGTTGATGTAAGTACGTTAAAACGTGATCGAGACACTTGAAAGACGATATGGCACACGCGCGTTTGTCTACTCCAAAAATAGCATGAATTTTATTGCGAGGTTGAAATGAAAGGGTTGACGAATCATAAGGAATTTAAACTGAGACTTTTTGTTATTACAAATAACCGAATAAATAATAATAAACGGATTTCTAACAGTTAAATTTACTGTGAATCTACGTTAAAGGTGATTTTTGTTGTTATTAGTCGCTTCAAGGGCAATTTCGAAAATGTCCGATTCGATTCGAAAATGTAAGTTTTGTTCCAAGTTTCCTTAAGGGGTTACACTACTCAAGAGACCTCATTTTTTCATGATTTTTCATAAGTAAATAAATTAAAAAACACCAAATCCTCTTATGGTAGTATATTGTATAACTCAAAATGTACACCAAAAAATATTTTTTTTCCAAAATGGCGGCCACAGGATCCCGTATTCGGCTATTGTGTGATCCACCTTTAAAAAGTTACCGGTAACTTTTCTCTCGAACGGTCGCTCCTAGAACAACAAACTAAATTTTTCCTTGAAGTGCATACTAATAGCTAGTGAAGTACGTAGGGATTTTTTGATTAATTGTTTATTTTTAATTTTATGAACAATTTACGGCTAAAGTTTTTGTTAAAAAGCGTTTTTCTCTCTTCAAAACAGCGTCATTATGTTAAAGAGTAGTTTAAAAAACTCGACGTACTTAACTAGCTATTAGTATGCACTTGAAGGAAAAATTTAGTTTGTTGTTCTAGGAGCGACCGTTCGAGAGAAAAGTTACCGGTAACTTTTGAAAGGTGGATCACACAATAGCGGAATACGGTATAGCCGCCATTTTGACAAAAAAATTTTTTTTTTGTACATTTTGAGGTATGCAATATACTACCATAAGCGGATTTGGTGTTTTTTTAATGTATTTACTTAGGAAAAATCATGAAAAAGGAGTTCTCTAGAGTAGTGTTACCCCTTAAGATCTTTTATTCGTTTCATGCATGCTAACTGGTCTCCTTTCAAGCCTTAAGTAGCGTGAACGTCTCTAGCTTTTTTTCCTTTGATGCCAAATATACAAAACTTACTTTCGTCCGAGAATAAAAAAATCTATAGGCGTCGGAAAAGGTTAAGATTATGGCCCCCACCCCCGAAGGGGGTGTGGGTAGGGGGGGGGGGGGTCGAAAGAGAGAAGCTCCCGACCCCATGAGAAGTTATGGGGGTTCCCCAGTAAAAAATGGTAATTTTGCTTATTTCCAGGGATCATATGAAACTGTAAAATTGATCTGGAAAGTGATTTTTAGACTTTTTTAAAAGTCGAAAAAATTAAAACAATAAAAGAATTGTTTTTTGTAAAAAAATAAAAAAAATGATGAATGTCATTTTTACCATATATGTAATATAATAGGAGTCTAAAAATCACTTCCCAGATAAATTTTACGGTTCCATATGATCTCTGTAAATAAGCAAAATAACCATTTTTCTAACTTCTCATGAGACCGTGACCGTCGCGAACTTTTCATGCCATAGTAGTAGGGGGCCCTCCTATTTAGATCCCTCTACTCCCACCCTCTTATAATACAGTTCATTTTTCGCGTACGATCAATTTGCTGGATCCACCACAACGTGGCTTAGAAATAGTGGAACTAGTTGCATTAAATGTTTGCACGATATACAGGACAGGGCAGAGTAAGTTCTTCCTGTTATTTGCGAAAAGATTTGCCTTCGTTTCTAAATTTCAGGACAATACAAAAAAATTAAAATAAATACAAAGTTTTGTACTCACTTCAAAATCTACCAGAAATTAAAATCGAACTGTTATCGGGTCTAAATTTATATGTTAATATGTCGCCGCATAATACGAGGTGTCCCCCGTTTTTAAATGCTACGAATCTTTTTCTGATCAAAGGTGCTGCTACAGTGGATCAAAGCAAAACTCGGACACATGGATATTTATTCTTTATGAGGCGATTAATAGTGTAGGGAAAGAATTTAAACAAAAGAGAAGTTATTTTATAAAGTTTTATTCATGGTTATACAGAATCGGTAAAAACAAAAGCAAAATTTATTCATATAAATTCTTTCAAAAAATTAAATTTAAAAAATAACGAAAAGCTGGCAATACTGATATTGTATTCTTGAGAAATGCGGGGAATCCCAAAAATTAGTAGATTGACGATCTCCCAATTTCATTTTACGTTCAGAATCCTCAAAGGAAGTGTTGAAATTTACTTGTATTTGCGAAATTCATTTTTCAAGCTTAAAAATGGGAAGACAATCTGGACAAACTTAGTTGGAAAATCGAGATCTCGTTGTAAATCATTTTAAAGATGAATTATCAGTGCGACAGATTGCGAAATTTTAAAAACGAAATCATTCTACAGTTCAAGGTAATATCAAACGCTTTAGAACAAGAATTACTCTGGAAAAAAAATCAAAACCAAGCAAAATCCAACGAACTGTGGATGGTAAGAGAAATTAAGAAAAACCCAAAATTAAGTCCTTCAAAATTAGCTGTAGCAGTAAAAGCGCAATTTGATAAAGAAGTGAACCCAGAAACGGTGAGAATCGTACTAAGGAATCGTAATGGACGAATGGTAGAGTCGCCCGAAAAAAACCATTCATTAGCAAGAAGAACCGTTCCAAAAGGTTAAAATTTGGAAAACTGCACAAACATGAAAAAAAATGTCATTTTGGAAGACAGTATTGTTTACGGACTAAAGGAAGTTCAACGTCTTTCGCTCTGGGCCAAGTGTGCATGGGAGTGGGTCAGGAATGGTTTGGGGGTCTATGTCAGCCGCTGGACCAGGAAAATTTACATTTCATTGTCGGGATCATTGACCAGCATAAATATCTACAGATTCTGAAGCAAAATGTTGGGAATAGTGTCAACAAATTAGGGATAGCCGATTGTTTCAGCTTTTATCAGGATAACGACCCTCAACATCAAGCTGCAAATGTTCGACTGTGCTTACTTTGTTATTGCCCACATGTTCTTGACCCACCTCCTCAATCTCCAGACTTAAATGTCATCGATTTTTTTTGGGTACATCTGAACAGAAATTGAAAAACCGTCGTGAACATATCACTGAAGAAAAATCAAAAATATTTAAAAGTCACGACTTTTATTATTATTGAAAAACCATCCAAAAAAAAATATTAAAATCTAATAAAATTCCTAAAACTTCTTACTGTCCGAGTTTCAATTTCAGGTCAGTTGTCGTTATTTTTCAAATTTAATTTTTTAAAAGAATTTATATGAATAAATTTTGCTTTTATTTTTGCCGATTCTGTATTACATTTTTTTTATAAAGCTTTATGCATGCTTTATAAAAAAAATTGTCTTTTGGTTAAATTTGTTCCTTACACTATTAATCGGCTCATAAAGAATAAATATCTAGTGTCTAGTGTCCGTTTTACTTTGATTCACTCTATATATTGATTTTGTACGTGTTGGAAGTTCTTTTAATTATGAAATATACTGGGAATCATGAAAAAATGTCGAATTTATGTGATTATAAAAGAAAACCGTCAAATTAAATGGATATACAGTAGACACTCACTTATATTAATTATATCGTGCAGTGGAATGGTTAATATAAGTAGAATGTTAACATAAACGAACGCTGTTTTTTTGCTTATTATGTATTACATATAAGTACATGATTATTTTTTATTGTTTTTTGTCTATAGAAATATGAAAGACTACTTAGGAGAATGCTTGGCAAAAATTATTATCCAAAGTTGTTTGTTTTTTGGGAATGCTCTTAACAGCTGCCCTTCCTTTTATTTTTTCCAGCGTCTGAATTTCATTGTCATCTGCACCATTTTCTTGGCACCATTGCTGTGCTTTTGAAATTGCAGTGACAACTTCGCTTGCTTTAATCGGCTCCAAAGTCGTGTCTCCAGAGACAATTACGCCTTCATTTCCATCTTCATCCACCTCATTTTCGTCATCGATACTATATTTATCATTTTGATCAATATCAAGATTCCAACCATGGATATGAACTTCCGTTATAAGATTCTATTTGAAAAATGAAAATTATTAGCAAGCTATGTTTTGCTATAAATGCTCAAAGCATACAGTTGAAGAAATGGATTTGATGCCTCCACTGCTGCTGTAGGATTGCCAAGGGAACGTCATCATCCTGGTAAATTTTAGTGGATAAAATTTGCTTCCATGACTTTTTGATGGACTCTTTGGTTATTGCCTGCCAACCGATGTCCAGATGTTTAACAGTATCTTTAAGAGACGTTTGTTTGAGTTTTTCGATAGGGTTTTCTGACATTATAACAGAATCCAATAACAACATGGCTTTCGGTTCTAAGTTTTTTTCAATAAGAAATTTGCGAACCTAGAATACCTAATTATTGAACAAAAAACCCCGAAAACAACAAAAATTTACTTCAGGAACAAAAGACTCGTGAAACCATGCGGTTAATATTCCCTTTGTCATCCAACCATTTTTGGATGAGTTATAATACAACGGATTGACCCATTTATTGAAACAGCGCGGCTTTGCTGATTTGCCAATTATGAGTGGTTTTACCTTATGAGACCCATTAGCATTTGCGCATATTAGAATCGTCACTCTTTGTTTTTCGACCTTTCTTCCGGGTGCAGCCTTTTCATTATTCGTGACATATGTACGTTTTCGATGGCAACAGCTTTCAGTATAATGCGCTTTCATCTGATTTATAGATTTGATCTTCAAAAAGTCCTGCGGTTTCAATTTGGGCTCACAGTTCATTTGTAAATGGTTCCACCAACTCTGATTGGGCTGAAACTTTTTCGCCTGAAATCGTCAGATATCAAATTCCAAATCGTTTACTGAATCGACGCAGCCATCCATCACTCGCACGAAATTCACTGTTGTTTTCTCTTAAAACATTGTGGATTCTCCTTGCCTTTTCTTTCATGATTGCCGCTGTCACTGGTAAATGCTTCTTTCTAAGTTTACAAACGAATTTGTATAATCTCTGTTCCATGCGAGGTAATTCCCCTCCCTGATTCTGCAATTTCTTTTGTCCAGAATACAAAATGCCTTTATTTATCATTGGCAATATTTTCCGCTCATTTTGTTTTATTTTCGTTATTACCGGCTTTGTTACACAATGATTTTTCGCTAAAAACGAGTAGCTTACATTTGCTGATTTTATTCTATCCAAAATTTCTTTTTTGTCAACAAGTGTCAGACACTTTCTAATTTTCCGCGGCATTTTTCACTATTCACAGTATCTCGATGCGACTACTTTCCACACGCAAATGCAGAATTCAACTGTAGATATTTTACAAGAATGTGTAACAGTAAATTTCCCGTTACTCCATTTTTCATAAAAAATCTAAAAGGCCAAAAGTTTTTGAATATATTGGTATACCAGAGGCGGCTCGTGGGAGTTAGGTATGGTGGGGCTACTGGTACGAATTTTTCTATCATCAATATACTATCACCCCAAACAACTTTTAGGCCTATCGCACTTTTCAAAATTTTCTTACTGAACCAATCAGTAGAAAAATTTCGAAGTTACCTTTTGTCGCAACTGCTGCTTAATTTAAAATTAGAAGGCTGATGAGATCCCAAGCGCTTAATTTCAAGTTTTTCTTCAAAAGAACGCGAGCAAAACGGGTTGGAAATTAAATTTTCTACCGAATTCGTATTTTGAAAATACCGAATTTTTTTTTTACTAAAATTGAAATTCAAACTTCTAGCAAGTTTTAATACATGCAAGGCAAATTTTGTTAATTATGTATTTAATTAAAATCATAAATACCATAACCTGGAAAACCCTTTTTTGAAACAAATTTTAAGCACTACAAAACTTTAAAAAATATCAAACACTACGAAGCCACACTAAGTATTAATACCATGCACTACACTGATGAGACTACTTTTGCATTAACAGTCATCACCTTCACCGCCTTCGGCCCGTCGTAAAAAAATGTTGCTCATGCCTGTTCAAAAATATTATCCAGACCATGCCAAGACTAAACGTTGTCGAAGCACTGAACGGGCTGAATGGAATTAGCCCGTCCGTAAGGTATACATATGCTTTTTCAAACACGCACACTCCCGCCGCTTCAGCATAGAATTCACGCAGTCATTCAAATCGAAATGCTCTTCTTTCGGGCTGATCCAGTGTAGCCCCTTCTTCATAGTTAAAGTGGAAAATTGTCGAAAAGAAAATAAGTTTGAATTTTACTCTTAGCGTTTACTCGGTGCAGGCACAACGAAGCGAGTCGAAGAGAAAAACAAATTGTTCTACAGTGCGTGGCAAGAAGATTATGTGAAACTAAACTACAGCATGGGCAAAAAAAAATGCTACATTATATTTTGAAATGAAATTAAATTATGAAAACTATATTGAAATCTATAATGATATTTTATTACATTTGCACTAATATAGGCTCATCAATAAGTGGTGGGGCTGAGCCCCACTAGCCCCAAAGGTAGAGCCGCCACTGTGGTATACAAATATGTGGTAGTTGATATAAGTGAATGGTCAGTTAATATAACAAGGCACCCAATATATGAAGCCCGGGTGTTAATATGAAGGGATGTAAATATATAAGTGCGTGTTAATATAAGTGAGTGTCTACTGTATCATAATTTTTTTTATGACAACTTTATTTTTTTTGCATATACGGATACTTTTTCCGGCAAATTTATCTTGCAGTTGATGTGGTACGGTCTTCATTTTGGGACAATTTTATTCTTTAACCATATCCAATGTTCAATTTCATTAAGTAAACAGCACGAAACTAGCATGCAAGCGTAAGCTTTATCAGCAGTCCAGTCACAGGTTGGTGCCATGTCTTTGATTTTGAATATGTACCTTCGATTCGGTCCATGGAGCTAATGAAAAAAAACATGATTACGTTGACAATGCTGTTATTAGTACCAACATAGACATACATATCTCGTTCACACCGAACTACATGCCATGTGTCGTAAAAGATTTCATATAGAGTACACCAGGAAATTTAATGTCGTTGATGAAATTGGATATTAAGCAGACGTAGTTCTTAATTAATTCCGTACAGAGGTATTTGGTATTGAAGAATAGTAGAAATATTGACTGACAAATATTAAATGGAATTATGTATGCAGCACGGTCGTTTTTTCTTCAATGAATCTTTTCTTATGGAAGAACTGAAACTAGAACTATACATTACCTTTGAAGCAGAATGCGAAGTGGAATGGTCAACGTAAAGAATGCGGGGCAATGTTCGTGTGATGTTAACCTGCATACCCTCCGTTGAATACTAATATGCAAAGGTGATTGTAACTGATTGACCCACTCACGTGGTTGAACACATGATTTACTGTAGAATTTGGATGGCATATTTTTGGCAAATGTATTTGAACAGGCAAATTCAAGTAAAACAATTTTTTCCCAGTCTTGATTACACAGTAAGGTAAATTATGCTTTTTGTAACGAGCTGGTCCTTCAAAGCGTAATTGAAATGCATAATTTAAAGTATCGTCTAACTTTGGCCATAAACACTGATAAATGTTCTAGCTAATTCTGCCTTAATCTTGAAATAGTTGAATCAAGGAAGAAACTTATTTCTAGAGCTTCGGTGTATTTCCATTAGCTTGTGTTCTCTGGTTCAATTTTTTTACAAATAGACAGCAAAATTAAATATCATTGACTTGGTAAATTTATTTAACAATATAATTATAACTACAGTCGAACTTCGATAACTCGAACTGCGATGTGACCAAGGGCGGATACAAGGGGGGGTCATGACCCCCCTGAGCCTAGGTAAACTAGTGATTTGTACGATTTTTTTGCAATATTGTCTTCTTTTATTGTGATTTTCAAGGCAGTGACCCAAAAATTCAATTTTATTCAAAAAGAAAAACAATACCCACCGCGGATCGAACACACGACCCCTTGATCGCGAGCTAGTAGCGCTGCTACCTACACTGCACCGCCTCTGTCAGATACAAAAACTTACTAATTGATTAGCGACGCTAAAAACTTTAGGGGCGTTTTTCTCAAAAACGGAGGAGTGTTGCGCTCTAATATTGTAAGGATCGAATATCCTCGACGTCTTCTACGTATGTGCCAAATTTCGTCCAAATCTAAGTTTCCATAACCTGAGCCTCTCCTAGTAAGTTTAAAAAAATAACAAAAATATGAAACAGTACATTCAACATATGTGAACATATAACTACATCTGCGCATAATGTACCTCATCTACAATGTATGTACATATGTATTTACTATTTTACTGTACAAAAGTTAGTTATTTGTGACTGACGACTGTAATTTCTTATTTTGATTTTCAAAAAAAGCTTCAATTTTATTTAAACTACTATATAGAGAATTGGTTGTATATTCACTGGCTTTTAAATAGGAAAAGACAGGTTAAAATTGACCGTAATTAGGGGATTCCCCCAGAAAATTCAACTTATCGAAGTTGGGGCCAATTATTTCATTGCAGTTATCAAGATATTCGAGTAATCGAAGTTAGAGTAATCAAGACAATTTAACACACATTCCCTACTATTGACGCTTTTGTCAATCAACTTGGTTCGACATCAAAAATTCGATTTATCGAATTTCGACTGTAATTATATGTGACGAAATGAATTTTTCTACATCTTTTATTTTAGTTATTAACTAAAATAATTTCTTTACTGATCTGTTAAAAAAACAAGCCGCGAAGTGCGACCCTTGAGGTCCACACGGTCAACTTCCCAGTAATATCTAGATAAACATTAAAAATATTAAACACAATAATAATTTTGAAAATAATACTACTTTAAATAATAATAATGAGAGGTATTCATAGCAGTAACAGCAATGAGTTAATATTAATCATATCATCTATGGGAGCATCCATTGATTACGTAAGGCTTTTGGTGGATGGGTGATGATGATTGATTACCACAAATGCAAATTTGATTGAAATTTTGATGGTTTTCAAAATTTAGGTCGTTTTTGTTAATTAATAGAATGAAACTATTAAAATTCTGCTCAAATTCTGCTCTCTTCAAAAACTGATAGGAATGTATAAATTTTATAAACATTTATTACTGTGTTGTGCAAATCAGGCTAAAAAATATTTTTTATGAAAAAAAACCCTAAGTTTTGGCATTTTCTTCTATTAAAATAAAAAAAACGTTGAAACCGATTTTTATAATGTTAAAACAATCAAAAAGATTTCAAAACACGTCGATTGACACCTTAACGATGCAAATATTGTATCTGGTTCGTGAGATATAGTGAATGGAAGAAATGTCCTTGAAGATCATAATGACTGTTAATGATTTTTAACTTCCCAGTATATGGGAAGTTCTTGTAATCGCCTCGAAAATCGAAATTGAAATTTTCAACATTTCTTTACGTTTTGAGGTCTATAGAGTATATATAAAGTGTTTTTAGAAAGGGAGATGTATGTGTGTGTGTGTGTGTGTATGTACGTACGTACGTACGTACGTATGTACGTTCGTGGACACTTTTTTCTACGACGATAACTCACGTAAACAAAGTCGTATCAACTTCGTTAAGGTGTCAATCGAAGCGTCTTTACAATCTTAAGAGCTGATTAGCTTTTGGGAAATTTCGGTCGGGGGGGGGGGGGGTTTTGCTGTTTTGCCCGTTTGAAGGTCATTTCTGTCATGCGTTATATCTCGCGAACCTAACGTACGATTTTCTTGAATAAGGTGTCAATCGACGCGTATTTACATTTATGTGATTCTATCATGTTTTTAAAAAATTTCTTGGAGCCGTTTTTTAATTTTTAAAAAAAAAAATGCAAAAAATAACGGTTTTTTTCAAAAACAATAAATTTTTAACCTTATTTCCAAGTCGCAGTAACCAATGTTTATAAAATTTATATACTCCAAACAGTTCTATTGAAAATGACATCAAAGTTTTTTACTAATGATTACAAAAAAAATCAAATAAAAAATCATTAACAGTCATCATGTTCTTCAAGGCCATTTCTGTCATGCTTTATATCTGACGAACCAAACATACGATTTGCATTGTTAAGGTGGCCAATCGACGCGTATTAACATTTGAGTGAATCTATCAAATTTTTATAAAAACTGTTGGAGCCGTTTTTTAATTTAAGAGAATAAAGTGCAAAAAATTAGATTTTTTTTCATAAACAATAAATTTATAACCTGATTTGCGAAATATAGTAATCAGTGTTTATAAAATTTATATACTCCAAACAATATTTGTAGAAACAATTTCAAAACTTTTTCTCATGATTACGTAAAAAATTAAATTACAAATAAAAAATAATTAAAAGTCATCATGATTTCCAAGGTCATTTTTATCATTCACTATATCTCACGAACCAGATATAATATTTGCATCATTAAGGTGTCAATAGACGTTTATTAACATTGCTGCAATTTTTTTAACATTACATAAAAATTGTTTCAGCAGCTTTTTAATTTAATAAAAGAAATGCAAAAAATTAGGCTTTTAGGGGTTTAAGGTTTTTTCATAAAAAATAATTTTTTAACTTGATTTGCACAGCACAGTAATAAATTTTTATAAAATTCATACATTCTTATCAGTTTTTGAAGAGAAACCAGCAAAACCATAAACCATGATTATATAAAAAACTAAATAAAAAATAAAAAATCATTCAAAGTTATTATGTATAGAGGGTTCATACGAATAACATTAATTTATATCTTTTATTCTAAGGAAATTGTTGTAAATTCAATCGAAGTTTTATAATATTTGCATAATTTGAGCAGATTTTTAATAGTTTTACAGTGTTTTAGTTTTAATAAAAAAACTGCTTAAATGATAAAAGTCCAAAAAAAACCTTCCGTAGATGATATGATTAATATCAACTCATTCCTGTTGCTGCTATGAATACCTCTCATTATTATTTAAAGTAGTAATATTTTTAAAATTATTATTTTGTTTAATATTTTTAATGTTTATCTAGATATTACTGGGAAGTTGACCGTGTGGACCTCAAGGGTCGCACTTCGCGGCTTGTTTATTTTTTATTCAATGTTTCTTGTTATTATGAGAAAAAGTTTTGATGTTGTTTTTACAAGCACTGCTTGAAGTATATAAATTTTATAAAAATTGAATACTTTCTTCCGTAAATCAGGTTAAAAATTTATTATTTATAAAAAAACCTATTTTTTGCATTTTTCCCTCAATTAAAAAAAAACCTACAACGATTTTTTTAAAAATTTGATGGATTCATAAAAATGTTAATACGCGTCGATTGACACCTTAACCATGTAAATCGTATGTTTGATTCGCGAGATATAACGCATGACAGAAATGACCTTCAAAGAGGCAAAACAACAAACCCCCCTACCGAAGTTTCCCAAAAACGAATCAGCTCTTAAGATTGCAAAGACGCTTCAATTGACGCCTCAACGAAGTCGATACGACTTTGTTTACGTGAGTTATGCTCGTAGAAAAAAGTGTCCACGAACGTACGTACGTACACACACATACACATACATCTCCCATTCTAAAAACACTTTATATATACTCTATAGACCTCAAAACGTAAAGAAATGTTGAAAATTTCAATTTCGATTTTCGAGGTGATTACAAGAACTTCCCTTATGTTGAAAAAAAATCAATAAAAAAACTATTTTAGTTATTAACTAAAATCAAAGCTATATAAAGCAAAATATAAGTGTTCCAAAACTATTTCTCACCAATGTACATATTTTGTTCGATTTGTAAACAGAGAGCGTAGATGACCTCAAGAAGCAGATTTGCTTCATAATGAAGCCCAACTTCATAATGAGGTTTAATGTCACTAATATTATTTAGTTTTGGCTATTCAATATTTAATTCTTGTTCATACTGGGCGAAAAAAGGACATTTTTTCAATTTTGTTTTACTTGATTTGTCTTTGGCCCAATATTTTTCTTCCATATAACTTCGTGGTTGCATTTTGTATCACTGCTGAAAGGTTTCCCGAACCTTTTTCTCAGCATGGATTTATATTTAAAATCAGAAGTAAATTATATCACTGTGAGAAATATAGACTATAGACAATAATTGAATTTAATATGATTTAGTAATCCCTTGGTACGTAAAAAAAATCACACAACTTCCTATAAAATATTCAGTGCAAAATGTTTTCGCAAAAGTAGACAATAAATTATTCAATATAAAAATTAATCAGCACTTAAGAAAATTATTTATTGTACTTTTGCTCATACGTTCATCAAATACTTAACACCCAATATGCAATCAATAAATGCCTGCAAGCCACAATAAAATACAGTGTTTATAAACGGCTAGACTGTGTTACAGTTATTCATAAGCATTCATTAAATTCTACAGCCGGTACAGATTCGCCCACATCTATCTTTCACCTTTCATACTTTCAATCTCTTTCAATTTCATGATTCCGGATTGTTAAGATACAGGTAAACCGATCAAAAGATCAGCAATATGCGCGGCAATAGAAAGTAGGAAATTGTCATGGTGGCAATTAAATCAACTGCCTTTCAGTAGAAGTCCGTCCGTCCGTTTTGTGTCGGCGGTCCTAAAAGAGGTAAAATATGTAATTTACCGGAGGCGCTTCTTTAAACGTTTTATAGATATCCCCCAGTTCCAGTTAACGCTCTTGTGCGCTGGAATATCTCGATACTTATCTATTTTATGGAGTATTCCAACAGTGAACAGATTGATTGAATCATATAGAAGAGTTCAACCAAGCTTTGGGACAAAAAATTCTCCTTGCAGGCTAGAATCTATCAGTTCAGAAATCTCTGCTGGCAATCTAATCTAAAATGGAACCGTAAAACATCTCTTCCTCATCTAGAATTCCTGATCTTTAGATACACTTTTACTACTTCATAACTAATCCAATGAATTTTACATGCTATCAAGGTTATGAATGATCAAAAGCCCTCCTTGTAAGACAGGTGAGTGGTAAGCACTTTCCCTTTCCATATTTTAATAACTGGATGTGTAAACAACGCTTCATTATCAGATGTAACAAGTAAAAGTTAACTTTGTAACTACGTCGCTAAGTTATAGCAAATCGTACCTTCAGAAACGCTCGTACTCACATGTGCTGCTTATGTGTGAATAGACATTCAGTTTTCAATATTATGCAACGATTGATGAATGAATGTTTGTTGTCAAGTCAGTAGAGGCTAAAATATGATAGTTTCAGCATAAAATTGTTGTATGTGAACTATGCGAAATGATTTGGACGTTTCCATGCAATTACAGAGTCTTTTGTTTAAGAGTTTCTAATTAAAGAAGGAAGAGTAGTTTGAAAAAATGATTCTTAATAAATATTATTTTTAAAATGTACAGTCAAGATAACATTTTCTTGGTTTGCGCCATTTTTTTGGTCTTATTTTCTAGCTGAAGATAAATTTTGACTGAATTAAAATATCAGTTATAGAATGTTGCGTGTTCTCTTGATGAGCCATAATAGAATAAAATCTTTATAAAATGAAACACTTGGTTTTTTTGACTCACAAATTTTATTATTAGCACGACGCGTTTCGATCCTTAGATCATCTTCAGGTTACATACAATGTATAATATTTCTTGGTTTTGTTCTTAAGTAATTAATGGTTGAAGGAGTGGTGATTGGAAGGGAAGGGTAATATCATTTAGCAGGTTTTCCTTTCTCTTTGTGGCCCGCCTAATCTCAAGGCATTCCAGGTAGTCTAGCTTTTTTCCCTTGTTTATTTTATGTAGGATGCTAATATTGTTAATGCTAAAATTATGACCTGTATCTAAAATATGCTGGGCTATCCCAGAATTTGGATTTACCTCCTTGTTGCTTTGATGTGCTCATTGTATCTAATTTTAAAGCTCCTACCTGTTTGTCCTATATAAGCTGCATCGCAATTATCACAGGATGCACGATACACTCCTGAATGAGAAAGGGGATCATTTTTGCTTTTGTTGTTAAATAGTAATTTTTTTAAATTAATTCTAGTCGAATGAATAAAGGATACATCAGAGTTGTATTTTAAATATTTGGACAATTTACTATTGATGGGGCCTACGTAATTTAACTTTCTCCATGATTGAACATTACCATCTTTCTGAACTGGATATATTTCTTCAATAATTTTCAATTTACGTTTCTTGTTTATAAGTCCTAAAATGAGTTGCTTAGGGTATCCATTATTTTATATTTTCAATGGTATAAAGTTCCTTCTTCAAATTTTCTTTGGAAAGTGGAATACTTAGAGCACGATTTATCATGGAATGAAAAGAAGCTAGCTTAATATTTAATGGATGGAACGAGTTATAATGTCGACAATGGTAAGGTTTTGAATAAATTGAAGAAAAGAGCCTTAGAAGATAATATGATCATATGTAAAGCTGATAAAGGTAATTCAATAGTTTTAATTGATAAAAACGATTATGAAAGTAAAATTGTAGACTTTATAGATGAAATTAAACCTATTGCATTGAAAAAAGACCCCACAAGTAAATTTCAAATAGGGGTAAGAAATTTTGTTAAAAATTTTAAATTCATTTTGGACCCTAAGTCAAGTTTTAAATATATTACAATGAACCCTTCTGCCCCAGTTCTCTATGGCCTACCGAAAATTCAAAAAGCAAATATTCCTATTAGACCTGTAGTTTCCTTTTGTAACGCACCCACTTATAAAATTTGCCAACTTTTCAACAAAACCCTTGTAGATGAAACAGGATTTTTGTCAGAATTCTCTATTAAAAATTCCCAAGAACTGACCCAAAAACTTCAAAACTTCCAAATTCCTGAAAATTCTACCTTAGTTTCTTTCGACATAGTAAATTTATTTTCCTCCATTCTACTATGTAGTAAAAGACCTTATCTTTGGAAAAATTAAAACTAAAGAAAAAGCAGATTAACTACTCAATCTGTACCAACTCTGTAAGGATCAGAATTATTTTAGATATGAGGGTCAATACTTCTCGTTTGAAGACGGTTTACCAATGGGATCACCACTTTCTCCACTTCTAGCAGATATATACATGAATTTTTTAGAGAAAATTGTTTTGAGCTCAGTTAATCCCCATTCCAAAAAATATACTCTTCTGGTATAGATATGTCGATGACATTATTTGCTTATGGGATAGTACAGATCGTCAATTAAATAAATTTTCAACCTTTTTAAATAGCCTCAATAATAGCATCAAATTTACTATTGAAAAAGAAATAGACCGCACTATCAACCATTTAGATCTTACCATTACTCGTAAAAAATCAAAATTAGAATTTAATATTTACAGGAAAAATACTTATTCAGATGTGCTCATTCCTTATAACTCGTTCCATCCATTAAATATTAAGCTAGCTTCTTTTCATTCCATGATAAATCGCGCTCTAAATATTCCACTTTCCAAAGAAAATTTGGAGAAGGAACTTTATACCATTGTAAATATAGCCAAAAATAATGGATACCCCAAGCAACTCATTTTAGGACTTATAAACAAAAAACGTAAATTGAAAATTATTAAAGAAATATATCCAGTTCAGGAAGATGGTAATGTTCAATCATGGAGAAAGTTAAATTACGTAGGCCCCATCAATAGTAAATTGTCCAAATATTTAAAATACAACTCTGATGTATCCTTTATTCATTCGACTAGAATTAATTTAAAAAAAAATACTATTTAACAACAAAAGCAAAAATGATCCCCTTTCTCATTCAGGAGTGTATCGTGCATCCTGTGATAATTGCGATGCAGCTTATATAGGACAAACAGGTAGGAGCTTTAAAATTAGATACAATGAGCACATCAAAGCAACAAGGAGGTAAATCCAAATTCTGGGATAGCCCAGCATATTTTAGATACAGGTCATAATTTTAGCATTAACAATATTAGCATCCTACATAAAATAATCAAGGGAAAAAAGCTAGACTACCTGGAATGCCTTGAGATTAGGCGGGCCATAAAGAGAAAGGAAAACCTGCTAAATGATATTACCCTTCCCTTCCAATCACCACTCCTTCAACCATTAATTACTTAAGAACAAAACCAAGAAATATTATACATTGTATGTAACCTGAAGATGATCTAAGGATCGAAACGCGTCGTGCTAATAATAAAATTTGTGAGTCAAAAAAACCAAGTGTTTCATTTTATAAAGATTTTATTGAATCAAAATAGTATGTGTTTATCTCAAGTTACACATATCCAGTGAATTTTGAAATTTAAGTCTGATCTGACTGACTGACTTCTACAGTTTCATGTGAATTCAATTAATGTTTGCTTACTTGCTCGTGAGATAGCCACGAAACGGTGTGCACAGAGACCAAATCAGAGCGAGGTAGAACACAAAATGACCATCGGATTATTCAAATCAGAATTTTTGGTGAGCTGTTGATTTAGAGGGTATTCTTCTAGAAAGAATTTTAGGATAAGCATGACACCATAAAATTGTGTTGGGAAATGTGAGCTGAATTGTCCAGTCGTTGACGGTAAAAATACGATGTTACCTCTGTAATTTTTCGGTCAACATTGTGCATTTTTATTGATAAAATGGCGGCTACAGCGGAGACACACTAAATATTGGCTGATATGATATCTCAGGAATAGAACGTCTGAAACAAAAATTCTAAATAGCATGTTCAAATATACTTTATTGACTGTAGCGCGTACCAGAATTAAACATTTTGGCAGAAACAAAACAACATGGCGGGCGTTTCAATTTTTCGATCCTTTTTTTGCAACAAAATTTTTTTATTAAAATAATTAAAAATATATAAAAAAGAATTCTGAATCTGATAGCGGCTAAAGCTATACATGTGCTGAATGCTCAGTGAAAATTTCAGCCCGATTGGTAATATAGATTTTTCAAAATCGTGTCAGCCAGTTCGAAAAACGTTATTACGGGAAAAACGCATTTAAAGTTTAAGGGGGGAAATACATGTAACTGCTCAAAAAAATCGATTATTCTCTATCTTAATTACAGTGTTTCAAATACTCTAAGAATACGCCAAAAAAAGTTTTGAAGCGATGTTCGTATTAGTTTTCGAGTTATAGTCTGTTATAGGCAGCGCGGCGTTACCCAGTAAGTCGAGCACACCTGCCGCGCGTCCCTGCCTACTTTCTCTCCGGCGTTATGGGCGGTTTTCTAATTGTGTATCCCTACCATATTCTTATAAATCTGAAATTCTAAGGAAATAGGACCTGGAATCGCTGACTAATGAGTAAGTTATAATAAAAACTAATAATCAATGGCTTTTATCTACTGCAAACTTTAAACGCGTTTTTCTCAAAGTAGTACTTTTTCAACTTCCGTACAAAATATCTCAAAAAATATTGAACCGATCCGGCTCAAATTTATACCACATCTACAAAAGAGTATTATCTTCTCGTTGAACCTACATTTTTCCGTAATTTTCGAGAAATAATTTGGTTATTTTCGTTTAAAACGCGACTTTTTAAAAAAATAATCGATTTTTTTGTTTAATCTAAAATTCATCTAAAAATTACATGTTTTTATAAATTATATTGGTCAACCTATAAAATATACATCTCATTTACATATTTTTGTTCTTCTGGATGTTGCAGGATCTCCGGAAAAGGCGTTAAATTTTACGAGGCATGTTTTGACGTGTTTTTTTCATTCGTTCGCATCGCCGCCATTTTGTGTTGAAAAATGAAAAAAAATTATTTTCAAGTACTTTAAGACTTGTTATTTAAGGATTTCATGTTAAAAATCTTCTAAATAAACAACATATATTTTAAAATCAATCTGAAATTAGCATTTTTTTTTTTAAACTTTACATGTATTTCCCCCCTTAAGCATCTGCTGAGCGCGCTCACACACGCTGTATAGTAATGTTATATATATGTAAGATTTTCGCGCTTTCAAGTGGGAAGTGAAAATTCCACATATATAATATATATATATATATATATATATATATATATATATATATATATATATATATATATATATATATGTATATATATGTAGTGGCAACATTTCACTGCAACTTATATGTTGCCGGCAACATTTCACTGCAACTTATATGTTGCCGGCAACATTTAACTGCAACTTATATGTTGCCGGCAACATTTCACTGCATCTTATATGTTGCCAGCAACAATTCACTGCAACTTATATGTTGCCGGCAACAATTCACTGCAACTTATATGTTGCCGGCAACATTTTACTGCAACTTATATGTTGCCGGCAACATTTTACTGCAACTTATATGTTGCCGGCAACATTTCACTGCAACTTATATGTTGCCAGCAACAATTCACTGCAACTTATATGTTGCCAGCACCAATTCACTGCAACTTATATGTTGTCGGTAACAATTCACTGCAACTTATATGTTGCCGGCAACATTTCACTGCAACTTATATGTTGCCGGTAACAATTCACTGCAACTTATATGTTGCCGGCAACATTTCACTGCAACTTATATGTTGCCGGCAACATTTCACTGCAACTTATAGGTTGCCGGCAACATTTCACGGCAACTTATATGTAGCTAGCAACAATTCACTGCAACTTATATGTTGCCGGCAACAATTCACTGCAACTTAAATGTTGCCGGCAACAATTCACTGCAACTTATATGTTGCCGGCAACAATTCACTGCAACTTATATGTTGCCAGCAACAATTCACTGCAACGTATATGTTGCCGGCAACAATTCACTGCAACTTATATGTTGCCGGCAACAATTCACTGCAACTTATATGTTGCTGGCAACAATTCACTGCAACTTATATGTTGCCGGCAACAATTCACTGCAACTTATATGTTGCCAGCAACAATTCACTGCAACTTATATGTTGCCAGCAACAATGCACTGCAACTTATATGTTGCCAGCAACAATGCACTGCAACTTATATGTTGCCAGCAACAATTCACTGCAACGTATATGTTGCCGGCAACAATTTACTGCAACTTATATGTTGCCAGCAACAATTCACTGCAACTTATATGTTGCCAGCAACAATTCACTGCAACTTATATGTTGCCGGCAACAATTCACTGCAACTAATATGTTGCCAGCAACAATTCACTGCAACTTATATGTTGCCAGCAACAATTCACTGCAACTTATATGTTGCCGGCAACAATTCATGGCAGTTTATATGTTGCCGGCAACAATTTACTGCAACTTATATGTTGCCAGCAACAATTCACTGCAACTTATATGTTGCCAGCAACAATTCACTGCAACTTATATGTTGCCAGCAACAATTCACTGCAACTTATATGTTGCCGGCAACAATTTACTGCAACTTATATGTTGCCAGCAACAATTCACTGCAACTTATATGTTGCCGGCAACATTTCACTGCAACTTATATGTTGCCAGCAACAATTCACTGCAACTTATATGTTGCCAGCAACAATTCACTGCAACTAATATGTTGCCAGCAACAATTCACTGCAACTTATATGTTGCCAGCAACAATTCACTGCAACTTTTATGTTGCCGGCAACAATTCACGGCAGTTTATATGTTGCCGGCAACATTTCACTGCAACTTATATGTTGCCGGCAACATTTCACTGCAACTTATATGTTGCTGGCAACATTTGACGTCAAATGTGCTATGAAAAGTTGACTTTTTGTGCTGCTAATGAAAGAATGAATCAGTATATGCATAAAATTAATCCTCTCAGCGCATTTATAGGCAACGATTATTCATTTATGCCTGAAAATCTTAAATTTTGAAAGCGGTAAATTCATCGGGTTTCCGTTAACCCTTTGTGAGCATAAGGTTATTTAAGGGGTCATTAGAATGCAATTAAATCCTTTCTAGGATCACTACAATCCTACCTAGGCCACAAAACATCAATTTAGATATCAAACATTGTATACAGATACTAATGAACCTGATAAAAAGTATAATTTTTTACCTGGCGAGCGAAGCGTAAAAAAGTTTAACGCGTTAGTTAATGTAAGAAGTGAAATTACGATGCTGAAAAAACCTTGCCTTGCTACATTCAAACTGCTGTAACTATTCGAAATTTAAAATTTATAATAAAATATTGTGTACGGGATTTGGTCATCAGAGAATATGGCATTTTTTTGTGTGACAGGACAAAACATTGTGCATGTAAAAATGTAAGATGAAGTGGTTAGAATAAAACTAAAATTCATAAAAAAAACAAAAATTTAACTCTAAATTAGTGAATTAGTTACACAGCGAGCGCCCTGCTATGCTAAATAAGATTTTCAGTCTATAGCTGATGTTTAGGTTCAGCGTTCTCATGCAAAATAGAAGCGAGACGCATCTAATTTTGTCTCGTTTTCTCTGGGTTGATTTTTTGTGGATTCTCAGGTATAGCTGGAACTTCCCCCTATAAAAATAGGTACCTGAAATGATTTTATGAGTACTCTTTATAAACATGGACACTAACCACAATCATTGCGTTTCATCCAAGAATCTAGAAAGTAAACCTTCCACGTAATTGAAAACAGAAACGGTATAACGCGAGGGTTCAACCCAATAATTGCATCCGAATCCAAGGATTTTCGATAGCAAAACAATATACTACTTCTGACCTCCAAGCGCGATATGATAAAATCGAAACTAATTCGCATTTAAGGACGTAGATTATCCTATATTATCCCATTCACATTCCTGAATAGAAGGAGTTTGTTTTGCTTAGTGCGATAACTTGTGACCTTGTCTCTGAACACAATTAACTTTGTGAAAGTGCCCTTATCAAATGGTGTCAAGCATCGAAGTTCGCAAATCAACATAGTCATCGTCAGAGGGTGTGACGCAATTAGTGTTTTTCAATCCAATTAAGGAACAAACATAAATATTGTTGAAGCGCCGGCTTCTCATTTATTTGCAAATCGAATTTGCCATCTCAAGTTTTGACGTCAAATCGACTTAAGTGTTGAAGAGTTCAACTTGGACGCGAATGGTAACAATTCGTCTTCGTCGTCGAATTATAATTTATTCGCACGTCTTTGACCAACTCAAAGTGCTTTCCAGGTCCGTAATTATCATTCAATTACCGGCCGGCTTGGACACTTGTATCTATGCAGATTGCTTCCAGGCTCAGTTTGGGTCACATGACATGATTATCTGCACTTAATCGAAATAATCAAGCGAACATAGCTTTGATTGGTGTCTTAAGTTGAGTTGTTAACGAACAAGAACCTCAAGTTCTTGGTCCGCAAGTGACGGCAGGACACTTTGTTTTCAACACCTTAATCGTTATCAACCACTTATTTTTTCGAGATGGGATTCACGTGATTCTAAAGTATGTGATAAATGAAAGATGCATACCGGGTGCTAAGATGTTGTGATAATAGAGGAAGGAATAGAAGATGGCATACGAAATGTGCTAATCGCTTGCCTTACATTATTGACTGCAATTGTATAAATTGAGATGTAAATTGAGGAGAATGTGGAGGTACTGTGTGTTATTAGATGTTGAAAATCTCCCATGTTATCCTTTGTATGGAATTTATTATCTGGATAATATCATATTATTAAGATTATTTTTGGCTAATAAATCTGCAGAGCAGTCCTTTTTGTACGGTAGAACTTGATTAAAAAAAATGAAAAGATTTTTAACTAAATCAAACGGGGTCACAATAATCTTTATTTTTTCCGGATACAAATTATTACTTCTATTTTGAAACAATCTATTCGGAAGCAAAATTTCTCGTTCAAGTGAACGATTTTCAAAAGTAATTTAGAATTGAGTTATTTCGTTTTCCCGTGGACCTCTTTCAATATTTATGGAACGATGTTCGTTACTTAAAAATTATCAAAAATAACTCGATAAACGCAAAGTTTTTGCAAAGAATATCGGCAGTAAGTGAAAGCACAGTTTGCATAATAAGATCACGATCGCTTTGGTGTTAATATCTGGTCCAAACTGATCGTAAGTGGTATTGTCTGCCGTGGTTTTTTTGCACTAAACTACTAACAGTTTCGTCGTGCCAAACATATTTTCGTTAGATACCTCAATTAGAAACAGAATACAAGTAATATTTCTTAGCAACACAGAAAGTTGTCCATAGTGAGTTGAATTTTGAAAAAATGCTTGCATTTCGAGCCGAAATTGGGAAGGCCCGCAGCACGTCTGCATCACGTTTGTACGGAAGCCCGGACCACACTTGCAGCTTGTCTGCATTGTGAACAAACGCACCTTCACGGGGCCTGCACCTGCACGGCTTCTTTGCTTATTCGAACAGAGTCTGCAGCATGTTGAAATAGTTAGTTCTCGTTTCCAGCATATCAGCCTGAAGTTCGATTCCCTTACACGACGCCTTCACACGACCAACGGATTCCTCCACAATGTGGATCTCTTCAAACAAGGCAGTAAATAATATGTGTGTGTCGGTACAAGTTAAAGCAGACATTTTTGACTATTTGTCTGCACGACGACGCCGGCAGCATGCCTGCACTGTTCTCGTGATAGTTGGATATAAGTCGTTTAGCCATCGAATTCGTACTGACCTGGTTTGGACGGCAAACTGTTATTTCATAAACATTGAGCATTCAAACTGCAGGAAAACCTTTTCCCATGGGTGTTTTGAAAATTCCGACTCTGACTAGCTTCAACCTTACGCTATTTAAAGTATTTCGTTAAATATGCACAGAATTAATATAAGTAAAAATTTGCAGGTAGATACTCATTAATATCATCAAAATCGACTAAAAAAATCTTTGAAAATGGCCAATGGAGATCTTTTCAAAAAAAAATCCTCTAAAACATACTAGGAGTCATATTTATCCAAAAAAAAAAATCGTTTAGTAAATTTAAAAGCAACCATTAGCTGCCAAAAAGTTGTCCACTGAAATGATTTGCATTCGACAATTTTCAAGTAGAAGAGCCAATATATAATTTTCATGAATAATAAACCTATGAAACATATCATATTTAGAAACAAAACTCATTAAAACTTGCATAAATAACATCATTAAATTAATGTCCTGAAAAGAAAATTAACTAAAAACAATGTGCAATAATATTTCGAGGGCAAAAAATATTAACCCATGTCCAAAAGACAATGCGTTAGAAAAATTAGGCCTGTAAATCTTTTCTTTTTAATTTTTTTAATTTTTTTTAGAAAGTTGTTTCCCTTAAAAAAATAAAATTAAAATTTTTTTATTAGAATTTCTCAAAAAAATCAGAAATAAATTTTTGAAAATTTTTCAGTAGGGAATTTCTTTCAAAACAAAATGATCTTCCAATTTTAATGAATAGAAAAAATATGTTTACATGCTTTTGGAACAATTAAAAACAGGCTTGAAGAGAAATGTTATGATACAATTTTAATTTTGTTATAAAAAAAGAATTTTTATTTTAGTAAATTCCTACCGAAAATTTGCTAATTCAAAAAATCGTAATCGAAATACAGAAATAATCAATAAAAATTGAATAAATTATTATTGATAAAAATAATGAACTAATAGATTGTCTACCTGAACAAGCATCACAAACAAACTGCTGGTCTTGAAAAATGGAACAACTATCTACCAAAAAAATCAAAAAATTGGTATCTTCATAATTGAATTTCGCGCGCAAAACTTAACATAGTGCTGAAAAGTATCAATAGCCGACTCTTATCGTCGAGTGGCAAGTAAAGATTTTTCGGTAGCCGGAGATATGTAAGTGGACAGACAGTACCACGAGTTCAGTGTGTTCAGTTGAAAAAAAATGCAATTGAATGAGGGAATGGCTTTTATTTTGAACGGAACAATGAAGACAACAACAGACGCATTTCGTGTTTTTATTATTATTTGTAATTCACGTGAATGGCCTTTCATTTCAAAAGATTTTCAAATCTAGGAAGAAATGAAGTTTTTCTCGAAAATTTAGAAACGAAATGATGAATTGTTAGAAAAGGATAACCTGAAGTCGCGGAATCATGACTTTTTGCAAGAACGAAAATTGCACAAATTGGAAAAAGAGCATTCTTGAATTCTCATGAAACTTGGCTGGTATATTATGTACCTACAATCGTATCTCCTTTTCTTAACCGATTTGGTAGATGTTTGGTCAAGACTAAGTAAAGTTCTATAATCCATTAAATGGAGCTAAAAAAAGGGAGTAGCAAAAAGTCACAATCCTTATTCGACAAAGTGTTACCTTAAAATTGCTGAGATGTTTTTCATCCGTTAGTATTTACAGTCAACAGTAATTCGTTTTCTTCATTTATCAAAATGATAACAAATCAATGATAATTGGATCATGAATAAAACAATTCGTTGTAGCCGTTTCACAAAGCTATGTTAATTATTTTGTTAAAAAAAATTCAAAGAATTTAATCCCATTTTTCAACGCAAATATCTCAGACAAATTAATCTTTATATGTCTTAATTTACTGATGATAAGATGTCTTGTGATCTAAAATTGAGCGTAACATTCTTATCATCACCTAGAAAGAGTTGGAGGAATCGTATCAAATGGCAGCGTACTTTTCATTCCAATCATAATGATGTATTGAGGATAATCGCGTATTAATTTTAATAAAAAAAATCTCCAACGTATTTTTCGCTGATATCCAATCATGCATGAATGTATCTTAAACGAAAGCGATGATAGTTCATACGTGATATCACCAAATCATATTAAATTCTTAAATGACTGGGTTTGCTACTCTTCTTGTGAGTTCACATTACTCGTGGCAAATACTTAACGCGCGAGAAGACACCTTCAAAGACCATTAATTAAATTATTGACTAAACGAAACGACAAGATAAATTGAATTCTAGAAACTTACATATCTCAGATTCATGAAATTTTTCACATATGTATTAGCGTTTGCAAAAGTGTGGATTTCCGCTAAGAAAGTTTACTCACGATTCACGACTGTTTGTTATTGATCTTTGCTATTTGTCAGTAGAAAATCTTAAAAGTAAACAATTTTTTAGCTAATATTAATGATAATATGAATCACGGACTACTCTGTATTAATGATGTTATTATTCTGATTGTAAAATATTTGTATAATTAAATTATTTCCTGATTGATTTCTGCAGGTCTTTTTGTAATTTTTCTCTGGTGTTTTTAGGGTGTTTTTTTCTCGACAAAAAATTTTTTATTGTCTAAATCACCATTTTTTAGACCCTATAACATGTCCTTGCACTTTCAAGTCCCATATTTGCCTGTTAATAATGTGCCGCACATCAAAGACTGTTGTATAGTAACATATAATAAATTTCCAACATCAACTGTAAATCTTATACTCTACATTGTCCTCAAAACTATATGATTACGATTTGCGTTTTGAAAGCCGAAATAAATGTTTACATTACATTAAGCTTCAATTGGTTGACATATAGGTTTAGGAAGGCATTGAAAGCACGACGCTTTTTGCAGATGAAGAATGCTATTGCATATGGCAACATTGATTGATTAGATGCTTTTGTCAAAAGCACATTCTCAAGTGTTTTATGATGCATGCAAAAACTTTTCACTTTATTCTCGTTTTTGATCATAAACGAACACTTAAATAATGAAATAAATGCATTAAATTTTGAACTTTTCAAGGGCGTCCGTCAAATACGAAGTAAATAATAATTGATTCAGAAATTTTGGTATTAAATTTTGCAGCAATTATCATACTATAAAAATTTCATTTTGAATTCCAATCTAGAAGTGAATACTTGAAAAATCTCTACCAATCAATTTTATTGAAATTTTAAATACTACGATATTTAAGTGTACTTGAGATGATGAAGTGCCTACGACGAGACACCATACCAATTGATTTACTACAGAAACTTTTATTGTTGTTTTTTTATCGAGAGAGAAAAAATGATTGATCGCGTTTCAATGAAGCCGTAAAGTCAAGAATTTTAAATTACTCAACAATTTATTATGATTAAATGATATTGTGAATGAACCATGGTGATAATATGAAAATGGTAGATAACACTTTTGAGGAGCTTTTTTATGTAATCTTTGCAATGGGGCTTTTGAAATATCAACTAATCTAGAATATATTTAATCCGAAAATGTTGAGTCGGTTTTCAAGAGTTAAAATAGAAATATTTCGTCAATTTTTACTGATGACTGTCGAATTAACGACAAAAAATCGAAGAGATAGTTTGAAAAAATAATTTCGAACCCAGAACCATTGGGTTTTTGCAATTATTTTAGGGCTACGACATAATTACAAACTGCTATTTGTCAGCGTCCTGACTATTAGTGTAGTAAAAATATACATAATTTTCTGAAAATCTTTGCAAAAATTGCAAATGGGATGAAAATTTGAATGTAGTTGAAAGGTTGACAGGGTTGACTTTAAGATAAAAAAATCTTCACAATCTTTAAGCAATTTTCTTTAAGTGAAATATTTTTTTTATAGTTTTTTTACTATAATTGTATAAATAATGAAAATGCAAATAAATGCTCAAATTGAAATTTGTAGTTCAATTTACTCACAAAATTTATCGGAAGAATTTTTCGATATCTTTATTTGCTCTTGAGATATAAGCATTTTTCCAACTACCCGTTTTTCAACATCATTTTTGAACAGTTATAGAAAGTTGCGTGTTCTCTTGATGAGCCATAATAGAATAAAATCTTTTTTTTATTTTTAAGTCAAAAAAACCAAGTGTTTCATTTAAAAAAAAATTATTCTATTATTGTTCATCAAGAGAACACGCTACTTTCTATAACTGATATTAAGTGTGCTAGTTTGGCAAAAAAGTGTGTAATGTACAAACGTTTCTTGGTAAAACTTAAGATAGTTAATAATCATATTTGGTTCAATAGCCAATGCCAAAAACTTAAACTAATACCAAACTATATTCATTTGGCAACAAGATCGGAAATTTATTCAGAAAGTGCGCGTAAAGCAGTTGAAATGGCTAAAAGGATTTGGCTAAAAAGTGAAATTCATCGTTGGTATGCAGCAAGAGGATCAATTGTAGAGAAATTAAAAGTACTCCATTCAGAGCTTACATTCAATCTACATCCAGTTGAATTCGATGTTTTGGATAGCGAATATAGGAGAGCAAGCGAAATAAGTGCTCACAACTGCTACATAGGCCAACGACGAAAACTTGTAGCTCTGAAGAAAAAGAAATACGTTACAAATTCAGTACCCAGCACTACAATGGAACAACGGTTTTACCCACGAGTGGTGAATTTGTCCTCAAAAAATCTTGATGCAGCAGAAAAATCGCTTTTAGAGAAAGGATTTAAATTTGCACCGACTCCGACACCGACAACATTAAAGAAGGATCTTGAATTTCTTGCCATTGATGTGGAAGCTGCAATATATCATGGTCCAACCGAAGTGAAAGCAGTGTGTGCCGATATAATAAGAAGCAGCCACCAGAGAACTCGGCCACGAAATAATGTCGACAATGGTAAGGTTTTGAATAAATTGAAGAAAAAAGCCGTAGAAGATAATATTATCATATGTAAAGCTGATAAGGGTAATTCAATAGTTTTAATTGATAAAAACGATTATGAAAGTAAAATTGTAGACTTTATAGATGAAACTAAACCTATTGCATTGAAAAAAGACCCCACAAGTAAATTTCAAATAGGGGTAAGAAATATTGTTAAAAATTGTAAATTCATTTTGGACCCTAAGTCAAGTTTTAAATATATTACAATGAACCCTTCTGCTCCAGTTCTCTATGGCCTCCCGAAAATTCAAAAAGCAAATATTCCTATTAGACCTGTAGTTTCCTTTTGTAACGCACCCACTTATAAAATTTGCCAACTTTTCAACAAAACCCGTGATTTGTGTCAGAATTCTCTATTAAAAATTCCCAAGAACTGACCCAAAAACTTCAAAACTTCCAAATTCCTGAAAATTCTAGCTTAGTTTCTTTCGACATAGTAAATTTATTTTCCTCCATTCCCATTAAAGAACTTGACCTAGTAGTAAAAGACCTTATCTTTGGAAAAATTAAAACTAAGGGAAAAGTAGATGACCTACTCAATCTGTACAAAATTTGTAAGGATCAGAATTATTTTAGATATGAGGGTCAATACTTCTCGTTTTAAGACGGTTTACCAATGGGATCACCACTTTCTCCACTTCTAGCAGATATATACATGAATTTTTTATAGAAAATTATTTTGAGTTCAGTTAATCCCCATTCTAAAAATATACTCTTCTGGTATAGATATGTCGATGACATAATTAACTTCCCAGTATATGGGAAGTTCTTGTTTGCTTATGGGATAGTACAGATCGTCAATTAAATAAATTTTTAACATTTTTAAATAGCCTCAATAATAGCATCAAATTTACTATTGAAAAAGAAATAGACCGCACTATCAACCATTTAGATCTCACCATTACTCGTAAAAAATCAAAATTAGAATTTAATATTTACAGAAAAAATACTTATTCAGATGTGCTCATACCTTATAACTCGTTCCATCCATGAAATATCAAGCTAGCTTCTTTTCATTCCATGATAAATCGTGCTATAAATATTCCAATTTCCAAAGAAAATTTGGAGAAGGAACTTTATACCATTGAAAATATAGCCAAAAATAATGGATACCCTAAGCAATTCATTTTAGGCCTTATAAACAAAAAACGTAAATTGAAAATTATTAAAGAAATATATCCAGTTCAGGAAGATGGTAATGTTCAATCATGGAGAAAGTTAAATTACGTAGGCCCCATCAATAGTAACTTGTCCAAATATTTAAAATACAACACTGAAGTATCCTTCATTCATTCGACTAGAATTAATTTGAAAAAAATACTTTTTAACAACAAAAGCAAAAACGATCCCCTTTCTCATTCAGGAGTGTATCGTGCATCCTGTGATAATTGCGATGCAGCTTATATAGGACAAACAGGTGGGACCTTTAAAATCAGATACAATGAGCACATCAAAGCAACTAGAGACGTAAATCCAAATTCTGGGATAGCCCAACATATTTTAGATATTTTTAGCATTAACAATATTAGCATCCTACATAAAATAAACAAAGGGAAAAAGCCAGACTACCTGGAATGCCTTGAGATTAGGCGGGCCACAAAGAGAAAGAAAACCTACTAAATGATATTATCCTTCCCTTCCAATCACCACTCCTTCAACCATTAATCACTTAAGAACAAAACCAAGAAATATTATACATTGTATGTAACCTGAAGATGATCTAAGGATCGAAACGCGTCGTGCTTATAATAACGTTTGTGAGTAAAAAAAAAAACATGTGTTTCATTTAAATAAAAAATAAAAAAAAAGATTTTATCATTTTTGAAGTTTTTATTTTTTTTGTAGTTTTTATTATTATTATTATTGATTCTTTAATAAATAAAAATTTGATTTACTGGACGTGCACACGCAGTCGACAATTGACCTCTAATAAAATTAATCGTATCTCGTGTAATAATTTATTTACAGAAAAACTTTTTACGCAAAATTTATAGATAAATTTATCAGCTACAAATTTTAATTCGAACATTTTTGTATATTTTCATTATTAAAATAATTATAGCAGAAATACAAAAAAAAATCACTTAGCGATTTTCCGGAAAATTGCATACTTAACAGTGTAAAAAAAATTTGTCTTAAAGTTAACATATAAATTTTCTTTGATTTTGTATTTTTTGCAGCGTCAAATGTGTTGATTTATTAGGCCATATCGAACAACTAGTAATAAAATAACTCAAGCTTCGAGAAAAAATTATTCGAGTACTAGAAACGAAAAACATTCAAATCTCTTTAAAGAAATTCATAAAATAGCCACGATTTTGTTTCACCTGTTGCTCAACAACTGGGAACGGTAATATTAGTTTTATAAATTTACCTGCATTCACACACTGAGCTTCAAACAAATCAATTTGAAATTTTACCAATTAGATGTACATATGTGCGAGGAATAAGAAAACATCCAGGCCACGTGATTATTATGAATCCTAAATCGCCAGGTGACTTGATTTGCCGGCCTTACAAAAAGCATGTGTGATACATACACATGTCGGCAAAAAAATGACAAATCTTTTATCCAAACAGATTTCATACTGGACAAGACAAAAATATTTACTCAATTCGGCATGATTGACTATTTTTCCCGGTAACAAATTATTATCTGAAATGTAAGAATATCTACGCAATTCCGCAATAGTCAATTAAGTCGATTCTGTTTGATTATACATATGTGAACTTCGCACCTGGCTTTTTCTTCATGCTGTTAAAGAGGGTGTTAAAAATTGGTTGAAAAGCTGCCGATTCTAGTCGACATCGGAAAAATCCAGTTCTAATGAAAAGTCACTTAAGGCGGAATCGAATGTGTACCCAGTCATCGAAATTGAGGTGCATTGGTTGTCCATTGGCAAGTCAGGAGGTGTTAAACTCATTGGAAAATTGTTACACTTTTTGGTTAGCTTTTCTTATTTGGATTCTGAATTGATCGAAAGATGCATGCTCTAAATACACCACAATATGTGAAAATAATCGACAAAGTGCTTTGTGATTGCATTGTGGACACTATTTTTTTGCTAAGCATCTGTGAATAGGGTGTGAAAATACAAGGCGTTTGATTTAGGAATTTTCCTTAAAGTGAGCGCTACAAAATTATGGATTTCAATCCTCGAGATGGCTGTTAATGGAACCAATCAACAGAAGACATATTTAGCTTCCAATATTTTCATACTTATTTGATGGGATGGAAAATTTGACTTAGGTTTCACGTGAGTCCTTAACTAAATATTTTGTCGGGCAACGTTCCCTTGGAATTTTCGTCAATTTTGACCGTTCATCGTCCGTAGCGTGTCAAAATTCTAAGAAGCATTTTTTTTTCAAACTAAATTATGGTGTAGGCCCAACTTCAATTGTATAAAATCATATTAGTCCTACAAAAGAAAGACCCCCTTTTAAACGAAACTCAAAAATGTTCACAATATCTATATGAAATTTAAACACACATTTTCACTAATGTTGACAATTTTCAAATATAATCAATTTTCGCTAATCGTTTTGATGTCTGCTTTCTAGCAATCGCCAAACGCTCTTGAAAGAAAATTGGAAAACAAGTCATCTCCATTTGAATGAGGAAAATGTTTCAAAGTCTGCGGAGCCAAAAACTCAAAAAAAAATTGAATCGATTTGCTTAAAGCTTAATATGTTGTGTATGCCCTTCTGATTTGCAAATGCCTCAGAGCACTGTACTGGATTCTTCTTGAAGCTATTTTGTCGCTCTGTCTGGGAATCTTCTTGGTTACGACTAAACAAAAAGACTACACAAAATAAACTTTTTTTTTCATTTATGTAAGTTTTTATCAAAGAAAATGCTGGTTGAAAAAATATCGAAGAAACGAGAAGGGTGGTCGATCTAAAACAAAAAAAATCAAATAGTTTTAGGTTCAATATGTTAATAGCTATAGCGCGAGTAAGGCGATTTTTGCAAAATTGATAAAATGGCGGACATTGTTCGAAAAATTACGAAAAAACATGCTTTTTTTCACCGTTTTTGGCCAAAAAAATAATTAAAATCAAATTTTTGAAACCCCGCTTCGCGCTATAGCTATAGTCATAAAAAATGTTTGGTAAAAATTTGGTGAGAATCGGTTCGGTGGTTCCCGAAATTTCATCAACGCGGCGTCAAAAAACCTTGTTTAGATAAAAACGCGGTTAAAGTTTTTTTTAATGAAAAATCGCGCTTGGGCGACAAAGTGAAAGTTGCCTAAAAATACAGTTAGACTGCTCCGATCTTTATAAAATTTTAATATGATATTTCTGTTTATATATACCTTCCAAAAATGCAATATTTTTTTGAAAATTATAAAGAGGGTAGACCCCTTTTCTTCCGAGGTGCAGTATTTTTTATTTTTCTCAAAGTGACAAAACTATTCAAGAGAGAATTTTGCGGAGACCAGCCGAACTTTTTGTTCCAGGGCAAATATAATTTGAATTTAATTAAGAGAAATTTTGTTTGGGGGCAAGTTTGCAACCAAAGGAAATAAATAAATATCATTTCTGGATTTTTTTTGTCGGTCTGCGCAAGAATCCATGGAAACTACTAATCGGATTTTAATAACATTTAACAACATTTATCTCGGATGGTTGCTTCAAGAATCAAAAACTGCATTTCCAGAATTCAACTTCCCGCGCCAAACTGAACACTTTGCAAGAAAGGCACCAGTATTGTATTTCCAAATCGAAAAATGCATTAAGTAAACAAAGGAAATTGAATAAATGAATTTTATTTTAAGCAAAACAATTTTTTTGTTGAAACAAGCACCTCTTGTTAAGTCAATGGTTGACTGTGGGTCCATGTTCTTTTTATTGCATGATACCCTTTCTGAATGAGTTGTTTTTATTTTCCATTCTCCATTTTTTCAAAAATATCACTACAGCCTAAAATTCTTTAGGTTTTGGAACAATTTTGCTTTGTTCTTTTTAGGACAATCTTTGTCACTGGGCATCTTTTTCATACATATTATAATGTTTATCCCCAGAATTTTTTTAAACTTCTTCTGGAGCTGATGACGGCAAAAAGTTAGTGCCATCGCCAGTTTTTTGTAATGCGTATCAGTTATTATTAGATATTAATTATTTTAATTATTATTAGATATCAATTATTTTGTAAACAACTGCAAGAATATATGCGTCAAAAAATCTATCCTATTGGAATATTCGAATCGGTTGCTTTTGTGAAAGGAGTAACTCGGCTGAAACAGAAAGTATCCTGCGTCCATATAATTCGCTTCATCAATTCTTCATGCCTAATCCTACTCAACGGTCCATCGTCGTTACTATCTCATTCCTCTTCATTATCTTGTTAAACAACCGGAACTACTTTTCGGCTATTTCCGATCTCTAATTGTTCATCAAGATTCTTAAAATCTACATCCCAAAAATCAGATAACTATTTAGGAAACACAAAGAAAAACATGGTCCGTAAGTTCCCACTGGCTACCAAATGTGACCACATTATATACCAACCTCCAGAATCACAATGTATCTGTTTTTCGCAACCCAATTTAATCTTCAGTTTTTATTACTTCTACTAATTTTACTCTTCACTCCTTCACACACGACTTGCTTAACTAAATCTAACTGGCTCTACTCACACACTCTTTTCTAAATCTCTACTCAACTTAACCTAACTTCTTTTTCACACGTTCTTCATCGGTCTGACATAACTTCTGTCAGGTTTTTGCCTCCACTCAATGCTTTCAACAGCTAAGGTCGCTCCGGATTCACGAGTCATCATAAGGCATTGCCAAGCTGCCAACCTAAAGTCTACACTAATTGATTTATTCATGATAGTTACAGCCATTTTTATATGTAAAGCCTAGTACACAGTTCGATTCAGAACAGAACATTCTGCATGTCTCCACATTTGGTAAATAATTTGATGCTGGAAATTTGACAATGGAGACTTATTCACGAAACACTTATCTTTTCGCAAATGCCGGCTGCTGTTGATGTTGGCAACAATTTCAATGACAGTTTTAATGACAGCTATTGCCAAACGTCAACTTTCTGCATCAAAAGAAGTGTCCAAACAATTAAAATTCAAGTCTGAAAAGTGTGGAGGGTACTTGTGGCTGCGGTGCTGCCATCTACCGAGCAGTGGCGAGGCGTTCATATAAGCCGATTCCCATCGGCTTCCCTTTCCAAATATGTTCCAAAAATGTCTAACACTTCAGTTTTGTAAGGGAATGAAGTGTTTATTTACTTGCATGCATCACTGTAAACATGCACAACCGTTCCACTTGATCTCAGTGTTTATTCCATCATAATCCATTCTCTTAAGAGCCGGCAAAGCGACCAACATCTGTAAGAGTTGCAGCAAAGCTTTCCGAGTCTCGAATTCATCAATAATTTAAGGTGCCGTGGGGATTCAACTCCCGTTTGTTGGAATGGCAGCTCGGTTTTCCTCAATAGGATATGGAAACAAATCAAAAAGCCGGTAGCGTTCCCGGCTTGCGAATCAGCTGTGAAAATTGATGCTAGAAAATCATCGAAAACTCCCAATTAGAAATACATACTGTTGCAATAGTCTACATGTCTTCAAAATCAACTCCCTATCTTTCCTTTTCCTGGCAAGAAAGCTCTAGGCCTCCTCGTCGTTCTTGCTGGATAACTTTATTTTTGGTAGGAGGAGTTGTTTCAAACCAAATTCCAGTAAATCCAAGAAATTTAGTTGACAAATTAGAGCCTCTTATTTAGATCGACCCAAAATTTTATGCCACGAGCCATTACTGAAATCCATATCTTTAAACGAAAACAAATTCCTTAATTTCGTATTTGCTTAATATATACATTCCTTGCCAATAAGGTCAAAAACGATACACATAACATAAAAATATAAATATTTCATAACTGATCGTAATTTGAAATGTATACAATAGAAAGAATGATTACGGTAGTATTTCTTTATATGCTCATAATATGCTGCTTTCTTTGTTAAGGGTCCATGTTTCTCAAATAGTAAGCTGCTTACCTACAGTAATTTTTCACCCCTCGCCACTGCTACCGAGTTCATCGATTCTGCGCAGAAAACTGTGTACTGCTTCTGCAGAATTGAGTCTGAAATTCTGTGCGGAATTTCTGCAACTGCAGAATTTTCATACCAATTTCTGCGCAGAACCGAACTGTGTACTAGGCTTAACTTATCACACTTTTTGTAGCAACTTATTCACTAGGCACTTTTTGTTGCGTCCACACGTGCAGAAAGACATACACAATCCCAATATACTTCGCTGTGAGCTCTCATCGTGTGTGGACGTCGTTTACGAGAGTGCTTGGATAGTGATTTCTGTTCTATCGCGTCGTGTGTGGCGTGTGTGCACGTGCACATGTGCGCTGAAAGCAAGCGAGTGATTCACTTGCTTGTGCTGTGTGAAGAAACCTCGCCAGATATGAAATCTATTTATAGATTCATAGAATTGGATAATTTCGTTCGTGCGGTGAATTGGAAAAAGATTAGTGAAACATTTGAAAATGAATATGTAAATCTTGAAGTAGTGAATGTTCAATGCAGAAAAGTGAGATAGTGACTTTTGAACTTAGAAACGTGGGAAAAGTGGCCCCTGAATGCAAAATAAAGATAGTGACTTTTATTTTCTACGCGAAAAACAGTGATTCACATAATAATAATTCCTTTGTATCTATATGGAGACAGTGACTCTTTTCATAACTTTTGTTTATAATTAGTACTGACTCTCATTAAAAAAATTCTCAACATGGCATCCAATAGTGCCTCAGTGAAGATCCGTCGAAAACGTGAGAACCCGCGGGCTAACCTAGTTTCCCGGCCTTTGCAGGTACGATTAGAGCGGTTTAATGACGAAAAAGTGATGCTTCGCAAAAAGATCGAAGAACTCACAAACCAAGTGAACATTTTAACGCTGCGACTAAATGCTCAGACGAATCCAGTAGCAAGTACATCAACAATGCGCACTGAGTCCTTGCCCGCGAATACGTCAACGGAAGCGCTAAAATTCACTCCATCAAATGAAATGGAGTGCGAAGTTGGACATGGTGACGAGTTCATCGAAGTGATGAAAAAGAAAAATCGGAAAGCAGCAACGAAGCAAAGCGATGCTAAGCCAGCGAAGATTCCTGAAGTACCATCATAACCCTTGCAAGCACCACCAAAAAAAGCAAGTAAGATGCCACCCATTAATACTTACGGTCAAAATGGAAGTGACCTAGTAAAGCTGCTAAACAAAAACAGCGGTATATCGGAGTTTCAGCTCAAGCGAGTTTCACCCGAAAAAGTAGTTTTGAAGGTTAACACCTTAAAGGACTACGAGGCTGCAAAAGGAGCGTTGGACCAAGTGAATGCTCCCTACTACACCTTCACTCCGAAGGAATTAAAAACGCAGACCTTCTTACTTAAAGGGTTAGGATGCGAAGAAAGCCCCGAAGAAGTGCTAGAGATGCTGAAAGCAGCCAACACCAGCATCGAATTTCTGTCGGTTACCCGCTTTGCGACAAGGAAGTCTACGATAGAAAAAAGGATATTGCCAATGTTCATCGTGCAAGTACCACATACGACACAGGCCAGCGAGCTCAACAATATAAAGTTTTTAAACTTTCAAGCTATCCGCTGGGAACGGCTTCAGCGGAAAGAATTAATGCAATGCTATCGTTGCCAACGGTTCGGCCATTCATCTGTCAACTGTCGCATGCAGTTCCGATGCGTGAAATGCAGCCAAAATCATGAGCCACAGCAGTGTCAGCTCCAACCAACCGACGGCAAAGAAAAAGTATACTGCATAAATTGTGCGCAGTATGGGCATCCAGCGTCATTTCGAGGCTGCCCAGCATTCAAGAAGGCAGAAAGCGCTACAAAAAAAGCAACATCACAAACAGCTGCACCACACCAGTCAACCAACAGGCAACCATCCATCAGCGTAAGGCCAGGCGTCTCTTTCGCAGCAATGGCAAGAGGAGGATCAACGACTCCCGCAACCTCAATAACGCCAGCAGAGACTAATCAGCAGTCATCAACTAGCATCACAGGCATGTTACTGCAAATAGTCAGTAAGCTGGATATATTGAATAACGTAGTTAAGACAAATACAAATAACATAAACTTACTTTTCAGCAGCGCAGGTCTGAACCATGTCGGACACTAATCGCGGCGCGCCGTTCTTAGCGATTGATGAGCTGAAGCTCATTTCGATCAACGTCAATTCCATCGCGACGATTCACCGCCGGTCGAATCTGCTCGATTTTGTTGTCAGGCAAAAGCCTGATCTCGTGTTACTTACAGAAACCCGCCTGAATCCGAGACATTCTGTGACATTCAAAGATTTTGAATTCGTGAGAAACGATAGGGCCAATTGTGACGGGGGAGGCGGTACCGGGATTCTGGTCAGAAGGCCTTATCGTTTCACGGTGGTGGAAAGAGCCGAATTCAAAGTCTTTGAATGCCTGGAAGTCTCAGTCATCAAGTTTCCCCTGCTGGGCGGCGATAACTTGTTTGTTATCTCCGCTTATGCAGCCGGAAACAATAAACCCAAGTTCCGCGACAAGTTCCATTCCCTGTTCCAGATACTCGAACTGGATAGGCTGCACAATTTCAATGTGCTTGCCGGCGACTTGAACGCCAAGCACAAATCGTGGCTGAACGCCACCAACAACCCGAGAGGTGTATTCTTGGAATCGTGGGTAACACAGAGCCAGATGGAGTACAGGTGTCGACTCTACGGGCCGGAGAGTGCGACCCTTCCGAGGGCGAACTCCCATCTGGATCTGTGCATAGCTGATGCGCGACTATGCTTCAAGAAACTGAGTCCTCAACGGAGGCTGCAAACACTTCCTTATGATAGCGATCATAACGCTATCGTAATGGAAGTGCAGCATGAGAAAGATGAGGTTTTCCTCCTTCCGGCGCAAGCTGGAGTACAGGTGTCGACTCTACGGGCCGGAGAGTGCGACCCTTCCGAGGGCGAACTCCCATCTGGATCTGTGCATAGCTGATGCGCGACTATGCTTCAAGAAACTGAGTCCTCAACGGAGGCTGCAAACACTTCCTTATGATAGCGATCATAACGCTATCGTAATGGAAGTGCAGCATGAGAAAGATGAGGTTTTCCTCCTTCCGGCGCAAGCTGGAGGTCACAGGTTGAATCGCAAGAAAACGGATTGGAAGAAATTCCAAACGAGGTTTGATCGGGAGTATCTGAAGGAATGCCCTCCTTCAGGTGATAACCCGCGCTGCATGGTGCCTACTGACAGAAATCTGACTATTGAGGAGATATAGAGCTATCTCTCAAAGTTGGACAATCTGACGCTGGACACTATGGAACGAGTGGTGCCGAAGATCAAGCCTCGGAACAACATGGAGGGATACGATACCCCAGTCATCAAACGACTGAAAAAGTTGAAAAGCCTCCTTCTAACGCGCATCAACACGATTTATCGGCGATTCCAGGACTACAACCATCCGACTTTAGGATTGTTGAAATCGCTCCTGAGGAATGTCCGGAATTTAGTCCGACAGAACTACAGGAACGAGGTCAACAGCCAATGGTCGGATAAACTGCGGGGCATCTCGCACAAGGATTCGGACCAGATGTATGCGCAGGTCAACAGCCTGTTTCGGAAAAAATCTCGCGCTACCGTACCGAATCTCAACGTATCGGCAGATGAATTGGATCTCCTGGCTGGTGCAGGAATCGACACGCAAGCAGCGGTTGTGGACGCGCAAGGCAACCGCGTTGTGAGTGACGATGCTCAGAAGCTGGAGCTGATCGGAGCCCATTTTGAATCGGTCCATCAGCCACACCCGGAACGTGGGAGCAAACGACTCTCCGAAGTCGTCGAAGCCAAGGTTTCTGACTTCAAGGCAAGCCTGAACGGCACGCCACTTCTCCATTTCGATGACACACTTCAGGCCGACTCGATACCGGATGATGTCTTGGACGGATACTTCATCTCTTATGATGACTTACTCATCATATTCAGATCGGTAAACACCAAGAGATCATCAGGCCTCGATGGCATTCCCAATGTTGTTCTTCGACACATGCCCGACGTCGCAATCCGAAATTATTGCATCTTGTTCAACAATATGTTGAACAGATCGTACTTTCCTGAGAGGTGGAAGCGATCCAAAGTCTTTCCGATTTTGAAGAAAGGCAAGGCCGCTTCCAGCGCGAAGAGCTACCGCCCAATTAGTTTGCTGCCGAATGTCAGCAAGGTGTTTGAGGCGGTGCTCAATCGAGCACTAAATGTGCATCTCAGGAGGAACGACCTGATGGCGAATTGGCAGTTCGGCTTTAGAACTGGCCACTCGACCATCCATGCGATAGCTAAGGTCACGTCGGACGTGTGTTGGAGGATCAACGGCGGAGAATGCGTCGGAGCGTGTCTCATCGATATGGAGAAGGCTTTTGACTCCGTGTGGCTGGATGGGCTGATTTTCAGGCTCCTTAAGCTCAATTTCCCTCGACAACTCGTCGCCACGATGTGCAGTATGTTGTATGGCAAATCATTTATCATAACAGACGGAAAGCTTACCACAAATGGCTTGCAGCAGGGTACAGTTACTGCACCCACGCTGTTCTCGATCTTCATCAGCCCCCTTCTGAACACATTTGACTTTAATCGGTCACCGAAAAGGTCGTTGGTAGCTTTTGCCGACGACCTCATAGCCTACACGGCGGACGCAAAAGCGTCAGTCGTTCAGAAGGAACTTCAAGGGATGTTCAACGTCATTCAGTTCTTCACGAACAATTGGCGGATGAAGATTAATGCGCAGAAATGCGAAACAATTTTGTTTCGCCGTACCCTGCAGCACGCTAATCGAGACCTGAAGCGTTGTTGGAGAGATTTCCACATCACGGCGAACGAGGGCGAGGCGAGCGCTGAGCGTGTCCCTCACGGCACGTGCGTGCGATACCTAGGTGTGTACCTGGATCAGCACCTGTACCTCTACCACCATGTAGATATCATGCTGGAGCGGGCGCGAAGGATGTTCATGTCTCTGCGACGGCTCTTCTTCTCCAAACACATCGACGCTGATGTCAAGTTGACTTGCTATAAGACTCTGGTCAGACCGATTCTGACATATGGATGTCCGATTTGGTATAACCAGAGTCCCAGCACAATGGAGAAGCTAAGAGTCTTCGAGAGACGGATCCTTCGTGCCTGCCGAGTGTACAGGAAAGCTGAGACAGGCTACTTGCACCACGTCTCCAATCAGGAGATCTATGACATCGCTGAGGTACCGAGAGTCGACACAGTAGTCGTGAGATTGATCCGGAATCACGTCGTCAGGTCCGCGTCCTTGCGTGAGAACCCCTGGGTTTGGCAGCCATACTATCCAAACGATGTTTACTTCGAGCAATGTCTCACTACGGGCTTCATCCCCCCCGAAGCATTCGTGTATCTGGACGGGAATGGATACATTCTTGATTCTCTTGGTTGCCCGATTATATACCATGTATATAGGCGGGCAACCGACAAGAAAATAGAGTACGTTGCGGAAATGGATTCGAGCAGATCGAGCGCGCTGTGGCGTTACTCATTCGCGAGGTTTGACGTTGATCGAAGTGACCGCGACCGTTATCGCTATTGGTGGTTGAAAGAATAATATTAGTGTCCGACATGGTTCAGGCCTGAAATGAATTGTAAATATACCTAGTATTAACAAACGATGTTAGTTTTAAGGACTTTTGTCAATAGAGTTAAGTATTTTTACAACGTGGGTCTATGTCTGCTGGCAGACATGGACTCACACTTAGTCTGTAAGCTAGTATTAAGTTTATTCGGAGGAGTGTCTGCAGGCAGACACAAATCCATATAGGTTAGTTTAGAATTAAGTAGGTTAGGTTAAGTTATGATTATTCAATTGTTTTTTTTTATGTTTTTTCAATTGTTTAAACGATTGTTTTGACCAAAGTAAGAATGAGATGTATATATTTAATTATTAAACTATGAGAACGAATAAACTTTGAGTGCCCTAGTGGCCATTTAGTTTTTTTTTAAGTTAGAGGATAATTCGTAGGCTTAAGAATTTTGTTAATTGTTAAAAATCAAAAAGACCAATAAAGCCATTTTAAAAAACATACACAATCCCAAAATAAGTAGCATTTCCAAACAGGGAAATCTCCTAAAAACATAGGCAGTAGGTTGGGATCGTTTTCCAGTTAGTGGCATTGATGCAGAACCACTTGATCGTCGATGGTTTTGAAATGATGGCTCCCTTCTATAACCATTTGCCTTTTTTTTTTCGTCGTTGGGAGATGGAAATCTTCAAAAGATACCGAGTTGCTCCTGCTTCTCGGCATGTCGGATTTCTACCGACTAAAACCACCTCCGTTTCCTCCAAAAAATCTTTACTCCATAATTCATTGCTTGCACTGTCCGTGTGCAATTTATTTCCTGAAAGCAAATAAGGATGAAGCTAGCGAATCTCAAAATCAATAAGAGTTTGTATTATTTTCTTGTTTAGCAGGTATCGAAGTCTCTGTGCCATCAAACTTCCATCCTCCATGTCGTTGAATCTCAATCCAAATCTATTCAAGCTTTCTTTCTTAACCGATATTGTCAAGTGACTGCAAACAATTGATTTCTACGCAATAGAGATACATTTAGTGAATTTAAATGGTATTACGTTTCAAACAAGAATCTCTGTGTATGGCAGCATGTCCAAGAACGTGCCTTCCGAAATTTAATCCGTCTCGTGTTTACGTTTGGTACGCAATCGATGTGATAAGGTTGCAAGCCAATGACTAATTAATTTAATTAAAAGTGGATCAAATAGATTTTAGACATGTAGCTGGTGTCTTCCATAAGTAATAAATAGAGTAAATTTCTTATAAATAATGAAACCAGGACACAAACTTGTATGTAGTCTCTTTTTGAATCTGTTGAAACAGTGAGGAAGTGTTGTTGCTTCACTCATGAAAACTCTGTTCGTTCGTCAAATTTTGACTATCATTTATGGTTGTTTAATATCAGGAAAAACAATTGTAAAATTCTATACTTGATACTTCAATCATGTGATAATATTATTATTTTGCTGTTCACCCAATAATTTCCGGTTCAATTGAATTGATAAGAGATATTTTGATTTCCGGCCCACTCATCTATTCATTATCGCGGAATTCATGTGTGCTGTAATTGGTAATAAATCAAATAAGAACTGGGCTTGTGATTTTTTCTGACCAGCAAATTATATAAGGCAGATGTTTCTCATTCAACATCTTCACGAAGTTTATGGGAATATGGTACATTCTTACATTTCCAGTACACAAAACCATTGGTTCTTGTTTTGTGAATTTCAAGTCGCCAAACCGGAACAGCAATTGCGGTTTCCAATACAACACACAATTCCGATAAAGCACATTTCTGTTACCATTCAAGTTTTATTGTATTCTACTCTAATGTTGTTAAACCAAAAAGAAAACCGCTACCAAACAATTACAAACGCTTTTCCTAGAATCGCGCACGATAAGATTAGCAAACAGTTGAATTTAAGAGTCTGATAAGTTTTGCTCAAGTTGAGGTGGCGCGCCTCGAAATGTAGCTTTCAATTTTATGGTTTTGTCGTAGAACTCTTAAATTTCGATTGTAATTATACCAGAAAACTGGTGATTTGCAGTTCTCTAGAAATATTTGATATTCCTCGAAGAAAACAAGGTTTTGCCGAATTCTAAATTTCATACTGAAACTGCAATATGGGAAATATTTGCGACATTATGTTGGTTGCGGATATACAGTCGATATCAAAAGTATACGTACTCCTACTAATTTGACCTTAAAGATTGTGTTTCTTTCGAAATACTAGACAACATTTTTTAGTATTTACATAAAATAAAGATTTATTCCTCAGAAATGAAATATAAAAAGATCAAGTCAAAAAAACAAATAGTTCATAATTTTATGATTTTTTTTTAAAAAGTCACAAAATTTTCGCTTAAAAATATTCGTACACTTTACTGATCTACAACTTGCATCACATTTTTATGTACATACTGTCAAAGAACCCGCTACGCACAGATCAGATTTATCTTTTCCGGGAAGTTGTAATTTCCTTTGTCTATTAGTTTGTATCGAGTCATTCAAAGTTTAGTATCGAATTGATAAGATTTTGGAAATTGATTTAAAGAATGGGCCGGAAAGGAAAAGAAATTAGTATTGAAGTAAAAAAAAATATTAATAGACTTAAGGAGACATTCGCCTTTGAAATTGAAAAAAAAACCTTTTTGAAAAATTTTACTATGGGAAAACTATTATATTTATTGTCAAAATTTCTTTTGGACATTGTTAAACATTCTCTAAAGAAAATAAAAAAATTATGTTTTTTTTTTCATTTTTAATTTCCCTTGGCTGCGGTATAGGGCGTCATCCAAAAGTTACTTTTCAAACGGTAGGACATATTGTGGACCTCTTGTAACAAATTTTTGAGAAATTCAAAATAGATTCTATTCTTGACACTCAAAACTATACAATAAGCCTCTAAAACTCATACTTTTTCATATTTTGAAGTTCTTGTATGTATATTTCTGAAAAATGCGAAAAAACCGCATTTTTGGGGGGTAAGTCACCGCCGTAAAAAAGGGGGGTGTTTTTTTAAACTTTTAAAGGCTTATTGTTTACTATTTTTAATAAGTAATCGAATGCTCTTTGGTTTTTTAAAATCGGTCGAGTAGATTCGGAGAAAAATGTCCTACCAGTTTGAAAAAGGTAGTTTCGAGAAAAACGCATTTAAAGTTTTTTTTACCATAATCTTTTATTGAATAAAAGGTCGAAAACTTTTTTCCCTTTAATCGGTCATTCCTGGTGAATACTGAGGAACCTCGTTATCTAGTAATTGCTGTAAGTGGTTGGCCAAAGCTTTTTTCTTCTTAATTCGACCTTCTTTTGACTTTTCACTGCTCCTCCTATTGGCTTGAGAGATACGGTCCTCGTCAACTTTTTGCGCGAAAGCCGTTGCAGTTTCACCAATTTCGATGCCCATGAGGTCCATAGTAGCTTGATAAGTTCTCGAGCTTTCGTTGAAAATGGATGCTGCGACCGACGCTGCAATTTCAGTCACATTTTTGCCAGAAAACTTGCTTTTCGGAGAAATGTTCCAAATCAAATTGTTGTAACTTTCGTTACTATTTTGAGTATTTTTGCCAAGACATATGTGCAGCAACTCATCACTACTAAGTGACTCGTAAACTGGCAAAATGTAGCCACAAATGCTTGAATCTAGTGGTGGCTCATGAGTAAAAGGCTTATTTTTTTATAATGTCCTGTTCAGTGACGAGAGCAAATTTTGCGTGTTTGATAGTAGGAGCCAGCAAAAAAGAAAAGAAAAAGTGAGGCCTTACGTGAAGTAAACTTGACATCTTCGGTAGAAGGTTGTGAAGGATCAGTCATGGTCTGGGGGTGCATGTGTGCAGCAGTATCCGGTAATCTAACCTTAATTGATTCTACAATGAAAGCTGTTGATTATTTAAAGATACTTTAAGTAGTTAACTAGCGCCACCAATTTAGGATAAAGACAATCATGGATCTTCCGACTGGATGATGATCCCAAACACACCTCGAAGATGGCTAAAATATGGTTACTCTACAAAGTACCAAAACAGCTCAACCACTCTCCTCAATCACCTGATCTTAGCCGATAGAACATCTATGGGAGGATATCGGCAAGAAAATACGGAGAAAGAATGTAATAAGCATAGCAACTTTGAAAGAAGCTCTGGATCAAGAATGGAATAATTTGCAGCCATCCATTACTCAAAGACTTGTAGAATCCATCCCAGACAGATTAAAGCCGTCATCAAATCTAAAGGAGGTCCCACCAAATACTCATTTCATATCTTAAGATCTCATACACAAATTATTCGGATTAGTCTGTAGTGTGTAGTAAATCGTATGAATATTATTGAGCGAAAATTTTGATTTTTTGAAAACTTTTTTCATAAAATAAATGAAATATTTGTTTTTTTGATCTGATCTTTTTATATTTTATTTCTGATAAATAAATCTTTATTTTATGTCTATATTAAAAAATGTTGTCTAATATTTCGAAAGAAACACAGTCTTTAAGGTCAAATTAATAGGAGTATGAATACTTTTGATCGCGACTGTATGTATGTAGAATCCGGCTAAAAATATGATTTCGAAGAAGAGATAAGATACTTGGAAGTTCAATATCATTGGAAAGTTCCTTTTTAATGTGGATCTAACATTATTGTGTTCATTTGACCCCAAGAATTTTGTCGCGAAAATGGCTTTCCATGTATTGGAATTGTCGCGCAAGAAATTCATTTAATTGTTTGAATTACTTACGTGCAACAATAAATGTCCCTTGTCGTCGTCTACATGTCTTGCATGGCGTGCAGAGTCATTATTCGTGCAAGACATCTTCAAAGATATCATTTCTAGTTGATAAGATAAAATTGCGTATCATCTCCCGTTCCATGCAAATTTAGATTTGGGTTGCGTGATAAGACGGCTGTCTTTAATCTTCTCTAATCGTTGGGCGCCCGTTTTGATACTTGATCGGCACACACCGGGACGCAACTCCCACAGAAATATAGATTTTTTTGAAAGTTACGAAAGATACTGATTTGGATCAATCGCCATGTATCGGAAAAAGAACAGCATTACCAATAATAATCGCCTTTGTTAAAAACACAGCTCCTCCCAGTAAATAAGAAAACGTTCTTAAACTGGTATCCGAAGTATCCAAAATTGTCGCAAGTCGACTGTAGAGGTTCGAATGTAAAAGTTATAATTATTAACGAGTGTGCATCACATTACACAGCTAATATATATTGTAGAGATCTTAAATCTCAACCATACTAACAATGTCCAACGTGCCGTAAGCAATTACATATCCTGCATACGGAAATGAGAGCCCACACAAGTTGCGGAATATCCCGAGCAACATGCACACGAGCATTTCAAAACAAAGAATCCAATAAATTATGTTCAAAGAACACATTCTTTCAACCATTGCCTTTGACCGCGTGCGACATTAAGACAATGCACACAAAAGGCATTGAGCCCAAAATAGACAAGTGCGTATGAGCATTGGAATAAAGATAATGATGTTGCACATGTAAGTTCATTTCACTTGTTTGAATTGCAACCACATGTGCAATATTGAGTATTGAATAGTGCTATGCTGAATAGACTTAAGATCATTTTTTGTAAGTTAAATAGTGTATATAAACGACAAAATAATAAAGAAACGAACAGAAGTAGAACTGACTTCAAAGAGCGACATAACGCTGCTCTGTTCCTTAAAACGAACACTGGTCTTTTTTATTTCTCACCCTATTACGGCTGATTTGTCTTCGACAAATAACGCCTTTGTACTTGCGGAACCAAGGCCGCTAAGAAAATATACTTGGTAGGTATTTTTTGCGCTTCCTGCTGAAAATGCATTTTTACTAATAGTGCATTCGCGAACCCCTTTCTTTTATTTCCCTCTCAAACTTTATGTGGCTCTACCACCAACACTACATGGCGATCCTGCAACCAATTGAACGATCCTGCAACCAATTGAACGATCCTGCAACCAATTGAACGATCCTGCAATCAATCAAACGGCCCTACAATGATGAAGACGCGACAAGATGAACGCAGCAGAGCTAGAAGTCATCAACAGGAAATTTGATGAGCTGTTTGCCTTATGCGCAGCAAACACTGCCAATAACCCTGTGACGACCCAAAAAGGCACGGAAGGGTATGATCCACGGAATCCTGCGATCAACAAGGAGGAAATATTATCAAAGAAACCAGGCCCACAACCAATCACGATTGAGCAGTATAAAAGCCGAAACCATCAAAGCTACGCTCCAAGGCCTATTAAACCAGCAGATACGAAGAAGAAGAGGACCAGAGGAGGAAAAGCCTTCAAACAAAGGAAACACCTGAAGGAGCTATACGTTCAACTCAGCATCGAGTCAAGTGCTGAAAATATACAAAAAATTAGGAAGGATATCCACGAACAACGGAAAAATGCTAGGCGACACAAAAATTAAAAAGAAAAAATATTTAAAAAAAAATGTATTCAAGGTAGCAAATAAGACTGAAGCATTGTAGAATAATAATATATATCATGAGCTAGATGTCTGCATTATTTAACTTAAAGAATATTTCATCAAACTTAAAAAAGACACCAAATAGAAATTATACACATAAATTTCTCATCAAAACTCTCCTTGCAATCGAAGATTTAAGAGTTCAATTCAAAGAGGAACTACAGAATAATAAACAACCAGAAGCTGAGCAACTCTCTGATAAGCTAAAATTCAAAGAGATTTTTGAGGCAATACAATCAAGCATTAAAGAAAAAATGACTGATGATACAGTACCCACATTAGATAACACTTTAAACATGGATATCTTCAATTTTCTAAAAGTAATTCCCGAATTTGCCAACAAATTCAATGATCTACACAGATTCCTAAACGTTGTCGAAATAATTGAAAAATCAGTCCCAGCACATCAAAAGAAAGACTTTATAACCCTTATAATCAATACCAAATTGAACAGTTCTACACGAACAAAATTAAGCCCTTTACCATCCTCCGACAACTTTGATTCACTAAAAACGAATCTTCAACACATTTTTAGACCCACAAAATCTGCTTCGTGTATATTGACTATGATTACAGATATTCAACAAGGAACTAATGAATCAGTTACTAAATTTGCAGAACGGTTAGATGAATTATTAGCTGAACTAACGTTAACACAAATAAGTGATATCGGTGAACAAGGTCGGGACACGATATCAAAAACAAATGATATTCTTGCCTTGAACAGTTTTAAGAAAGGTCTACGCAATAAATATATTATACAGACTTTAGAAGCTAGTAGAATCTCAAAATACAGAGAAGCAATTTCGTTAGCCGAAAATTCAGAAATGAGCATAAAGGAAAATAGATCAATAATGCAAAATGGAGAAATATACCATTTCTCATCTAATAGATACCCCAGAAATAATAGAGGTAATTTTCATAATAATAGCTATAATCGTCAAAATAATAACATTAACAATAGATATAATAACAATAACAGATATAGTAACAACTATAGGAACCCCAATACTAGATACGATAATAACAATATTAACAATACCAATAACAGTGGTAGGAATTACAATCAAAATAGAATTAACTATAACAATAGGAACAACAATATTAACAGAAATAATAGTAACCGTGCATATTCTCAACCAACAAACAAGAATCCTACAAACCGAAATTATAATCGACAGGGAAACTAATTAGCCCCAGATACCACACAAATGGTCCAAAATATGGTCACTCGGGGAATAAAAACGCAAAACTAGGGAATGTCGAAACATTTAACAGTGAAGGAACTACAAATTATGTCCATATTAAAACAGATAATAAGAAACTAACATTTTTAATAGATACTGGAGCGGATATCTCCATATGCAAATTATCGGCCACATCAGGAATACAAGAAATTAACTCAGAAGAACATTGCAAACTCACGGGCATAACTAAAGAACAAGTTGGTACTATAGGGACAACAATTTTAAATTTTAAAATAAATAACGATTCACTACAGCACAAGGTACACGTAGTAAACGATGATTTTCCACTATTAACAGATGGAATACTTGGACGAGATTTCTTTAAAAAACATTACGTTAAAATCGACTATGAAACTTATACTATTTCTCTTAATGTAAACAGTTCTGAACATATTATCCCATTGCAAACTGAACTTTTTCAAATCAAAATACCCCCTAGAACAGAAATCATTCAACAAATAAATATTAACGTAGAAGAAGACAGTCTAATCTGCGCTGAACAAATTAACGAAAACATATTTATTGGCAACACGATTATCCCTTTCAAAGGAATTAAACACGTTAAAATTTTAAATACTTCAGATAAAGAACAATCTATAAACACTTCTGATCTAAAATTCAAAACAAAACCTTTGTCCAAATTTTTCATTTACAATCAAAAGCAAACTTCATATAAAACTCAGAATAAACTAAAGAGATGGGAAAAAGTAAGGAAGCTAATAAAAATAAAAACAAAAGATACACATGCAAAAGATACTTTGGAAAAAATTTGTGAACAATTTCAAGACATTTTTTACCTAGATAATGAAAAACTTACGTCCAATAATTTCTATAAACAAACACTTCATACAACCGACAACACTCCGGTTTACGTGAAGAATTATAGATTACCACATACGAGTTATAAAGAAATCAACAAACAAGTACATGACTTATTAGAAAAAGACATAATAGAACATTCTATCAGTCCACACAACTCACCACTTCTAATAGTACCAAAAAAGAGTGAAAATGATTCCAAACAATGGAGATTAGTAGTTGACTACAGACAACTTAACAAAAAGTTGGTAAGCGACAAATTTCCATTAACTCGTTTAGAAGACGTTCTAGATAGAATCGGAAGAGCAAAATATTTCTCAAGTCTAGATATGACAAGCTCATTCCACCAAATAGAGCTAAACGATGAATCAAAAGCGCTAACTGCATTTTCGACCAACAATGGTCATTACCAATTTAAGAGATTACCATTCGGACTCAAGATCTCATCCAACAGCTTTCAGCGGATGTTAACCATCGCACTTTCAGGCCTTGATGCCAATGCATTTTTGTACGTAGACGATATAATTGTCTTCGGATGTTCATTACAACACCATAACGACAATCTGATTAAAGTATTTGAACGTTTACGTAAGTACAATTTAAAACTGAACCCAAACAAATGCAATTTGATGGAAAATGAAGTTGTTTACTTAGGACACTTAATCACGTCCAAAGGTATCACAGCCGATCCAGAGAAATGCAAAGCAGTTCACAATTACCCTACACCCAAAAATGCAGACGAAACGAAAAGATTTGTAGCATTCTGCAATTACTACAGACGCTTCGTAAAAGATTTCGCAGCAATAGCAAAACCACTCAATGAGTTATCGAAAAAGAATAAGCCATTCGAATGGACTCAAGATTGTCAAAAAGCATTTGAAAAACTTAAAAATACTATTACCGAGAGCCCAATATTGCAATACCCAAATTTCGATAGAGAATTCATTCTCACAACTGATGCATCTGACTATGCGTTAGGAGCTATTCTATCACAAGGTGAAATAGGCAAAGATTTACCTATATCGTATGCAAGCCGTTCACTGAATATACATGAGATAAACAAGCCAATAATCGAAAAAGAATTATTAGCTATTCATTGGGGAATCAACCATTTTCGACCATATTTATACGGGAGGAAATTTACAGTCATTACAGACCATCGCCCACTAGTTTCTCTCTTTACGCACAAAAACCCTTCGTCAAAATTGACAAGAATCAGAATAGATTTGATGGACTATGATTTCGAAATTATTTTCAAACAAGGTAGGATAAATACCAATGCAGATGCTTTATCAAGAATAAAGTTAGACTCACAGCAGCTACAAGATATGATACCAAAAAATATAAACATTGTGACAAGAAGCAAAGCGAAAGGAAAAGAAGAAAACGCTACAAAAGTATCGGAAGTAAGCAAAAAACGGAAGAAACAAAACTCTATTACCATTAATGAGTCTGATCAACCCTACATGTGGAATGGAACTTCTGTATCCGACGTTAGAAACTTACCAATTCTAGAATTCCGAATATTAAAAGATAATATACGAAGATATAATAAAAAACGCGCGATTAATAATAATAATTTGCCACGAATTGAAATTATAGATAAAAGGCGGATATATGTAGAATGCAGCGATAATCCTCACCGAGACTTAGGTCAGGAACTGGAGAAACTCATTAACAAACTACATAATAACAATATAAGCAAGGTAGCTTTACGCAATGATGATGAAATATTCAAATATATGAAGAAGAATGAATTGATGAAATTATATAACAAAGTGCACAAAGAAAATATAAGTAAAAGGCAAATGAGAATTGAGGTAATTATTTATGAACCGCCCAAAGAAGTGAAACAAGTAACTGATCAACTAAGGTTAATTAGTGAACATCACGATAATAGTCACACAGGTATCAGACGAACGATAGCGAAATTAAAACAAAGATATATATGGAAGAATATGAACAAAATGACCAAGAATTATGTAAGAAACTGTGAAATCTGCCAAAAGAACAAGATTGTCCGACATACTAAAGAAAAATTTGTAATAACCGATACCCCTAATAAATGTTTCGAAACAATTGAAATTGACACTGTAGGACCACTTAGAATATCAAACGGATTTAGATATATATTAACTGCGCAATGCGAACTAAGCAAATATATAATAGCAATACCTATAACTACAAAAGAAGCTGAACAAGTAGCTAAAGCTATAGTAGAGAATATAATATTAAGATATGGACATTTCCAACAACTCAAAACCGATCAAGGTACAGAATACAATAACGAACTTTTAAAATCTATTTGCAAATTTTTAGACATTGAACACACGATGTCAACACCTTACCATCATGAAACCATAGGTTCATTAGAACGTAATCACAGAGTACTCAACGAGTATCTGCAATCATTCTGTCAAGATCACGAATGGCACAAATGGATACCCTATTATGTATTCGCATATAACACTACGCCACATACTGATACTAATTACACACCATTTGAATTAGTACATGGTTATTTAGCACCCTTACCTAATACCACAGATTTAAATAAAAAACCAACCATATATGATTATGATAACTATCTATCAGAATTGAAAATACGTCTTTATAACGCTCAACAGACAGCTAGAAGATTGTTAATTGAAGCAAAACATCATAGAAAATATAAGAAAGAATTAAATACAAATGAATTAGAACTAGAAATAGGTGATGAAGTCTATGTAAAAAATGAAAACAAAAAAAAAACATGAATCACCATACAACGGACCATATATTGTATTAGAAAAACAAGGTGTAAACTCATTAATATCAATAGACAATAAGGAAAAAATAATACACAACAATAGACTTAAGAAGAAACTGTAGATAAGAATAAGAAGCACATTATCAAAACAATAAATACTTTAATGTTATGCACCAATAGATTATATATTAAACAAATATTTTTAAATTGTACATAAACATCAATAGACCTAGAACAACAACAATGTAATATCAGCAAGCATTGAAATACCCAATTATCATTTTACGAAAATTTCTTATATTCTTCAAATACAATAAATTTTCTTTTCTAAAGGACGGAGGTGTAGAGATCTTAAATCTCAACCATACTAACAATGTCCAACGTGCCGTAAGCAATTACATATCCTGCATACGGAAATGAGAGCCCACACAAGTTGCGGAATATCCCGAGCAACATGCACACGAGCATTTCAAAACAAAGAATCCAATAAATTATGTTCAAAGAACACATTCTTTCAACCATTGCCTTTGACCGCGTGCGACATTAAGACAATGCACACAAAAGGCATTGAGCCCAAAATAGACAAGTGCGTATGAGCATTGGAATAAAGATAATGATGTTGCACATGTAAGTTCATTTCACTTGTTTGAATTGCAACCACATGTGCAATATTGAGTATTGAATAGTGCTATGCTGAATAGACTTAAGATCATTTTTTGTAAGTTAAATAGTGTATATAAACGACAAAATAATAAAGAAACGAACAGAAGTAGAACTGACTTCAAAGAGCGACATAACGCTGCTCTGTTCCTTAAAACGAACACTGGTCTTTTTTATTTCTCACCCTATTACGGCTGATTTGTCTTCGACAAATAACGCCTTTGTACTTGCGGAACCAAGGCCGCTAAGAAAATATACTTGGTAGGTATTTTTGCGCTTCCTGCTGAAAATGCATTTTTACTAATAGTGCATTCGCGAACCCCTTTCTTTTATTTCCCTCTCAAACTTTATGTGGCTCTACCACCAACACTACAATATGATCTTATACTATTTATGAATCTATTAGTCATACCTATGACCCACATATCATACATTATGATTTTAAAAGTGTGTCTTAAAGATAAGGTCAACTATTGTCGCAGTCTTATCTGAACGTAAGCAATACGAGGTGAAATTTTACCTTAGAATTTTACGATGGAACTGCTGAACACTTTATAAGCCACACAAAAGACTATTCCTGGCTGAGAAAACTAATTTTGGACTAAATTATTTGTTTAAAGAACTAAAACAAATTGTTTTCAGTTCTAAGCAATCCAATTTTTGGACGAAAAAATTTTAATGAACGTTTTCAAGTTCCAAATGATTATTTGAACAACCGATTTTTTATGGTCAGTGAGCTATTTTCTCTACCGAAAAAGTATATTTTGTAATGGATACTTTTCTAGACCATAATTTTTTCACTAATCTATTCAGATTTGTTTTTGATCCTATTTTTTTTAAATAGAACAATTCTTCCTGGGCCAAGTCACTTTTTTTATAAAAACGGATCATTTTTCTTCACAAGAATTTTTTTTCCTTCCCTCTCGTGACTATTTCACTATAGCAAATACTTTTTTTGGAATCGGGATCGATTTTATGTTTTCTTCAGTCAATTCGATTTTCTTCTTCTTTTATATAAATTCAACCCAGATTGAATTAAACCATTTTATTTCATATGTTGCGTTTCGCTTTTCATTTGGAATATTTTGTATTTTTTTGGGTCCGAAATTCCTTCTATTTAAGTGTCGAAACTAATCCGATGCCCACACTTAACAAATGATTCACTTTAATGGTTCAGCGAAAATACATGTAGATATTCCACTTTATCAAATTATTCGTTGATCTACGTGTGTCCAATCTTACTATGGCACGAGTAGCTATTTGACACCACTTAAAACTAAAGTTGTGATAAGCCGAATACGACCCAGACGAATTTTATGGAAGGTGAGATATTTTCTCTGCGGAAAAAGTATTCTATGTAATGTATACTTTTCTTGACTGGAATTTTTTCGCTAATCTAATCAGTACTTTCTTCGGATCTTACTTCTTTTTTTTTTTTTTAAAAAAAGGCAGTTTTTCCTGGGCCAAATTATTTATTTTATAAGACGAACCAATTTTTCTTCAAGAAAATTATTTTCTTCCCTCCTTCTGAATTTTTATCCCAAACATGCTTTTTTTGTAAACGAGATCGATTCTTTATGTAATTATATTTTTACCCCAAGTGTTCCTACACGCGAATCGATTTTTTTTCTCCTTTATATAAATCTAACATAGATTGAATCAAATAATATGTTTTTCATATGTTGCGTCTAACTTCTTATTTGGAAAATTTCGTACTGAAAAAATTTGTTTTGGATCTAAAAAAAATATATTTCAATGTCAAAACTGAACATATTGCAGTCATATCTGAAGCCTACACTCTATAAATTAATCACATTGATAATTCAGCGAGAAGACATGTAAGTATTTCACTTTATCAAATCATTCGTTGATTTACGTGCAATTTTTTTTTACTATAGCACGAGTAGCTATTTGATACCACTTAACACTAAAGCTATGATAAACTGAATACCAACCATACGAGGTTTGTGGTAGGTGAGGTATTTTCACTGCCGAAAAAGTATTCTTTGCAATGGATACTTTTCTAGACTAGAATTTTTGAGCTAATCAAAGCAGTATTTTCTTTGTATCTTTTATTTTTCAATTTTTTTCTGGGTCAAATTATTTATTTTATAGAAATAGAACAATTTTTCCCCTCCTGGTTTTTATACCGCACCAGATAATTTGTTTTGTGTTAGCGGAATCGATTTTTTATATAATTATATTTTTGCTCTGTTATTTATACTGATATTTGCACCCTTAAAGTGTCAATCGACGAGTATTAACATTTTTGTTATGTTTTCAACTTTATAAAAAAAATCGTTTCAGCCGTTTTTTAATTTAATAAAAAAAAAATGCGAAAAATTAGGGGTTTTTCATAAAAAATAAATTTTTAACCTGATTTGCACAGCACAGTAATAAATCTTCATAAAATTTATAAATTCTTATCAGTTGAAAAACCAAATCCTCACCATCATATTTTTTCCATGATTACGAAAAAATTAAATTAAAAATAAAAAATAATGCAAAGTCACCATGTAAAAACGGTTCATACGAATGAAAATTACCTTATATCTATTAATCTAAAGACATTGTTCTTAAGGGGTAACACTACTCTAGAGACCCCCTTTTTTCATGATTTTTCGTAAGTAAATAAATTAAATAACACCAAATCCGCTTATAGTTGTATATTGTATAACTCAAACAGTACAAAAAAAATTAATTTAAATTGATTGATTATGCCGAAGTCATGGCAATTTTGAACATAACTATTCAAAATGGCCATCACGCGACAAAATCTCTTCAGTGGGCATTTATTCATTTTTGCTAGTACTCTTTTACTCCTTCAAGCATCGATACAAAAATAACAAAAAACGTAGAAAATGCTTTGTATCCTGTCCGCCTTCCGATTGATCCGCGTGAATATTCATTCAACACCCATCCACCAAAATCCTTACGTAATCAATGGACGCTTCCGTAGATGTACGATTAATATTAAGTCATTCCAATTACTGTTATGAGAGGTACATTATTATTTAAATTAGTAGTATTTTCATAATTATTATTTGTTTAATATTTTTAATATGTACGTAGATATTACTGGGAAATTGACCGTGTGGACCTCAAGGGTCGCACCTCACGGCTTGTTTATTTGGGGGGTCTGCTAAATTTGTTCTGAATCCGTTTGATTTTTTTCTGGATTCTAAAAATATTTTACTAGCCCCGAGCTTTTTTCTAGGACATGCTATTGTTTTTTATCCAAACAAACAGTTTTCTTGACTCATACAAACTGTGTTTGGATTAAATATTTGTTTTCTAAAAGTAAATTTTATTTTTACTGCTTAATATATTTTAGCCATGTTAAATTTTTCTGGGCTAGAAAATATTGTATCTGTTATGGAAAAAATATTTTTTTGCCAAGTGTTTTTTTATTTGATTCTGTTAAATCATCATTATCAATGGCGCGACAGGTCAACTAGCTGTATGATTTCCCTGAGAAAAAGTCTTCGAATTTCGATTAGACTTTATTTTGAATTTCGCTTCTCATCGCACATTTGTGAGCTGTTACAGTCTTGGATTTTGCCCACCAGTTTTTCCCGATCTAAAACAATTTTTTTTAGGTTTTTTCTTACGTACAAACGTTTCATTTGGGTTTAAAATAAGTATAAACTATATAAGAATCCTAAATGCAATTTGTCTTCCTTTGGAAACTATCTTTCATGGTTGTATTCTGAAACTAAATATCTCACCTCACAAACCCAAACAATTTTAATTGTTTGTTATGTTTATTTTCTGATTTCACCATCTCGTTGCCTTTTTTTCTGTCTGTAATAAGAAACCATGATGGACTTTAGATAGGCACAACAAGCAGACATCAATTTGATATCAACTCACTTTGGGATCATCTTTTTACATGCATATCAAATGTTTTCATTTCGTCTGTAAAAGTTTATCTTTCATAAATGCCAAGATGAGATAATAATTGAAATTGGCAAAATATCAAATGATAAGGGTTGGACTATTAAAAGAACGGCAAAGAATCTGGTCCCATTTCATTGAAAAGGGTTAAAAATTATTAAAAGGCACTTAACATAATTTTTTTAATATGCATTAATATAAGACATATCAAAAGTGATATGGTTACCACAAATGATTTGGTTATCAAATATTACTGCAAATAGGAAAATTTAATCTACTTTTGTTTGGATTTCTCATAATACTGAGACGCTATGAAAACTGCACAATCGTCATTTCTCTCAAGTGATGAAATAAAATCACATGCACAAGCTAGCCCCAAAAACTGATTTTCCTGGTTTCAGTTTTCTTCACACAGGTAACTGAAACCCTCATTGTTGCTTATGCCATGGAATATATGTACGTATCAGCTTTTATAGGTGGAGTCCTTAGACGCGTGAGAAATATTAGAACGATTACAAAATGAAATTGACCGTCATAAAATAATGTAAAGTGATGTCAACGTAATGCTTCCCGGTGATTAGTTTCTAGTGAAAACCACACGAAATATAAAAATGCCAAAGTTCTAATTAACGATATGAAACGAAATTTGTGGTGGCCTATGATTTGTGTAAGGTCTGTTTATCTAATAAGAACAACCACTATGATGAAATCTTCAATTTAGAACTGATTCATTGTATGCAATAGCATATTCATGTTTCTATTCAATCTTGCTATATTTCTGTCCCCACAGAATGTAACCATATGACAATATACCGCATTATCCTTTTATTTGAGTGATGCCATCAATGGTGCACTTTTTTTGCTTTCCATTGAGAGCTTGGACTCCTCTTAATAGTGTTCAGAAACACCCAATTCTTCTCATTTCATCTAAATATAAATTTTCGTAAGAACCTTTATCAGTCCTTCGCTAGGCATAAATTTGAAGCCAACGCAAGATCTTTGGTTGTGTCTACAAAACGGAATGAGACACAAACTAGAGATTCGTCTATCATTTCATATATGTAGATACAAATATAAAACAGTTGCAACGCCTTTGTGCTTGGTTCTTCTAGTCTACTAGATAATCTGCTGCACTGTTGTCTACGCTGTCAAATGCAAAAAGTAATCCTACCACCCATCAAAAGAGATGTGCAGAGCAACTATCAAGCATCAACCGCATCTGTATCTACATATGTATGTTTGGAAAAGGGATCCGACACGTTTTGCATCGTCAAACAGCTTTAAATGTAAGCAATATGTTTAATTTTAGATTTCGAATCATCATGGATTTGATTTGGTTTTGTGTGGATACAGCACTAGCTGATCTAGTATGGAAAGCGTGAACTCTTACTCTCAAAAGTATCTTATTTTCATTTAAGATATCTGGGCAATGACTGCAAACATGAGTGAGTATCTTAGATGAATGGCCTGTTGAAAATAAGAAGAAGCTGTATTTCGTTGCTGAGATGATATTTTCATTCTGATTCGAAGAGAAAATAATTTAAAAAATCCTGGTTAGTCATTCCGTACGTTTTAATGAAGATAAATGTAAAAAATGAAAAGAAGTCATGATGACTATTAAACAGCTCATGTAAATTTGCAAGATATTCATACTTTAAAAATAAATATGAGCTTCAAAATATGTAAACAAATTCACCGCATATTCTATTTAGTGGTCACCTGAAATGTAAGGCCGATCCAAACCTCCATTAGATTGTAATATAACGATGACTACTTGGATGAATAGCACGACGAATGAATAATGTTTTGGGGGGATAAGTCTAAGCACAAATACTACTAAGCCTCTCCACATTTCTGCAAACTAGATTCCCTACGCCGTACAACTTTTCTTTAGTACATAGATATATTTTTAAAGCTCAAATAATATTTTCCCTGTTTCAAATAATATTTTCCGTTCCTCAAATAATTTTTTATTTAAGCCTAAACACTTTTCCTTTTCGTCCAAGATTCATTCTATACAAGTTAATTTTTCCTTATATTGTGAGATGTTTTTATTTTGCTCAAAACTTTTTATACGATCCCACACGTCTTTCGTCTTTTTCAGGTAACAATTTTTTTTGCTGAATCGAAATTTTTTTTAAATGTCAAATAATTTTATTCACAATATTTAATCTGATTATTTTTTTTTGCTCTATATCATATTTTTCAAGAATCAAATAATTTTTCAATTCTATTCCAGAAAAATATATTTCAAGATAATTATCCAAACCCTGGCGATTTTTCATTTGCTTCAAACAATTGTTTTCTTTGTTTAAACATTTTTTCGTTTGTTTCCGACATTTATCTTCTACAACAGACACTTTTCTTGTTTGGGAAATATGTTTCTTCTGTCTGAGACACTTAGTTTTGATATGAGACACATTGTTTTGTCCCAGAATAATTTTTTTCTTTGCTAAAATTCTTTTCTTGCTTTGATATTTTGTCCCGGCTTAAGGAGGTTTTTGTTATGTGCTATACACTAGCCATTTTTCGCCCAGATACTTTTCTTCTGGCTGTGACAATTTTTCCAGGCTCGCACAATTCTCGAAAACCAAATTTTTTCTTCGTCTGTGTATTCAAAATACTTATTAAAAGATAAGTGTTTTCGATACACAGACGTAAAATTTTTTATTCCAATTTCTGGTCCAGACATTTTGTTCCAATTTCTGGCCCAGACATTTTGTTCCAATTTCTGACCCAGACATTTTGTTCCAATTTCTGGCCCAAAGTTTTTTTTAATTTCTCGCCCAGATTTTTTTTTATTTGTGGCCCAGATTTTTTTTTTTAATTTGTGGCCCAGATTTTTTTTTAATTTCTGGCCAAGATTTTTTTTAATTTCTGGCCCAGATTTTTTTTTTAATTTGTGGCCCAGATTTTTTTTTTAATTTCTGGCCCAGATTTTTTTTAATTTCTGGCCCAATTTTTTCTTAATTTCCGGCCCAGATTTTTTTTTAATTTCTGGCCCAGATTTTTTTTAATTTCTGGCCCAGATTTTTTTTAATTTCTGGCCCAGATTTTTTTTAATTTCTGGCCCAGATTTTTTTTAATTTCTGGCCCAGATTTTTTTAATTTCTGCCCAATTTTTTTTTTAATTTCCAGCCCAGAGTTTTTTTTTAATTTCTGGCCCAGATTTTTTTTAATTTCTGGCCCAGATTTTTTTTAATTTCTGGCCCAGATTTTTTTTAATTTCTGGCCCAGATTTTTTTTTAATTTCTGGCCCAGATTTTTTTTAAATTTTTCGCTCAGATTTTTTTTTAAATTTCTGGCCCAGATATTTTTTTTAATTTCTGGCCCAGATATTTTTTTTAATTTCTGGCCCAGATATTTTTTTAATTTCTGGCCCAGACATTTTTTTAATATCTGGCCCAGACATTTTTTTAATATCTGGCCCAGACATTTTTTTAATAGCTGGCCCAGACATTTTTTTAATATCTGGCCCAGACATTTTTTTCGGACCTTTGATTCCTGACGCATACAATTTTCCTTTGGTAGGTGCCATTCCTGATGTAATTAGATTTGTAAATGAATACTTGGATAAGAGTCACTACGTTGGCAGTTTTCGTAGACCTAAAGAAAGCCTACGACACAGTTACACATGAAACTTTAATCACCAGGCTCGGTGAATATGGAATTGTTGGAAAAGCAAATAAATTAATACGCAGTTACTTGACGGATATATCTCAAAACACACTAATTGGAGGTGTCAAAAGCAACACTGCTGAAATTAGCATTGGTTTTGGCTTCTACAAAGTAGATTGATAATAAACGCGGGAAAAAATATTATTTTCAAACAAAAGAACAAGACTGACATACAACCACACGTAAAAATCAATGAGACGACCCTCCAGAGAGTGGAACAAGTGAAATATTTAGAACTTCTAATAGACGAGAAACTAACATGGACTCCACACATAAATAATCTAAGGAAAAAACTGGCTTACTTCTACGCTGCTTTTTCTTTCCAAAGAAAAAAAAAATTCAAATTATGTATGCGCATCTCCTTTCCAAAATTTCCTACGGCATCTTTAATTGGAGTCAAATCTCTAAAGGTAACCTCATAACCATCTCCAGACTAGTAACCAAGGCGTGTAAGACCATTTACTATCTCCCTATGCCAACTGCAACGAGCGAAGTTTACAAAACAGCCCAAGAATTGAATTTGCAAGGCATAATTTTCATGGAAAGAGCTAAATTCATACATAAGAATTTACACCGTAATAAGTACACCGCTGTGAAATTAGATAGAATTGAGTATCAGGACCAACTTTCAAAGTAAGTTACAAGTACAATAAGCTCCACTAAAGTGAAAGCCAAACATGTAATCAACAGGAAAAAATTCATAAACATATAATCTGAATTATTAATCTAACTAAAAGGACACTAAAACTTACAAATTTGGTACTATTTGTTATACCGATTCTTGTCGTCTGGGAAGTACTATGTCCTAAACTTTTAAATACGGAGAATTACTAATTTTGATGGAAAGATTGATTGAAGGAAACGAAGGTGGTTTTAGTCGGTAGAAATCCGGCATGCCAAGAGGCAGGAGCTGATCGATATCTTTTGAAGATTTCCACCTCCCAACGTTGAAAAAAAAATAAAAAAAATGTGGTCTAAGTGCGACCCTTGAGGCCCACACGACTAACTTACCAGTGGGGTGAATAAAATGCTATAATTTGCTTTTATTATTAATTATTATTATTAATAATTACTATTATTAAACATTATTATTCTAAATTAATATAATTACTGTTATTATTTTTATCAATTTTTTATCTAACCATAAAAGCTTTGGTAGAGGAAGACGTCTCCACCACCTGCTCATCCTATACCAAAGCCTCGGCAACCTCGTCTTCTTCGTCCTCGTCATCCTTCTTGTCCTCCACTTCGTCCTCAACCTCGTTCTTCATTTCGGCTTCGGAATCCACAACTATTATTGAGGGTATTTACTTATTATTTACAATAATCATTCGTTATTAAGAATGTTTGACCGTTACTGAATAATTATAATTGACTTTATATATACAATATCAAATTATAACTAATATTATTTGATTGTTATTAACAATATTAAATTATTTAGAACAATATCCAATTGTTAACTGCATTAGCGTCTCTACTCCTATTCACCCAAACCTGATAATATAAGTTTGGAATTTTATAAATTAATCTTTATTTTGTTTTAAATGTAGTGGAATCACATGTTCAACCACTTGTCCATCTGCACTCATTCATGCGTATTATGCCACGCATGCCCGTTCATCTCACTAATTTAAATTCAGCCACGCGTGCCCACAAGATGCCCACGAACAGTAGTAACACATAAATCACAAGGGTCATTTAATATGAATTACATACGGAGCAATGCCATCCCAAACGTGACTAAAAAGTGTCAAGTAGACACGGCGCTCTTTTTGATGACCACTTGCAAGGCGTTGGAATCCTTGCAATGTGATTATGGGTCAACATGTGAAATACGGAAAACTAATGAAATAAATTATAGATTTATTACAAACATATGCATTGGTCCTGTGGGAAAATAGTTTTAAGTCAATGTTTAGTAAATAGAAATTAGGCTAAGATTTTGTATAAAAGGAGAAAGATATTTGGAATAAAACAACATTCATACAAGTGAATTTGGACTGCCTGCATCGGCACCCTTTCATTTGAGTGTTCATTGCGGCGCTTGCGCTGTACAGAAATATAGGCAGCTCACGCTTGCCATCAGCTTTGGCGCTAGACGCCGATATTTAGGTGAGTCCCTCCTTCCTCTAATTGTTATCATAATGGCCCCTAACGAAAACTTATTACATGGCGATCCTGCCAACCTATTTGCCGATATTTAGGACCAATAATGGAAGGTTTTGAGGAATTATGGGAACAATACTCCCCTGGTACACCAGCAAGAGCACCAGCATACAAGGCGACAGGACGAAAAGAACTCGCAGCAATCGGACCGAAGCCACTCACAATAGAGGACTACCGCAAGAAGATAGCGAAAAATCAACCACCATCGCCGATCAACAAGGAGAAGAGGAAATATAGGGGTGGAAAGAAGGTGCGATTCAGGATCGAACGTGCGAACCTATACCGCTTGATAGCAATAGCAAAGGGCGACAACAGGAGGAAGCTGTTCCAAAAGCTAAAAGAACTAGAGAGATCGTATGTCGACAACATACAAAAACACGAACATGGGCAACTGCAAGTCGGTGAACCAGTCGACGTTTCAAGAATACCAGCAGGCAACGACCACGACCATAATCTTCATAATAATAGCAATTACATACAATAAGTAGAACAAAAAATTATGTTAAGAAACAGTCGAGTAGGAATGTAAATGTATAAAATCTAATAACGTTATGTGAAAAAAAAAAAAAAATTTTTTGATTAGTTGATGGACAAAATTAAAGAATTATTAATTGAAACAGAGAAACTTTTGTCTAATGCAAGAAAAGGTTTAAAGAGATCATATAAACCAGAGACAATACAAGAAAAACTAAATCGTTTGGAAGAAATACAAGAAACCTTAAGGAAAGAATTCGCAAAATCAGATTCTGATAAATATTTAGACTTGAAAATACGTTTCGTCAAGTCATCAAAAGAACTAAACCATATATTAATAAGTATGCTAACTAATGGTGTGGACGATCAGACAAACGACGACAATATGGCTAATTTCGAACTTCATATGGCGATGAAAGTCATTCCATCCTTTGAGGGTAGAGCAAAGGAATTAAACGCATTTCTAAAAATTGTCGAATATATAAACAAGAAATTGAATGATGCATCAAAGCCGGAACTAATCGACTTCGTCTACAATGTTAAACTTGCAGACAATGTGCGCACTTCATTTAGCGCAAACATCCCTAACACCTTTGATAATTTAAAAACTCAACTTTTGGCTAGGTACAAACCCTTGAACTCTGTCGCGAACATTCACACCTCGCTAAGTACCGTCACCCAAAATCGTTCATCTGTTACACAGTACAAAGAACGAATTTTGTCCCTTCTTGGCGAACTTAATCAGCTCCAAATAAATGATTTAGGGACCAACGCATCAACAGAGCAGAAACAAACGATTATCAGTCTGAACGACACTTATGCTCTGACTATATTTAAGAATGGTCTGCACGACCAATACAGAAATACCATTTTTGCCGCTAGACCACAAACACTAGCCGATGCCATTAACCTGACAATGGAGTTAGAGAAGAGCAATGCAAACACCGCAAGTAATATACTACATTACAATACGCGAAACGAGCGAAATATGATGTCAAATAACAGATACAACACTTCGAATGGAAGACAACACATCCAGGCATATGGCCAGAGCAATAATAACAATAGAACGAATAGATTCGATAATAATGGTAACAGAAACTTCAGTCCAAACAACTTTAATAATAATAATAGAAGGTACGACGCCAATCAGCGCAGTAACGGAAACAACTTCAATAGAAATAACGCGAATAACAGAAATAATTATAACAGAAATAACAATAATTTTAGAAACAGACAAAGCAACAATCGGTTCAACAATAGTAATATGAACATGAATAGACGAATCAACGTCATTCACGAGCAGGGAAACGAAGAGGGATCCGGAGAGGAATAACCAATAAAGAAGTAACAACTCCTACCGGATTAACAGGATACAAAACCGCTAAAATTTACAAAGTATCCGCATCTAGCCCAAGTTTTATCAAGTTATTTTGCACGAATACCAAAACATATCTGACTTTTCTGATAGATACAGGAGCAGATATATCTATATTTAAAATAAATAATACAATATCGTACATAGATGAAAATAATATATGCAACCTTACTGGAATAACCAAAGAAACGATAAAGTCCATTGGTACAACTTGTTTAAATCTGAGTATTGGCGAATCTAAACAAATTAACACATTTAATCTAGTAGAAGAATCGTTCCCAATCATTACGGATGGGATTATAGGAAGAGATATCCTAGAGAGATATCAATGCAAAATTGACTACGAAACATACACAATCACATTCATAATCAACAATGATGAGGTCACAATACCAATGAATACGAAGCCATTAAAAATGTACAATTTTAGAATTCCTGCAAGAACTGAGGCTATAGTACCGATCGACCTAGACCGAAGTGAAGACAGTATAGTACTCAATAAAGAAATACAAAAAGGAGTTTACGTAGGAAATTCAATAGTACCGTCTAAAGGTATCTGCCACATTAAAATACTAAATACAAATAATGAACCATGCAACATCAAGAATTTCAAAATAGATACTGAACCACTATCAAACTATAATATATTAAAGAACAGCAAGGGATATAAAAATAATCCAGATCGTTTACGAGAGCTACTACAAACAATTAGATCAGACTACAAGGACGAGAGAACAATGGGTAGCCTAATGAAAATAATCGAAGAGTACCAAGATGTGTTTCATCTCGAAGGCGAAAAACTCTCAGTCAACAATTTTTACAAACAACATATTGAACTTTCTGACAGTACACCCGTATACATCAAAAACTACAAACTACCACACGCTCAACTGGAAGAAATTAATGACCAAGTGAAAGAATTAGAGCGAAATGATATCATAGAACCATCTATTAGCCCGTACAATTCACCACTTTTAGTAGTACCTAAAAAGTGTTCTAGTGATAAAAAACAATGGCGATTGATTGTAGATTTCCGTCGTTTGAACAACAAAATAATAAACGACAAATTCCCATTGACGAGGCTAGACGATGTTCTAGACAGATTAGGTCGAGCTAAATATTTTACTACTCTAGATATGACCAGCTCATTTCATCAGATTGAATTGAATGAACATTCTAGACCTTTGACAGCTTTCTCTACAGGAGACGGTCATTTCCAATTCAACCGATTACCATTTGGACTCAAGATTTCGTCCAACAGCTTCCAAAGAATGCTTACGATAGCACTGACCGGTTTAAGTTCAGAAGCATTTCTATATGTTGACGACATTATTATTTTTGGTTGTAGTGTCGATCATCATAACAAAAATTTAACAAAAGTACTACAACGACTACGGAAGTACAATTTAAAACTGAACGCACAGAAATGCAAATTTTTGAGACCAGAAGTTGTCTACTTAGGCCATCTGATAACTGATGAAGGTATAAAAACCGATCCTACTAAAGATGAAATCATACAAAACTATCCTATCCCGAATAACGCAGGTGAAGTTCGTCGGTTTGTTGCTTTCTGCAATTATTATAGACGCTTCATCCCGAACTTCGCCGAAATAGCAAAATGTTTAAATGAACTGTTAAAGAAGAATGCAAATTTTGTTTGGAACGAAAAATGTCAGAAAGCTTTCGAAACTTTAAAGGAGAGACTTATCTCACCTCCCATCTTGCAATATCCCGATTTTGAGAAACCATTCGTATTAACAACAGACGCATCTAGTTATGCCCTTGGAGCGATACTCTCCCAAGGTGATATTGGTTCAGATCTACCCATCTCGTACGCAAGTAAATCATTAGGTAAACATGACATCAACAAACCTATAATTGAGAAAGAGCTACTTGCAATACATTGGGGAATAACTTTTTTTAGACCCTATCTATATGGGAGAAAATTCATTGTGGTTACTGACCACAGACCTCTGGTATCATTATTCACGCACAAGAATCCATCATCTAAACTAACTAGGATTAGATTAGATCTCTCCGATTATGATTTCGAGATTGTGTTCAAGCAAGGAAAAATAAATTGCAACGCGGATGCATTATCACGCATCAAGCTAGACTCAGATATTTTAAAAACAATGATTCCTCCCGAAATAGACGAAAAAGTCAAAAAAGTGTTGGCAATAACAAGGGGTATGTCTACAAAACAAAGAACAGACAATATAAATAAAAATACTACGATAGATGAACCCGATACACCAGTAAAGTCTGATCAACTTTACGTATGGGATTGCACATCAATATCAGAAGTAAGAAAAGTTATGAAGTTGAAATTTATATTGCGCAAAAATAATAAATTCGATATCGTCAGAACAAGCGACGAAGTCATTGTATACTGTAGTGATAAAGTTACCGAGAAATACGTTTCCGCTAACGAAAAGCTATCAGCGAGCTCAAATACAATTAGATCGAATGTTAGAATCTGCAACGATAAGTCCAGTGCGATATACGTATCCACCATGGAAAAGTTGTTAGATGGAATTCTCGAGATGAATTTATATGAATTAGCGTTATCAAATAACGATGATATCTTCAAAATAATAAGTAAAGAAGATTTCAAAAATATAATTAATATGTTGCAACAAAGTAAAAAATACGAAAGTCGCGCAAAACTAAGTATAATGTTATACGAACCCCCGAAGAGTATAAAGGATACAACAATACAGAATCAGTTGATACAAGAATATCACGACACGCCACACGGAGGACATTTAGGAGTGAGAAAAACCCAATTAAAACTTAAACAAAGATATTGCTGGAAAAACATGAACAGCATGATAAAAAACTATGTCAACAATTGCAAACAATGCAAAATAAATAAACAAGTACGGCACACAAGAGAACACATGATAAAAACCGACACACCTACCACCAGTTTCGAAACAATAGCTATCGATATCGTAGGACCATTAAGAATCTCGAACGACTATAGATACATCTTGACGATGCAGTGTGAACTAAGTAAATTCGTGATAGCATCACCACTAGAATCCAAAGACGCCAAAACAGTCGCGTACACATTGGTGAACGACCTTATATTAAAATTTGGACATTTCAAAATATTAAAATCTGACCAAGGTACGGAATTTACGAATAATTTAATGCAAGAAATTTGCAAATTGCTTGAAATTAAACAGATATTTTCGGCTCCATATCATCATCAGACACTAGGCACGGTAGAACGCAACCATCGAGTGTTAAATGAGTATTTTCTAGCTTTTACCGAAGATCTAAATTGGGACAAGTGGATCCCGTATTACACGTTCGCATACAACACAACTCCACATGTTGATAATGGCTACACGCCTTATGAATTAGTATTCGGCAAATTACCATATCTACCCAATGATATAGTCAGACAGACAGACAGAGTCTACGATACAGAAAATTACGCAAACGAATTAAAAATTCGATTACACCATGCGTTAAACAAAGCAAAGCAAATAATTGAAAAAGTCAAACAGAAACGTGTCGACAAGATAACAAAAACCAATCCAATTCATTTAAAAACAAACGATTTAGTTCTCTTGAAAAAGGAAAATAGGAGAAAACTTGATAGACCTTATATAGGACCTTTTAGAGTGATAAATACAAATAATGTAAACACAACAATAGAAGTTGATGGTAAACCAAGAAAGGTCCACAACAATAATTTAAAATTGTACAAGATGATTGACTATAAAATATAAATATAAGAAACTAACTAGTAGCAATTTAGAATAAGTCAACAATATTAATTATTTTGAAATTACGAGTATAGTAAATTAAATATTATATGTAATATTAATTATAGTAACAAAATAAAAACACATGTAATGAGACTAGATATAAGCTCACTGAAGTATATTTTGAATTATATAACAATGAAAAGTAACATACTTATCCTATCTTTAGTTGAAAAATCCCATGTAACCCATGCATATGCAGCGCGGATAGCAAAACATACAGATAATTATTTTTTTGTGTTTCGCACTAATTACTCAATTAGTACGCAACACTTCTAAACGGTGAGGGTGTAGTGGAATCACATGTTCAACCACTTGTCCATCTGCACTCATTCATGCGTATTATGCCACGCATGCCCGTTCATCTCACTAATTTAAATTCAGCCACGCGTGCCCACAAGATGCCCACGAACAGTAGTAACACATAAATCACAAGGGTCATTTAATATGAATTACATACGGAGCAATGCCATCCCAAACGTGACTAAAAAGTGTCAAGTAGACACGGCGCTCTTTTTGATGACCACTTGCAAGGCGTTGGAATCCTTGCAATGTGATTATGGGTCAACATGTGAAATACGGAAAACTAATGAAATAAATTATAGATTTATTACAAACATATGCATTGGTCCTGTGGGAAAATAGTTTTAAGTCAATGTTTAGTAAATAGAAATTAGGCTAAGATTTTGTATAAAAGGAGAAAGATATTTGGAATAAAACAACATTCATACAAGTGAATTTGGACTGCCTGCATCGGCACCCTTTCATTTGAGTGTTCATTGCGGCGCTTGCGCTGTACAGAAATATAGGCAGCTCACGCTTGCCATCAGCTTTGGCGCTAGACGCCGATATTTAGGTGAGTCCCTCCTTCCTCTAATTGTTATCATAATGGCCCCTAACGAAAACTTATTACATAAATAACATTTTTTACAAATTTGATCACAATTTTGCTCAAACGAACATTAATAACAACATTACTATGAAGGTATTTGGTATCTTCATGAATTAATAGTGCGTATCAACAGTTCAAAAATAAGCAATTTTTAGTCGTTTTTTCAGTTTTTTCATCCTAAATAAAAAACGGCTTAACCGATTTTGCTGAAAAGTCAATCATTTCTAAGTTACGTAATTACGCTGCGTCCCACGTCAATACGATCTTTGGTTTTCGAGATAATCGAGACGAAAAATAATTCCGAACGCACATACGTACATCCATACATACGCACATACACACATACGTACATACACACTCACAGACATCTCTCTAAAAACGATGGATTTGGATTCTAGAGACCTTAAAACGTGGAGATATGTCAAAATTTGGGATTCGCAAAATCGACCCCATTACAATAACTTCCCATAGCGAACTGGGAAGTTAAAAATATTTTTTCAAGGTCAAAAAAATTCTTCTATTTTCTTGTCTATACAAATTCGGAGAATTTTTTTCTGACTTAAAATATTTCCATTTTTTGGATTGGTTTACAAATTTAATCGAAACATGTTTTTTCAAAGACAAACTATTTTGTAATAACGTGCACAGTTTAGAGAAAGCACATACAAACAAGATTAAAAACAGTGAACCCATCAGGATAGAACTGCTGCTTTTGATATTCAATATCCATTGCAGTGAATTCTTGAATTCCACTTGTTTCACATGCAAATTGAGAGTAAAAGGATTTGATTTGCAGCTCCAAGCAAGGATGTTTGTGTGTGTCTATGAAATATATCAAAAAGTGCTCTAGGGATCAAACTATATATTATGTCAACTAAGGCTTCGAGCTATATAGTCAGGCACTATGATTGTTAATCCAAGAATTAATTGAAAAAAATTAGAAATTTTATATAATGGGCGACCTTGCAAACAAACGTAGGCTCAACAATGAGTCCACATAATAAATCGCATGCATCAAAACTATAATGTTTTCCTATGACGTACATATGTGTTAAGATACATATGTGGCAACATATTCCAACAGTGCGCTAAAATGCTGATGTTGGAAGAAGATATGTAAAAACCCCATTTAGAAGACTATAGGAAAACATGGTTGATGATGTGTTTGGGTATGCATGACCGATAACAATAGTACAAGACAATTACGACATGATGCGGCCTTGGGAGAGATTACCAATGTTAAATAAAACAATCGCGCGATGGAACAACAATGCGTAATCGATACGTTGGCAAGGATGTTTTTCACTGCAAAAGGCCTGAACTGGAAAGATGATGTTCGTGTGACCTAATCAATAATAGCCAGAGGCTCTTTTTCAATCATGAATGACTTGTCACTTTTTCTATGATGATTGACGACAAACATTCTAACAGATACGTAATGCATCCAGCATTTGGACTGAATGCATGTGGAACCCCTATTTATAAATTCTATTGACTTTAATTCAGGCGTTCGCAACCCCCCAAGACAGAGACTCCATTTGATGATGAATAGCGAGCCATTTGACCTGATATCGAGGAGCGTGCTATTCACGATTATCAATTGAAAATATAAAGAAATAACAATTGAGCCAACAAATCGGTAAGTGGCCAATCAAAAATTGATAAGCATCTGGAAACAATAGCGGGGAAAGTACCTCGAAAATTCGTTTTGCACTAACTGCTACTATTTTTATCTTATTCACGCGACATTTTAATTATAATTGCAATTGTTCGTTTGTCTAGTCAGGCGACTTTAATTGCAAACAGTTCAGGTGTGAATTCACCTGTAATTATGATATAATCATTCAGAGTCAACACACAACAGATCTATTTTTAGTTTGTTTTGAACTGGACTAGTATGATAAAAATTGTTTTTGACGACAATTTTTCATTGATAAGATTACAACGTCCGCATAATGGACCGCGAAAAGTATTTCTTTTTGACTGGTGACATTTTTTGTCTACTATTCTTTGACCCAAATAATCGGTCTCGGGTTTTTAAGATACCAGTCCACTTTAGAAAGCGTGTACTGGGCCAGTGCTGCTTTTGGGCTTTGGCCCAGTACTGGCATACAACGTTCGCCCGTTGCTATCATCCAGCACTTATATGTAACTGGGCCAGCATTGGCGAACGAGACTCGGCCAGCGCTATGTGGCGCTCAGCCAGCACTGGCCCAGTACTGTTCGGGTTATTTTTTAAATTCCAAACTTATATTATCAGGTTTAGGAGAATGAGAGGAGAGACGCTAATGCAGTTAACATTGGATATTGTTATAAGTAATTTAATATTGTTAATAACAATCAAATATTATTACATATAATTTGATATTGTAAATATAAGGTCAAGTAAATGTGTAAATACAAAGTCAATTATAATAATTCAGTATTCTTAATAATAAAATAATAATAATTAAATACACTCAATAATGGCTGTGGATTCCAGGGCTGAGATAGAGAAAAGGAGGAGTAGGACAAGGAGGATGATGATGAGGCTTTGGAAGAGGACGACCAGGTGGTGGAGGCGTCTTCCTCTACTGCTAGTAAAAAAATAATAAAAGTAATTACAATAATTTAGCATAATAATGTTTAATAGTAGTAATTAATAATAAAAACAAATTATACCTTTTTTATCCACTCCACTGGGAAGTTAGTCGTGTGGGCCTTAAGGGTCGCACTTAGACCACATTTTCTTCAAATATATTGTTTTAAGCCTCCTTCATGTATTGTTTTGAACTATTTTGGCACGGCGCTTAAATTTTTATATATTGGCATGAATCTTTTTTATAGTATTATTTCATATTTGAATAATAAAAAAAAATTTTTTTTTTTTATTTTTTATTTATTATTCTCTTTTATAGAGAGCGGTGAAAATAAACTCTGAAAAAATCGTTAGTCCACAGCGGATTGGATTGGTAGATCTGAAACAAAAAAATTAAACGGCACTTCAAAACGCAAGCTCTTTTACACCGTAATCCAGCACCGTTTTCCAAAAAATCAGTTCAAAAAAATGGCGGACTTGTGAAAAAAATGGCAAAAATCGACCGTTTTTTCGTTGTTTTTTAACGACAAAATATTTTTCTTCAAGTTTTTGCTAATATTCTGGTGGATTACGGTGTAATAATCTCTAACAAATTAAACACTTGTTGTTTTAAAAATCGGTTCGGTAGAACTGGAGATTATCTCTGTGCCATGTTAAAAACGTTGTTTTGCGTAGAACGTGTTCAAAGTTTCTGTTCCATTTTTCTGACAAACATTTTGTGACAAATAAAAAATTAGACATTTTTCAAAAATACGCAATTGATATGTAGAAGTCTAAACAAACACTGAACACATGCAATAAAGTCGCAATAATAATGTATATAGAAGGAACGGGTGTTTTAGAGACGAGGAATGAAAGAGACGCTACGCAGTCGACACCTGATCGAACACCTAAAAAGAGCCGAAAATGCGCACACACTCAGTCACCATTTATGTATTAATATTCCGAATTTCGAAAAGATTTTTCTGGAAGTCATTTTCGAAGTTCTAAGGAGTCGAAAAATGCAAAAAAAAATTCATTTTTTGAAATTTATAAAGTGGACTAGTACTTTAATATCACATTAAAAAATAGTGATCACATCTCATTGTGGAACGCCCTTTGCACGTACTACACATATCTTTTATGTATCTGATCTGCCATCAAAAATTATGCACCCAGATACTTTTTTGCAGATTTTACGGAAATATGATAGTTAAGCGGAATCTCGCACTGTACAAATTATACAAACAATCTGACACGCGTGTAAGATAAAATATGAGATCTTAACATTTCAATTGTGTCTGCAAAGTTTGCTCCTTGACGAAATAAGATAATTTTCTGAGAAAATGTGAAGCGGTAGATCCTCTTTTCAAAGCAAAACAACGCGGAAACGTGTCATTAGAACCACGTTCTAATAGTATCTAGCATAGATTGAAAATAGTATCTTATTTCCAAATGCATTATGTAAGACACTTGAAATAAACAAACGCTGCATCCGAAACGTATAATAAAAATAGGTATACATATGTATGCATGTATCTTTTGGGATAATTTTTCTAGTTCAATGTTACCTTTTTTTGATTTGGCTTGCAGTGAAAATTAAATCAAACAGAATTTAAAATGACCAGAAAATATGTATTCCCTGCTTTATTTTCAAATTCGTCAGATACATTATTCATTTAAGTGTGATACGAAAACAAACAAAATAACTTATATAAGATAAATTGTCTAGAGTTCGATAAGCCCCGCGTGATGATATCGTGACCGCAAATGTTCGTGCAAAGGGGATCGAATGTCGTTATATTCGCAAATAATTGATGGCGTTAAAGGGAAATTAAATCGTGCCCATTAAAATGCACATCCAGACTAGTCTGAAAACGAAAAGAATTCATTACGTAACGGCCCAACAAAACATGAGGGAGGTGTGTCAAACTTTGAATATCGACAACAGACGAGTATTGAATGACCGAACCTCTCGCATCTCTATACGTTGTGTAACTGATGCGATTTTCAATTTGAAATTGAAGACTTAAACCCTTAGTTTATTTGGATTTCAAAATAATGGAAATTCTTCCAGGTGAGATACACCTCCTGGAAATCAACAAAAATGTGTTTTGTTATTCGGTGGCCAATATACTGAAGTTGATTTCAAGAAAAGCAAAAACCACTTCAAAATACCATATTTAAATTCTACAATGCATACCAAGCATCACGCAAAGCGAACCATATTTGCATGAGATGTGTCCACTCCTAGAATACCGCATTACTGATTTCTACGAGCCTTATGAATATTAATCTTTTCGTATATCTTTCAATAAATTTACATACATACATGAAAAGCAAATTTGAGAATGAAATTTTTTAGGAAAAATTCGCGACAAAATTTCTGCAGCTAAATAAGAAGAATACAGGTTTTTTTTAGAGGTATAAAGCTTTCGATATGTATATCTGTCATTGTAGCTGTCAAAATTTGCTGCCGTTTTAAGTTTACTATGGTAAATTACCATGCATTAGATTATACCCAAACAACGTTTCAAAATAGTGAAACTTTAGTTCCGAAATTAGCGTTCCGTGCGCCAAACTTACAAAGCACTTGGTCCAATTCATGATGCTCATAATCGTCTACCTGAGCGGCTCATACGCAATACGATGGAAAAATTAATGTATTATGTGTTTTATGTCTTTTTGACAATGTTCATCCAACACGAGCTCGCACTGTGCGTACCGAGGCAGCTATCGCTGCTGTAGAGGGTAATGCACAGTGTATACAATATACAGTGGAAAAACTCTTGGTAGGGAAATGAAACTTTAAAACTAATTTTAAAGAGAGCATTGCGAGAAATTTACGAGAGATCACTGCGAAACATCTATAGGAAATACACTTGTTAAACAGTGCAGAGCAGATCATCAGAATTGTTAGTCCACTTTTTACTCTTAAGTCTAACAACTAGTTTTTACATAGACTATGGGGTAGTGTGCCTGAGGATCCAAATTTACCGATTCTGTCCGTCTACTATATGGAAAATTTTGAGGAAAGATCTTGACCTACAGCCCTATAAGTTCCAACTAGTGCAGCACTGGAAGTCATTGGACTTTTAGTGAATGAACCTAAAATGAATTGGAAATTCACCCTCATTTTCATCGTCAAATCATTTTCAGCGATGAGGCTCATTTCTTGCTGGGTTGGCTGGGTTAATAAATAAACAAAATTGCCGGTTTTGGTGTAAGGATAGTCCTCAAGAGACTTTATAACCCGAACCTTTGGTGAACGAATCGTCTCAAGAAATGAATTTGTGGCTGCCCAGATCATGTAGTCTGACGCTATTGGATTATTTTCTCTAAGGGGTCCGACAAATCACTTGTCTATGTTAATAAACCAGCAACTATTGATGACTTGGAAGCCAAAATTCGAAACGTTATTGGCGAAATAAGGCTGACTATGCTAGAAAAAGTGATGCGAACAGAATGGCCTTCCATGTCATGAAATTTGCAAACTAATAAAACCAAAATATTGGTCATTTCAATAATTTATGTGTTTAGTTTGAAAAGTTATATGCCTCCAAAAATACCCTGCAGAATTATGGACTAATTTGTGTTAATTAAATGTGAAATAATTTTTTTAGAATATATTTTGTATTTCATATCACGAAAATAAGGTAAATATTACAATTTGGCGCAAAATAATGAATTATTTATCAAAAAATGCAATAAAGTTTTGTTAAAATTAATTTAAAGTTCTAAGGAGAACATTTAGATTGCCATGCCATGAATGGCTATTGCCTTTTAATGATGTTTCATTTTTTTAGCACCCAATTTTTCTCTAATTTTTGTAAATGTTCTGCCACGGCTGCTGTATCTATAAAAATATGAAAAGCTCAATTATTTTCCTAAACCAAAATTAACTTTAGGTAACGTTCTTGCCGTAGAAATAATAGAGTAAAAGGGTCAACCATAAGCTTGCTGTTAAGTGGGCAGTCTGAGTTTATTGCATGAGCTTTCAACATTTTTTTGTTTATCGAAATATTTATTAGAATGTTTTCAAACTTTTGTATAATAAAATGTGGACCTTGAATTTTACAAGAACAAGAAAATGTATGAAAGTATCATTCTCACATGAAATCCGTCGCCCGGCATGTGAAGAAGACGAGCCGGCATCCATTTGATGTGAGTGATGTATCCTTTGCCACTGAGGATTGAACCCGCGACGTCCATCGCACAAAGCAAACGCTGTAGCATCGAAGCCATAGCGACATTAAAGAACTCACATCCAAATTCGAACGCGTTGGAAAGCAAACCTTCGGCCGAGCATCGATGAGAGAGTGAGCGGGCCGCCGTCAGCGATTCTGCGTCGTTCACAAAACAGCAGGGTTGAGTGAGCGTTGTAACGTGGCATTGGCCCGGTATTGGGAGAGCGCTGGAAAAAGGCAATACTCGTTGAGTGTCGGCTGAGTGTTGTAACGTGGCATTGGCCCAACATTGGGGGAACGCTGGAATAAGGCACTACTCGTTGAGTATCGGCGGAGCGTTGTAACGTGGCTTCGGACCAGCATTGGGGGAACATTGTAAAGTTGCACTGGGGATCGGCACTGATCAATAGCTTGAAGCTACTACTGCAAAATAAAACTCTGCATTGCAAATAGTCATTTATGTCGCTTATTCGAAATACGGAATGTGCCAGTCGTCCGTATAGTGGTGGATATGAATGCAATTTTGAAAAGAAGACATTTTTATCAATATCTCGAAAAGCACGACTCACACGAAGATGTTATGTCTAGCAAACATGGTCAAAATCCAGTGTTATAAAATTCTGGATCATTAGTTAGGATGATAAGTTTTGAACGCCAAAGAAATAGGAGCTGTAATAAAAATCTTACATACGGCACTTCTAGTTCTTGTAAAAAGCCATTCGAGTGTAAATATAAATAATGAAAAATTTTGTGCTCGGGAGACTACCTTGTGTTCGTTCTAAGAACAAAGAATAGTGCCATTTACTTTCGCCCGCAACACATTTCTTCGAAATATCGATGGCTGTTCAGTCTGCACCCGCAGAATGAACGTTTATGCGTTCAATCAATATGAACTATGAGTTTAACAAGAATTTCAAATAATGCAATTATTTCTGACATGTTTTCTTTGCTTTTCACTTTACGTTTCATTATTAATGCAATACTATACATTCGCGCATTATAATTATTAATATAACGAACTTGCACTGAAGCTTACTATTAAACTTCCTTCAAATCGTTGTGCCCTGAATTGTTATATTTGAGTAATGGCTACAAGCCCCAGTGCCAATTTACAGCATTGAGCGAGCAATCAAATGCAGATTTTGCTGCTGGTTGTATTTGCACTGTTCTCACCGCATATTTTTTCGCAATGGGGAAATAAGGTGGGTGAAAGTTGCGGCAAACTAAATTTTCGCCATATTTGCCATACATAATATTTTCGTGCGAGTCATACTTTTCGAGATATTGAAAAATTAAGTGTGTGTTTTTCTTAAAATTGCGGCCATATCCACCACTATTCGGAGGACTTGCACATTATTTCTGGGCCAGTGCTGGGGGTTGGCACTGGGTCAGCACTCGAATGCAGTACTGGGCCAGTAGTCAGCCAGCACTCAGCCAGTACTGGACCAGCACTGGCAGCTGACCGTTGGCTTGGCATTGTTTCCACTCCAGTCAAACCCTGCTCGGGAATTCGAATCCTATTTATAAAATTTATTCACATGCATCATTAATATTCAGAGTCTGAGGCTTTTTCCCTTTATTTAATTTTTGGACTTTGGATTAAAATCAATGATTTCTTTCAATATCTCATCATAAAATAAGCAAGCTAAGATAGAAAATTCTTTAAAATGTATTGTGTTTTTATAAAAAAAAACTTCCTTTTAATTTTGTGTAATCGCTGAGGAAGACCGAACGATTACGGTCGAAAATCGATTACGAATCCAAATAAAGATACTCAAAATTAAAAGGAAGGTTTTTTATAAAAACACAGTCAACAGATGAAATCAATTACTAATATTTAAAATGTAGTTTTCGTGACAGTAAGTGATTTTTCATTTTTTCAAGAACATTTTCTAAAAAGCAAATGACCACCTCTTGCCCTTGTCACTAAATAGATGTGCCAAGACCATCGTGTACAATCACTTCAGAGGAATATTCATTCATGAATGAATAACATGCTTCCTCCTCAATTTACAGACTTACGGTAATTTTCAACAAAAAAAATTACCTAAATTTAAATACACTTAATGTAAAAATGAATGCAAGGAATCATTATGTTATACAAAATCGTTCTTTAACACATCGAGGAACTAGAAAATTTCTCGAATTCCGACCCATTTGCAAACGTTTACTTTGGTCGCGTATCATATTCAACCCCTTAAAGTATACCATCACGTAAAGCCTAAAAACCAGGTGCTTCTACAACTTTCCTCATTAACGATTTGAATTTCTATGAATTACGCGCCACCCTCAATCAAATTCGTTGACCTTTTCAATCGTTTTAATTTCATTCGCTCTAAATCCACTAGAACTTCATAGTCCAGAATCCACCAAAATAAACCGGCACATGTGTGGCTTTCATATGTGAACTTGAATAATGGCGCGACCTGCTTAATGAGTTCATTTCCAATTGAATAATGAACATTCGAATGTTTGCCAAAAATTGTGTTATGGCCATTGTGGCGTTTGTAATTATTTCGCTCGTAAAATTGTACGTAGTGTAGAATTACGATTGAGTAGTTGTTGCCAACAATTTTTGCAAATAGAAAATATGAATGTGCACATTTTTTCAGGGTGATTTATAATTGATTTGTATCGTATAAGGGTTCTTGGTAATTCGCTATTGTGTTGGCCACCCACATGCAATAGTCATGGTTGTTTGGTTTATCAATGTTGATAATAGTGTTTCTGGGGTCATTATTCAGTCCTCCTTGAATATATGTGACACTGAAGAGTGTTCATTGCCAAATATATGATCAAATGGTATTCAAATTTTCCGGTTGTTACAATTGGAACTGTTACATCATCCATAAGCCTAAAATTCGTAAAAGTTAATTTTCCTTTCATAATGTTAGTTGCTGCCGGTCAATCGATTCAACCAATCTCTTCGATTTCTAGAATCTAAAAAATAATCCACTTCTATCATATGTAATAGTGTTTTCAACGAGTTTGTCATGGAACTCATGAATAATGAAATGTTAGATTCTGTAGTGGAATCACATGTTCAACCACTTGTCCATCTGCACTCATTCATGCGTATTATGCCACGCATGCCCGTTCATCTCACTAATTTAAATTCAGCCACGCGTGCCCACAAGATGCCCACGAACAGTATTAACACATAAATCACAAGGGTCATTTAATATGAATTACATACGGAGCAATGCCATCCCAAACGTGACTAAAAAGTGTCAAGTAGACACGGCGCTCTTTTTGATGACCACTTGCAAGGCGTTGGAATCCTTGCAATGTGATTATGGGTCAACATGTGAAATACGGAAAACTAATGAAATAAATTATAGATTTATTACAAACATATGCATTGGTCCTGTGGGAAAATAGTTTTAAGTCAATGTTTAGAAAATAGAAATTAGGCTAAGATTTTGTATAAAAGGAGAAAGATATTTGGAATAAAACAACATTCATACAAGTGAATTTGGACTGCCTGCATCGGCACCCTTTCATTTGAGTGTTCATTGCGGCGCTTGCGCCGTACAGAAATATAGGCAGCTCACGCTTGCCATCAGCTTTGGCGCTAGACGCCGATATTTAGGTGAGACCCTCCTTCCTCTAATAAAAACACTAATGGCCCCAACCAACGAAACTTATTTCATGGCGATCCTGCCACTCCAAACTTATTACATGGCGAGCCTGCCAACTCGAAACCGATATATAGGCGATTCTGCTCACACGAAGCTAAAAGTTTCTTATTAACAGTAAGAACAAAAATTTGAATTTGTACATTGACGACGAGCAATGCGACCGAAAATGGAATTTCGACGTGAAATAATGGAGTTGGAACTTCAACCAAAAATATTGAAGACAATTGCAAATTGGAAGAAGGCGAAGATGAAGAAATATTTTCTGCATTGTTTGCGATTAAAGTAACAAACAATTTAATGATGATTTAAGGATTAATCGGCAACGACCAGAAATTTATAATTCAACACCAACTTTTTTAAGTCAAACTTTAATTTTATATATAAAATGGACTGCAAAAGAATTAAAAATATTAATTTGAATTTTTCTAAGAAAGCATAAAATCATTATGAGAATTCTTATGAAAATTGTCGTAATATACACTCCATGTTTGAAAAGAAGAATATGATTTATGGAATTGATAATGATTGATAAATTTATAATAATTGTTTATTGTAATTGTTAATTGGGAACGAGCACTAAAATAAAACTCAATTTTACACTTTAGTAAAACAAGTCATCGATCGTAAACATATTCGAAATATTGTATTTAGACTTTGGTTTTTATCCATTCAACAAACAATTTGCTATCAAGTCAACACAAAATAATAGTGAAACAAGATGACATTACGTATAAAAAGAAATGGAAAATCACATTCCTTCTTTAAATTTAGTTCCAAGCATTCGATAAATATGATAATTTTCAATAATACGCTATCGTCAATGCTTAAATCGATTCTGCAGATTAGAAATCATCACATTTTAATTATGGTAGATGCAAATTGGCAAAAAGAACCACTGAGACATCAATACATCTTCGAATTTGACACTTTAAATTGGAATATATATATACCACAGAAAATCCTTTGAAAAAAAAAACTACGCACTAGGCAAAGCAAGGTTGGATTTAATTTACCAATATCTAACGCTAGTAAATCATTAGGTAAACATAACATCAACAAACTTATAATTGAGAAAAAGTTGCTTGCAACTCACTGGGGAATAAACTTCTGCAGACCATATTTGTACGGCAGAAAATTCATTTGTGGTGACTGACCACAGACCTCTGGTATCATTATTCACGCACAAGAATCCATCATCTAAACTAACTAGGATTAGATTAGATCTCTCCGATTATGATTTCGAGATTGTGTTCAAGCAAGGAAAAATAAATTGCAACGCGGATGCATTATCACGCATCAAGCTAGACTCAGATATTTTAAAAACAATGATTCCTCCCGAAATAGACGAAAAAGTCAAAAAAGTGTTGGCAATAACAAGGGGTATGTCTACAAAACAAAGAACAGACAATATAAATAAAAATACTACGATAGATGAACCCGATACACCAGTAAAGTCTGATCAACTTTACGTATGGGATTGCACATCAATATCAGAAGTAAGAAAAGTCATGAAGTTGAAATTTATATTGCGCAAAAATAATAAATTCGATATCGTCAGAACAAGCGACGAAGTCATTGTATACTGTAGTGATAAAGTTACCGAGAAATACGTTTCCGCTAACGAAAAGCTATCAGCGAGCTCAAATACAATTAGATCGAATGTTAGAATCTGCAACGATAAGTCCAGTGCGATATACGTATCCACCATGGAAAAGTTGTTAAATGGAATTCTCGAGATGAATTTATATGAATTAGCGTTATCAAATAACGATGATATCTTCAAAATAATAAGTAAAGAAGATTTCAAAAATATAATTAATATGTTGCAACAAAGTAAAAAATACGAAAGTCGCGCAAAACTAAGTATAATGTTATACGAACCCCCGAAGAGTATAAAGGATACAACAATACAGAATCAGTTGATACAAGAATATCACGACACGCCACACGGAGGACATTTAGGAGTGAGAAAAACCCAATTAAAACTTAAACAAAGATATTGCTGGAAAAACATGAACAGCATGATAAAAAACTATGTCAACAATTGCAAACAATGCAAAATAAATAAACAAGTACGGCACACAAGAGAACACATGATAAAAACCGACACACCTACCACCAGTTTCGAAACAATAGCTATCGATATCGTAGGACCATTAAGAATCTCGAACGACTATAGATACATCTTGACGATGCAGTGTGAACTAAGTAAATTCGTGATAGCATCACCACTAGAATCCAAAGACGCCAAAACAGTCGCGTACACATTGGTGAACGACCTTATATTAAAATTTGGACATTTCAAAATATTAAAATCTGACCAAGGTACGGAATTTACGAATAAATTAATGCAAGAAATTTGCAAATTGCTTGAAATTAAACAGATATTTTCGACTCCATATCATCATCAGACACTAGGCACGGTAGAACGCAACCATCGAGTGTTAAATGAGTATTTTCTAGCTTTTACCGAAGATCTAAATTGGGACAAGTGGATCCCGTATTACACGTTCGCATACAATACAACTCCACATGTTGATAATGGCTACACGCCTTATGAATTAGTATTCGGCAAATTACCATATCTACCCAATGATATAGTCAGACAGACAGACAAAGTCTACGATACAGAAAATTACGCAAACGAATTGAAAATTCGATTACACCATGCGTTAAACAAAGCAAAGCAAATAATTGAAAAAGTCAAACAGAAACGTGTCGACAAGATAACAAAAACCAATCCAATTCATTTAAAAACAAACGATTTAGTTCTCTTGAAAAAGGAAAATAGGAGAAAACTTGATAGACCTTATATAGGACCTTTTAGAGTGATAAATACAAATAATGTAAACACAACAATAGAAGTTGATGGTAAACCAAGAAAGGTCCACAACAATAATTTAAAATTGTACAAGATGATTGACTATAAAATATAAATATAAGAGACTAACTAGTAGCAATTTAGAATAAGTCAACAATATTAATTATTTTGAAATTACGAGTATAGTAAATTAAATATTATATGTAATATTAATTATAGTAACAAAATAAAAACACATGTAATGAGACTAGATATAAGCACACTGAAGTATATTTTGAATTATATAACAATGAAAAGTAACATACTTATCCTATCTTTAGTTGAAAAATCCCATGTAACCCATGCATATGCAGCGCGGATATCAAAACATACAGATAATTATTTTTTTGTGTTTCGCACTAATTACTCAATTAGTACGCAACACTTCTAAACGGTGAGGGTGTAGTGGAATCACATGTTCAACCACTTGTCCATCTGCACTCATTCATGCGTATTATGCCACGCATGCCCGTTCATCTCACTAATTTAAATTCAGCCACGCGTGCCCACAAGATGCCCACGAACAGTATTAACACATAAATCACAAGGGTCATTTAATATGAATTACATACGGAGCAATGCCATGCCAAACGTGACTAAAAAGTGTCAAGTAGACACGGCGCTCTTTTTGATGACCACTTGCAAGGCGTTGGAATCCTTGCAATGTAATTATGGGTCAACATGTGAAATACGGAAAACTAATGAAATAAATTATAGATTTATTACAAACATATGCATTGGTCCTGTGGGAAAATAGTTTTAAGTCAATGTTTAGAAAATAGAAATTAGGCTAAGATTTTGTATAAAAGGAGAAAGATATTTGGAATAAAACAACATTCATACAAGTGAATTTGGACTGCCTGCATCGGCACCCTTTCATTTGAGTGTTCATTGCGGCGCTTGCGCCGTACAGAAATATAGGCAGCTCACGCTTGCCATCAGCTTTGGCGCTAGACGCCGATATTTAGGTGAGACCCTCCTTCCTCTAATAAAAACACTAATGGCCCCAACCAACGAAACTTATTTCAATTCGCTTGGACCACAATTTCATCTTAGCTTCGTGGGATTGAGTCTGACTCTAGTTTTTAATCGCACAAAATCTCGTAGAGTTCACTGTGTTCACTAAAATACTCGTAGCTTTGACCGCGCTATTTCTAGCACCAAAAATATTTAAATAGTTCCCAATTTAACCCTCGAAATTGCGTAGCTGAACATGTCGCTGTGCCCCTTCACCTCTTCGTTGACCAAATTAAGCTGGGCTGGTCTAATGCGTATCTCCACACATGCCAAGTACTTCTCCTTGCGCTCTTATTTCCTTTATTCCCTCCTTGAAATCATATCCACTCGCCGCCTGGCTAATGACCATTAGAATTAATACCCTTTTGCATTATCGGCACCGCACCAACAAGACCACAATTCAGAAAATGCAAAACTTCTCCGTTCGAATTCTAGTGATTGGGAGCCATCAATACTAGCGACTAGTTTATTCTATCTGCAACTCTTAAAAATAGCTAAATCAGATAGCTTGTATCTATTTTCAGCTTTTCTGTGGCTAAATTTAAAAATGCCTACGAAATTCAAGTCGAAAGTAAACTATCGCGTGGACACTATAGTAGTCTGGGAGGAAGCATAGCATGACGGGCGAAAATATGCAATGAGGGTTGATGTGCGATATTTCACTGCATGTCCATGTGATATAACAAATAGCGGTTGCTTATATGCTAAAGGTGAGTGAGGTTTTGAAAGCAGAGAATCTTTGCAAGCCAAAAATCACATGATTCCAAGCGTAAGTTTGATGGTGGATTTCGAAATAGTCGGATTGAACGAAGGGCATTTTGAGATAACAACACCAAGGTTGAAGCGTGACATAGTGCGGTGATAAGCTTTTGATGGAGTGCACTGCTGCAGGGCTATCTTGGATATCCATGTAAGTGTTTATGCTGCGCAATCTAATGTTGCAAGCAGGTTGTGTGTCTCTCCCACGCCAGGTTTAGTTCAAAGTGTAATTGAGGAAGGAAATACAATCTTTACCGTGCAAAGTCTCAAGGTGATAGCATCCAAACGTTCGACCATAATATAAATGACCCCCACACTTTTCGGATCTGGAACGAACGTACCGCATGTTTGGGTTTAAGATCTTTGATAAAATCTATTAAATATATTGACCAATCTTTTGGCCATGAACGTAGGATAATGCGTTTAAAGACCTCATTTAGAGGAGCACAACTTTTCTGTTCAGGAATGTCCTCTAAAACTAGGCGAATACATAAACAATTTGCCGCAAGAATGATTTCGCATCCAATGAGGTATTAAGTTTCTTTCAACTATTCCTTTTGCCATTTTTAATCAACCGTTAATGATGGACTATTTTTATTCTGTTGGTTTTTTCATGACTTTCGATTACTTGATTTTGATATCTTCTTTAATTGTTTTGAAGAAACCTACTTGCGTTTTCGCTTGGTTTCGTCGAATTTTTAAGATTCAAACTGACTTTAGGATCTTTATAACCAGCATTTACATCGCTTTACAATTGGGCTTCGTTTTTATAGTAATTTTTTTTATTTAATTTTTTTTTATTTAATTTTTTTTTTTTTATTTTTATTTTTTTTTTATTTTTTTTTTTTGGAAAACACAACAACGGTTGCTTCGTCACGCTTCGCCCAAAATAATTCGTCATATAAAAAGATTCAAGTTAACCGTACAATGCTAACTTAACACTAGAACCATAAAAATAATAGAATAAAGAAGGTATTCCGCATCACACAGTTACACTCGCAGATTTTCCGGGTCCCATGACTGTTTTAGAGGGAAAATTATTATCATAGAAACTGAAAAAAATTTCTTAGGAAAGTTTCAAAAAAATATTTTTGACAAATTTTATCATATAAATCGCCTACATATATTTTGAATTTATGAATATTCTACAATTTTTGTTTGTTGAAAATCGTCCAGAAGATATTATTTCGGAACATATTTCCAAAAATTTGATATAATAAATAATATAAAATAATAATACTTTTGAATTTTCCCGGTATAGATTTAGATGGAGAACGCACCACAAAAATGTGTGAATTTTCTCCCAAAATGTTAAAGAAATTTAAATTAAAAAAAAACTGGTTCCCATTTTTTTCAAGATAAATTATTTGTAGAAATATCTCTAAGAAAACTTATTTTAATTTTGTCTTCAATTTCTTTGCTATAGTTTTCTTCCAAATTTTACAGTCAGATTATTTTTCAAAATATATTTTTAATAGCCATAATATTTTCTGCATTTTTTCATTTTCTAGAACCTTCCCTTTGAACAAAATAATTTAAGAAAATAAATGTATTGCTTTGTAACTAAATTTGATATTTTTTAGAATAGATGTATGTAAATGTTAGGTAACAACTAATCTAAAAATCTTTCCGTTTCTTCCAAAATTTCAGTAAGAAAATAAAAATAATGTATTTTTTTATTATTATTATATTTTGAAAAAGTATTTTCTTCGATTTTTTCATTGTCGTTTCGATAAAAAAAATTCTTCGCCGGCAATATTTTATGCAATTTTTTTGGAAAATCAATTTTGATACTATTTATTGCAAAGAAGCTAAATTGCCATGTTCGTAACTAATTCTCATAGACAACTGAAATTTTCGCTCAAGTCAAGGGCAAAAGAGATTAATTGAAATGAGATGCGGCTCATTCATTATTTCCAAATGAAATGGTCATAGGGATGATTGTCAGTTAAAATCTAGGTGTTTAATTTCTTCTCTATATTTTTCAAAATATTAAAACAACAATTTTTTCGATGTCTATTCCCGGCCGTTAGTATTTATTCGTTTCTATAGCTATTCACACCATTTTGTGGCGAACCAAATTTCCGACTATATAATTCAATATTGATAAATTTTCAAAAATTTAGCCAATCATTTCACACTATTTCATTACTCCTTACTTCAAAAATAACAATCACATACGTATGATTGATGCTAATTTCCCTGGTTTTCATGCAATAAAAAATACATAACATCGATTATATTCGATAGCCATCGATAGTGATGCTTGCGTTAAAAATGGTGTCAAATAGCAACTCGTGCTGAGGAAAAATTTGTTGCTCGTAAATCTAGCAATTACAAGAAATATTTATATGTATGCCAATTTACTATTTTGATGTGTCATTACTGTTAAATTTGAGGCATATATTGAGTGTGTATTGTTAAGATTGTAGTTCATAGAAGTATGCATTGTAAAAGCAATACAGAATTCAATTCAGCGGTAACAAAAAATATATTTTCATATTGTGCACTTGAAAATCGACGTATTTTGTGAAAATTGTACGAACCTTCCATGGATGGCTCTCAAGTTTGTTGCAGAAGAAATTATTATTTTTGCTTCCAAAAAGGGGAAAAGTCACGCGAAAAAACGCATTTTTAGGCTAAATAATCGGCTTCCGATGGCTAACCCTCCATTGCAAAACTCACTGAGCATTTTGGTGGCCAGGCAAATTTTAATTGCTATGTGTAGTGTAACTTACTGTGAGCTTAATTTCAAATTTCTGGGGTTTTGGCCCCAGTCATCTGGGTTCCATTTTGAAAACAAAAAAAAGTAGGACAATCCCATATCTCGGAAACCATGGCTCCCACGCAACCGTAATGTATGGCAAACTTGTGTATAATTAAATTGGCAGCAATTTGTGCATGCATTACTTTTCTGTCATTTCAATAATTAAAGATTTGCACGCCAAAAACCAGGTTGAAAAGGTGGGATCATCTTTCGAGCGCTACAACTTCTTTGTTTTCCTTTTTACCGTGTAAGATAACTTTTAGACAATTTTATCACAAGCCGTTTGCTGTATTGTTTGTTTTGAACACTGTACACTGGCGGGAGTTAGCCGCGAAGAGGAAAAAGTCACGTGAAAATTGCATTTTAAAGTCAAATGAACGGCTCGCGGGAACAAACCCCCTAGTCAGAAAACTTACCGAGCATTTTGGGGCCCCAAAACATTATCACTAAAGAAAATGTGCAAAATAGCAAGTAATGGTGCTGAAAGTGGTAGAAGTCTTATTAAAAAGTATTTTGCGACTATCATTTACTGTTAGATCAATTTTCTTCTGTTGGAAAACATCCTTTCGAAAATATTGTTGGTTTTTAAAACTTTTCTACGTGTGGCAGATACTCGACTCGCATTACTTTAGACGGATTGATCCATAGCTAAAACATTATATTGATGTAATTGAAAAGTTCTATGGAGTATTATCTCTTAAAGCGTTAAGTCTGTCCACTGTATCAATGACTATATATAAATATATGCAAGATCCTTTCAAATTGATTCGTGATGACAAATCAAACAGATGTAAAATTTTCAGTCATTTTTAACTTCCCAGTATATGGGAAGTTCTTGTAATCGCCTCGAAAATCGAAATTGAAATTTTCGACATATCTTTACGTTTTGAGGTCTTACTAGTATATTTTAAGTGTTTTTAGAAAGAAGTATGTATGCATGTGTGTGTGTGTATGTACGTACGTACGTACGTATGTGCGTTCGCGGACAGTTTTTCTACGAGCATAACTCACGTAAACAAAGTCATATCGACTTCGTTAAGGTGTCAATCGAAGCGTCTTTGCAATCTTAAGAGCTGATTAGTTTTTGGGACACTTCGGTCGGGGGGGTTTGCTGTTTTCACCCCTTGAAAGTCAACCCTGTCATGCGCTATATCTCGCGAACCAAACGTACGATTTGCTTCATCAAGGTGTCAATCGACGCGTATTAACATTTTCGTGATTCTATCACATTTTTAAAAATATTGTCGGAGCGGTTTTTTACTTTTTTGAAAAAAAGTGCAAAAAAATTGGAGTTTTTTTCAAAAACATCAAATTTTTAACTTTATTTTCAAGTCGCAGTAATCAATATTTAAAAAATTTATATACTCCAAACAGTTGTTGCAAAACACCGTCAAAGTTTTTTTTTCATGATTACAAAAAAAAATTAAATTAAAAATAAAAAATCATTAAAAGTCATCATGTCCTTCATGGTTATTTATGTCAATCATTATATCTCGAGAACCAAATATAATATTTGCATCATTAAGAAGTCAATCAACGCGTATTAACATTTTAATGATGTTTTTAGATTTTAAAAAAAATCTTTAAAACCATTTTTTTTAATTTAAAAAAAAATATTGAATATTAGTGTTTTTTTCATAAAAAAATTAATTAATAATTAATAAAATTAACATCGTGATAATAAATGTTTATAAAATTTATAAACTTTCATCAATTTCTGTAGAGACTAGCAAAATATTTTCTCATGATTTCAAAACAAATTGAATAAAAAATAAAAAATAAATTATTCAAAGTCACCATGGAAAAAGGGTTCATACGAATTTTTACACCTTAAATCTCTTATTCTAAAGACACTGTTGTAAAGTCAATCAAAGTTTATTATTATTTGCATAATTTGCGGAGATTTTTAATAGTCTTCACAGAACCGTGTTTTAACTTTAATAAAAAACTGCTTAAATTTTGAAAACCAATAAAAATCAAATCAAATTTGCAATTGTGATAATCAACGTTTTGAATGGTAAAATGTTTTGTAGTTAACACTTTTTAAAATCATATGCTTTGAAAAGCTTTCATCAAATAAAAAATTGTAGTTTATAGTAGATTCATTCTTTAGTAATCGTAAGATTTCAATTACTTCCTCCATCAGCATTTGTAAAACATTTTACTTTTTACATGCAATTGAACCTATTTTTGGCTGCATATTCAATGTTTCTCAAGACAAACAGAAAATTTAAAATACAAATCCAGTGGTTATGCCGAAGTGCTGGCAATTTTGACCGCAACTATTCAAAATGGCCATCACGCGACAAAATCTATTCTCTCTTCATTTTTACTAGCGCTTTTTTGTCCGTCAAGCATCGATATGAAAATAACAAATAACGTAGAAAAGGCTTTGTAACCTGTCCCCCCTCCGATTGATCCACGTGAATATTAAATCAAACCAATCCACGAAAATCTTTACGTAATCAATTGACGCTCGCGTAGATGTTACGATTAATATTAAGTCATTCCAATAACTTTTATGAGAGGTACATTTTTATTATTAAAAGTAGTAGTATTTCCATAATTATTATTGTGTTTAATATTTTTAATATTTATGTAAATATTACTTGGAAGTTGTACGTGTGGACCTCAAGGGTCGCACCCCACGGCTTGTTAAATTTTTTTAACTGGAAAAAAAAATTTTTAACGAGATTTTCCGTCATTTTGGCAGTTTTTTAAACTGGAAAACATTGATTTGTGATAGTCAAATGTATTTAGTAAATTCTCTACATATCTGCTGCCATGAGCTTGACGTGTCTGGATTTAATTTCGATTCAATTAGGTGTGGTGTTCTGAAATTTATATATGTTTTCAATTTTTTTTTTTTCGTCGTTGGGAGATGGAAATCTTCAAAAGATACCGAGTTGCTCCTGCTTCTCGGCATGTCGGATTTCTACCGACTAAAACCACCTCCGTTTCCTCCAAAAAATCTTTACTCCATAGTTCATTGCTTGCACTGTCCGTGTGCAATTATTTCCTGAAAGCTTGTTCATTTAAATAGTATTTCCCAGACGATGTATATCGGTATAAGGGATAGTACCAGTATCTCAAAAGTTTTATTCAGAGTTCAATATATCTAATTTTGTTTCACATTTGTAGCAGGAAAAAAAATATTAGCGTTCTTAAAAAAAAAGATATATATATATATATATATATATATATATATATATATATATATATAAAGGAAAAAGGAAAAAATAGAAAAAAGAAATAAAAAATTAAATTAAATTAAAATTTAAAAAAAAAAGAAAAAAATTAAAATTAAAAAAAAAATTGATAATAGAAAAAACATTACCGTTCTTAATTATTCAAATTGAATTTTCAGTAAATGTTTACGTAGCATGATTTTAAATGTCATTATGTTACGCGCTTCTTTTATTGTTTGAGGTAGCTTACTGTAAAAATTTGATGCGGTGTTAATCGGATCCATCCTCAGGCGCTCTGTCCTAGCAAATTTTATTAAAATTTCATTTGCGTTTCTCATATTGTAGTCGTTTTTTCTCCCATTTATGTCTAGTTTCGTTGTTTTCATTTGTTCAATGTGTAAATTTTTAAAAATGAATTTTCCTTTTACCATGTGAATCAGTCCGTCTACATTAAGTTCTTGTGCTGTTTTATATACTTCAGATGTAGCGGTCATCCTTTGCAAGTTATATATGGTTTTGTATGCTTTAGTTAGTAGTCGTGACATGCTCATGAGGTTATTTTTGGTAGTTTGGCTCCAAATTATAATCCCGTATGTAATTCTTGAAATTATGTATGCATTTTTAATTTGTATTTTATTTTTAATTGAGAAATAGCTGAAACGATGGAGCAAACCAACGATAGCTGCTATTTTTTTCCTCATATCATTTATATGCGGTGTCCACGCTAGTTTTTCATCAATTGTAAGTCCAAGGTACTTCATATGTTTAACTCTCTGAAGAGTTTTATTTTCTATTTTTATCAGTGGCTCAATATCAGTTTTATTTTTTTGTTTAAAGATAACGTATTTGGTTTTGTTCGTGTTTAATGTCAATTTGTTCCGTATGAGCCATTGGGAATATTTGTCTAAGTCATTGTTTATCTTTTGTTCTAAGTCAGTTTCATTTTTACCTGAGTAAATCAGTATCGTATCATCAGCGTACATCACAACTTTCCCGTCGATTCCTGAAGTCACCAAGTTGTTTGTATATAACAGGAAAAGAATCGGTCCTAGTATAGATCCCTGTGGTACGCCAATAGTAATCTGCGCTATTTCACTGTTAACGTTTCCAATTTCAGTCCTTTGAAGTCTTTCTGCCAGGTACGTACGCATAAGTTCTCTTGGCATACCAACAATTCCCAAGTTCTCAAGTTTACTTATCAGTATATCGTGCACTACCGTATCAAACGCCTTTTTTAGATCGATAAAAACTGCAGCAACGTAACTTCCCTGATCCAGTTGTGTATTGATATGTCTCATCACTTCTACAATCGCGTCTGTTGTTCCTTTACCTTCCTGAAACCCAAACTGGTTTCTATCTATAATCCTATTCTGCATTAAGTATTCTTTAATTCGTAAAGCTAATATTTTTTCTATGATTTTACTCAGTGAGTTTAATAATGTTATTGGTCGAAAATTATTTGGGTCAGTTTCCAGCCCTCCTTTAAATATGGGTATTACCTTGGCATTTTTTAGATAGTTCGGAAATTGTCCACTCTTGAAGCTTATATTTATTAGAGTAACCAGTATATCTGCAATATTCTCTTTGATTATTTTGATATCATCAACGCAGATACCATCAGGACCCGGCGCGGTGTGTTTTTTCAGAGAATCAATAACATCAATGACTTCTTTTCTAGATGTTAGCCTTAAGTGAAAAGAGCAGATGGGTGACACGCTTTGGCATGCTGAGTCGTTTTTAGGGAGTTCTGATACAATTTTCTGTCCTATTGATATGAAATGATTGTTTAATATATTTGAGATTTTTACTGGATCTTTGAAATTTTCGCCCATGAAATTTATTTCCTTTATATCCTGGTTTTTAGTAGTGTTTGTGTCTGCCTTTCTAAAAACTTTATCTACTAACTTCCAAAAATTTTGCTGATTGTTAGAACCTTCTTCAAGTTTTCTCGAATAGTAATTTTCCTTTGCATTTTTAATCGTATTGTTGCATTCGTTTTTTATAATTTGATAGTTCTTTTGTTTCAATATATTTGTTGGATCTTTTTTTAGTGCTTTAAAAGCTGTTCGCTTTTTTCTGGAAAAGTGGATTACTTTTCCAGTTATCCATGTGTCATTTCTCGTCCTTATAGGTTTAATTTTTGTGGCTAAAAATTTCGCTTGTAAAATTGGCTCAGCTAACTCCTGGAAGTTAATTGGTTTTCTACTTTCAATTAGCTGTTTTGTTATGCTTATGAATTTATCAGTTTGTATGTATGTAATATTCTTTTTTATTGGTTTAATTTTTTTATTAATTTTTGTTGTTATGGTTACTCGTATCAGTCGATGGTCTAGATACGGCCAGTCTTCAAATATATAAGTAGTATTGTTTTTAATTGACTGACTGTTTGTTGTTACATGGTCCAGTAGCGTTCCTGTAGTCAATCTGGTTGGCGTAGCAAGATTAAGTATTTCTGTACTGTTGGTTGTTAATGTGTCTAAGTAATTTTGATTTTGTGGGCTGTCGTCTAGGAGATTAATATTAGTATCTGCTATTGTAATTAGTGACTTGTGTGTCGAATAAACATAGTCCATATGGTCTATGAACTCAGAGAATTTTTCTGATGATTTATAAAATGTGCCTATTTTGAAATTTTTTATGTCTGTTTCTAGTTCTAATATAATTGTTGAAAAATTTATATTTTTGTATATTGTTTTAAAGTTTATACTCTTCCTAATATATATGGCTGTCCCGCCTCCTCGCTTTTCTGTTCTACAGTTATACACAGCGTTAAAACCTTTTATGTTATAATATTCGACTTCATTCTCGTAAAGCCATATTTCACAGAAAACCAACACGTCGACTTCTTTATGTTGTTCAGTATAAATTTCAATATCTTCAATTTTTCGGCGAATGCTTCTAAGGTTGGCATAGAGTACAATTAATTTGTTTGTCATTTCCATTTATATTTTGTTGTAGTTTATGTTCCTCCTAGATAGTTTAAGTCGTCTTATATATTCTGGGCATTCCAATGAGTCAGATGTGGCAACTGATGTGTATTTTTAAAAAATTCTTATCGATTACTAACAATAATATTCTTCAATGGAAGTTTTCATTTAAAACTAATCTTTATGTTCTTTATTGCAGGTAAACTATTGCTCTGTAATACAATGGGTAAGTCAATTTACAGATTTTATTCTTGCGTAAATAGTTGTGAAGGCATACTATTAGAAAAACCTCACATGACACTCAGAAATAAATTCGATCCATTTTCATCCACACTGAAATGCAATCAAGCAAAAGTGAAATTTTTACTATTTAATGTTCAACTATTGCAAAATCTGGAAAATCCAAAAAAGCACTTCGTAACATCTCCAATCCAACAATGCGCAAAGAAGAAATATTCGAACATTTTGTTAGGTGCATCATTCAAACAAAATACATTCAATCGTACATAATCGACTTTGAAATAAAAGTTTTATTTTCTGCAATCTTAAAGTAACAAATTTGATTTTCTTCGTTGCACGCTCCATCCGAAAAGTTGACTGAACTTGGTTGCGGTTTTCGGCCCGAATTAACCGACATACACGGCTGGAAACCGTCACACCGCGCAAGACAACTAACTACTCACGTCTTGAACGATTTGTTACAGTAAAAGATACAAAAAAAGTTTAAATAAAAGTAACTGAGGTTGTTGCATAAGTGAGTCAGTATGCCACAAAACGCTGAATACTTGTGGCTTTGCAAAGTTTAACATTTACGTATGTACTTTTACTTGAACGTAACCATCGTTAAGACCATTATCGACCAACACCCGAAAAAGTGTACTTTCAATAATTTGGAGGTATAGATGGATTGTGAAGATTATCATTTTCTGTCATATTGAGATTGTTTACCGGGGAAAACCCTTTGGGTTTTTTTGAATTTCTTAAAAAACATTTTGGATTGTGATAAGAAGTTCATTGGTGTCAGTTGTGATGATATTTGGGTTTTCTTCATTTAACTTTATTATTAGCTATGATCCATGTTGTATAACATCTAATTTCAAATGGTTCTCTTTTTATAATTCATCAGAATGATGGTATTACAGATTATTCTAAGTCATTTTGCTCGGCTGCTATTAAAAATTTTCTTACACCAAATATAAAAAATATATATTATTGTAAATTATAAAAAAAAACTCATGCTTATTCTGAGAAGTGAAAGAATCCTTGCTTGAAAATGATTTGTAAAGGTTTTTTTCTCTCGCAATATCCGTTTTAAAAAATGTTCGGTTATTTTCTTAAAGTTTTTTTGTGGAAAATAATTTACTTTACATAATTCTTTTGTCGTACAATGTTCTTTAAAATCATTTTGTATGTTCGCCAAAAGTTTTGTTTGGAAACAGTAGTATTTTAATTTAGGACTTCATTCGAAGAATTACTGTCTCGAATTCTTTTTATTGTGTTTCTAATTTATTTTTTGCGTAATTTATCACCGTAAATTAGCTTAACTTAAAATTTAGCAAGCCGCGAAGTGCGACCCTTGAGGTCCACACGGTCAACTTCCCAGTAGTATCTAGATAAACATTAAAAATATTAAACAAAATGATAATTTTAAAAATATTACTACTTTAAATAATAATAATGAGAGGTATTCATAGCAGCAACAGGAATGAGTTGATATTATTCATATTATCTACGGAAGGTATTTTTTAAACTTCCATCATTTAAGCAGTTTTTTTATTAACAATAAAACACTGTAAAAACTATTAAAAATCTGCTCAAATTATGCAAATATTATAAAACTTCGATTGAATTTACATCAATTTCCTTAGAATAAAAGATATAAATTAATGTCATTCGTATGAACCCTCAATACATAATAACTTTGAATGATTTTTTATTTTTTATTTAGTTTTTTTTTATAATCATGGATTATGGTTTTGCTGATTTCTCTTCAAAAACTGATAATAATGTATAAATTTTAAAAACATTTATTACTGTGCTGTGCAAATCAAGTTAAAAAATTATTTTTTATGAAAAAACCTTCAAACCCTAAAAGCCTAATTTTTTGCATTTTCTTTTATTAAATTAAAAAGCGGCTGAAACAATTTTTATGTAATGTTTAAAAAATTGCAGCAATGTTAATACACGTCTATTGACACCTTAATGATGCAAATATTATATCTGGTTCGTGAGATATAGTGAATGATAAAAATGACCTTGAAAATCATGATGACTTTTAATTATTTTTTATTTGTAATTTAATTTTTTACGTAATCATGAGAAAAAGTTTTGAAATTTTTTCTACAAAAATTGTTTGGAGTATATAAATTTTATAAACACTTATTACTATATTTCGCAAATCAGGTTATAAATTTATTGTTTATGAAAAAAAATCTAATTTTTTGCACTTTATTCTCTTAAATTAAAAAACGGCTTCAAAAGTTTTTATAAAAATTTGATAGATTCACGCAAATGTTAATACGCGTCGATTAACACCTTTACAATGCAAATCGTATGTTTGGTTCGTCAGATATAAAGCATGACAGAAATGGCCTTGAAGAACATGATGACTGTTAATGATTTTTTATTTTTTATTTGATTTTTTTTTGTAATCATGAGTAAAAAACTTGGATGTCATTTTCAATAAAACTGTTTGGAGTATATAAATTATATAAATATTGATTACTTGCACTTGTAAATAAGGTTAAAAATTTATTGTTTTTGAAAAAAACCGTTATTTTTTGCACTTTTTTTAAAAAAATTAAAAACGGCTCCAAGAATTTTTTTAAAAACTTGATAGAATCACGTAAATGTAAATACACGTCGATTGACACCTTATTCAAGAAAATCGAACGTTAGGTTCGCGATATATAACGCATGACAGAAATGACCTTCAAACGGGCAAAACAGCAAACCCCCCCGACTGAAGTTTCCCAAAAACTAATCAGCTCTTAAGATTGCAAAGATGCTTCGATTGACACCTCAACGAAGTTGATACGACTTTGTTTACGTGAGTTATCGTCGTAGAAAAAAGTGTCCACGAACGTACGTACGTACGTACATACATACACATACACACACACACACATACATCTCCCTTTCTAAAAACACTTTATATTTACTCTATAGACCTCAAAACGTAAAGAAATGTTGAAAATTTCAATTTCGATTTTCGAGGCGATTACAAGAACTTCCCATATACTGGGAAGTTAACTAGGAATTTCTAGCACTAGCCTTAAAACTATTGGATTCTGAAATCTTGTTAGAAATTTGACTATATTCGTGAACTTTTCGGAAATTTTGAATGCGCTGCTACTGCAAAAAAAGGTTATAGTGCCTTGAAGTCCGTTCGTATTCAGGCAGACATGCCAAATTTCAGTGCGATACATACTGTCTTTAGTTTTGTTTTGACAGCTGAATGTTGCTGACGTGTTTGGCATCATGTTGAGTATGAACAAAAACGACTTTCGTTCTCTCAAAAACCATTATTTTTTGAGAGGCAAAACGGCGAAGCAAAGAAAAGAAAGGTTGGATAAATATTATGGGGCTAATGCTCCGTCAGATTACACCGTCAAAAATTGGTTTCGAGAGTTTCGTTGTGGCCGCAACCCCACTACCGATCAAGTCCGCAGCGGCAGGCCCTCCAATGCGATTACAGAGGACAATGTCAAAAAAATACGTGAAATGGTGTTGGCTGACCAGATAGTGAAGGTGCGCAAGCTAGCAGATACCACAAAGATTAGTACTGAGCGCACACGGCAATTATTAGGCAATATTCTGCATATGAAAACGTTATCCTGCCGCAGCGGCACCCACCTGACCAAAACACGAACGCGAGCGCACTTCGAAAAAGTGTTTGGACTTGCTGATGCGGAATCAGGCGGACTTTTGGTGTCGATTGGTAAATGTTGTTGAAACCTGGATCCACTATTACACACCACAGAACAGAACAATGGACTGAAGCCGGCACGAGTGCTCCGAAGCGACCAAGCGAGGCTCGATGGGTCGGAAAGGTGATAGCGTCGGTTTTCTGGGATTGTCATGACATACTCTTCGTGGACTACCTCGAAAAAGGAAAAACCATCAACAGCGAATATTACTGTACACAATTGGAGCGATTGAAGGCCGAAATCGCTGCAAAACGGCCTCACATGAAGTGAAAAAAAAATTTGTTTTTGCAAGACAATGCGCCGGCACACAAGAGCATCGCAACCACGGCTAAAATCAATGACTTACGGCTCCAATTGCTGTCGCATCCACCGTATTCGATTTGGCTCCCTCGGACCATTATCTCTTTCCAAACCTTAAAAGATGGCTCATCAATAAAATATTCAGCTCACGCGAGGAAATCATCGATGCCGCAGAGTAGTATTTTGCAGACCTTCCGGAAAATTACTTTTCGGTTGGGATCAAGAAGTTGGAAAATCGCTGAAATAAGTGTATCGAGCTAAAAGGGGACTATGTTGAATAAAATAAAATAAAAACATTTAAAAAAAATTTCATTCCCAAGGAGGTTACTTAGGTAGGTTAGGTACAGATGGGTTAATAGACCCACCAAACAGAAATCTTCAACGTTCTACACTTCCATAGAAGATAGTCAAGCACGTAGAACAATAAGAAAATATCAAGAGAGAATACAACTAAAAAAATTAAATCCTTTTTTTCAGTGTAATCAATATTTTTTCGACCTACTTTTTTGGGGAGGGTTCTCTTTTGGTCGATTTTCAAAACGATTCGATCAAAGCCTTTTATGATCCACACTTGAAAAAAAAATCGTTCGGTTTATTTTTATGTCGGTATTTTTTCTTGCTACTGATAAGTTGTGAAAATGTTCGATAGGATTTTTTTCAATTGTATCGTTTACACAAAATTCTTTTCAATTGCGCATCAAACTGGTTAAAAAAAATTGTTTAAACCTCGGAGATTATACCGAGGCGAAGCATATTTTATATATTCTTTTCGATGCTTCAATACGTATTGATTGGGGAGTGATGCAAGCTGTTACTATCTCCTTGTTTCATATTTTCATCTTATGGTTTTCAATTGACCCATTGAGCTACCAACAAAAATGATTATTTAATTTTCGAAGTAAACCCATAAAGGGGTGATCAGTTAAATTACCCCGGGGGCATGTAAACATTCCATCGAATCATTTACTTCAGTTATCTTTTTAATCTGTATTCTCTCCGCACGTGGTTATTCGAGAATTTTTGGTCGGCATATTTACAGGAATATAATCTTCATATTATTTGCGTTAATTAATCGAAATGCAAAGTTTTTATTGCATCATTTCAATATAAAACGGTGAGAAGCGCATGGTGATTATTTTTGAAAAATGAATGAAAAAAGTTTAATGTTGGATTGGATTGTAGGGTTCTCGCCTCGATACGGTGTCATGTTGGATCGTTCCTTTGAAATGCTATTCCGATAATCAAAATGATTACGTTTCGTATTTTCTTATCAGCCGATTAACAATCACTATAATAACAACTTTTGTTTGTGTATTTAGCGTTGTGAATTGAATTCAAAATAATGCATTTTTATTGGCAGGCATAAAAGCTTAAATAACAATGAATTGTAAATAACACAACTATAAATAGCTTCATTTCAGAAAAAAATACGTGGTGATTAACTTTATCATATTGTCTTAAAGACTGATCGATAGAGTTATCCAAAATTTGCCATTCTTGCGAAACTTGTTGAAAACTGTTTAGTGCTTCCAATCCAATTCCCAAACCACTTCGCATAGTCATGGTCCAATTTTGATATTTTCCCTTTTTTCGATTCGTGCTGATTCCGTTTTTCACAAGAACCACTTTTCAATACTATCTAGAACTGAACTGAACTGTAAGCAATCTCCGTCATGGATATAAAGACGAATGCAATGTCAATGGAATGTGAATTGCATTTCATGTTTTATTTACACGTTACCACACATGCCACACTCCGGGGGATTTTATTACCACTCTCGTCCAGACTTGGATGAACCAAGTCACTCACGTTTAGTGGTGGCTGAATCTCGATGTATACTTGTAAGTCGTATGGCAGTAGCCAGTTTTCAGAGCTACTAATTCCTTCTAAATTAAGCGATATAGTTATTTTATGTGCATTCTGGTAATATACTGTCGTAAAACATAAAATCTTTAGTGTACACAAGACGCCGATGCAAGATGCTTGCCAGGAACCCACTCAACCCGTCTTCGCAGTCGTGTTGAAATAGAAATGAATCGGAATCGGAATTTTCGTAAAACTTACATATCTGAATATCATTTGGAAATTGGTTTGACAATCTGGTCAATTAAAAAATAATAGTGGGTGGGTGGAATATCTCAATTTGAGGTTATTATTGTGTGAGAATTATGTTTGGTAGTGAAAAACTAGTTTTCTTGATAAATTTAATCTTGCCCCAACATTGTAAACTTTAACCATAATATTCGCAATAAAAACCACGTTAATAATATAAATAAAAACAAATATTTTGTAAAAATAATTCTATGACAACACTTCAAAACAACAATAAAAGGAAACATCAAACATCCAAACAGGATGGCAAAAGATTTCAACATCGCTCTCAGGCGATCACTTTAGCAGTGCAGCCTGACAACTAGTGTACTTAAGGGGGAACACCACTGTAGAGGTAAAAAAAGTAATTTTTTGGGGAATTTTTTCTCAAAAAACAAACAACATATCGAAATTTGGTAAAAAGATCTATATTGTACAAGTATTTGACATCCTCTTTGATTTTTTTCAGAACTTTAAAAAAACAAAATGGCGGCTCCCTAGCAGTGGCGAGGCGTTCATATAAGCAGATTGCCATCGTCTTCCCTTTCCAAATGTGTTCCAAAAATGTCTAACACTTCAGTTTTATAGGTGAATAAAGTGTTTATTTACTTGCATGCATCACTGTAAACATGCACAATCGTTCCACTTGATCTCAGTTTTTATTCCATCATACTCCATTCTCTTCAATCTACACATACTCATAGTTCCGCAATAGCCAGCAAAGCGATTAACATTTTGTTGGAATTGCAGCTCGGTTTTCCTCAATAGGATATGGAAACAAATCAAGAAGCCGGTAGCGTTCCCGGCTTGCGAATCAGCTGTGAAAATTGATGCTAGAAAATCATCGAAAACTCCCAATTAGAAATACATACTGTTCCAATAGTCTACATGTCTATACCTTGATTGTTGTAGCAGGAAATTCACGTAAACTCTACTAGTAAGCTACAGAACGTGACAAGAGTTTATTAACTTCCCAGTATATGGGAAGTTCTTGTAAACGCCTCGAAAATCGAAATTGAAATTTTCAACTTTTCTTTACGTTTTGAGGTCAATAGAGTATATATAAAGTGTTTTTAGAAAGAAGTATGTATGTGTGTGTGTATGTACGTACGTACGTACGTACGTGCGTTCGTGGACAGTTTTTCCACGAGCATAACTCACGTAAACAAAGTCCGATCGACTTGGTTAAGGTGTCAATCGAAGCGTCTTTGCAATCTTAAGAGCTGATTAGTTTTTGGGATACTTCGGTCAGGGGGGTTTGCTGTTTTGACCCTTTGAAGGTCATTTCTGTCATGCGTTATATCTTGCGAACCAAACATACGATTTGCATGGTTTAAATGTCAATCGACGCGTATTAGCATTTGTGCTAATCTATCAAATTTTTTAAAAAATCGTTGGAGCCGTTTTTTAATTTAAGAAAAAAAGTGCAAAAAATTAGGTTTTTTTCATAAACAATAAATTTTTAACTTGATTTGCGAAATGTAGTAGACAACGTTTATAAAATTTACATACTCCAAGCAATGTCTGTAGAAACAACATCAAAACTTTTTCTCATGATTACGTAAAAAATTAAATAAAAAATAAAAAATCATTAAAAGTCATCATGATTTTCAAGGTCATTTCTTATCATTCACTATATCTCACGAACCAGATATAATATTTGCATCATTATGGTGTCAGTTGACGTGTATTAACATCTTTGTGAAGTTTTTAACATTATAAAAACTCGTTTCAGCCTTTTTTTAATTTAATAGAAGAAAATGCGAAAAATTATAGTTTTTTTCATACAAAATATTTTTTTAACTTGATTTGCACAGCACAGTGATACCAGTTTATAAAATTTATACATTCTTATCAGTTTTTGAAGAGACACCGGCAAAATTTTCTTTCATGATTATGGAAAAAAACTAAATAAAAAATAAAAAAAATCATTCAAAGTTATCATGTAAAGAGGGTTCATACGAATGCAATTACTTTATATCTTTTATTCTAAAAAAATGTTGTAAATTCAATCAAATGTTTAAAATATTTGCAAAATTTGAGCAGATTTTTAATAGTTTTTATAGTCTTTTAATTAAAAAAAAAGCTTAAATTTTGAAAACCAACAAAAATTTTCAAGACCAAAAAGGCCCCCTACCGATTGATCCGCGTGAATATTCAATCTGTCCTCATCGACCAAAAACCTTACGTAATCAATGAACCCTCCCGTAGATGATATGATTCATATTAACTCATTCCTTTTACTGCTATGAATACCTCTCATTGTTGTAATGTTGTTGATGTTTATGTAGATATTACTGGGAAGTTGACCGTGTGGACCTCAAGGGTCGCAATTCGCGGCTTGTTGTTATTTGATTGTTTTTGTGAAATTGTGAAAGTGGTAAAGTGTTATTTTCAACTTATTGCAGATTTTCTTGTGAGTGATTTTTTTAAATTTTAATATATCTTTAAATGTTGATTGCTGCCTTACAGATTTTTTGACGACAGAAGAAAATATCTTCAAACGAAATCAAATTCCTTAATTTCGTATTTGCTTAATATATATATTCCTTGCCAATAAGATCAAAAACGATACGCATAACATAAAAATATAAATATTTCATAACTGATCGTTATTTAAAATGTATGCAATAGAAAGAATGAAATTCTATATGCTCATAATATACTGCTTTGTCTGTTAAGGGTCCATGTATCTCAAATAGTAAGCGGCTTACCCACAGTAATTTTTCCACTGCTCCGCCACCGCCACTGCTCCCTAGCATTTCTCCAGAAATGCCTTATTTTTCCATGGCTTCACGGCCGGACCGTTTTCTCCTGAAATGTTAAGGTTATGGTTATGAAACAAATAATTGCCGATAAATCATAATAACAGCCAGAGAAGTACGTAGCATTTTTTTTAATTGATTTTTGATAAAATAGCGTCATTCTGAAAAAAATGTAAAAAAAAACATAAAAGAACACTTGAAAATTGTTCTTTACAATTGAAATGTGCAACATAAAAAAATCCTACGTACTTCCATGCAGACGCTAGTTTTGAACATATTGTAAAAACTTGAAGTAAAGCGAACAAAAATTGTTTGAGAAAAGAGTCGGGCCACTTTGAAAAACGTTGTTCCGAGGTAAACACGTTTCAAGTTTAAGTTATAGAAAAGTCATTAATAAATTTCCACTAAGTTCCACTAACAGAGCACGTGTACAGTTTTGAAAGATTTATATTTAAAATTGTTATAAATTTCAATACCAACAGCGCGAAGGGATACGCGCGGATTGCGCTCCGAAAGAGCAATGAGGGGAGCTACGCTAATTTAAAATTTCGAACACAGAGATGATTTCTATGATGATAAGGTATACTTTACAGCAACAACAAAAATTTTGATTTCTTGAAAATCCTACAGTGATTTTCCCCTTAATATAAAATATCACCACTACAAGTTCACATTCTGCCTTTATAAGCAGACGAAAATGCAAGGGAGTCAATCATCGCTTCACTCACTGGTATTAAAGCATCGTTTTTGGAACCTAGAATCTAGAAGCAAAAATTTGTTTATTGGCATAAGTTAATTTCTACGCTAGAGGTTCCACTGTAGGATTATTCAGGAACTTGACCAAACAAACAAATGTGCTACCACCGAATTGCATAACTTTCTCCTATATTCAACTACTTTTTTAGTATTTAAAACAGTAGTTAAACATAGGAGAAAGTTTTTTAAATACTAAAAAAGCAGTTAATTGTCAAATATATATATACATCGCACTGCCATTCACTGTTTTGCTGAAAATAATGCATTAATACTTAGTAAAATACGTTAGACACTGTAAAAATTATGTGTGAAAAATATTGATTCGAAAAATAGTCGCCAAATGAATTTTACAAAATGTCAAGTTGCAAAAAAAATCCAACAGTCCCGCGAAAGCCATTGACTAAATTTTCACTGAAAACCAAATGGTAGAAAAACATTCTATGTGATTCATTGATTATTATATAATTTTTGAGAAAAATTACTTTGAACAAAATGACAAAAGATATCTGTTGAAAATTTCACAAATAAATCAATCAATTACTCAACAATTTCTGGTAAAAAATAAATTATTTTGAAAATGTTCGCAAAAAAATAAAAAGTATGAACTTTTTTTTAAATTACGGAAAAAATTTAAATTCGGATGAAGCTTTCCTAAAAATACAATTGTATTACAAAAAAAAATCTTTTAAAGAAAATCAATTTATGGAGATAATGTTTAAAAAATGTGTCCCTAATTCCCAAAGTATATTTTTCCTATATGAAAAAGTCTTTTATGTTGCTAAGGCCGTTGAGGTGCGGTAGTAATCAATCGAATTTCTATTTGTAGCAGTTGAAAAGTCGACGAGATTGAAAATGCTGATTTTGGCAACTAAAATTCACAGAAATCAGTTCCAAAATCTTGTCAAAAATTACAACTTCTTCCTCATTTTCCCTTAGAGAAAACTTCCTAATCATTTACGCTACTGCAGTCGATCTTAAAACAAAATCTTTAGTGTAAAAATAATCAATGTCTTATTAAATAAAAAAAGTAATGAATAAATAACAAAAATTTTACTCAAAAGTGAGATTGGAGTCTATGAAGAAGGAGAAAAATCAATAAGAATCCATATAAGAAGAAAGGGAGAATCAGAATATCGAAAATTCTTAAGCATTTAATGAATGTTCCCTTAAGGGGGGAAATAGGGTTAGGACAGCGTTTTCTCAATGATTTTCATGATTTTTTTATAGTATAAAAAATTTATATAATTTATTGAAACTTTGAGAATATTTTATACATATCTTCAAGTATATACTATAATGACATATACATACTATAATTTTTGAAGAATTTCCTTGAAAAACACCAAAGATATTAGCCACCCGATATTACACGTCACAATCAGACTCAGCATTTTGCGTACATTCTGGAAGCCGCAATTCTCATAGGAAATCAAACGAGTTTGGAATTTACTTTTATTTTATGTCTCTTCTATATCAACCTAAATACTATAAAAAAAATAGAAAATTGAACTTTTTACAGGGGTGACGAAAGTAACTGCCAATTCACAAAACGATTGGTTGAATGCTTTTCAAACTAGCGTGTACGCAAGTTTAAAAAAAATCGTTTTGAGAAAAACGCGTTTGAAAAAATAGTAGCGCTTGGGGCCTGAAGGAGAGCTACTCACCTCAATGACAAAAGAAAGAGTCGGAATTTTTATTTAAAATTTTAGGAACATATTCTTCAACAGTTTCACTAACAATTTATGAAATGATAAAAATCGATTTTTTTTTAACCGTCTAATCCTATTTCCCCCCCTAATATCCTTCGCACAATATGTAAACTAAATATATTTTCTAAAAAAACCTGAATTTCTCTACTTTGAAAAAATAATGCACAAACTGGAAAAGCTATTGTTCTCTGACGTTTTCCCTTCGATTGTTTTTATTTTCATCCTTTGTGTCATGTGTAGAATGGTACGTTCTTGAAACCCATTGGAGCGAAACAGTAAAGCCGAAAAGATTATTTAAAAATTGGCTTCAATTTTCTAAAAAAAACTTCCGTACTTGTTGTACCTATAAACCTTTTTATTTTAACATTTCCACACATGTAAGTTTCCTTTAACATCTTGGAAGTATTTATAATCGTGGTCTTATTCCAAATTGTTGCTGATAGCAATTTAAATATAAAACAACCCAATCCTACGCTTGGATGACTTTTGTACCCAATAATCGCCACGCATTACAGAACCCAAACAGCAAATATTCAATGTCCTTGAGCAATGCTAAATATCTTAAACCCTAAGTGATTAGTTACACAGACTGCCCTCCATTATCACTTACTCAATACGTACCTACCATCACGAGGGCTAATTTTTTCCGAAATCGATTTCCTCATTAGCTACCATCAGGAGGAAATACATATTACACAATGTGTACATTAACTACAAGGTATTAATTGATAAAACAAATTTCCCGCCATAATCAAAGCACACAATAAATACCAATCTACAGATAGCCACCGTAAAAGGAAATTCAATCAGACAAGGTAAATCGGAATTTATTGTTCGTTCATATTTATCTTTGCGGTTTGCTCCCCATAAATTAAAAAAAGAGAATAAATTGAGCTCGCGATTGTCAACCGATTTCAAGTACGATTTTCCTACTCGACATTATCGAATATTTTCCGATTTTCTGATTGAACTGGTGCTGAAAGTTTTTCTCAGTTCTGGCTCGCGTTCGTCTGTACAAGAAATTGAATATCAATCACTTTGATCCATCATCATGGTAACGCGAAAATGATTCGCGCCTTTCATAGAAGAATCATCACCCACCACGGGTAACCAATTTGGCTGAAGTGCTAATTAATAGGCACAAAACCACCAAAGAAATATCTCACATTTCATAAATATTCCTTCAAGGAAATTTCCACGAATTTCATCGGTCACAGCTTGAACTTTCCGTGGAAAATGGGTCGAACGGAAATCATGGTACATATGCAGAGGGTGTGTCTTTTGAACCAACTGCGATAATGATGAATTTTGAGATTTAATTTTTTTGGCACTGCAAGGACTTTCACCCCGATTTCCGAATGAAATGCGTTTTACGAAAAGAAGGATGTTATTTTTAGGATTTCAATTTATGCCATATTGTATCTGAAAATGAGTTGAGTAGAAGATACATTGTTAGCACCTTTGTGTATTGCTAAAAATATATTTTTAGAGGTGTTGATTGAATTTGTCTGCTCCAAAAATAGATTGCGATGCGTAAATTAGCTCGTGTGGATTCTAATTATTAGAAAACTTGATTGTAAACGTGCGCTCGGTCAATGGAATAGTTTAGATTCATTATTTTCGCGCTGATGAAAATCGTAGATTCGTGACTAGTTATGGTTTCAGGCTGCGTCTGCTAACTCTATTAACACCAGTCGAAATTAGCCAAAGAATATCAATTTGTTCAATTGGCTGAGTTCTAATCCGGCTTATACAAGCGAAAAGCTGTGTTTTTTAGAAGAACTAGGTTTGATATTTTGTCAAGAGAAATTAATTAGTGTATTTCATCCAAAAATTGCAGAATACGATTGACCTAAATCTCAAAAATGGAATTTTGAAGCAAGCGCAAAGGATCGTTCGTGCATGTTCCTAAAACCTTTGAAATATTTATGAAGCTCGATAAAAATGTGAAATATCGTTCGATCCGTTTGAAAATTTCCGGTAATTTCTAAATAATAATAAAAATAAAGTAATTTCTAAATAATAATCTAAGAATGTTCTACTCATACTTTCGTTTTGCAATTCTGAACAAATCCATTACAAACATTATCAAAAAAGGTTTTTTGATGGTTTCTATCATAAATACATATTTTTATCATATGCATAATTACGTCATGCCATTCGCTTTCTATTTAATCCATTATCGCAGAAGCATTAATGCTAATAGCACTAAATTCCTCTTTCCTCTGAAACTCGCCACAAACCCAACGCTAATTCATCGTAAGTCTAAGTAAACTCCTTAAGTCGATATATCAAGTACCATGCAGTAACAATCGTAAAAAATATATCCTTAAATATGTATCCTAACATTCGGAACATTTCCATTTCATATAATTTCATTTGTGCGTGACAATAAAATCAATTTGATGGTATCACCCAACAACTCCGCACTCAAGGAGTTCAAGGATAACAACCATTGAGTCTGGGCACACGATAAAGAAAGATTAGCCTGACAACTTATTAGCGAAGGAACTACCCACCTTGTACGGCAACTATTTCCCGTGCCTTTGCTCCCCGCCATATTTATGATTGTGGCAATATTCGTGGGTGCCTTATTTAAATTGTGAAAAACTCGATCCTTGTGGTTTGAGTGGGAAAATCGATGTCACCAAATCCCATCAAAACTTTATGAGCTTCGAGCATGGTAAGTAGTTGTTAGTCAGCATGCATTTGGGTTGTGCTCGGTAGTTGGATTCAAGAAAATTAGCTGAACGTCTGACGTCATGCATGATTTTTTTTAATTTGTCTAAATGAGGATATTCAGGATAATGAGTGTCAATATGAAAGAAATATTTTCAATGGAAAGGAATGTATATTGCGATGGAAATAGATGCGAATAATGCGTGGTATGTGGCTCTGCTTTAAGGGGGTCTGTCAAAAATTGAAGGTACCTACTTTTTCAAAATATTGTTTTTTAAATATTTTTTATATAAAATCAAAAAAAATATTAAGATGAAATTTTGCGTATTTATTTTTATTAATTAAAGAATACAAAAAAAAGTTTTTTTTTAATTTTTTGGTATTTAGTCCATTTATTTTTTGAAAAACAAAAACGTCAAAAAACTTTGGTTGACTAATTTCAAACGCCTGGTTGCTCTGAAAACAAAATCAAAACGGGATATTACTAGGTATTCAACTCAGTATCGCATAAATAGTATAAAAGCTGTTGGCCAAAAAATAATAAAATTGCAGCTGTTTTTCGAAAAAAAAAATCGGTTTTTGAGGTTAAAAAATCATCTGAAAATCGGTTAATTCACAACCGATTTCTAAGATCGTAATTCATGTGATAGCCATATATGTATACTATAACATATAAAAACAAGCCGCGATGTGCGACCCTTGAGGTCCACACGGTCAACTTCCCAGTAATATCTACATAAACATCAAAAACATTAAACACAATAATAATTTTGAAAATAATACTACATTAAATAATAATAATGAGAGGTATTCATAGCAGTAACAGGAATGAGCTAATATTAATCATATCATCTACGGACGGGTCCATTGATTACGTAAGGTTCTTGGTCGATGGGGACAGATTGATTTGATTGAATGTTCACGCGGATCAATCGGTGGAGGCCTTTTCTACGTAATTTGTCATTTTCATATCGATGCTTGAAGGACAAAAGAGCGCTACCAAAAACGAATGCAGTTTTTGTTATTACTCCCACTGAAGAGATTTTGTCGCGCGATGGTCTGATAAATTCACGAAAATACGCGTCGATTGACACCTTAACGATGCAAATCGTATGTTTGGTTCGCGAGATATAACGCATGACAGACATGACCTGCAAAGGGGCAAAACAAACCCCCCCCCCAACGACTGAAGTTTCCAAAAAACTGATCAGCTCTTGAGATTACAAAGACGCTTCGATTGACACCTTAACAAAGTCTATACAACTTTGTTTACGTGAGTTATGCTCGTAGAAAAAAGTGTCCACGAACGTACGTACATACGTACACACATACATTTCTCTTTCAATAAAGACTTTAAATATACTATAGACCTCAAAACGTAAAGAAAAGTTGAAAATTTTAATTTCGATTTTCGAGGCGATTACAAGAACTTCCCATGTACTGGGAAGTTAAGGGGGGAAGTACCTTTAGACACTTCAAAAAATCGATTTTTTTTAAATTGTTTTAATCGATAGATATATCGCCTAAAAATATCATGTCAAAGTTTCAAAAGCTAATTCTCAAAATTGTGGAAGAGATGCATCCCGGAAGTGCCTGGCGCCGAGGTCTTTTTCTCTTGACCACAAACTTTGAACGGCCTTTTCTCGAAACCATGTTTTTTAACATTGCGTAAGTGATAATAAAAAAACTAGTGAATCGATTTTCATCATCTAGCATTCATTTTAAAGAGCATAAAAAACTGTTCTATATAGACCAAAGATTAAAAAAACAAATGATTTTGGGCCTATTTTTGACTGGAAATACAACGAAATTTTTCGTCAAAATCGTAATTTGTTTTTTTAGCCTGTTTTGAAGGGTTAATTTTCGAATTTCACAAATATTTTAGTCTATCTACTAGAAAAAACCTTCTCGAGTAAGAAAATGTTTGGTTTGTTGATTTCAGATGAAAATTGCAGCCAGCATCGCTTACGCAATTTACGACGTCAGCGACGACATGGCTTTCAAGATCCTTGAAAAATTTGTTAATTTTCAACTTTCACTTTTGTAGAATATGTGTTTTTTTCAACCTCAAACATCGCCTAAAATAAATATTATACTGATTTAATAAGAACTGTCCTCATTTCCCCACAAATCAGTTGCAAAAAAGACGTATTTTTTCGGCCTCTAAAGGTACTTCCCCCCTTAAAGGAAGCGGGCCTGGAGAGTAGAAAAGCCGTAAAGAAACCATTGATAACTGCGAAAAATCAAAAAGACTGATTTTGGCCTTTCAGCACAATGATTGGACAATGGAGCAGTAGAGAAATGTCCTTTGGACGGAAGAGTCGATATTTTTGGTTCGAACGAGTATTTGAGCTGTGTATAGTGCCGACGGTAAAGCAAGGCGGAGGAAGTGTTATGTTTTGGTGGCGGTAGGATTGATAATTTTAAAAAATAGGAGAAAATCTAAGAAAAGAAGGATACCTGGAGGCAATAAAAAATAATGCGATTCTCTCTGCACGCCGCATCGCTGTTTCAAAGAGATAACGACCCGAAGCACTCTTTTAAACTTTGTAGAATCTATTTTAACAACTTAGAAAACGAAAATGTATGCTAAAGGATGATCTGGTCGCCACAATAACCAGATCTTTTTCGAATAGAACTTTTGTGGGATGAAATGGATAGAAATGCAAGTAATCTTTGGGTAAGGTTGCAAGAAGTTTGGAATTCATTTTCTGAAGAAACACATGAAATTGATAGCAAGAATGCCACGAGTAAGCAATGCTGGGATACGTGCAAAAGGTGGTCACATCAATGAAAATTAATATGCAAATCTACTTGGGATTGATTTCAAATCTGTTCTCCTAAAATATATGACATGAACTTATTGACTAAAAATACTTATATCTATTCCAACACTGGCAGATCATATCAAGAAAAGTCCAACCCATAAAAATAGTGCAGCATTCCTTATGCTTTTTATTGTGCTGCACAACGAAAGCATTGAACTCATGTCACACATGCTTACTGCTGTCGAACTGATGTTATTACGCTTGCTGTAAAGATTGATATGTGAAGATGAAACTCAAGAATATGTAGAAATGCATCCAATGTTGAAACGGTTGAATGCACGCATTTTAAGTGCTCGAGCTTGGAATCTCAAAGTACAAATGATCTGTGGTAGACAATGTACGTTTAGGAGTAGACACTCAGAACTGGAAATAAATTTAATAAAACTGAAAAAAAATAATTCAATTAAACCGAAAAATATATTAACTGAAATTTGTTTGATAACAAAAAGAACTTCAGGAAACCATATGCAAACTACTTTGAACTCGATCCCAGATGTCTAGCCCAGTAGTTTATTATGAAGGATTCGTAAGCATACCTCTGAAGTTTTAGGAAACGAAATGCTACAATGTAACAAACCGATGAAAGATTTCCACTACAGTTGGAAAATCCAGTTGATCACGAGTGTAGGCCCAAGTATACTTACTCGTGGCAGCGAGACACATCTTGTCGAATGCCCAAGCCTTCAGGTGAACTTCTTATACTCGCATGCATGTTAATATGTTACCTATGTGAGCTCATGAGAGCTCTGCCCAGATGTTGATATAAAACCACAGTGAAATCTGCTTTCTGGACACCTTCCATAAGTGGACAGTTTCCTAGTTCCATGCATATACATGCACATACATTTATATATAAGTTAAGGACATAATAGTGCAACATTTCAAAAGTCTTCTGTTGAATTTTATTGAAAAAATATTGTGAATTGAGTCACTGACAGCAAATCTTTGTATACACCATAAAAAAAGTTGCTTTGTGGTGATCATCATAGTTCATTACTGGATCACCTGTTGACTAAAAACCATAAAGATTTAATTAGTTTATGAGTTTTTCGAGGTAAGAACATCAATGTTTTTTTTTTGATTTTTCAATTTTTAGAAGTGAAATAGACAAACTTTCGATTTTGCGAATCCCAAATTTTGACATATCTCCACGTTTTAAGGTCTCTAGAATCCAAATCCATCGTTTTTAGAGAGATGTCTGTGAGTGTGTATGTACGTTTGTGCGAATGTGCATATGTACGTATGTGCGTTCGGAATAATTTTTCGTCTCAATTATCTCAAGAACCAAAGATCGGATTGACGTGGAACTGGTTTTATTTGACGCGTAACTACATAACTTAGAACTGAATGACTTTTCAGCAAAACCGGTTGGGCCGTTTTTTATTTGGGATGAAAAAACTGAAAAAACGACTAACAATTGCTTAGTTTTAAACTGTTGATACGCACTATTAATTCGTACAGATACCAAATACCTTCATAATAATGTTGCTATTATTGTGCGTTTTAGAAAAATTGTGATCAAATTTGCAAAAAATGTTATTTCAAAAAAAAAAGATTAATTTATAAAATTCCAAACTTATATTATCAAGTTTGGGTGAATGGGAGTAGAGACGCTAATGCAGTTAATAATTGGATATTGTTATAAATAATTGTTAATAACAATCAAATAATATTATTGATATTGATTATTGATATTGTATATATAAAGTCAATTATAATTATTCAGTAACGATCAAACATTCTTAATAAGGAATGATTATTGTAAATAATAATTAAATACCCTCAATAATAGTTGTGGATTCCGAAGCCGAAATGAAGAACGAGGTTGAGGACGAAGTGAAGGACAAGAAGGATGACGAGGACGAAGAGGACGATGTTGCCGAGGCTTTGGTAGAGGATGACTAGGTGGTGGAGACGTCTTCCTCTACCAAAGTTTTTATGGTTAGATAAAAAATTGATAATTAATTAAAAATGATAAAAGTGATTATATTAATTTAGAATAATAATGTTTAATAATAGTAATTATTAATAATAGTAAATAATAATAAAATAAAATTATAGCTTTTTATTCATCCCACTGGGAAGTTAGTCGTGTGGCCCTCAAGGCTCGCACGTAGACCACATTATTTTTTGAGTTGCAGTGATCACCGACTTTGAAAAACCTAAATCTAAGATAAACGCATTTAAAAATTAATAATAGCAAAATTAATTAAAGCGCATATATTTAAAATGGCGTTGTCTGCATCAGGTGTGCTCCGATCAATCTGATATTTTAACTGCAACTGTACTATTGAATGAACAAATGAAAAAAAAAATGAAAATAAATAAAATTAAAATAAAAACCCTACCTGACGATGTTTGAAGAACGTAAACGTGAACAAAACAGATGCAGTCTTCGACATTAAATTCTACTATACTAGTTTATGCTTCTTTCAAAACTTACTAATAGTTAAATTAATCACCTACATCTGATGAAGACGAATCTTCTATAAAATCATCCCCTGGTCCCCTCACCCGCCCGGGTAGGTGAGGGAAATTCCACACTATGCTTTTCATTGATAATGGTGGGGAGAGGGTACAAAACGTCACAATGCCTGTCCAAAGTGTTAGCGCTATTTATATTACATTGGTCGTAAAAATGACATTCACCAACTTTTTTATATATATTTCTTTTATTGTTTTAATATTTTGCAAAAAAAATCTTCAATTTTTTTAATATTTTCGACTTTAAAACAAGTCTAAAACTCACTTTCCAGATCAATTTTACGGTTTCATATGATCTCTGGAAATAGGCAAAATAACCATTATTTTAGTGGGGAAACCCCCATAACTTCCTATGGGGCCGTGATCGGCGAAAACTTTTTGTGACATAGTAGTGGGTGAGCGTTACTGAGTAAGTCCTTCGATCTTATTTGAGTTCCTGGCGCAGTAATCGATAAATAAAGCACAGCATTTGATTAAGACCTATTAAAACTTTCACTTTTTTGTTTTTTGGACGATGAAAGATACCTCAAATTCGACTTCAATACGCTTCCAGGCCCTCAATTTTACAACTTGCTGCCAGGAGAAGACCTTCCGCAAGAAGAAAGATCAATTCAGTTCTAAAAGTTTGTGGTGCAAAAGCACTTGTTTGGCAGGCCATTTGCGAATACGGTAAAAAGAGCATCCTATTCTTGACAACAGGTACGATCATCTCGGAAATCAAATATATCAAGGAATGTCTTCAGAAACTTTCATTGCTGTTCGTAAAAAAAGCATAAGGCGCCATCCATATATTACGTAACACACAACGGGGGATGAGGGTATTTGAAAATTTTACTGAGTGTTACATGGAGGAAGGGGGCCTAGCAAATTGTTATGTAACAAATTTTAAAATTAGGTTAAATAAGTTGAAAATTATTTTTCTTCGTATTTTTTTTATTTTTTTATAATAAATGAAAAATAGAAAGTATTTTTGGTAAGAAGTATTTGCATTGTTTATATTTTGTGATTTAAATATTTAAAAGTTTTTGGGGTGAGGGTTTGATGAATTTGTTACGTAATAAGGGGGGGTTGAAAATGTTACTAAGTGTTACATGCGGGAGCGGGGTAGTTCAAAGTCACTAAAAAATGCGTTACGTAATACGAGGTGTGTTCAAAAAATAACGGGAATTTAAAAATTTCGCGGGTTTGCAGAGTCTAATTGTCAATTTTTTTTTAAATATGTTGGCAGACATGCCTCAGAACTATGATAGAATTTTCAACTGTATTCATTGCTTACTTTGTCTGTGGCAGCCACTAAGGTTAGACGTGTTTTTAAGAGCTCGGCGACTTTCGTTGAATTTTGAACAAAAACAGCGGCGAATGGAAGTTGCTCAGGAGTCACATTATGAAATCAACGACGATGCAGAATTATTGAAACGTGTAACAGGTGATGAAACATGGGTTTACGGATTTGACGTTGAAACTAAGGCTCAATCGTCTTAATGGAAGCATCCTGGCTCGCCAAGACCGAAAAAGGCTCAACAAGTGCGTTCGAACGTGAAGGTTATGCTTACTGTGTTCTTCGATTTTAATGGAATAGTCCATCATGAATTCTTGCCACAAGGTCAAACGATCAATAAGGAGTACTACCTACAAGTTTCACGCCGTGAAGCAATCCGAAAAAAACGCCCGCATTTGTGGAAAAACAATCCGTGGCTTTTGCACCACGATAATGCCCCTGCTCACACTTCGTTGCTTGTTCGTCAATTCTTGGCTAAAAACAATACTGTAATGATGCCGCAGCCTACATTTTCGCCAGACATGGCACCGTGTGACTTTTTCCTATTTCCAAAAATAAAGAGAACCTTAAAGAGGTGTCGTTTTGCAAGCATAGATGATATTAAAAGCACATCGCAATCCCAAAAATCGAGTTTGAGAAGTGTTTCGACGATTGGAAGAAGCGCTGGCACAAGTGCATAATATCGAATGGTAACTATTTTGAAGGCGCCAACATTAATATAGACAAATAAATAAATATTTTTTTCACAAAACGAAAATTCACGTTATTTTTTGAAAACACCTCGTATATGGATGACCCCTAACTTACCTTTAATATTTTGGCCTGATTTAGCTCCTGTCCATTAAATGAAAAATACGCTACAATGGTTCCAAAAACATCGTGTGAAATTTGTGGAAGCAGAGTTAAATCCATCAAATGTCCCAGAGCTTCGACCGATCGAACCATATTGGGCAACCGTTAAAGGAAAGTTGAAAAAGACCCAAACAAGCTGATGATGAGCTCCGTAAAGAATGGAATCCTACAAAATGTTAAGTTTTTTTGACTATTCGTCCTAAATAACTACGAGATAAATATTAGTTTTTTTTAATTCTTTGCAGTTTCATTCATCGAAATATTAGCGTTTTAGATAAGATAGGGCTTGTCTGTCCCAAAAGTCCTTTTGTGTTTGATTTGATTCGGTCAGCCTAGAAAATCATAAATCTAAGGCCAATACTGTTCCTTCAATGTAGCCATATCATCACAAAACACAATGGCGTAGTTAAAAATAAATTAACAGGCAGTTTTGCTAATAGATTAATACATATGTAATGCATTCTGTGCTGCTGTTTCATTTTCTGAGCATCTTTGAAGCAAATGTTATAGATTGAAACGCAAAATATCAATCTAGCTTGTCTGCAGACTGTTAAGCCAACAGCTACCAGAACACCTACTTTTCATCGAATGCAAGTGGGTGGGGGGCAGAAAAGCTCGTCGTCTCTACCCCATTTCAATTTAGCTGGGAAAATACTTTGCAGACAGACACCAACAACTCTACAAGTTTTCCACTTGCACACTCGCTCTGTGCTTTCACAATCGCCAAATGTGGGCGAAGTTGATAAAAGTCAGAGCCGACGCTTGAACCATTTCAGTTGAATTTACAGCTTGCCAAGAAGCGGAGATACTTCAAAAGAAAAGAATCTTCGAGTTTTTAAAGTCCTATCCAGCACAGTCAATATCATCAGTACTAATATTAAAAACGCCCAAAAGTGAAGTGTATTGGAAAAGTATTCTGAATTGAAAAGTGATTGAAATCGAATCATAAACAGTTTTATTAATCCGTGATTAAAAATCCGATTGTGCAGATTGAAATATTTTAAGAAACAAACAATCTACGTAAGAAAAAAGTGAAAATCTTGACTAACATTTTTTTTTGAATTGTATTGAACGAAGAAAAAAAAAGATTTGTTTTGATACAACGTTGAAGAGTTCAAAGAAAGTTTTGAGAAATATCTTAGTGTATAATAGATATTTGTATTTTTTCTCATTTAAATCGAGAAGAGTTTTTTGGTGCCTATCTATTTGTTGTTGGATTATAAAAAATATCGCACAGTAAGTATTGCATTTACAATTAGATTCTAAGTAGTAATTTTAATTTTTTGAATTGACAATATTATCTATAAAGGATAAAGCTGTTAAAAGGTCGTAGTTTTTAAGTATTTTAGGCAATAAGAAAAGACAAGGAGCAATGCCTAAATTGATCAAAAACACTTAATGTTTCGATTACAATCTTGCAGATATAAAGGCAAAATTCGGTAGTGTGTAAATATTTTGAAAATGATTGGTAGTAAGTTAACTTACACGTGCCGGCAAAAGGTCAAGACCACTTCGTCAACTAGTGGCTCTAGTCATAGTGCTTTAGTACTGTTGGAGCCCGATGAAGTGTGTATGGCTGAACTTAAACACAGTCACTTCCGCAATGGATTGTCTAAGATATTCGCATGTGAAGATCTCAAAGTATCGAAACCCATTGAAGCCGAGCACAAAAAATGCGAGTTAGTCATTGCTTTTGGCGCAGTCGGGCTATATGCTTGAACTACCTTCAAAACAATGAATAATGAAACTACGTAACACGCAATCAAGTCTTCCAGTGATTTTTTTCGCTATCCATCGCTAATTGGATTTTTTAACTCCCCTGTCCGATCTCTTAACTACTTTTCTTTTCGATTTTCGCACAGTGCCGATGCAGTTGGTCGTCTTATTAGAAAAAATCTCTCTTAAAAAATGTTTGAATAACCTTTAAAGTGTTACCCAACCGGGCAGGCATCATAAGTGCGCGCAGTTTTCTATGGCTTTTGAAAGATATTCAACAGATTGCTGCAAATTTCATTATTAGCTAGTTGGCGCATTAATTGCATGATGAATGAACGCCCGCCCGTTGATTTTCTGCAATCGGTTTTACAGTTGGATAAATAGATTTCTGCATTTGGGCGTTTCTCCCATCTAGCAGCTGTCCAAATAATCACCCCCACACAGTGTGTTCGATTATTGCAACCCAGAAATGTTTATTGTGCAAATGTGCATGCAACATATGAAACGCTTTGCAGATCCGAAAGAGGAAAAATTTCATAAAAGCTGGCATTTGATATTGCGCCGTTAGAGGTCAATATATAGATGATGGTGCCAGTTGAAATTCGGTCTCCAAAGAATGGTTGTGGATTCAAGAATTTCGTAAACATAATATAAAAAAATCCAAAACTTCGCAACTGTTCATCAATTGTTACCAATATGAATCAACATTGGTCTCATATCCACGAGTATCTAAAACAGGTCATACAAGAATTCTCACATGAAAAACAAACCATGAAAAGTATTTGTCTTTTGGAAAATTCCCACCATTAAATCGGGGAGTCTCCCATCCACGATACATGGTATCGTAATTAATAAACAAGTGAGCTCTAGTAATTTCTGAATCCAAAGGAAAAAACCGTAGTCTCATTCTGGCTTATCAGGGTTGTTTATTTTTTTCGTCTCTTTTACAGGCTTGTGCCATACAGTGCATTACACTGTACACATACATACACTATGTCTTATCAATCTTCTACAACGCATTGCATTTAAGCTATACAGACTACAATATCGGCTGGAATTTCATATGTACATTTCTCCTTGAATGAATTAGATTTTAGTCGTGGTATGACCCCTTTTTTTCTAGTAGTCACCAATTAAGCGAGCTGACAGACTGACCAAAAGGTTATCGGCCAGGGTATGCTGACTATCGTTCGAGAATAAATCATGAATGGGACGCAATAAATGTCGATGAGACAGTATTAATGCGTCGCGAACAATCGTTGATGATAATCTCAATATTGTAGAAGACATCGTACCACAAATGAATGACCCCAAGATCTTATGTTGATTATTCTATTGAAATTATCTCGAGTTGGTGTTACAAAGCCCTTCTTTCGTTGGGTAATTCCAACGAAAGTTGAACAATCCTGGGGTCATTTTTGGTCCGCCTCGTGTCGTCTAGTCGATTCAGCCTGGTTTGCATAAGCTGATCAACCATATCGTTATCACGCAGACAAAGCTTGTCTGAAAGGGGTTGAATATCAGTCGTAATAGATCATAGACAGACCTTACGTTTATCAGTGCAGTCAGATTAAACAAAAACTATCCACCCTCAAATTGTTTATTTGTTGAAACGAATAACTGGACTATCGAAGCTTACAAATCAATTGGTATGATATTAAAGCCAAGATCTTGTGCTACCCACAAACTGAAATTGGATCTATTGAAGATCCAATCTTCGCAACGTGTCTCAGTACGGAAAACCGTAAAATTGATCTAGTGATTTTTAGACTTTTTTGAAAGTCGATTTTTTTAAAATAATTAAAGATTTTATTTTAAAAAAAATGGAAAACAAATAAAAGAACTTAAAAAATAAAAAAAAATGAATGTCATTTTTACCGTAAATGTAATATAAACAGGGGTAACACTTTGGAGACATGTTTTGCACCCCCCTCAAGATGCCTCGGAAGTGTTACCGCTATTTATATTACATTTACGATAAAAATAACATTCATCAATTTTTTTATGATTTTTCGAATTTTTTATTTATTTATTTTATTTTTTATAAAAAAAAATTTAATTTTTAAAAAAAATCAACTTCCAGAAAATCTAAAAATCACTTCCTAGATCAATTTTACGGTTTCATATGATCTCTGGAAATAGGCAAAATAATCATTTTTTAGGGGGGGACCCCCATAACTTTTCATGGAGCCGTAACCGCCCCGAACTTTTCATGCCATAGTAGTAGGAAAACCCCCCTCTTTCGATTCCCCTACTCCCGCTCCCTTCGGGAATTGTGGCCATAATCTTAAACTTTACCAAACTTTCATCAGTGAAGAAGTTCAAAACTATTTTGGCTGCCTGGCTATTGAATAGTTTATAGATTCTTTTCTCGGATACCCTCGTTAGATACTAAAGAGAGCTTATGTTTCCCACTGAAAGATTTTTGCAGACTGAAATAATGACCCGGCACTTGTACCTACTTTCTTTTTGCATCCATCCGTAAACCAAACTATGGATCATTCTAGTTCGAAGGGCAGTGTTGTCACAAAAATCAATTCAACGATTTGTTAGCACCTTCTCAATCCGAGATATAAGTCTAAAATCGTAAGAAACCATGACCCATCTAATAAGCAAGCTTCGTCATCCATATAGCCTTCTCCAAGAAAAAAAACCCGTACATTATACAACCTATAATCAAATGTCATTAGTTCTTTTTCTTTCTTTCTTGAAATCATCCATAATTGTTTTCAAATTTGTCAAATCACAAAAGTAATAATAAATACAGAAAACTTGCTGACAAATAGTCTTGACAATGGAAATACCAACACAATTGGATATCTAAGATTAGCTTGGTTGGCGTTGCCGTTTTTTTTCCAATCCAAAGAAATCACAGCGCTATTCACTGGAGTATCTAACGATCGTAATGCAACTTTTTCTTTGAAATGATTATTAGAACTTAATTATGCCGTAATTAGATTCAATTGAATCGTGCAATTCCCTTGAACATGAACATGATCTTTTACAGCTTCTCAGACGTTTGTACTAAATTAAATTAGAATGAGTCAAGTGAATTGATGCCATTTGAAATATCAAAAGTGTGTCAATGAATTTTCCCAATAGTTTGGATCCAACAAATATAATAAAATTCATCATTCCAATGTCAATGTTTTAAAGACGAAATTCAGAATGTGTGGAAACATCGGTTAGCAGCACTAATTCAGTTGATCCTCTTAGTTTTCAATTTTTAGAGCCAAACAACGCAATTTCTCTATACCAAAATCAATGAACATTTGTAAGCAGATAAAATTACATTATAATAATATATCTAATCATTTTTTATTTTAAAAAAATTCTCACCAATATATATTTCTAATATTTTCTCTTCCCTGAAGTAATAAATAACAAAATGTTCGACGTTTTATTTTTCTGGTCTAGTGGTTATCATCATCATTGCCATAATTGCATCGATAGTCGTTTCTCTTTGTTTTCCCTCCACTAATACTTTTCAATTTTTCAATTAAGGTAATCTAAAAGTTGTCGTTGATGTGTTTCCAATGAAACTCTACGACTTAAATAATGTTTTGTACTTGAAAATTATTGAGAGAAAAAAGTTCAAATTAACATGAATTTCGTGTTGGTAATTCTGTCTGTTGGAGAATAAGTAAAAACAAAATGGATGGAAATCATAAAAATGGCGCTGTTATATAAAGTTGAAGTCAGAAACTGAACAGCATCTAGTCGAACAAATCATTTCTACATCCGTAGAAAATTGTATTGTTTGAATAATAATTGCATTTGTCTGTTATACAACACAATTCGAATAAAAATGATTCATCAAATAAGAGCGAGTTGAATAAGAAGCTGATTACCTCTGAAGACAAATCTGTATTATGCAGCGCAACTAGTATAAGCATATCAGTTCCTTTTTATCCTGAACAATTCAATAAACGATAACACATCGTCAATCAAATCGTTAATTTTCTCCTGAAAATTATTGTATGCCCAGGAACATAATGTTCAATAACGATAAAGTTTATTCTCTAAAATGTTACTCTCGTGTGACACTTTTAAATCTTTCGATTTACAAAAAAAAATAGTTTTACGTGGTAAAGTAATTTTCTCGTATAGTGATTAAAGTCTACAATGAATTTCTATCCCTTTCCTGCCTTTCGACTAGATACGAGAAGAGGTCAAAAAGTTCGCGGATTGGCAGTGAAGGAGGTCAAAATAAAACGTGAAACTATTTTCCCTTTTCAAAGTATTCTCCATTTTTCAAATCTATCGAAAAGCTTATAAATACCATCGAAAAAAAAACGATTTGCCTTTGCTGTCAAAATAGACCGAAATTGCTGATTTCACTTCATTATTGTCGTTAAATCACTGCTTTTGTTAATTTTTCTATTCTTTGATAGCATCCTAAAATTTTCCTAGTAATTTCTAGGTAAAGCGTAATAGGTCCTCGTTATGGTGACACTACGTTCTTTGTAATCGACCAATAGGATACCTACTGTATCCCAAATTTTTCCGGTCGATTGTGAGACTGTAAATTTGTTGGAAGGAGGTTTGCTTTTGTATACCACTGCATCCACTCCTGCTTTAACTCGGGTTCATAATGGTCTCGTTACCAGTTACAATTCGGGCCACAATATCCTTTTTCTGCTCTCCATAGTGATCCAAAAACTCGTGAGATCAATCGACGCGCTCTTATGTTTGATATGCTCTCAGGATACTCAGAATCCGTCTTGCACTAAATTTTGTCATCCAAAGATATTGATGTAGGATATTTAAAATAGTAGATTCTGATACTCTAACAATTGCTGAATACTGCCTTTTTTACAAACGGGCGTCTTCCAATACAAGCTTTTCTACTGTTTTGATGATTTCCTGCTTGGCCGTCCAGGTTGACGGTCGTCTTTAATCGAGTCCTTTCCTTGCTTGAAAAGGAATGCCTTGTTTGACCGTTGATCACTCAGAACTAAATGACTCGATTAGGTTCAAGTTGCAGTATTATACTGAAAATGGGTCATTTAATTAGTAACTACCTAAAAAAGTATACACCCTCCCCCCCAACTTTCACTCCGCGAACTTTTTGACCTCTCCTTGTAAAATAAAGTTGTTCTTTCATGGTGAACACTACAAGTGAAGCAGACAGACACACTGTAACAAGCGGAAGATAAAGAATGTGATCAGGAAATGTGATCGCAGTCGTACCAACTCTTACGACGCAAAACACAGCATGACAATCATGACTTTCTCTCGTATCATTTAGCTCGCAAAATTTCGAGGATTTCTCACGTCATTTACCTTATATTGAGTCATATTGCATATACCATGATCGCTGATGCTGTAAAATTCCTTTCAAAGTAGTCAAAAAAATTAAGCAAACTACAAAGTTTTGTAAAGAGTGACATATGTCACGCCTAGTACTTATACACGTTAGGCGCCAAAAAATTTAAATTTCATTTTTGGTGCATTTTCAAACTATATTTAACAAATTAACAATGAATGCATCCTGTTTTATTTTCATATTATGCCAAAAATTTCTCTTATTAATTTCACAAAAAAAAATTAAATTAAATTTAAAAAAATATAAACATATTAAACGAAATCAATATCAAAGTTCAACCACTTGTTCGTCTTTATCATGGGCTAAAAATAAAATCAATCACAATCCGGTCAATAAACATATTCGAAATGCCATGGTAAATTCATGTTAATTTACAGTAGACAATCGTCTTTCACGAAAGGTGAATAAAATTCAACCTGTTATTTGAAGGTCCTTTTTTGAACTTTTTTTGTCGTAATAATGGAAATTAATTTTACTGTCATGGTTTTTTTGAAATTTTTATGTAAATTTTGGTTAAACATATGGCATTTTGTATTTAATGAAATTCAAGTGATTATATCCAATCATCACCCGCATTGCAATTCAATTTATAAAAAAATGAAACCAAATATAGGTTAAGACTTTCTATTAATTTCTTCAAAATAACATTTAGATAAAATACACATATTATATAGAAGTGCATGGTTTTAAACTATCAAAATTAAATCACACTTCCTCTTTCTTTTCCATGTTCAGTTACAAAATCGAATCGTGCCAACACAATTTATTACATCGGCAACTTTTCAATTTCATTTCACCTTCATATTTCCGTTTTCATTGCAAAAATTTATATAAATCCAACAATTTTATACATAATATACTTAATAAAGTGCAATCACATTTTGTTTCAAGAGCAAACTGCTTATTGCAAAGCATTTTTTTGGCGCGCATACTTCGTTTAAATATTCATACATATGTGTTTTTGTATATATAAGAGGAGGGAAATAAGTATTAAACAATACCTAGCAAATGTTACCATGTATATCTCATTCACGTACGTAATACATAATTTTTTTTTGTTTAGCTCGTAACCGTATGGCGACTGACAATTTACATATTGCAAACATTAATTATACAAACATCTGAATAAAGCATGTCTTAATTAGATAGCATGCGTAGATTCGAGTTATTGCTTTGTATTGAAACCGCGACAACGACATGGGAAAAAACTAAGAGAAATCAACATGTATTCAACAAATTTTCGCATTGACGATGATGCATCACGCATGATGCCAGTGAATAACTAGACAGATTAAACGAGGGTTTTCCATCAAAAAGGGGATTTTCTTGGTGGATTTTTTTGCGAAACAATGCCAAATAAATATGTTGTGTTTCTCAAGGATTTCGTGGAATATTAACTTGACATTCACAAACATCTTCTATTGAGTTTTCCTCTTTCCTTCTTTTGGAAAATGCGTTTAAATATTCGTTATTCTGCATTAACAGTGCAAATTCCATTCGATTACGAAAATGTTAAAGAAGTGAGTATGGTTTCTATAAAATGATATAACTCCCTTCATTTGAGGATCTTATACATACTTCGAATATAAATGATTCAGTACTTATAGCTTTGATCCAGGTTGGCCTTCATTCAAATCAATAATATTTGCATAATTTCGATGACACCACTTCTTCACGCCCGGTTCCTTAATAAAGTTAAAAATCCATAAAAATGTCCTTCATGCATTTTCCTTGATTATCTCAACTTTGAACCCATCGTCTCGTCATTACAATTCAGAAAATCGATACATGCTTGGCGCCAGATAATCATCCTTCAATGTCTTATAATACATTGCTTTGATGTCTGCCCTCTACCAAGAGATTTCCGCCCCCTTGTGTACATGATGCAATAATGGTTTCGTGTCCAACATAATTCCTTTTTCACTCTAAATACCATGGATAACCAACTTTCCAGCTTTTCGACGACCACGAAACGGCGGCGACACCTTGTCGTCACGCATTCTTCTTCGTCTCGAAACTATTGTTATACAAGGTATTCTACATTTTTCCTGCTACTTCTTCGTTTACTTCACCATCACATGTCACAACGGTATTGAGTCTCATTTGGTCAAAGTCCGATTTTATGTACATATGTCTCTTCATAGTTAATCCATGCGTGTACGCAAAATATCCAATTACACGGTGCTGTAAATCAGGTCAAAGTCATCACTAACTGAATTCTTTGTGCCTATAAAGTCGGTTGAGTCTATGAAATTATTTTTTAAGGTGGGTCGCTAGGAGGATCATCGAAAAAAATTAAGAGACAGACAATAATTGAAAACCTAATGCCAAGAAACTTCAACCTAATCTATATTTCAAGTAGCTAAGATGAGGCTCAAACTAGAGAGTATTGAATTTTGACGCCACAGCATTGGCAGCATTATAATTTGAAGCCGAAAATGTGAATGGTCCATGTTCATAATCCATGTTCAATCTAGATTATCAAATACAGTTCTCTGCCTTCGAAGAACCATTTAAGGGGGGATGTTCAGATGCGAATTATTTTTGGATTCTTAGAACTCAATGGTAATTTATTGGAAATCCAAATAAAAAGAGAGTATTACGTTAAAGTTTTCAAATATCCTGATGGTCATAATATTTCTTGATCAGATAAATTAACATTTAAAGTGGGCGTCAAGTTTCAATATTGAAATTACAAAGACTAGTATTATGTATTTAATTCAACCGTAATATCCAATTTATAATAAAGTCTAACTACGCTTAACATAAAACCAAAATGTTGACATACTTTCTCTCGTTCTATAAACAAGCTTTAACCACACCCTCAATAATAACAGACATATAGTCATTTTCTATCAAAATTAGCTAAGCTGACTAATCCCATAAAATCTCAGAGACCTCGCAATACACATCGAAGCTTAGCAGACATCTCGAGTAAAGTTCAGATAAATGTTGTCGCACTTGATTCCGATGAAAAAGCTTTAGATACAAGATACAACATTGCTCATCAATTTGCAGATTTTTTCTAAAATGCTAGGCTTGAATACAGGCGTAGAATGTTGAGAATTGGACGAGCTTAGAAGAGAAGTTTGTCTGATGCACTTCAATTTAATTGATTGCATTTATTTTACCGTGTCTGTTGCCTCTTTTTATTAAAATTTTTGTGAAATCTTTGATATTTGTCGGGAATGTGTTGACTTTTTTGTGTAACCAAAAAAAAACTATGTAGGATGAGATGGATCATGTTGAAGAAATCTCTTATGTTTTCAACATAATATTTGGTTGCGCATGTTAAAAGTTTTTAAAGTAGATTTACACATAAAATTATATGAAAAATGTTCTCACTCATGAAAAATTGATCGTTGTTTTTACCACCTTCATCGTAATATTATTAGTTCCTGGAATTAACGTGCTTTCCCCGAAATTAATCATTAAAACACGGGCTCCTTAAGCCAGGGTTACGAAATTAGCTCGCACCAAAACCCCCATAAACGTACCGGTCAGTAACCCATAACTTATGTTATGAGTACTGCTTTTCCGAGTATGGGTTCCAGATCTCATCCAAAGCTTGTCTGGACTCCTTCAGAATCCCTGGTCAGGATTTAGAGCTATCAGCATCCTTGCCGCTTTTTGGGTAACGTCGTAAACGCAACAGCACGCCAATGCATTACAGAAGGGTTGCCGGAAAAATCCGGTCCCAAACTGTATTAGAAATGAAAGTATCCGCTTTTGGGTATCAACCACAGCCGCCAAGTTTCAATCTCCACAGGTTCCTCACCGACACCGGCAGAGACAAGTCCCTGGGGCCCGGATCCCTTGATACCAGTACCACCACCCTGGTGATGTTTCGAGGAAGCACAGACACAACCTCTTCAATTGAGCCCCATTGCAAAGCTCCGGATTGATCGCCGTGTTTTCGGGCTTATCATCATTTATACATATGCCACCTTATTTTTCGTCACACCTTCAGTCAGCATCCTGTTGTAAGGATGTTGTTCTGAGGATCGGTCAGAATCCCTCCACCTTTACATTGGCTTGGGACAGTTCTCATGAGGAAAGCGGAGCTATCATCGTAATATGTAAAAACTCAAAGAACTCAAAAAGAAGAAGACTCAGATGAACTAAGGTACAGAGTGCTTTCAAAATATATATACGCCTTACAGTTTTCAACGTTCTAAGTTACAAATTAAAGAAAAATTTTTTTGGAAGAAATCATCAACACCAGAATCTTCTTAAGATGTATAATAAAATATAGTTAATCTCATTTTTCCACTTGAAGAATATTTTTAAAAAAAATCGGAGCTTGCAAAACTGATCGAAAAATGACGAATAACAGTCATACTTGCAAAATTTCAAGCAAATCGATGCATAGCTGCTGATAATATTGGTTGAAAACAAAGTTTTGTCATCAAATTTAACTTCATTTATAATGGTATAGTCCGAATAAAAAATTCTCTCATTCGTGGTGTCATAAAATTTATTAAGCCCAAATCAGGTTCTTGTCTAGGCAACAATTTTGATGGTAGAAAAAAAAACTTCTTTCTACAAGAATACTTAGTTTTGATAGCAAAATAACTGCTGCCTTGTCCCGAAACCTATTGATTGACAATATTGTTGGTTATGATTTTTTTGGCTCAAATTTCTTCGGAAAAAAATCAATATGGCTATGTAAAACATTTTAGACTTTTTTGATCTACAAAAATTGTTGGAGTTTTTCTACAGATGTGTTTCCATTCAAAGACTTTCTCTAACGATGACTATGAGAAATATGGTACGCACATTTTCTAAAGGACAGTGATTAACTTTCTCTTTGCTATTAATAGAACAGTTCTTAGACAGTGTTTTTCCGGGCATATAGTTTTAGTTTATATCGAGCCATCGTACATTACGTTTCAAAATTCATTTATATTCTACATTTTTATACACGCATTTGTCTGCTGTGATTTATTTATACTTCAAACCAAAGTTCTTTTTTAATACACGCGAGTATTGAATATTTGAAATAATAATTCCAACAGGTTATGGGCCCAGTGTTAATAGTGTAGAAATAAAGACAATCTAAAGACAGTGTAGTGAAGTTAAGTTCAATATTGACTTTTTGGCATCGCATACATTTTTACAAAAATGGCAGATTTCTTTAAAGCTGCTGTGCAAAGGCTGAATGGTAAAAATTATGCTACTTGGAGCCAAAAAATGGAAATGTTCTTAATTCGCGAAGATTTGTGGGATGTAATAAGTGATGATCCTAAAACTGACAATGAATGGATAAAGCGTGATAATAAAGCTCGTGCAACGATCATTCTTTTTATCGAGGATAATCAACTTTTGCACGTAAAAGGTGCTTTGTCAGCTAAGGATGTTTGGAAAAGGCTCAAGGGTCACTATAAAAAGTCTACTCTATCAGGCGTGATTCACTTATACAAGCGAATCTTTAAGTTGAGTATGGCCGAAAGTGGTGATATGGAAACTCACATCACCGATTTGCTGACGCTAATCGATGAACTCGCGGAACTCGGCGAGACCCTAAAGGAAAAGTTGCAGATAGCTTTACTTTTGAGTAGTGTGCCCGACACATACAGTCCGTTGATAAATAGTCTCGAATGCAGAAGCGAAAGTGAATTGACGATGCAATTCGTAAAGGATAGGCTATTGCAGGAATACAGGAGACGGCAAGAGAACAAAGGAGCTTCTGCGCCAAGTGACGAATCTGCGTTACATACAATGTATAAGAATACAATTAAAGGAAAAGGGCAAAAATCATGTTATTTTTGCAAGTCAGTTGGTCATTTTAAACAGGAATGTGAAAAGTACAAAAGATGGCTAGCAAAAAAGGCAAATAAAAGTTCGGAAAAAGCAAATCTAGTTTCAGAGTGTCCCAATTCAGATTTAGCTTTTATGGTTAAAGAAAGCTCATGTTTAAGCGTCGATACTAAAAGGCAAGATACCGATGTGTGGCTTATTGACTCAGGAGCTACAAGTCATATGTGCAATAAGTTGCAGTTATTCACGGAGTTAAACTGTAATGTAAAGTTACACGTGCAGCTTGCAGAGATCGGTAAAAGCAGTGAAGTGCATGGTATAGGTACGGTTCAAATAAAGAGTGTTGTCGACGAAAAGGAAATGAGCCTTAAAGTGGAAAATGTGTTGTTCGTGCCTACTCTCGATTCTAATCTGCTTTCGGTTAAGAAACTCACCAAAGATAACTTTTCTCTTTTGTTTGAAAAACATAGCTGCAAAATCTTTAAAAACAAAGAGATAGTGGCCGTTGGGCATATTGCAGAGAACACTCGAGGACTATTTGGGTTACAGATGTTTTCTGAAAAAGTGTGTAATGTAACGAGTTTCAAAGAACATAACGAGAACTGTCAACACATGTGGCACAGACGTTTCGGGCATCGTGACGAACATGCAACCGCTAAATTATTGAATAGTGACCTAGCAACCGGTATAAAGATTAAAGACTGCGGCATAAGTGAAACGTGTGAAAGCTGCATTAAGGGAAAAATGACAAGGTTTCCTTTTTCAAAGGAAGCAGAGCACAGAGCTCAAGCGGTGCTAGATTTACTGCATACAGATGTCTGCGGACCAATGCAGACAAAAAGTTTAAGTAATAAGCGTTACATTATTACGATCATCGACGACTACTCTCGCTTCACATACGTTCAATTTTTGGAACAAAAGTGTGAAGCAACTGGTTTCATCAAGCAGTTCGTCGAAACTTGCAAGACGCAATTTCAAAAGACGCCAAAATGCATAAGGTCAGATCGAGGAAGGGAGTACGTAAACAACGAACTTCGAAAATTTCTGCAAAGTAATGGTATATTATTTCAATATACAACTGCATATACACCGCAGCAAAATGGAGTTGCAGAAAGGAAAAATCGATCACTGCTGGAAATGGCGAGATGTATGATTGCGGATGCAAATCTTTCTAAAGACTATTGGGCAGAAGCAGTCAATACGGCAAACTTTTTGCAAAATCGATTACCATCTAAGGCTGTAAAAAGTACATCGTATGAACTATGGCATGATGAAAAGCCCAATGTTGAAAATTTGCAGATCTTCGGTAGTGACGCCTATGTTAAAGTACCAGATCAACAGCGGCGGAAGCTCGACGACAAAGCAGAAAAATATACGTTTGTGGGCTATTCCAGTGAATCGAAAGCTTATCGCTTAATTGATCAACAAACAGGCCGCATCAAGATTGGTCGTGATGTGATTTTTCTTGAAAAAAGGGTTAGATCTTCAGACGTCATCGAACAAGACGACAATACAGAAATTATCGTGCCCGATATTAATGAACAAGGTAATTTGACGAATATTATATCCAATGTTGAGTTTGACATAGATAATACGGAACCGAAGCCTCCGAGAGTACCACCTGTGCAAGAGCAAAGGCGATCAACTAGAGAAACCAAAGGCGTACCTCCAGACATAACTGCCAGTGTAAACATTTTGAGCCAGTTCAATAAAAATCAGGTAGAAGCTGCTTGGACTGAGGCAAAAAGGATTCTCAAGTATTTGAAGGGTACCATCGATTACGAATTGATACTCGGCAATAATCAAGGTGACTACGAATTATTCGGATATGCAGATGCCGATTGGGCGGAAAATACCATCGATAGAAAATCAAACAGTGGATACGTGTTTAGATTTTTGAATGCGACTGTATCATGGGGCTGCCGCAAGCAGACGTGTGTGTCATTGTCATCCACGGAAGCAGAGTACATCGCACTTGGAGAAGCGTGTCAAGAAGGCATATGGATACGTACCTTGCTTCAAGATTTTCTCCCAAAAAATCTAGAAGCAACAACAATCTACGAAGACAACCAAAGTTGCTTAAAAATGCTAAGCAATAAAAAGTTCAGCAATCGGACTAAGCATATAGCGACCAGATTTCATCTGATTCGAGATTTAAAAGATAAGGGCCATTTTAATTTCGAATACTGTCAGACGGATGAAATGCTTGCAGATATGCTCACCAAACCTTTGGGCAAAGTAAAGTTGCAGAAATTTGTAGCAGAATGCGGCTTGTTAATTCAATGAAGTGCTCATCGTCATCGAGGAAGGGTGTTGGAGTTTTTCTACAGATGTGTTTCCATTCAAAGACTTTCTCTAACGATGACTATGAGAAATATGGTACGCACATTTTCTAAAGGACAGTGATTAACTTTCTCTTTGCTATTAATAGAACAGTTCTTAGACAGTGTTTTTCCGGGCATATAGTTTTAGTTTATATCGAGCCATCGTACATTACGTTTCAAAATTCATTTATATTCTACATTTTTATACACGCATTTGTCTGCTGTGATTTATTTATACTTCAAACCAAAGTTCTTTTTTAATACACGCGAGTATTGAATATTTGAAATAATAATTCCAACAAAAATTATTTTTACTACGAAAAGAAAAATTCGGGAAAATGTCCCCCGACCAGAAAAATTACTTTTGATTCAAAAAAAGCTGTTTTTAATTTCAACTTCATGCAATTCGCTCTATATTTGCTAAAAAAAATTATGAACTGCGAAATTTACTGGAATTAAAGTAAATTATAATAGAACTTCAAATCATTAATTTTGCAAGCCAAAGTTGATTGATAGGAATAAAAACAAGTTAACTATCATCATCAATGGTGCATCAACCCAAAGTCCTACTAATAAAAAAACACTCGTACGTGCATGTTACATAACTTTTCACGACATTCAAATTTAAGAAGAATCTGAATCAGAGTATCTTAACATATTGCTTAGTGTTAAAGAAGTCTTCAAATATGTAGCTCTCAACTTATTGAATATAAAATCTTAATTAGAGTGTTTTTCGAAACAATTTTAAGTTTATTAGCCACTAGAAAGCGTCACAGGACGATTTACGAACAGTCCGATTCATAGTAATTTTATTAGTTATCAGGAAATGATTCGCTATTCACATACAATTTAAATCACACTAAAGATTTTAATGTGATATTTATTGTGAATTTCAAACCGTCATATGGGGTTTTCACATTGCGTTGCCATATATGAAATAATTAGCATTTCAATGAATTTCTAGACAGCTTAGCTTCATAGACGGGGACTTTCACAAAAAACTGGTTTGTATTTAAGCTGGGGAAAAAAGAAATCTACGTGAATTGATGTATTCTAAAGGTTCTTTCAGTGAAGTATTTATAATCTGAGTTCCCAGAAATTAAAATACCTGTGAAAAGTTATATCATCAATCACAAAGTTCGTTTTGGCAAATTAATTCAACTTTCAAGAATGTCTGCATTGGACCGCTCTCAAAAACTTTGCTTGATTTTGACCCCACTTTAATTTAAACATGCTTTTCCTAGGATTTTCGCGAAAACTTTCGACATTTGTGACGAAGATATTTGGAAGAAGTTAAGTTCATAGCACCCTCCCACATTTCTATTGAAAGTTTATCTTTGTATCTGTTCATCTGCTCATTTCAATCTCGTTGTTGTTCAGTTCGGACGCCAACCGGAAATAACAACAAATCACATTATACGCACATATTGTGATACCTGTGACCTCAGAGGATGTTTCGTAATTAGTCATATGATTTCTATATATATTTAAAAACAACACGCGAAGGAATGTCTTTGGCACAGCCGAAAAGTATCTTTTTAACAAAAGAGCGATTGTCACAAGATGTAGCGCCCCCAAGACGGTGTTGAATGAAAGATGTCGTTAAATTTAGTTAGTGAAATTTTTGAGGTGGTTTTCTTTCGGGATATTTTTGGAAAGTAATTTAAAATGCTGCAAAGACAATAAATAAATGGATAAAATGAATAAATACTCTATTTTTGGTAAATTACTGGCCTACTAATTGAAGCTATTTTATTTTTACCAGACTTAAGCGACCATCATGCCACGATGAATATTTCAAAAGATTTCATGCGATTCAAATTTATTTTCGTTATATTTCAACGACAAAATTAATATCGGGGTTTTAGATGTCTTTGTGAATATCATTGCGATGTTAGCATAAATAAACTATTGTACTTGAAGTATAACATTTCCATCAAGGAGCCATAAACTAACAATGGTGGTGGGTAGAAAAGATACAAAGATTGATAAATTGCGTGTCGTTTGTTAACGTGGTGCTTCATGCGTAGTCAATATCGATTCGAATGGATATTTATGGAATTTCACCTTATCAAATATGTAGATGTCCATACAATGCGTTCATAACCGTGAAAAGAAAGCGTCGAATGTCAAGGTTCTATGAATTGAACACCTAGACCCTTCCTTATCCTACTTCCATGTGGAACCTTTAATCGTGTCGGGCAAACTATCTTTTGACTATAGTAGAAAAACGGGCGAATAATCGCGTGTTGAGTCCAATCATAAATTATTCTCGAAAGGAAGCTTAATTCCAACTCAATTCATAACAATTATAATCCATAGATCATCTTCCAAATGTTAATTCGAATGTAATATACACGAAGTGCTGTGTTTTTTGTTTGCTCACCTCATAATGTAATGTATTTGTAATGTAATTGTAATTGTTTGATTTAGGAGTTAATTTTTATGCAATAAATTGCTGGCATGGTAATCAATCATTCAAATAGCATTACTTACTTGTCATAAAAATTAACAGTTAATGGTAATACAATTAGGTGGAGTAACAATATTGCATTTTTACTGCGTTGTCAAATTTTCAGAAAACTTTAAAAGTACTACACTACAATTTATTTGGCAAAAAATTGAAATATTTTTTTATAAATATTACAAATACAATTGATACGAAAACGAATCAAAATTTTATAGGTATCGTTCATTCGAAGGTCAATTAAAATTTGAACTAACCAAAAAAAATATGCTTCACCCAGCAATCCTGATAAAATCCAGCATTAAATCATAAAATTAACGTCACGAAAGAAAAAGCCCCATTTAAATATGCAAAATCATTTAACAACAAGACAAGCGGACTTGAATATTGACGTCATACTTCAAAGGATAGCAAAACAAAAAATCTCAATTATATACATAAAAAAGGTGTGACCTGATTTTTCTAGAAAACGTTTCCTTTTTTTATGAACAGAAAATAACGATGATTTGACGTCAAGCCTGAATATAACCTTCCAAAGGATCTAAGAATATATTAAATAAATTCAATTTTATATTTAGATAATTCCTTTCGAAATATCGTTGTTCCTCACTTTGGTCGTGCTGCGAAAAAAAATCGATAAAGCATGAAAAATGAAATTTCATAGCTCACGGCCGAGTGGATTTTTGCTGGCATATGAAAAGCTTCAATTGTTCAACGTAAATCCTGTCTACACGTTTTTAGTCCTTTTCAAGTGGGCTATAAAGTGTCTTGTCCTTGTCCTTTTAGCAATGCCGGTGGTATCCATTCAACGTTCGTTGACGTAAGGAAATACTATTGAAAAGCGTATGGCTTGAAGCTGAAAAGGAAGAATTTATATGCCATGAAACAAGAGAAATGGAAAAGTAAAAGACCGTAAAAGAATGAGGGAAAGGATATTGAGTTGTTAAATTTTAAGATAAATTCAAATAGAATGCAAGACGAATACAAATTGCATCTGAATTAAAGATAAACCCTTCGTAAAGCGGAAAATCAAAAATCGATATGGAAAAACGTAGTCTACCATATTCATATTAATATGTCTACTAATTGAAACCTTCAGCCACATAAATTTGTAGGTCACCATATCGTCGGCTTTTAAAATTTCAAATCCATTAATCAATCAATATTTTTTTCTGATAATATTTTTGTGTTTATCAAACATTCCGCCTTAAATTCTTCTTTTTTTACAAGTATATAAATACATAGAGCAACGATAAATATTTAATGTATAGTCCAAAGTTTTTTAGGCTAAACATTCTGCGAGTATTTGTTTGATCCATGTAACGAGAACAAGGCTTAACCGTCAGAAAGAAATACATGTGTGCCATTTTTAAAGCTCATTTGTTATCAGTGGATATATATAAATACATATTTTCGATAAGAGATGCAATAAATTAATTGTCGTTTATAAATACAATAACTGTGTCGCTGATATCTAAGAGTATTGCTCAAAAAATGAGGGTATTTTAGGAGATTTTTCATTTTAATGGGCGTTTGGAGAGTATTACGTGGTAAAATATAACTGTGCTGTTTTATTCAAGGTATTTTCTACACTTTTTCTCAAAGAAAGATCTCTCCTACATCCTATACGACATATTTTGGAAAGTCATTTACTCCCGTCTTTGTTGCTATTTAGGTTATCAGAAAATGAATCGATAATTGCAGCTTTTCCTTTCAACTAGGCACACTTGACTTAAGGGGGAACACCACTGTAGAGGTAAAAAAGAAGTCAATTTTTGGGGATTTGTTTCTCAAAAACCAAACAACATATCGAAGTTTGATAAAAAGATCTATATTGTACAAGTATTTGACATCCTCTTTGATTTTTTTCAGAACTTTAAAAACAACAAAATGGCGGCTCCCTAGCATTTCTCCAGAAATGCCTTATTTTTTCATGGCTTCGCGGTCGGACCATTTTCTCCTGAAATTTTAAGATTGTAGTTATCAAACAAATAATTGCCGATAAAGCATAATAACAGCCAGATGAATACGTAGGATTTTTGTTAAAAATTGATTTTTGACAAAATGGCGTCATTTTGAAAAAACACGGAAAAAACGATCGAAAATTGTTAACAACAAATGGAATATGCAACATTTAAAAAAAACCTACGTACTTCCATGCAGATACTAGTTTTGAACATATTTTAAAAATTTCAAGTAAATCGAGCAAAAATTGTTTGAAAAAAGAGTTCGGCCAGTTTAAAAAATGTTGTTCCGAGATAAACGCGTTTAAAGTTTAAGTTATAGAAAAATGATTAATAAATTTGATATACCTCTAGTCTGCGAAATACGTACTTCAGCGTTTTCTGCTAAGGTGCAACTAACAGAGCACGTGTACAGTTTTAAGAAATTTGTATTTAAAATTGTTCTAAATTTCAATACCAAGAGCGCGCGGGGATACGCGCTAATTTAAAATTTCGAACACTTACAGATTTTTCCACTATATGAAACTTTGCTACATGATTTCTATGATGATAAGGTATACTTGAGAGCAGCAAAAAAAAAATTCATTTATTGAAATTCCTACAGTGGTGTTCCCCCTTAAAACATACTGTAGCTGCTCTGAGTTCTGAAGGCATAAACTCGCATGTACCATCACCGACAACTAAAAAAATATTTATTGTAACTATTCAATCTACATACGAACTTATAGTTAAACGTATTGAAAATAAACACTACTTTTTCGGAAATAAATACTTTTATTTCAAGATTATTAAAAAGTCGTGTTGTTGCTTTTCACCAAAATATTTTGTATTTCCTCAAATACGTATTTCGGTTGCTACTTGCAACCTTCTTCAGTGTTTTGTACACGACTCCTTCTTGAGACACCACCAAAAGACGCTCAAAACACCCAAATGCTTTTACTTAAAAAAACCTTTATTTGATCTGCCTTCAAAAACGATTAACTGAATAAATGTTAATTTTTCTATTTCTGTATGTTATTTTAATGTGATTTATTTTATCTACTGATTCACGCATTTATCGAGCTGTTTATGCCTTTCTATGTTTTGTTTTGTTTAACAATTTATCATCGAAAGATGACATACTGTTTGATGTAACATTATTTTATTCCATACAAATCACATATAATTGTGACTGCTTTCAATCTTCCTGTTCTCCTGATTGATCGATGCAAATTGACGTATCGTATGCGTCATTTGTCATTTGTAATTCTTGATGCGCTTCCGATTGCAGCACCTCTTGCAGCCTAACGTTAAAGTATTTTGAAACAAGACTGCTGCAACATGTACTATTTGACGCCACCTAGCGTATTATTGGGAAGCAAAGATATGGCGGCAAAGTTCAATTAAAACAGTGCCAATTGAAGAAACAACTACCGAACTATTTCTTATTAGAATTGATTGTCAAAGTATGTACAAATTGTTCAAATCATGTCAAAATCATTCACTTTAATTAATACATATAAATTAATCATTTGAATACTCTCATATGACACTAAAAGCCACTAAAATTTCACAGTGACACAAAAGACCCGATCATTGTCCGGGAAGTATCTGAAAATTGGATAAAAAATCGAATCAATTGGCAATAGCTTCCATCTAATCAACCATCAATTGAAAGCAATCTAAAGAAGCGAATCGTCTGCCCGAGCATGCATCACAATACCATCATTCCAGTCTTTCACAAGACTGAGACGAATGAAACTCTTTCTAGTTTGTACTGCGTCTCAGTGCTTTATCGATCAATTTATAACTGATAACTACCGGTTTCCTCTGGACTTGATCTTCAAACAGTTGCGAAGATACATGTAGAAATATTACTTACAGTCAAGATATAACATATATAACAATACATATAAAATCTTACTTGGATCTTTTGTTCGCCTCCAGCAAAATGCTGAAGAAAACGCATTTTAAGTATGTAGCGTGTATCATCCATTTAAATAGGATCTCATGTCAATTAAAAATCTTAAAAAGAAATACAAGATCCAGCTAAGTGCTACAAATTGATATGGACGACGGTGGCACTCGTCCGTTGAACAAGCGAAATTTTGTAAAAGGAAATTGTCCATTTCCATTCGAATCGAATCGAATAAAATGAAACTGACTTCAATTGAATCGTAATGATGAAAATTTATTCGGGAAAAACATCCGCAATTTAATTTATTGCGACCTCAAACGGAACTCTTAAATGTGAATCAATTTCTTCAGAAGTCTTATCATATTATTTTTTTAGTATTTTAACTCACTCATGTTATAGCAGAAGGCGCCAACTTAAGTTGATTTTTGATATCAGCAACACATCATGGACACATAAGTACGTGAAATGAAACACCTTCGTATTTAATCTCGACGCCAACTATTTACGTTCTTAATATGATTATTCATTTATGTCTATTTGAATTCGTCACACGCTCCGACAGTTTTTTTTTGGAAATCTTTCAACAGTATTTGTTGTAGGATTTAATTTGGAGTTCGGCTCTTCCTATTGACCTTAAATTCATATAAAATCTTTTGTTCTGTTCATTTTTATCTGCAAATCGAAATATCTTTACGGAATCGGATATGAAGGATAATTGGAGACTTCTCAGAGTGTTAGGATGAATTAATCTTATTGCAGATAACGTTCCAAATATTTTGAGGTAGAAAAAAATTAGTGTTCAAGGCTAAAAAAGGATAATATACTGAAAAATGCTGATTGCCAAAAAAATTGAAATGGAAATCTCAAAAGAAGTATTTTTAATAAAACTAATACATTTTATCTTTGAAACACATTTCATTTTATTAATTGATAAATTAAGAAACAGCTACCCCTTTAAATACAACCATTTCTTTACTGATTGTCGCCAAAAAGCTGCGCAACATAAATCTACAAAGAGCTATAAAAATATCTGTCGTACTTCGTCATATAATTCAGACAACTGAGACAGATTGTAGGTTGTTTTTAATTTCATTAAAAAAATCTTATCATCAGCAACGAGACTTTTTAGGTCGAGCTTGACTTTCCTATAGAGAGTGAAAAAAAATATTATGGTCAACTCTTTTTGAATCGTTTCGAAATGGAATTTCCGTCAATATGGTCGGTTAAAGTGAAGGGGAAACTGGAATTCAAACAAAAAAAAAGAAATACTTTCCTAGGAAAAGTAGTCATAATATTTGATTAGATAAAGTTACTATAGTTTGCTGGAATTTACAGACGTAATAAAAAAATTCTTAGATGGTGCAGTAGTCGTAGGTGATTTTCTAATTAAATAAGAGGGTGTAAAATGTCGGGCTTATCTTTATAATATAAAAGCGATACAGATTATAAGCAAAATCATGAATGATACATTTGATACCAATAGGCGTTTGAAGATTATCACAAAATAAAATCGTACCTATAAACAAATGGTAAAATTATTATACGCTCTAAAAAGTTTTAACTAAATGCAGTCGTGTAAGCGACACTACTTTTACTTTTGTGAAAATAATGGACCAAAATGACTTTCGTATTTAGATTAAACATTGCTTTTTGCCGAAAAATACCGTCCAAATACACGAATGGCGTGAAAAGTATTACAGTGCTGTGAATAATTATAGACTCAACTATATTTTTGAGTTTCTCATGAAAACAGGAAATTATTTCAAATAAATGTTGATTTTATTGGATAATATACCTTTAAGAAAATGTAGTAGGGTTGAAAGGTTAATTATATTCCTTTCGAAAATAAAATAAAAAAATAATATAAAAACTTGCTGTAAGATCTGTGAAAAAGTATAAACTCAGTGTAATGTTTGACAAGTTTTTCATTCAATACTTAGTCGATTTGCCCTTATTTGTGATTACATCTAACAATCGGCTCGAAACGCTATTAACAAGACTATTTAATACGCTATCTGATATCACGTTCCAGTCTACCATTGTTCTTTCCTTCAGTTCTGCTAAATTTTCAATGGATGACTTCTCCTGGTCGTAGACTTTCCTCGCTAAGATGCCCCACAAATTTTCTATGGGGTTCATGACGCTGGCCATGGTAATAATTGGATTCCCTAATCCTGAAACCACTTTTTGTGAAGGCAGCCGTATGGATGGGTGCATTATCCTGCTGAAAAATAATGTTTTTGTCTTACGCTAGCGTCACAAAAGGCAGTAAAAGATCCTCTAGTAACTCCTGATATCAGACAGCATTAAACCTAACATTGACGAAGGCTATTTCGCTCCTAGCATGTTTTTTGAAAGCTGCCCAAATCATCACAGAATCACCTCCCTGTGCTCTTCTTGTCATGATTCTTCTATCTTTTCGTAAATTGTGCCGGTAGTAGTTAAATCCATCTGGTCCATCGAGATTGAACTTCTTATCGTCGCTGAAGATCACATGACCTCCAAATGGTTCCTTTTTGGATAAATTTTTCGGCGAATTTCAAAGTTTCGTCAATTCGGATTTTTGCAACCGGATCACATTGCAATTTTAACCCGCTAACAATTTTCGATGACACAGGAGCTTCTGTGCTCGATAGTTTTCTTAAAACTGCGCGTTTCATACTAGGCGAATATTTTCGAAGACGTCCAGATGACTTCTTTTCCCCGCAATTCTCGATACCAAGCTTCAAACAAAATTTTAACTAGACTCCGCGATCGTTTAATTTCACTCGCGATTTTCACTATCAATAATTTTATGTTTTTCAATATCACTTAGTTTTTTTCACGGGGCATTCTAGGGATCGACAAAATTTCAAAACACTCAAAAAATACACTTGCACGTCTTCACAGTGTTAAAATGCTACATAAAAACTGAAATCCACGTTAGAAACACTCTTGACAAACTTAGAACAGCAACTGAGTTTATAATTATTCACAGCTGAAAAAGGACATTTTTGGGATTTTTACCTTGTACTTAGGATTTCCGGGGAATCTCAAAATAACATATTCATGCAAAAAATTCATTTCCTAGATATGCTTTGGAAAAAATTCGAAAAATATGTTTGAGTCTATAATTATTCACAACAGTTTTATTTTAAAGCCTTCCGAGAATTTTACTGGTTGGAAGGTTATCTAAAGGACCGTTTGAGTAAATGTGTCGCTGTTAAAGGAAACTTCGATGCAAATTAAAACAGATTATTGACAAATATTATCTTAGTCCCGATACTTTTCAAAACATATTGTGTGTATCACCTAGTTTCCTTTTATATCCAAGAAATACACTTCCTTTATTGTAAGACTCTGACTGCAATAGCGTAACAAATATGCTTCGATTCGTTTAAATGTTAACCGGTTGTTTTTGAATCGATTCTTTACTAGAATAGTGATAAGTGTATGTGTATGATCTCAAAGGTTTTATTGGATATTTTACACTTGTATAAACAATCCTGAAATATGTTAACAATTTATGTTGTAACCATGAAATAAAATTTTTCAAATAAAACTAAATACAGAGCCTCATCGCAGAACCAGCCCCTACCTCCCACACAAAATCATATAAAAAGCATAAAATAACACGAATATCTTAATATCTGCTATTCCGTATTTATTTTGGATCTGTTCCATGATCTCTGCGTTCCGAGTAAAATTATATTTTGACCACCCCCTCATCGGGACGTCGTCACTAATCACGAGAAGAATATATTATATATAAATATTCGAGACGTATTGTTGTTATTTTTTCGTTAAAAGTGTCGGCAAAACAAAGCTAAAACGAGTAATGACGACTGAATGATTTTCTGTTTGCTTTTGCACAAAAAATGTCTACATTTCGTTTATATTTAATTATTAATGAGGCTATATTTTTAACATTTAATCTATGAAATTTTATCCCAATTTTTAAGCGCTACATACTATGTAGTTTAGAATTTTCATTTTAATCCGCACAATGGTTCAAGGATGTATTTATTTACATACGATTAAATGTTTACTTCAATGAAATTTAAAACATTCTTATTCTACTTTTGATTGTCGTGACGCAATTCACGAAAAGTTTATTTACTCACTATGAAAATAGCGAAAATTTTCGAAGGACATTTTCAAAACTATTTGAGTTTCAAATGTTCTCGCGAAAAAAATCCAAGTTCAACTCGAAATTCTAATAAATTTTACGCTTTCTTTTGTAGTCTTGAACTTTATTCAGGTTTATGCGTTTTTCAAGTAAATTGTTTCCGTAAATAGTTTGGAACGACGTAATTTGTGGTGGATCAATGTTCTTCGAATTAGAATGTTATTTGTGTGTGTATATTTTGACTTTCTTGTTGAACGTGACCTGAATTCTAAATTTAAAATAATTTTGTTATTTTGTTGTTGTTTTACAACCATGAATGAGTTGATGCAACTTCTTGCTCTTTTTATTATTAAGGAAGTAATAAAATTTCGTAAAATTAACGCGAATAGCAGCTAAAAAAAGTCCATTAAAAATTTAAGGCTGCCGAAAAATAGGCCGACCATGATACCATGGGGCACTGTTCCGCCTTCTTGTTATCCATAACTCGCTTGAATTGTAAGAAACTCATTCCAAATGAATGAAACAATCTAACTTTATCAGTTATTACCGCATTCTTTATTATATTAGTACTAATATACACCCAACGACCTTGCTTCTCACCTGTTAGGAATCTTCAGGCATGTGCACGGGTGTGCTAGCTCGTATCTTTTAAACAAAATTACGTTTAAAAAAATTCACAGAACTATGCGAAAAAAACGTTACACAACCGTTATTGTAAGTGCAAAATTCTACCGCTCAGCATTTTATTATACAAAAAGCAGCTGTCATCCATATACCACCGTTAATATGCACTTTTAAAAGCCACACGCCATCTAAATAATAATTATTTTTTGTTGATTAAACAAAGTCAGTTAAGTGTCTAGACATTGTTCATATTTTTTTTACTACGAATATTGGCGCAACGCGGCTCATATACTATCAATTTCTGGTTGAATGTCACATTACGTCTAAAACGTGACTACAAATATATTTGCAAAATTATTCCATTTATTATGCACTTATGACTCGATTTTATATAGCCAAGTGAGATAAATTATGACTTCCTTTTTATTGCATCTACCAAAGAGATTTTTTCTCAAAACTTAAACGTAAATGTATTTGTCACGAATAGTTAGAATGGCGCGTGTGAATAGATAATTGATGAAATCACGCATTGTTGTAGTGATTTCCTATGAAAAGTTGTGATTTCCCGTGTTGATGTTCGATCATTTAGAACGTTAAACTATTATAACATGTGAAAAAGACAATTTCATAATTAGATACTACGCTTCTGGGTGTTAAATGAATTCGAACTCTAAAGCTTAGTACACAGTTCGGTTCGACGCAGAAATTTGTATGAAAATGCTGAAGTTGCAGAAATTACGCACAGAATTTCAGACTCAATTCTGCAGAAGCAGTAAACAGTTTTCTTCGCAGAATCAATGAACTCGGTAGATGGCAGCACCGCAACGCCAAGTACTCTCCACACTTTTCAGACTTGAATTTTAATTGTTTCGACATTTCTTTTGATGCAGAAAGTTGACGTTTGGCAATAGCTGTCATTGAAACTGTGTTTGAAGTTGTCGCCATCATCAACAGCAGCCGGCAATTTGAATAGTCAAAAGTCTAAATGACTTTGACTTTCTTAATCTCCTTTTGTCTCCATTGTCAAATTTCCAGCAGCAAATTATTTACCAAATGTGTAGACATGCAGAATTTTCTGTTCTGAATCGAACTGTGTACTAGGCTTATGTCTGGAAAATGTTGGAAAACAATATGATTTTGAACTATATTTAGTTCGAAATCATGTAAATTACTGAGATCAACGACAGACAAATCGTTTAGATAACAATTTCTTAAGATAAGTAGAAACAGTAACGGTAAACCAACCGTTCGCAGATATGTAGCCTCCAAAGATATATGATGCTTTTAAGCGTTTAGGTCTTGCAATATTTTTTTCCAACAATTTGAAAGACAATAGTTGATAAACGTGTTCCTATACTACAATAAATAGAAAGAAAGTATATTTTCGCTAACCAACGTCCAATTAAGATCTAAAAACTTTACTCTCACTTGAACGACACAAATTAAAACGACAAGAAAAAAAACCATACATGCTAAAAGGTGAAAATCGTGTCATTATTTTTTAGGTGATAAATAGACACCTGCTACTACAATTTTCAATTTTCCAAGCAACTCACTTTCCGTTTTCACTTCCCGCACAATCACAAAAGCATGATTCAATTGCGGATGGACGATGACACAATAGTGCGAACTGAAGACATAATAATGTGTTAGCAGTGTCCTCATATTATTGAACTGAGCGGGGATGACCCACATATTCCGACCCCAAAAAAAAATTGCTCTTCTCCAATTCACTTAGGTATACATATGTATGTAGTGTGAACATACATATGTGTATGTCGAAATGTACTTCATGTGTGCTACTAGTCTAGTCTTCGATGTGGAAATTTAAGTAGTGCGAGCTTAGGGAAATCTGTTTCGTTTTTCCTATTGCATCCTCGATAGTGTAGATTTAGGTCAGTACTTTACTATTGATTCCCGTCGAGGTGTGTGAAATGGTTTTGGTCGCATTAAAATGACGATATTAAAAGCTTTCTTCATGGGAGATGTTGATGAATCACTGGAATGATGTGTCTGGGTCTAAATATTCTACTAGGCTTTAAATATTTTACTCGCTCACTTGATAATGAATGATATTTATTTTAAGTTTTTTATCATATTCATTCAAGTACACTATTTAATATTTGTGTTTTCTTTTATTATTGCAGTACCATCAGCCATGTCTCTTGCTAGCGTTCAAGGACCACATTTGACCGATTTATTCACGCCATTAGGGTAAGTAACATATTTACTTTGTTCAAAGAAATAATAATGTCCTTATGGTTTGCCGTTGATAGACTATTCCCTTTGTTAGCTTTAGAGTTCCATGAATCTTGTCGCTCTAAAAATAACATGTCTGTTCTTATTTAAATGCTATCGATGAAGTTCATTTTTAATTTAACATTTCCAAGCGATCTTTGGTCGACACCCAGTCTGTGCGAATCATTGAACAATTTTTATCAGATTTTTTCCACAATGGTTTACCTACCAAATAAGTAATGGACAAAGTACTGACCTTGTAAAGTACTCAAAACATAGTGGTTGTGCCTCGTTTCGCGCTATGTTAGGTTTGTATAAGAAACCTGTCGTTTTTATGTCTTTTCGCTCGAACAGATATACGACAGTTATGCACTCGTTATGAAACTGAAGAATCGTCGCAGTTTGCACATTGATCTAGAATGGGATCTTTACTATGGTTTTGCTTTGTCCGAATTCGGTTCTATGAAAAAAATTCGAGATGGCATCCACAGCATCGTATCAAAAGAATGTTTGCGGAGGTTGTCAATTTCAGTGACTTCAGACAAACACATGGTTTACCGGGTGAGAAGCGGAGTCTTTTTATACAGTTAAGGACAAAACTCTCCATACAACCTCAAAATTTCATAAATTTAGTAAAAAAATGCAAATATATATGAGAATTTTATATGCAACTTTACTACAAATGTATTTCTATTAACAGAAATTTAAAAATAAATAAACATTAATTAACTTATGATCGTAAAAACACCAAAACAACGAAATTCAGTAAGGACAAAAATGTTCATACATTGATCAGATAGTGTACTCTGTTCTTCATTGCATTGCTTAACTGTTGGTTTTCTTCAAAGAACCGTTGTATTTCCCATGAAAAGCGTGAGTACGATCTAATGACTAGTTTGTTCGAATAATCTGGGAGCAAAAGAAGTGGAAAATGAGCAAGCGTAAGGAAGTAGGTGTTGAAATAAAAAATTTAATTATTGCTGAGCATAGAAATGGAAAATCATACCGCGCAATTGGAGGTTTATTCAATTTATCCCATGCAACTGTGCAATACATTGTTCAAAAGCATAAAAACACAGGATCAGTGGAAAATAAGCCAAGAAATGGACAACCGAAGAAACTTTCCAGGCGGGATATCAGCATGATCTTAAAATAGTTGGACAAAAACCCAAAGATAACCGGTCTTTAACTGGCGGAACATGTCGCTAATACTTCGAATAAGTGTGTTCACTCTAAAGCCATCCGAAGAATGCTACGTTCCAATGGATATGCAAGTAGAGTTCCTCGTAAAAAACCGCTAATATCTGAAAAGAATAGGCAGCTTCGACTTGCATTTGCAAAGCGATATTTAGGAAAGGAGTTAAAGTTCTGGGAAACTATCTTATTTACTGATGAAAGCAAGTTCAACTTGTTCGGTAATGATGGCAAAGAAAGAATCTGGCGAAAAAAGGGAACGGCATTGCAACTGAAGAATTTGATACCAATATTAGAACACGGCGGTGGCAATGTGATGGTGTGGGATGGAATTGCAGCTGGTGGAGTTGGTCGATTGGTCTTTATAGACGGTATTATGGACCAATACTATTATAAAAGACTGTTAGAAGAAAATTTGCAACCTTCCGTGGACAATTTGGGCCAGCATTGGATATTCCAACCGGACAACGATCCTAAACATACTGCACGCTTTGTAAAGAACTGGTTGGTTTATTACGCACCAAGACAGCTGTATTCTCCTCTTCAGTCGCCAGACTTAAACCCCATTGAACATATTTGGGAACTTATGAAAAGAAAAATCTCGAAAATTCACACCAGCAGCAAGGAATCACTAAAAACTGCGCTTCAACAAGCCTGGGGAGAAATAAATCCGGAAATCAATAAAAATTTGGTGGAATCAATGCCAAGACGGTTGCAGGCTGTTATCGATGCCAACGGCGGCCCAACAAAATGTTGAAATATAAAAATATATTGAATAACGTGGAATTTTCAGTCCAACTACATGATGTATGAACACTTTTGCCCTTACTGAACTTCGTTATTTTGGTGTTTTTACAGTTATAAGTTGATTAATGTATTTTTTTAACTTCCCAGTATCTGGGAAGTTCTTGTAATCGCCTCGAAAATCGAAATTGAAATTTTCAACATTTCTTTACGTTTTGAGGTCTATAGAGTATATATAAAGTGTTTTTAGAAAGGGAGATGTATGTGTGTGTTTGTATGTATGTACGTACGTATGAACGTTCGTGGACACTTTTTTCTACGAGCATAACTCAAGTAAACAAAGTCGTATCAACTTCGTTAAGGTGTCAATCGAAGCGCCTTTGCAACCTTAAGAGCTGATTAGTTTTTGGAAAACTTCGGTCGGGGGGTTTGCTGTTTTGCCCGTTTGAAGGTCATTTCTGTCATGCGTTATATCTCGCGAACCAAACGTACGATTTTTTTGAACAAGGTGTCAATTGACCGTTTTGACATTTATGTGATTCTATCAAATTTTTAAAAAAATTGTAGCCGTTTTTTAATTTTTTGAAAAAAAGTGCAAAAAATTAGGGTTTTTTTCAAAAACACAAAATTTTTAACCTGATTATCAATGTTTATATAATTTATATACTCCAAATAGTTTTTGTGAAAAAACTAGCAAAAGTTTTTTTCGTGACTACAAAAAAAAATTATATAAAAAAATAAAAAATCATTAAATTATATATAGAGAACTAAATATAATCTTTCCATCATTAAAGTGTCAATGGACGCGTATTATCATTTTTATGATGTTTTTATATTTTAAAAAAATCATTAAATCGTTTTTTTTAATTTATTAAAAAAAATGGAAAAGTAGTGTTTTTTTTATAAAAAAATTCATTTTTAACCTGATTTGCACATCAAATATTAAATGATTATAGAATTTATAAAATTTTATCAATTTTTGTAGAGAAACCAGCAAAAACTTTTCTCATGATTACAAAAAAAAATTAAATTCAAAATAAAAAATCATTCAAAGTCACTATGTAAAAAGGGTTCATTCGAATCATAATACCTTAAATCTCTTATTCTAAAGACATTGTTGTAAAGTCAATCAAAGTTTATTAATATTAAATTGCTTTGTAACCTGTCCCCCCTCCGATTGATCCGCGTGAAACCAATGTACCAAAATCCTTACGTAATCAATTGACGCTCGTGTAGATGTTACGATTAATATTAAGTCATTACAATAACTTTTATAAGAGGTACATTTTTATTATTTGAAGTAGTATTATTTCCATAATTATTATTGTGTTTAATATTTTTAATATCTATGTAGATATTACTGGGAAGTTGACCGTGTGGACCTCATGGGTCGCACCTCACCGCTTGTTTAAATTTATGTTAATAAAAATACATTTGCAGTATAGTTACTTATAAAATTCTCATATATATTTGCATTTTCTACTAAATTTATTAAATTTTGAGGGTGTATGGAGAGTTTTGTCCTTAACTGTAGTTTACATCCACACCATTTCGTCAGGTGTTAGTAACATTGAGATTTAAGCCCTCTAATTAAAATATAGCTGATCTACTACCCAATTGTGTTAAAGATCTCTTGGATCTCTTCATTACCTTGAACGGATCATCTAAATTACCATCACGCAACAAGTGTATTGCACAAAAGTCGACATTGATGCAAAAAGACTTGAAGACTCACATGCGCTCGATTTGAGGAAAAGTAGATGCTGCAAACGACGATTGGGGGTAGCTACTTCTTGTTCCACCATTTAAATGCTACCGGTGTTACAAGGTCCGCCAGTATAATATTGTGTTTTTCACATTACCCGTTCACCTTCTACAGCTGGTTAAGTTTTATGTTTAAGCATGAAATTCACACCACACGACTACTAGCAAGTTACCTAGTTAAACGGATAGCTGTGCAATCAAGCCTTGGGATTAACTTTCAAGATTTTCGGAGTCAATTAATTTCTTAATGCATCATTGAAGACATCTCCAGGAAGCTTACGATAAATGGCGGTAAATTTCAATGCAGGTTCAATTCGTTTGATAGGAGCATTAGCCAAAACGATATTTGGAATCTCTCTTTGTATCTAATAGCTGGGAAAGTGTGAAATACGCCTATCCAACATCAAATCCTCATTGTTTATTTTGCCCACCAAATGATTCACAAAAAAATCCACTGAAATTCCCAACTCTTCCATATTTCACCCACATATCATCGATTGTTTACTTCCACCGATATCAGCCCCGAAAAAAAATTGGGGTTTCTCTTTTGCATATCAACAATCATGTGTCTCGTATGTGTTTTTAAGTATTCCATTATAATAGTGAAACGTAGCGTAGCTTCCTTCTTTGCCCCTTGATCGTGGATTGTTAGGCACCTCATTTACCGCACAGTGTTAATCGATTTGCGCACAGTCTTTCAGTCTCCGAAGAAGGAGGTTCGCAACGACCCCGGTTCGCGGATTACTGATTTTTTCTCTTCTTCTGCTTCTATTCAACTTTTGCACGATTATATGAACGATTTGGATTGAGAAATTGATCAGCCATCATCATTAAACTGGGTCAAACAGCGGACTTTTTTATTCTTACGAAACATCCGTTCGACTGGTGGTTGGTTTGGGTTCGATTGGAACTCGTCAGCCAAACGAAATGCGCACAACAAATATGCGAAGCTTTTCTTTTGGCTTAAAAAAAATATCTTTTCGCGGAGGCCAACAACGACCAAGCAAGCAAGCAGTACAGTATCGAGCAATTAAAAACCACGAAAAGCTTTTTTCGGCTGTGCCGCCAATGAGTCAGTTAGTCATTGAACTGAAATTGGCCCACAAGCGACAAGGGGACATTTATCACTTAAAAATATGTCGAAGATAATGATTGTAAACGGGTTGAAGGCGACGACGGGAGAAGGCCTCTAAAAGTGGGCATTTCTTGGAGAATGGCGCCCAACAGTTGAGGTGAATCAACGCAGATTTTCAGCGAAGTCAATGCTTGATTCATTGTCTCGATTCGCAGATGTCGTTTGCATAAATAATTTCAGTGCTGGTTGGTACCAGTTCAGTCGTTCTCACGTGGATCGGATCAATAAGCGTATATGGAGCTGGTTACCTAGAAGAGAGGTAGTCATCACAGCTTCCCACGAGGAAATTGATGTAAATTCCGACTCAACAAAGTCTACTTCGCTTCGAGATCTTGAAATTCCGACCCAGTCATCCAACTTTCTCTTATATAGAAAACAGTTTGAAAATTCAAATTCCTTGGAATTTTTCACCACTTGAAATGCGTTGGACCAGATTTAGTTTAGCTGTTGCAGCAAACAATCGCCCTCCAAAATACTGAGGTCCAAATTCCGTTGGCGATCATACGCCAATCAAGACCTTGAATACTACTTTCTTCTCTAAAAAAGGATACGCTAATCAAAAGAAATTTCCTTAAGATCATGCCTTCCCCAGTTGCCAAAATTACTGATCTATTGAAGAGTCTACAAATTGTTTTCCATCTCTGAAGTCAGGTGCACGTATCACACAACCAATACACGGCTCGTTTACAAATCGAAAAGAACAGAAAACAGTTTTCTTGATCGTATAATAAGTGTACTTATTGTATATACATTTTTCAAAATCAACTCAAATTCTTCATGACTACAAGTTAAGCTTACATTTGATTGTTAGTCTCCATATTATCAGTGCTGTCTGTCAATGTATAGGGTTTTCCAATAAGAGGTTTCATTTTAATATTTTAAAAAAACGAGTATTTTTTAAGAGAAATCAATGGATGTTTATTTCATTGTAAAGAGAAAGGTATGCCATTAACAATGGAAAACCATATCATACGCTTGCAGCACCATATCCTTTTCATGAAATTTTCCATGACCAATTCGCACATTTGCGGCTGTATGTCCTCGATAACTTCACGAATTCCATCTTTAAGGTCTTGAATTGATTTTGGAGCATTGGCATAGACCTTATCTTTCATGTGGCGCCAAAGAAAAAAGTCTAAAGGTGTTAAATCACAAGATCTCGGTGGCCAATTGTGATCACCTCTTCGAGAAATAACACGGTCAGAAAACTTTTCTTTCAAAATTGCGATGGTTTCATTGCTTGTATGGCACGTAGCGCCGTCTTGTTGAAAATAAACGTCGTGCACATCAATATCTTCCAATGTCGGCCATAAAACATCATTAATCATAGCTCGGTAGCGCAATCCATTCACCGTAACAGGTACGCCAGCCTCATTTTCGAATAAGTAAGGTCCAATCACACCGTCAGCCCAAAGAGCGCACCAAACAGTGACACGTTGAGGTTAGAGAGGCTTTTCAACAATAATTCTTGGATTTTCCGAACCCCAAATTCGACAATTCTGCTTATTCACGTAGCCTCCGAGGTGAAAATGGGCCTCATCACTGAATATGATTTTTCGATGAGAATATATCATTTTCATGCATCCCAAGGACCCAATCGGCGAAGATACGACATTGCTGGTGATCGACCGGCTTGAGTTCTTGTGTTAACTAAGCTTTAAAAGCCTTAAGACCTAAGTATTTATGTCGTTTGTGGAATGCCTAATTCCAAAGATCGACGAGTAATCGACAAACCTGGGTGTTCGTCAACACTATGGGCTACAGCAGCAATATTCTCCGTTGTTCTTGAGCGACGCACACGGTTTCGATTCTTCGCATCACTAACTTGTCCCAACAGCTCAAATTTTTCCACCAGTTTCACTATTGCCGGCCGGAGAAGGTGCTTCACGACGACCAAAACGTGCTTTAGTTTTGCGAACTGTGACTGCAAAATTTTCACCATTTTTGTAGTGAATTTTTACAATTTCAATGCGTTGTTGAGGCGTGTATCGTTCCACTTTTAATAATGGAGTAGTCTTTACTTGTCAAATGTCAAAAGATGACAGCTTCAAAAGTGACAACTGCCCAAATAGCGGGCTAATCAAAATGAAACCTCTTATTGCAAAACTCTGTATATTTTCTGTTTCGGCTTCACCACCATCAATTAGATTCCGACCTCTCTGACTGGTTAGATTATCGTATTTCAGAACATCCTGCCAGATCTGATAACATATTTAGCGTTCCATATGCTGAGACTGAGACTGAGATTCTGCAACTAGGTCCGTTTCCTCACTCGCTCTACATTTTTGAACAGAATGTAAAGCGTATCTTATCTTATTAGTTCTACTACGTTATGTATTTATTTTCTTTTTTTTCTTTTCTCGTGTAACTGAGCTATATTAGCTGTAAAGTGAATTCTTAATGAATAATCCAGGACATTTGATCTTGAAATTTGACAATAATCGACGCTTTTGAACGAAGCTAATTACTCTTCCTGCATTTGATACCATTTTAACAAAATACTAGAACATCCAGCATTATGTCTAATTAATCTCTCATTTTCCGGTCATTTCCAGGAGAAGCAGCATAAGCATGTCGTCTTCGCTATCCGATCTGGTCGGCAGTCCATTGGAAGTATCCATGGATAATGTGCTAACTATTGAAGAGCTGCGTGCCCAGATGGGTTCATGCTTTACGTGTGGCGTCTCATGGACCGACGACCATGTCTCGCTTGACTGCACCGAATGCGGTGGCTACAGTTTGGAACGACCTTGTCCGCTATGCGACGGAAAATGCGGAGTCCAATGGAAGCGTGACTTTACCATGGTAAGATCATCTTAACCATCTCAAAGAATTCAACTGCATCCAGCAAATATGCAGAATTCTATATTAGAACTGCAAAACCTACTGGCATAAAAAAAACTACAATAATGTTCTCCTTCTTTTACAGTCGCATGCGAGTGGCAAGGCTCGTTGGCAAGGCGTTTGCCCCAGCTTTCCCGATGCCGTGCATATACATCCAGCCGGTTTCACCAATACCGTGTCGGTCCCGCCGCCAACATGCGCCGTTGCGAGTCAATTCCTTGCCCAGGAACTGTGCGCCAGGCTTGAACAACTATCGGCCAGTGCGCAAACGTGATTCATCCACTCTTGATGCAAGCAAAATCCAAGGATTTGGGCTGCACGCCGTCGAAAACAGCTACAACCCATCGTCCACCTTCACTATTATATGCTGCATAGCATTTATGTTTCTTGTCTGGGATATTTTTGAAAATGAGAATTAGTATTAACGAATTAAGTGGAAAATCAAGGATATATCGAACGCAGTTGCTTAAAATTTAATAAAATTATTAATAATAATTAAAATTAATTGAATGTTGGACGAAAATGTGCAAAAAAATCATCTAAAATTTCTATAAATTTATTCTTAAATAAATCTAAATTTCTATTCAACACATGAACGCGCGTACATTTACGATTGTATATTTGCTCGTTCACATCTGTTCTGCACAGCACACATTAAATTTCAATATTTTCCTCATTGCTTAAACGCAACTAGTCTCCTTTTCTTTTCGATAACAAAAAAAAACCAACAATGTAATAAAAATCTGTGCATGCACTTCTTTCTATCGACACAACTACATATTCATTGCATTTAAGAAAGACAAAGTTAAAAATTAAATTGTGCATTAATTTTCGTGCAAAGTATATAAAAACAATTTATTGTTAACGAAATTGTAAACCAAAAATAGTTTATAAAAAAAATTTAAGACAAAATTTTTCGCAAAAAAAAATTTACTTAAAACGAATGAATTTTCTTTAAAACAAAATATATATATATGAAAGAAGTAATTTATTCTTGTTGTGTGGGTCTTTGTCGCGTATGAAAATATTGTTTTTGAGACACAAAACACTCGAACTGAGCATTAATTAAAACAGAATGCAACTTATATATATATAAATACATAAATAAATAAATACGTATGTATGTTATGTAGAGTAAATACAACTATTTATTAGAACGGAAGAATAAAAGAAACAATTTTTTTGTATCTAATATTTTGTTACTTTTCTTCTCTGTGAGTGTGTTTGTAAGTCGAGTTAACTTGCGTTCGTCCTTAACGAAAACAACAACAACAAAACAATATAAAATCTCATTTGATAAGTGAATTTCTGTTCTATAATTTAGATAAGTTTTGTGAGGATTTTCTATGAAAGTCCTTTTGATTTTGAGTTTCTTTAGTTTCATACTATTGTGTATAGTTATTTTTTTTCGTTTTCTACAACGCTTCACTATGATTGGTGTTACATAGGAAATATTCTCTTAAAATATTATATAATCATGCATGTGTGTGTTTCGTATTGTGTAAAACGTACTGCAGTAAATTACTTTAGTTGATAAATTTGGTGTATAATTTTCTTGTTTATATTTCTTTTGTAAAAAAATTTAATGAGTATAATAAAACAATTTTCTTTGGATTTGATTGTGTATTTTTATTGATGCGCTTCGTACACTTTTGAGTAGCGTCTCCGTAAAAAGTCTATTCCAGGTACTTTGACCACAACAATCATGTCTTCTTTGTTTGGAAACATGGGAGAATGGCTGGGAATACAACATTGCCGTGCACCAGGATGGTTGGTTGTAGTGACAGTCCCTTTTATCCAAAGGTGCCTCACTTAGGCCACGATAGGCCCATTTTGGTACCACAGAAGATAAGGGTGACACTAGAACCTGCGGGATGACGAGAACCATCCAGATTCTCATATGAAGCCGGCTATGCAGCCAATGTCTAAATCAGCTACTCCCGTGAGGTTGTCCAGGAAGGACGCGCCCAAGTTTTGCATGCGCTTTCTGGACAGTACCGGACATTCGCACAGAAAGTATTTGATTGTTTCTCCCTCTTCCTCTGATCTGTAACTTCGGCAGAAATCATTGAAAGGGACACCCAATCTTTCTGCGTATCTGCCAATCAGACAGTGTCCCGTTAGTACGGAAACGACGAAACTCAGGGTTTCACGGCTTATATTGAGGAGCCGCTTGGTGCGTTTGGAGCACAGTGCGTGCCAAGTTTGCCTGGTTGTGCTACAGGGTTTCTTCAAGCAGCCAGGCCCTATTCGCAGCCTACACCTAGTATTGATTAAATCCTAGTTTTATGGAGGCTAGATGTTGGCCGACTTGGGGGTAGCTATATACCGTTGAAGCTCAGTGCCAGCTCTCGCTAGGGCATCTGCTTCGCAGTTTCTAGGTATATAACTATGCCCTGATACCCAGCAGAGAATTACTTCACAGTGAAGAGACATCACGTTCAGTTGTGAGCGGCATTCCATAGCAATTTTAGATGAGATATGCACGCTGGATAGTGATTGGATAGCAGCTTGACTGTCAGAAAAGATGTTTAAATTTCATATGGAAATTTTCTGATTTCTCAGCCAGTCAACTGCCTTATAAATCGCAATGACCCCGGCCTGAAAGACGCTGCAGTGAGCTGGTAATCGGAAGGATAGTTTCAGGCCTAGCTGTTCTGAGAACACGAACATCCATTTTTGATCCATCAGTGTAGATGTCGACCGATTCCTGTATCCCTCTTCTCCCTTCAAAATAATGCTTGAGTTTAGAATACCTGCAAAACTAGTCTGGCTACTGGAAGAAACCTGTTATGCAACCAGGCAAACTTGGCTCGCACTAAGCTCAAAGCACACCAAGCACCTCCTCAATACGATCCGCGAAACATTAAGTTTCATCATGTTCGTACTGACGCGGTTCATTGTCTGATTGGCAGACATTCAGAAAGATTGGAAGTTCCATTCAACGATTTCTGCCGAAGCTTCAGATCAGAAGAAGAAGAGAAATGATCCAAAAAAATTCTATGCGCATGCCTAGCATTATTAAGAATGCGCATGCAACCCCTAGACTCACCCATCCTGGAAAATCTCACGGAAGTAGCTTATTTAAATGTTAGCTGCATAGCCAGCTTCATATGAGAATCTAAATGGATCTCATCATCTTACAGATAGATTGTTCTAACCAACCAACCAGCCAGTCTGGATGATCAAAAAAACGATGACTGACACAGAGTCCATGACAAACTGATTCAGAGCTTCAAAACTCACTCGGGTGTAGAGCAGAGTGATGACCACGCATCCATGCTCTTCAACTTGACCCTCGGGTACGTCATCAAAAAATCCCTATAGACAACGCGGGAACGCAACTATTCAAGTCCACCCAAGTAGTATCGTATGCGGATGACATCAATATCATTTTGCAATCAATTATGCGAGCTAAGGAAGTTTTTATGAATTTTTAATCATTGACTAAGGAAGTCGTGTTGAGGATCAATGAGAAGAAGACCAAATATCCCAAACAAGGGAGGAGACTCAATCAGACAAAATGTTACGATGGACGATTATAACATTAAATACGTTCAATCATCTACCTTGGTATCCACTTCACCAAAGACGGTAATGAAAAGGACAAGATTGAAATATGGCAAACAAAGAGTACTTTCAAGTCCTCCCATTTATAAAATCCAACATAGTACACCGAAAAAACAAGTATAGAATCTACAAAACAATAATCCGTCAAACAAGGATGTTGACATGAGCCTCGGAAAAGGCAACTTACACTTTTGAGCGTCATGTCCTCTATCTCACTCTGGAATCCCATGAAGGACGGAACGTACTGACGGTTTCCTGACAACCATGTAGCATGCACCTTTTGACGAGCTAGCGGTATCGATCCTTGCGATGCTGCGTGCGTATGGATAAAGATAGAACTCTTAGGTACACCGTGAATGCTCGAGCGGCAGCAGCCCACCAGGGAAATCATGCAAGCACTAGAAGGACTCAGTAGACACTGATAGAAAATCGCTATTGAGATTCGGCAACAGGATGACGTGATCGTTCGACGGAGACAGCTGAAGGCAATTTCTTCAGGAGATCAAGGCTCGATTGGAGCTACTGCGCCATCAATGATGATGGTATCAGTGGCGTAGCATCAGTTTCTGCCACCCAGGCCATATGCAGTTTGCCGCCCCTTCCCTCAGGAAATATTAAGCTGTGATTTTTGTTGTAGAAGTAGACTTCTACAATGACAAATACTCCACGAAACAGGATTATCATCCAAAATTGTTGGATATAGTCATTTGTTGACTGTTGTTCCAATGGAGTTTACGTAAATATATTATAGTTTAAAAGAATTCATGCAGTCCTCTTTTTTCATCGCGGATGAACGGAACACTATTTTCACATTGTTTGAAAATTCGATAAATAGTTGATCGCAGTATATTATCTTCGCGCAACATTTTAACAATACAACGTTTCTCTAACCGTTCAACCAACTCGAACACTTTTCTCTGCACTTCTTGTTGTCGTGGCATAACGCTTGCAACTGAAATGTTTGTACTATGCCTCTCTGAACGTACCCAGCCTGTATTCATGAATTGCAGGATAATAAAAATTGCATCCACCCTTTTCCTAAGAAAAATTGTTCAGCGAAGTTTGTCGCATTTATTTCGTGACACTCCTTATATTTTTTGAACTGGAAAAAAACATTTTAATGCAAAAAAAAATATTTGTGCCATTAGACAACTTGTCTAAAACAAAAACAACAATTTTCCAAAAATAGAAGAAATGAGCAATCCTGTCAATAATTTGAATCGAGAACAGAATATCTCTAGAGCTTAACGTGACTACTTATCGAAGTGATTTAAAGCCACGAGCCTCTTCGGCCGCGGTTTTATTTTAAGTGAAAACGAAGCACCCTCCCACCACCACTGTGGGAGTACAAGTTTGCCTACTGAGTGCAGGCTCAGTGACCTTACTGGTGGAAACGAGGCCTATCTACACCTCTGTCTCGGGACCGGGTTAATACGTAACTCTACGTCGAGCCCCCAGAGATGCTGCTGAAGCCTCCATGCTCAGAAGGATGAGGACTTCAAAGCGCGCCTCTGAACGATATGGCTGTAAACCACAGCCACCACGTTCGCACTTCCTATATGGGGTCCTTACCGCGATCGGAGGGAGGTATAAGACCTCCTTGAGCCCTGGTCCCCGTGGTACCAGATTGACCCCTGGTAAGGCTTCGTGGCTCAAGCCCACTTCCGTTGTGTCTGACTGCAAACACTGGACCGATCACCAACCTAAGGTACGCGGAGTTTCAAGAAGAATTGTTCACACCACAAATTAGCTAAACTGACACAAAAATAAATGTTCTGGATCAATTTTTTTTAATCTTTCCTGTAAAACAGCCAGTGTTTATTAACGAATGTAATTTGCTTGGTTAGAAAAATAGTTGGTTCATCCTAAAGCATATGTGTATCGTAGCTCGCTTTGCTGTTTGATTTGAGCCTCTGGAAGATTAATTATGTGATTGGTTGATTCATTGTAAAGCAAGGACACACTGTTTCGTGAAAACAATTCATTGTAAATTTATATACAAAAATAGACAAACAACACTTTTTAAATGCAATCTCACACGAATATCATTCTGCACACAACCTACTCCTACGAGAACGCTCCGATGCCCGTTATCGCGCGGCCCAATATCAACGCGTGGATATCGTGCGTCCCTTCGTAAGTGTTAACCGCCTCCAAGTTCATAACATGCCTGATCACGTGATATTCGTCAGCTATTCCATTCGCGCCCAACATATCCCTTGCCACGCGAGCAATATCCAACGCCTTGCCGGCATTGTTGCGTTTTATCATCGAAATCATTTCGGGGGTGTGTCGATTTTGGTCCTTTAGTCGGCCAACTTGCAAGCAAGCATGCAACCCCAAGGAGATCTCGGTCGCCATGTCAGTTAGTTTCTTCTGGATCAGTTGGTTGGCGGCTAGCGGTCTTTTGAACTGCTTCCGATCCAGCGTGTACTGACGGGCGATTGCATAGCATGCTTCCGCCGCTCCCAACGCTCCCCACGCTATACCATATCGCGCGTTGTTCAATCCGCTGAATGGCCCGCGGAACCCTTCAACGTTCGGAATCAGATTCTCCTCGGGCACCCGGACATCGTCCATGACTATCATTCCGGTCGGCGAGGCTCTCAACGAGAATTTACCTTGGATACGTGGCGTCGACAAGCCATTCGGGGATTCTTTTCTGTCTATCAGAAACCCACGAACTTTTCCATCTTCGCATTTGGCCCACACCAAGCAAACATCGGCAATGGGTGAACTGGTGATCCATGTCTTGCTACCATTTAGAACGTACGTTTTCGTCGCGCTATCATACTTCGCTCGAGTTTCCATTCCGTTTGGATCGCTTCCGTGATCCGGTTCGGTCAGACCGAAGCAGCCAATGATCTCGCCCTTCGCTTCGAAGCAAATACCAATTAAATACTAAACGCAAAAGTTTTTATGACGGGGAAGCACATACCCATTCCCGGCAGATATTTTTCTTTTTGAGCGTCACTTCCAAACTCATAGATTCCTCCCATGCACAGCGAGCTTTGCACGCTTATCGCCGAACGGTAGGCCGAGTCCACGCGCTCAATTTCGCGGGTCAGCAGGCCGTAAGCAACATTGGACACGCCAGCGCAACCGTATCCTTTGATAGTACATCCCAGGACGCCAAGTGCGCCCACTTCGTTCATAATTTCACGATGAAACACTACAATGCAAAAGAGAGATCCAATTAACATAGGAACTAATCATTTTTCGCCATAAACGGTATATGTATGAGGGTCCAGAACAGGAAGTCCCTTCTTGAACTATGTGTAGAAACATGCTATTTTTAGATCATACCTTCATCCCTGTTGGCAACGACCACTCGTGGCATCAACACGTCCGTGCAGTACGTTCGAAACGTGTTCCTGATGGCAATTTCATCTTCCGTCAATTGAGACTCCAAGTCCAACGGGTCCTCCCATTGGAACGCGGCTAAAATAGGAGAGGAACGAAAAGAGCAATTAGCACTCCGCCAACTCATTAAGCTTCAAAGATAGCCGTAGAATTAAATAAACATGCACATGCCCACATCGAGTAAACAAGATCTTCGCGTCATCCCCATTTTGCCGTATCTTATCATTGCCGAAGTGGCATTATACTTCGAACGCCATTAACACTTACGTTTCGACGAATATGACCTCGCGACGAAGGCTGAAAATAGATAATTTGATATAGATGCGCTTCAGGATGGAAATGATTCAAAAGCATACCTTTCAGACTGGTCCTCAACGGTCCTTGCACGCGCTCAACACTTCCTCGTAACATCGTCTCGGGCCTCGAGATTCCAATTTTGCACTGTTTCTGTCGACGAAGAGTATTAGTGTGGAATGGAAGTTGCCCGCAGTGGCTCCAACACTCACGGTTCTTCCGCGGCTGATAAGAGGATTTCTGATAGCGCAAGTCTGCTGGTGGTCGTCGAAATTGCTGGCGGGAAGAACAATTTGACAGCTGCCTGTTGCTGTTTAGAGCGATTCATTATGTAACACAGCTGAGGCACAAAGCGCGAGCACGCGAAGTTAATCCACATTCTTTAGGAGATCTGATAGAACGCCAAACTTTTTTTTTCGTCGTTGGAAGGTGGGAATCTTCAAAAGATACCGATTGGCTCCAACCTCACAATATGCCGGATTTCTACCGACTAAACCCACCTCCGTGTCCTTCTAGGCAATGTATCCAAGACAATAGAAACTATTTATTTATCCATCCATATTTTAAAAAATGCTTGGCACTTCCCAGACGATAAAGATCGGTATAAGGGACAGTGCCTAATTTTCGATATATAAAGTCATTTATTTTCGTTTATATTAACATTTGTGATATTTTTCTAATTCCTGTGGAGCTTCATTATGAGCTTTGAGAAATTGCGGAGCTGATGTATTCATTTCAAGTTTTGTTCACGTATGAGATGTTTTTTGAGTGTCATTTTAAATAAGTTAGAGTTTGTTATGTCCTTTATATCGCTCGGTAACGTATTGTAAAAGCCAACTTTAAAAGCTGCTTTATTAACAGGGTCCTCTTTTAGCCGTTCCGTTCTAGCATATACGATAACTATATCGTTGGCATTTCTGACATTATATATGTTTTTATCCGAGATTTTCTCTAGGCTCAATGAGCTATATTCTTTTAGAAGAAAGATTGGTAAGATAGATGGATGGGGAAAAACCTTGCATTTCTTACAGGTTGCATGAAACAAAATAGAAATAAATATCGGCAAAAATAGAATAGGTGCTGGAAACATTACTTGAAAAGGAGACTAATGAACCCCACACTTGGATCCTAACCTGAATGCAGAATTCAAAGTTTATCGTATCATCAAAATAGTCAAAAGAAAAGAAACACATAATAATAATTATAAACTAAGTAAAATGTATAATTTAAATTAAGGACCATCCACACATTACATAACACTTCATGGGGGAAGAGGATATTTGAAAATGTTACTAAGTATTACATGGAGGGTAGGGGGTCTAACAAATTGTTATATAACAAAATTTAAAATTAATTACAATAATATTAAATTATTATTAACACTAAATCATAAAGTTCACTTTTAAATTTATCTGCCGCGCCAAGAAGTGTCAGCACATGCTAAGCGCGATAAACAAAATAAAGATAATTTTCTGCTTAACATATTTAAAAGTCTAAGGGAGACCGATGAGGTGTCTTTGAAAATGTTACTAAGTTTCATGGGGGAGTTAAAATATTTTAAAAGTTGCATTACGTAATATATGGATGACTAACAGTTTCAGTGAAAATTATATCTTAATTAACGTCAAAATTAACGAAAACTAGTGGAAAGCAAGTAGCTTTATAATAAAAAATGTGAATTTCTTTAATATTATCAATACAAGTATGTGTAATAATATAAGTTATATTTGTATACCATTTAAAACTATTTTTAATGATTTTATTCATGTTTCGATATTAGATTTATAGTTTTTGAATTTGGCTGCTCTTAAGGAATATTGTTAAAATTAAAAACCCAAAAGTTTAGTATTTTTTGTTCGGTTCATTTATTACAATACAAAAAAATGGCTTTTTATTTGATTTGGTGCATTGATTTTTGTGAGGGAAAAAGTGGGATTTTTATACATAAACTAGACATTTAAATGTGTATATTTCACTTATTATTTGTAGGTATAATGTTTGAAACTAAAAATCAGGCAAAAATCTTTTCTGTTTTTTCGTATGCAATTTGAATAACGTATTTTTGTGTTATTTCCGGGCAATGTAAGGATGTGTTTAAGCTTTCTCTGCAACAAACTTTGTGATATGATAATTGTGAATCAACCGAAGCATTATATTTATAATATATAATCTTTGATTGTCAAAACATTCCTGAGTCTAGAAAATATGCATGTCCTTTTCTAAATTGATAGTGTGTTGGAAGTGTATGTATTTTCCTATTTTAATTGTAAGTAATTATTGTCGTAAGATCGACATTGCATTCCAAGACCATTCACCATCGAGTACAAAAACCTTCTTCGACATTATCAATGGGGCATTTTACACCAAGCTCATCGCAGATATCGCACAGGCACATAACATACACAACTAAATCACAAACATTTCCAGATATTTGTGTCTTTTCGAGAATGCCGTTTGATGTATACTCTCCTTCTCTGGATGCCGGCATGAGTAAAAAGAAAGAAATAAAAAGGATAACCCATTGGGACTAGCCGTAAAAGTGCACGTGTTTACCAATTGTGTAGCAGTCGAAAATTACGTAGAAATTAACAACTAGCAATTGACTACTGATAACAAAATGGAAGTGGTTCTATGTGCGAGTATATGCAACTGCTGGCCTTCGGGCGGTTTCCTGATTATAGAGATAATCCTAGCATATTATTCCTTGATCACACGTAAGGCAAGGCAGAGAGTTGTCCCACGACAGGCTCTTGAGTCGAGCACTGGATATTCGTGGTATTTGTGCTGATTTTCAGCGTTTAAAAATAAAGATCATACCACATTAGAGGTATGTCAGCAGATAACGTATGTGTTAACTGATTTCTAGGATAGAAAAACTTTCAAGAGATAAGAATCGTGGAGCGTCTCCAGTGAAAAAGGGATCATAGCGAGCTGAGTGTGAAGGCTCTAAGAAAGAATAGAGTGAAGTCAACAGAGTATATTTGGCAGCACGCCACCTACAACCCAACTCAACTGACCATTTTGTTAACACCATGTGAATTGAGCACGCCTTAAGGGTAGAGCGGATAGCTGCCTGCTTCATTGGCCAATGGAAACCGATTGGGACCTTTCAGTTTATAATTGACATCTAATGCTGTATGAAAACTCAGAAGGACTTCAACGAAGTTAGAAAAGACTTATACTGATACGAAACTCTTTTCGAAAGAAAACCGATCAAAATTGCTACCAAGCAAAAAACCATTAGTATTTGATCAAAAATAATTCGTGGATCAGTTAGGGGGAAATCTGCAAGACTTTTGGATCACATCCTGCCTCTCGGCATGTCCTTTATGAAAAACGGAAATTCCTTCAAAATTTCAAAAAAACTGTCTCATTTATAAATAACTGCAAGTCCAAATGATTACAAATTCTTTTTTGACTCAGACATATTTTTCCGTAATTATTTTTCGGTCGAGCTTAAAACTTATTTCGGTCTACAAAATTATTTTTTAGACAGCCTGAATATATTTTTTCGTGACAGTAACATTTTTTTCTAGGCCAGATAAATATTCCTACCCCAGATATGTTTTTTTCTGATCTATAAAAACGTATTACTGGTCCAAATTTTTTTCTGCTCCAGATTTTTTTCTGGTCCAACCAATCGTTTACAGACCAATAAAAGCCATTTTTGCCTTTAAAAAAATTCACGTCTAAGACACTGATTCTGATGTACCTATTGTTTCTCTTGTGGAAATTTCTTCTTCTTCTTTTCACTGGACTAGCAAACTGAACCAAGAACTATTTTCCTAGGCGCTGATATATATTCTTTCTGACCCAGACAACTTTTTGCTAATCCAGAAATTTTTTTAATGGTCCTTATGTATTTTTCCGGGTAGAAGTAATTTTTTCTACAGATAGAACATTTTTTGAGGCAATCAATTTAATCTGATTGAGAGATATTTTTTCTAGGGTTAAAAGGACAGCCTAAGTAAGGTTTTTCTGACGTAGATATGATTTTTATTCCAGTATATACTTTTTCAACCTTAACAAATTTTTCGTCTAGTTGTTTTTTGGAGGGCTGGACAAATTTTTCCTCATCAAGATAAGTTTTATGTGGTAATAAAATTTAGACAAAAAAAAGCAAAACTTAGGCTAGAAAATATTTTTGGACTCAAGAAAAACTTTATTTTGACCCAGGAATATTCGTCTCTGGTCGCAACAAATTTTTCTAGGCTAATTATCTTTTTGTCGGGCCAAAAAATAATACCTGACTAAGATATATGTATGTATTTTGCTGTCCAAGAAAATATTAAGTACAATATTTCACCGACCAAGAATTTTATTTGTTCTGTTCTTTTTCTTTCATTCATTCATTTTCGGCAGCGATATTTTATCCTGCAAATGCAAGTTTTGCTTCTTAAATTTTTCCTTGAACCAAGATATATTTTTTCACTTGCAGAAATATTTTTTTCTGGTCCAGATAATTCTTTGTTGAAAACATAAACTTTTCTAACTCATAAACATTATTTTCTGGTCGCGACAACGTTATTTCAGCCCGGACAAAAAATGTGTTATTTTTTTCTTTTTAACGAATTTTTCTGATAGTTTTTTTCCAACATCGATAAGAGTTATACACTGAAGAAGTCTGGGTGTGCCAGACGAGATGTACATCTGAGTTAATAGTTAAATACAGTGTTTTAAAGGAAAATTTTCAAATTAGGTTTTTTTAATTTAACTTAAATTGTTAAATCGTAAAAAGAAGGGTTCAAACTGAGATATCGACAAATTGGTTTCTTGCTAGCAAACTCTGTTGCTATCCAAACAAATTTATTAATTTCTGGCGAAGGCTTCTTCGATCTGAACCAACTGTCAATGAATGAGATTTAGATTTTGCGGAAAAATAAATATTTAAGGTCAGTATTTTTTTGCATCCGAATAACTCCACCTAAGATTCTCCCGTGAAATATTTTTTCCACGGATGATTTGTAGACTGACCTAATCCAGTGAATGGAGAAAGAAATGATCCGGACTCCTGGAATTGTGGTTAATATAGACGTCTGAATGAAAAAGGAACCAGTAAAAGAGTAGTAAAGAATCCACAGTAGAGATTAAAATTGCTGAAGATTTTTTGAAGAGTGGCGGTCTCACGCTATCTCGAAAACAGTGAATGATATGAAGTGCTTGCGTCCTAAGAAGCATAATCGAAGTGAGCACGTGGACGTTTCCTTTCATTCGTATCAGTGGGTCTTACCAGGAGTAAATCTGCTACTAAAATGTCGGAATCCGAGAAGATAGTTTCTTCCGGCTTTAGTGAGGACCCTTTAGAGAGTATAAATTTAAATGTTCTGGTTTCATACTTACATTCCGGGTAGAGGTTCATATGATACAGCTTTATAGCTAGTAGCTATTCCGATTATTCTCTGTATCGAAGGATCCTTGGATGGAGTTGGGTGAAAAATTCAAGTATCGTAATCCAGGCGTTCAATTGCGTTTCGAAGACAACTTCGTCTGTATGTGCTGGGCGATAGTAACCGCATTGGAGCATACTCCTGACCGAAGAAGTCTGAGAAGCTAAATCCTGTTTGGGTTGGCTTCCACATTGTACACCTAAAACTTTTCTACACTGTTTTAACCCAGTGAATTTGTTTTACATCCAGAACAATTATTTTCTGCATCATTTCTCTATCCGACCAACAATTATGGAATGTGGTCTTCAAATTGAATTTTTTTTCAGAATATTTTTTGCAGACTTGTTTGATTTTTTGACTACTCGCCCTTTTATTTTCGCCACCCGATAATTTTTTCGTAGATTCAAACGACTTTGTTTCTGGACTAGCTTAATTATCTTCAACAGGCTTATAGGTAATTCAATATCAATCAAACACAATGGTATCATTTTTATTTTCTTTATTTTGTTAAATTCTATATAGTTATATATTTTGATTCAACTTGAAAACAGCAATAACTAGAAATATCTATTCTTTTAAAGAACATTATCAATATTATAATTGTTTCATTCTACCGAAATAAAATACTGAGATTTTCTATGTTTAATAGTAGAAAAATATTCGCTTTGCGCAATTACATATTACATACATATAACATTGTTGCAATTTACACAAAATCAAAAAATATTACATGAAATTGAATATTTTCTATAACTCTCTCTCTCTCTCAAATTCACTCAAGCATTGTAAGAATGCAAGAGTTTCTTTTCCGAAGAAAATATTCATATTTCGGTAAATATGCAAATAGACGTTAAAATATAATTTTTTCTACATATATATTTATATAAATACTGCTAACACATATACAAGTAACATGGGAATATAAGGTTTTGTGTTTGTTAACTTTTTATTTGTTTCAAAACTCCCTAATCGATTCAACAAACAACAATTAAGTAAAATGCAATTTTAACAAATGTCTGATTCTAAAACTTAGAAACGTAGCTAGAAATCAATTGGAACTAACGAATAATGAACACAGTTAGGATTGTAAATAATATTAATATAATTAATACTTTTGTGGACGTGCTACAATTTTTTATGAATATTAAATTAAATTAGATTCTGATACGATAAATTCAATGATTTAAATTCATTTAAGCGAGTCATCAGCTGTTTAAAATAGCCCCCACTACAATATTTTGATAGGCACTACATTTTAGATAGATGCAATTCGGATGAGTTTTGCTGAATTCGATTTCTACACTTTATAATACTTACATTCATTTTAGCAATGTGAAAGAAATTAAAGCAGTATTTTGTTTGTCAAAATCTAAATTCATTTGCCTACGATTGCTTCTATGTATGTATATTTATATGCTTTCCGTGCAGAATTCTGCAGAGTATACATGAATTACAGGGGAAAATTCGATAAATAAACTATTTGAAGCAATTTTAACAGATAATACGTTTCTTTTGTGATTGTGTTGTTTTTTCACGCAATACTTGAGCTCTCACTTAGTGTGTTTTATGTTTTCAACAATATCGGACGATATTTTTCAATGTACTATTTAATTGTTACGATTCTAGAACACTTGAACACTTTCCAATCATTGGAAACCGAAAGTGTAGTCAATTAAAATGTTTGAGAGATCAGAATCAATAGATTATGGGAACAACTTTGAATATACACACATAAACTATAATATTATCGTTTATGATATGAACGGTTTGATTATGATCTTTGATTTTTTTCATTTATTGCTTGTAATAGTCGACAACCTTGTTTTAAATGATGATGATTATCATTTCTTCATTAATGATTTAGAATCTACTTTGAGATGAGGTGAGCTGTGGTTTTTATTTAAAAAAAAAACACATTAAAATTGTTATTACAAATAGAATTAACAACAGGAATAAAAACCAAGAAACAAAACGATATTTATCGATCAAGTAATAAGAAATTAAGTGTCTTATAAAATTTAAAAAACAATCGCTTAAATTCAATTTTACTCTGTCAATATTACTCGAATTATTTTTTTAAAAAATTGAACTAATTCAGTGAAAAACGTGAATCAACTACGTAACAAAACGTTCACAACCTTTACCCATTTTTTGCTCTATTTAATAAAGTCAACTTTCATTTACAATTCAATTTGAAGACGGTCAGGTGCAAATAACATTTTATAGGTCTCAAACATTTTAATTATTATCATTAGTAATCTTATTTTATCAATACATATATTAAGAACATGTGTCAACGATAATTGTTAGAATAAGGTCACTTAATGAATGAAATAATAGGCTTTATTTTTTATTTTTTGAATCAAGCAAATATGAACGAAAATTAATGGATGTGTGAGTATGTAGTATTTAAATCATTACTCTTATGGATTATACGTTTTTACAACAATTGTAGACGAAATGCAAGCTTCATTAAATTTAATTGTAATGAAACTAATCAAAATAATATCATGTGTTATATAGAGTATTAAATTATTTGAAGGTGTTCCGAAATAATCGCAATGCATTGGAACAAATATAATGGGATTCGTTCCACACTTTTCAGAACGCAATTGATTATACAAAAACGTGCAAAGTTTGTTGTATTTAAGAGTGTAGTTCACAGTTAAATTTGCTACTGTTTGTAAAGGGCTAATGTTAAATTTTTTCCGAAAATAAATAATAGAATTTCTTATTAATAAAACCGAATAAAACTTCATAGAGAAATTGAGGGGTTAAATGCAACTGTGATTGCAGATTAAATTATTACTATCAAACTTTCTATGAAAAACTGTAGACTATCTATTACAAACCAACACTACGAAATGGTTAATACTACTACTAAAAAATTCTATTAAAAATTTATTCTGTCCAAAAACTTTTACGGCAAAAATAATCATGGCAGGGCAGATTCTTAAATTTCCAAGCAAAGACAAAGCTGCCAAGGATAAGTTCTTACGCTCCACTTTACATTGCTGATATATGAGAAAGAATCTGACATCGGTTCGGTCATTTTTCAGGAGATATAGTTAAGTAATTTGCAGCTAAGAATTTATGACCCCTCTTTTTGTCTGGATATATTACTTAACTTGTTCTAAGTTTAATTCGATAATTTCAGGCCCCATTGTCAACTACAGGGTCTATACCAATAGTAGTAGGACTGATTTTCTGTAGCGTGAGCGGAGCTGTGGTAGGGTGTTTGGCTGGCTGGGCGAGATGGAGGGGATACTTAGCAGCAGAATAACACCAGCCGCAGTCGCCTACGGACTTTGGTTGAGTATAGACATCCGTCTTCTTCAGCGATTCGCTGAGGAAGACCGAACGATTACGGTCGAAAATCGATTACGAATCCAAATAAAGATACACAAAATTAAAAGGAAGTTTTCTTTTATAAAAACATAGCACGTAGTATTTTGTGAAGATGAAATCAATTACTAATATTAAAGTTTTGTGTCAAACTCGGGAAATCGACAAGCGAGACCCTACAAATGGTTAAGCAAGCTTACGGGGATACTGCAATGAGCCGCTCCAGTATTTTTGAATGGTGCAAACTGTTTAAGGAAGGTAGGCAGCATCGACGAGGACTCTCAACAGCATTCCCGAAGCTTACTTCCAGAAGGTATACGGCGAATGACAGCAGCGTTATTTTGAGTGTGTAGCTGCTCAAGGGTGCTATTTTAAAGAGTATTAAGGAATTGTAAACATATCTTCAATATTTTTTTTAAAAATCAGTCCTGCTACCTGTACAGACATCCAAAACAACCATGATGAATTCAAAATATCTGGAAAATCAGTTTCTATTTATTTAATTCAACACTTTTACGCATAATCTCGGAAAACCCTCAAATTATATTCTCACTTTATTTAAATTGTCTACTTCAAATTGCAAACACTCAAAAGCAAGTTATTAAAAATTCTACTGCAACAAAAACGCATTCAATCGTTTCTATCTTCAAAATTCAACAAAAGAAAGCTTCGAATCTTCTTACGGCATACATGAAAATGATGACACTATGATGAAGCAGTTTCGCCACTATCTTACAATCGTTAGTTGTTTTATTTTACTAATATATTTTTTCTCAAACGAAATAAATACTAAGCATAATTTTATATATAGAAATTTTGTTGTAATTTCGGATTATTCATCTTTTTCGTTTTCTTCTAAAAATAGGTTTTCAAACGAATAACTCTAACATGTGTTATCAAATAAATTATTTTTGGTTTTGTCAATAACTCCTTTCTAACTACAGTAAATATTTATACAAATGGAATGTCGAGATCTTACGTTGTACATATTATTAATTCGATAAATAAAATAGCTCATAATATAATTGATTCGCTCTAAGTTTTTTAATAATTGAAACACAGGTCAACGATCTGGTGGTATTCTCAAAGATCGTAAGACTTTACTTGCCTACAAGAAAACAGCAACAGTAAATATTTTTTTGTGAAATTTATCAACAAAAATGAAATAATGAATTTATTTACAGAGAATAATAGAATGAAATTTGTCTCATTTTAAAATGAGTGCGCTACTTGAATGTAAACCTACCTGATACTACATGTTTAGTTAAAGGTTTTCGTTTCGGAAAGTATTAACGGCTTGGCTGGCTGATTGTTTTCAAGCCAGATTGCAAATACTTTCAGGCTTTACGCGTTAATCGACGAGGAACTAACAAACACTTACTTGGTACTGTTCTTCGGTGTCAATGAGACCCCAAACGGCAACAATCTGATATTGTGGGGCTCTCATTGCGGATGGTCCTCGTCGTATCAGTCTTAAAGAGTCTTGTGATGAGCCTAGTGCTGCTACTTGTCGTGGACCGTGACTTGGATCCAGCACCAATAATGTTAGGCCAGACGCTCTTTGTTCTATTCCAATGATCGTTCGTGAGTGTCCTGAAAGTTCGTGTGATTATCACAATTTTGTCGATCACATATAGGCGTCGATGCTGTTACTTTACCTTGATGTTGAAGATACAATGGCGGAGTGTAGACTCGTGCTTCGTCAAAATATTGAAAGACCCAGTTAAACAGATCCGGATGGCGACCATCGGTTGAAGTGGGCCGATGGAAATCGACTAGCTGACAATTGATCCGAAGCCACGATAGAACTGTTACGACCTCGGTGGCTCCTATCCATTTTCGAGTGTTGTACAGTTTACAGCCAAGTTGTTCGGAACCCTTCGCAGAATCATATGCAAGTCAGTTTCATTCGATGCGTATGATGTTCAATACAATTTACCTGTACGTCGAATCCTTGAGCCCATGCCGCTTCCACCATTTTTTGCAGCCGTGAAATGCTTGGCATAGCTGTTCTTGAGGGACCATGAGTGCCCCAAGCAGAATAGAGGGCTTCATTAAAGCTTGTGTTCTGAAAATTAAGAATAACATTAGGGTAAAGCACGAATAGAGACAATATGGACAATAGGGACAGCCACTTCAAAAATTGTTTAACTCTAAATCTCTACTCTTAGGACGGAGAGATAAACTTAGTATCGCAAATAAGAGGCTACTTTATTGAGCTACATTTCCGAAAAAAAATTAGGGCCTCGATTAATAACAAAATTGCTGTAACATTTTTAAACTAATGAATTCTACGTTCGAAGTTGGGTCTCTTGAACATGGAGAGTTACAATTCAGTCGTTATTTTGAAAAGTATTTCGAGAAACCGTAACTGTTATTTTTCTTAAATTTTTTATAGTCATTTAGTATTCTAATATGTTTCTAATGCTCCAAACAGTGTTCGCCAAATTGTCAAAAAAAACGCCCCCGTAGTGTTTAATTGCTTAAAAATTGAAGAATCATATGCAAAAACATGAAAGGCCGTGTGCGGGAAGTCCTACCTGTTCAGGATAAACGAGCAATTTTGCGAGCAGCCTCTAATTCGGCTACATCAGCGGCTCAAATTCGGGCAACAATTGGTTTGACTGTGAGTTTAACAACGGTTAAACGTGTGATTCAAAAAGCTTCACACTTGAAACTAAAAAAAACTGAAGAAAAAGCTGCAAATCAACGCAATTAGAAATCCATCGTTTGCATTTCGCGCAGGAACACGTGGCCTGGCGGTAGGAGTGGCATAGGGTCGTTTATAGTTTAGGGAGCTGTCTCGTAATTTTGTGCGATACTTCTGAACTTTCAAAGTAAAAGGATGACCCCGAATTCGTATCAGAAGGTATTGGAAACAGCTTTTCAGCAATGTCAGAGTATTGTTGGTCCTTTAATTAGATGACTGGACTTAAACATAATGGATACAAAGTTGACAGGCAGCAAGGTATATACACTACCCTGGTATGATCTTTAATTACGCCATCTGCAGCGATGGGTGTGGCCAAATATATCCTAGTAGGATTTCATTCACACTTTCAATGAAGCCAATTTTTCTTTTTCCGACTGGGAATGGAGTTATTGCGAATATAATTTTCGGAGACTGCACTCAAATTGTACAGCGTGACTCTTGAAACATTTAACGTTTTACATCATCACTTCTAAACTATGCTGGATATAATTATACTCTTGATGCGGTGTTTATTATTTTATTAGTTGTCGAATAAATTTTTTGTACCTTCTTTTTTTTGGCTAGGTATGCGCTGAAAGCCCATACCTTACAATCCCACTATTATTGTTAAAATTTGTTTCAAATGTGTTACGCACTTACTAGATGACAAGAAGTGAAAATTTAATGGCATATGATTTGAAGACTAGCTTTGGGGTGTAAGATTTACCATTGATTTTATGTCTATTGTGAAATATATAATGAAGTGAACGGGGCCGCCCAAATATTTTTCGATCTATTTTTTAGACAGGATGGCATCATTACTGGGCGTGTCTGCGCGATTTTACGTCACTTGAAGCAAGATCCTGCGAATAATGATCATACCTTGTCTGCGAATAAAGATCATACCTTCGACAGGCAGTTTGAAAACAAAAAGCAGCCGACTGAGGCGATCAAAGTCGCACGGGATGAATATTCTTTAAACTATGTTAAATCTTTGTATAACTCGATGTGCAATGGGATTTATGAATTAATTAAAGGAGGATCTACTCATTACTAACAGCAAACATTGCATACAATTTTTTTTATTTTTAGTAAAACCGTAAAATCACTAGTGTCGGTATTCAATTTTGAGCATACAGTTTTTTGATTCATCAACAAAATGTTACCCCAATTTTACTATTATTAATCAGAGCTCCCAAACTAAGAGCAATAAAGTAGCCTTTCATTTGCGATATTAAATTTTGCTCTTTGTACTAGGAACGTGGAGATTTTGAGTTAAACAGTTTTTGAGCGGCTGTCTCTATTCAAGTGGCCGGGAGTTTATACAATCAATAATGACTCCTCGAATAGTTCCGAAGTATTTTTTCAATGTATGTACTTCATAGATAAATACAGTAGGGTCCACATATAATGAACCTCAAGGGACCGCCTGATTTGTTCATTATATCCGAAGTTCACTATAAACGGAACCTATAAGGGAAATACACATAGCATTCGTATTTGATATCTAAATGTTGTATTTCATCAAAAGATACAAAAATAGAAGAACTATTACGAAATTATTTTTATTGTAAACATAGTCATATCAATATTCATACGCATGTACATAATGGAAGTACAGTTGCATGTATTTTAAGGGAAAAAAATTCAAAATTGTCGCTTTCTTATTTCCGGAAGTTAAATATGATTCATTTATGTGTGACTCAACTGGCGCAAAACTATTAAGTACGTCGATTTGTGCATTTCGAAGTTGCAAAAAACTGTGAATCTGACCCATATTGTGAATTACATCGATAATCGGTGGAGCTGAATGTATCGTATTGTGATATTCAACGGGATCTTCATCGTAGTCTGTTACGTTCGCCACGCGACGTAGTCGATTCTAAACCCACAAGGGCGAAATATGGGACTTCCCTGTCCGTGAAGACCCCAAACCACCGTGCGGGTAAACGCTGTCTTGCACAAATTGAAGATGCTACGTTCGCCACTTCACGCAACCAAGCCAATTATTGAATTATATTGTTGTTTTTGAATTATATTGTTATTAAGTTCAATTATATTGTTATTAATGAATTATATTGTAGGAAGTAGAGATTTGAATTATATAAATGTAGAGGAGATGTAGGATGTAAGGATCTTAGATTAGATAGCTAAGCAGTAGTAGTAGTTTCTATGATGAGTCAGCAACAGCTAAATGCACCACCGTCAACGACACATACCCTGCAGACAAGTTGCCAGCAATGACGGCAACAACAACAACGCTCAACCAATCGTCGCAACAGATCCCAAATCAAGGCCCCGCCTGGTTTACGACACGCCATTGGAGTCCACTATGCGCCAATGATCCCACAACCATTGGCACCGGCAATTCGCCATGGGTGGTGGTTGCCGCGAGCATTTCGCCGGACAGGCGGCTGCCGCGAGTATTTCGCCGAACAGGCGGCAGTCGCAGCATTCCCCCCGCATCGAGACGCAACCTCGTACCAAACCAGTTCCCCAGGCTTTTAAAAGCTGCGATGGGGGTCAACTGCCCAGCTGGGAGGGCATTCACCGCCGACGCGGACCCAACGGTACAGGGAAATCCTATATATATGGCCGGTGAAGCAGCTGACGGGGCTTTTTGGGTTTTCACGTCGACCGCTGGTGGAAGCGGAGTGTTGGCTGGACGTCGAGCACTTGGAGGATCGTTTTCTTTTGGACGCCGGTGTGGTGCAAGCTGCGGGTTTGAGGTTGACGGCGATCTGGTGGTTCGGGTGGAGGACAACGCGCTGAAGGAGAATTCGGAGGAATAGAATAAGGAGGAAAAAATTGTAAGTAGTTAGTAGTGTAGATAGTTAGAGGTTAGGGTTTAGTTAGTTTTTTTTCAAAATAAATTGTGCTGAATTTGAGTTGAATTAGTGGTTTGTGAAGTGGCGAGGCGGAATTCGCGTTCCTGGCTGTGTTTTTGTGCTCCCCTATCGATCGGTGGTTTTGGGTCACCGTGAATCCGATTCCCGTTTCGGGATTCGCGGACAGGGCAGTCCCGGCGCGGAAACGGGTGGCGCCCTTTCTTTTTTAAAATACATTTTCCCACACCCCTCTTCGCGGGTGAAGCCGGGTGGGATTGCCCGAACCGTGACTGGGATCGGCTACGGTGCAGTGCGGACGTTACGCGAAATTATAGACGTAACAAGTCGTCACTTTCCCCCAATGAAACACTTGATAAAATTTGCACACCGGTTAGGTGTTCGGTGCTAATAAGATCCTCGCCAACTCGCATGTGCTCACTGTACTTTATGCCTGGCATGATCGTTTCGCTACTTTGTCTCAGCAACTCAACAAATGGAATGTCGTCTTCTGCATCAAATCCGTCAGAATTGTAATCCTCCGAAAATTCGCATGCCATGTGAAGAAAATTTATTGCATCTAAAAGGCCAGCAGCAAACTTATCTTTGCCATCGTCAATAGTATGAATCCACTTCACGAGAAAAATGCGGCTGTAATTACTTTTCAAGCTATGAATCACCCCTTGATCCATTGATTATAACTTCGCACTAGTGTTTGGTGGCATGAATACCAATTTAATGCACCTTAAATCTTTCAGATCGGGGTGAGCAGGGCAACTATCTAGTAATAATAAAATTTTCCGATTTATTCTGGTTAACTCTTTATCTCACTGCAGCAAATGATTCGCAAAAATATCAGCCGTCATCCAAGCTCTGGTTGGTTGGTTGCCAATTTAATAACATAAATAATGTATTTGTCGGATTAGTCCGTAGAGCCCCGGTGATTGCAATAGCCGCAATCCTTCTGACCTTGTTTAGCAGGTTTACATTTGATGCTTTCGCCATAGCAGGCCACCAAATAACTGCGCCATACAGAAGGGTTGGTTCCACTTTCGCCGTATAGAGCCATAATACAATTTTTGGGTTTCAATCCCCACCTTTTCGCAATACCTCTTTTGCAGCAGTAGATTGCGCATGCAGCTTTGCGTGCTCTTTCTGCTGTGTTCGCTTTCCATGCGAGTTTAGAGTCCAGAATAAGACCTAAATATTTGACCTGATGAGATGGGTTGAGACTTATCCCATCAAGTTTAGATGGGACAAATCGTGGAATTTTGTACCTTCTTGTGAAGAGCATAAATTCCGTCTTTTGCGGATTAATCTTTAGACCACACTATTTGCTCCATTTGGTAAGAATACCTAGGACAAAGTTTAGTCTTTCCGATAGGGTGTTAACAAATTTTCCCAATATTGCTATTGCAACATCGTCTGCATAAGCTACGACTTTGCAGCCAGTCGCTTCTATTTGTGACAGGAGTTCATCCACCCCTAGATTCCATAGAAGGGGTGATAGCACCCCACCTTTGGGTGTGCCTCTGCAAACCCTCCTTCGTAAGGTACTGTTTCCTAGCGTGGAGTTGATGTTCCTGCTGCTAAGCAGTTGATTGGCATTGCTTTCCCCGAATGCTTTGCCAATAGCCTTATGTTGAAAGCCCCTTCGATGTCTATAAAAACTGCTTGCGTGTATTCTTTGGCGCTTAGCGATTTTTCGATGTAGCTGGTAAGCGAGTGAAGAGCTGTTTCAACCGATCTCGCTTTTGTGTATGCGTGCTGCGCATTAGAGAGTGGTTTCAGAATAGCTCTCCATCCAAGCTCTAGAACAGGCAAATTCCTATTTTTGAAGCATCTGAGATTTTTAGATTTCCCCATACAAGCAATTTTCTTTTTTCAGTTCCCAATAGATTTGCTGCAACGAGAACCGTTATTCCCTTTTTTAAAACTTTCCACCGGAGCAGGATTCTCCTTTAAATTTTAATGCCTTGTTTGGCATGAGCTTATAAAATAAGCCGGTTTCATCTGCGTTGAAAATGTCACACCTTCTATAATTTTCTTTAAGCGCGCGCCATTTGTTTTGTAGCCAGTCATCAACCACATCCCTATCTACCGCTGCAGATTGTCCGATTAATTTTCCGGAAACAATACCATGGCGCTTTTTAATTCGTTCAATCCAGGTGTTGCTACAAGAAAATTCGTCATTGTCTTCAAGTTTTTCTCCAAACTCGTTCGCTTTCGATTGTAAGACAGCGCCTGTTATAGGGACATTCGAATTACGTCGTTGCGAAAACCATTTTATAAGTTATTTGGACTTCATTGGACCTAATTTACTCGTATCCGAATTTCTATTCTCGAAACTACGTATGATGGTTTCACGATTTTTCTATATTGTAGCTATTGTTGACTTGACTCAATTGCATTTTCTTGCATAAATATCTTTGTTTAATACCACTTTCAATTTGCTTCACAATATCAAACTTCTCTTTTAAAAATATGCCGTTGCGCGTTTGTTTCACACCACCAGCAGATGATATCTTGCCAATAACAATCACAGCAAACGACTGAATAAAAACACATACAAAACACACCCCGTAAAAAAGTTCGTTATAAGCGGTACGTTGGATATTTTTTTGTAGGATTTGGTTCGCTATATCCGGATATTTCGTTATATGCGGACTCTATACATTTTTCTGGAAACAACAATGCCAACTCTGCGTACATTATTGAGAGTACAGTAGAGTTGTTCGATAGAATGAAATAATCTAATCAAAAAATTACCTGCAACAACGAAGACAACAGCATTTGAAGATTTCGATAGCCACATCCCCATCCTTTATCGCCATAGCTCGATGCGTAATGATCAACAGCCGAGCAAACAAGCGACTTGATAACGCCAGGCGACGAGGACGATAGCGACAAAACACGCGGTGCAACTGATTTCGTGCACGACGTTCCATCGTCAATTCCATGCGATTCAGCTGCCCGCAAGCCAACCTGTCGTTCGTAGTAGTCGGCCACGCTCATCTCGCCCGCATAAACTGCTCGTTGCATAGCCGCGGCCGATTGTTCGCGAAAATTGCCCTGGTCATCCATGCCGTACTGGGCACGAAGCATTTCGAATTCGCGCTGCTCCCGCAATTTTTGCGCCTCCTTCTCCAAATCAGCATTTGAATTGAGATTCTTCGGACTCTTCGCAAAATGTCCTTCGATGTGCAAGTCGATTTCTTGTGATTTCATCTTTGTTAGAGAAATATTGCATACTGGACATATACTGCCGTTGTGGCCAATCGTATAACCATTTTCGGTTGTAGTCGATTTGCCGGGGCTTAATATGTCTCTGAAAATAGATTCAAGGGAAACAATTCAAATTATAAGTTGCTATTTGTGCAGAGGAAGTCAACTGTTTTTGGGGATTAAATTCGAAATACACATGGTGATTATCTATGCTTTGAAGCGAAAAAACGATCCTCAAGATTTTAAATTGGATGATTTCTATAAATAACATCTTGGTAGAAAGAAATTACTGATCGGCTAGGCTTCGAAACACCACCTACTGGGTTAGTATGCGTTGTTAACAAACAATTCAACTGCCTTTCAGATTTTTATACGTTCACTCATATTTGAAATTGAATTGGAAAGATATTAAGTCTTGTTTCTTGCGAGAAGCAAGCTTTTTATATGCTTACCTGTGCTCTATATTCACATGAAGCTCTAAATCCGATGAATTGTCAAATGCCCGCGCGCAAATAGGACATTGTAGCGCGGTCAAGGTACTCAAGTGGTTGTTGGAAGAATTTGTATTAACACTAGGACTAAGCGGATCGAAATGTGAGCGATTTATATGTTCCTCTAAAATATTCGCGTTCTCTGAACTATACGGACATATTGGGCACTGAAATAAGAAGTCAATTATTACAATTTAATTCCTGCTCGACTACGTCCAGATCGTTTACGCACTTGCAATGGGCTTGGTTTGCGTGCGGTCGATGTGTGACTTTTCAATTTGAGCCCTAGCTGAGAGCGAGACGGTGATCCTTGACCTGCACTTCCACTCCCGTTGGGAAGTTCAAAACCATTCACATGCTGCTCCTTGCTGTTACTGCCGCTGCTGCTACTGTTTGAATAACTACTGCTACTCCCGCCACTCATGCTTCCGTTGGCCATATCACAGTTTCTGTTGCTACTCTCGCTAGGCCGATTCTGAACGTTCGAACAGGACGGCGTATGATTTATATCTGGAAAAATTCATTCATTGATCAGGAATATGGAGGAAGCAGTGGGGTTTTGTTGACTTACTAGAGAATCCATTATACATGGTTGTTCCGGACGCCGCCGCTGAAGATTTACTATTATTCATGTTGGGCTTGTGGTAGTTCATACCTTGATTGTTGCAATTTTGGTTTGGTGGCGTTAAAGCTCGACACTCCGAGAGCGAGTCAGACTCGTCGTCAATACTGTTTGAAAGAATTGAACATTTTATATTAAAGCATTTGAGGGAAAGAAAATAAGAATAGGTGGAGGAGGCGCCTTAGTTTGTCGACAAGTTCTTAGGAAAATGAAACGGACAGTGGTTTCCGGGTGGAAGGGAATCAAAGTTGGGAGTATTACTAAATGAGAAAGGTGTTTACATACTTCAACAATAGTCAAATTCGAAATAACTAAACGAATGAAGTGAGTACTTTCGATGGACTGCCTCCTATATCTCTACTCACCTCGGACTCGGGTCGTCGATAAAGCTCATCAATTCGTTTTCAGGCGTCAAATAGTCCAAGTGAGCTTGATTCACGTGAAGCAGCAATTCTGCCGGCGAGACTCCACTAAATCCACAAAACGGGCATTGAGCGTTTCCCTCCACGTGACACGTCCTTGTGTGCTCCCGCATCATATCATCGGTCAGCCCGGTCAAACCGCAAATTTCGCAGGAATGCTCCTGAGCCGCAACGTAGCACGCCCCCGCATCATCGTCCGTCGATGACATGGTTTCCGGTTCCCTGCACATACAACCAGAAACCAAGGTCAACATATATTGAATTTGTCAATTCGAAACTTGAAAATTTCTACAGAAGTTTTGAGTGGAGAACATGCACAGTTAGGATTATTATGCCTGAATGTTTGAGGACTGCTTCCTAAGATAACTGGTTTCCAGCTCACTCCACGAGTTCTCAGCCAGTTTCGCTTAAAAGGTTAAATCGATAAACCCTCAATTCCTGACAGCCATCAGCTAATAAAGATATCCTTGCTTCTATTTCGCACAAAGTATCCGCGTACATAACAGCGAATGCTGAGAAAGGGAATGTTTGCGGGGTCAAATCGTTTCACTTCCTTATTGACCCTAATTTTTCCGATGCGGATTTTCACCCCCAACATCTTCGGTCGCTGTCATTCCCTATTCCATTCGCACAGCATTAAATGGTTTGCGTTCAATCGAGGCCACGGCGCGTACTCACCTAGCGATCACCAGTTATTTGGTTGGCTGCCGACCAATGTTTCGGAAGCTCCTCACTACTTTCAGCGATAACTTTTGAATATTTTCCAGCCCCACCGAGACTTCCGACTTCGATTAGGAACGGGGACATTACACAATGACAGCTTGCGGACTGTCACAGATGCGAGTTGGAAGCAGAGATCCGTTGTAATAGGCGTGCGCGCGAAATACATAACAGACTTTGTATTGTGGACAGGACACGGGAATGTGATGAAAAGATGTCTATTACGTCAAGGGGTAATTTTTTGTTGATAAAACCGTTGAGGTTTGAAAATTTTCAGGAATGTGGCAGTTACGGACGAACTTAACCTGCGAGGCCGGATTCCCATGGAAAAATCAAAGTTTATACATCGTCTTAATCGGGAATGCAATTGCATACTATGAGCACCAAAAGTGAGTGCACACCTTTGAAATTTGTTTTTGGGCTTCAATTTAAAAAAAATGAGGATATTGAAAAATATTTTCAATGAAATATTTTTAAACCTTAATTTGTCAAGAACATTATACAAAAAAATCAGTTCCCAATATTAACTCGCAAAAAATTTACAGAGCAGCAAAAACAATAACTCATAAAAATATGAATCAAAAGTAAGTGGTGTAAGGTATTCAAACATTTAGGAATTATAGCCGTAAACAAAATAACGGAACAGTTGAATGCAGCTTCAATGTTATTCTTAAGAAATAGCGATCTCAAAAATTCTTAGTAAAGTAATTTGTCTGGACATTAGTTCGGTTTAAAACGTGCTAGAAACAGTTGGCCCAAAATGAGAAAAGAAACTGAGCCAGAAACAAGAAAAATTATTGTGAATTGGCATTGTGAAGGAAAAAGCTTACGAGAAATTGGAAAAATTGTGAAAAGACCACACAGCACAGTGAAAAAATTATTGTAAAAATTTAAAAAAACATTAGAAAATTTGAAAAGATCCGGACGGCCAAGAAAATTAAATCAACGTGATATAAGAAATATAGTGAAAGAAGTTAGGTGTAATCCACGCTCAAGTGCAGTTAAAAAAGCAGAAAATTACTCCGCGACAAACAATCAATCTGTTTCAGATACCACAGCTCGAAAAATATTAAATGAACACGGGTTGCATGGCAGAGCGCAACGAAAGAAACCGTTCATTTCCAAAAGGAAACGCTCAACATATGCAAAAAAAAGTATAAAACGTACGATTTCAACTTTTGGAAAAACGTTTTATTCTCTGATGAGAGCAAGTTCGAAATATTTGGTGGCCATAAAAATAAAAAAATTTGGAGAACCAAAAATACAGAGTTTCACGAAAAAAATGTTTCCGGCACGGTCAAGCATGGGGGAGGATCTGTTACGATTTGGGGGTGTATGGCAGCAACGGGAGTTGGAAATCTTGCATTTATTGATGAGACAACGGATAAGCAAGGTTACCTCAAAATTTTACAAGAAAATATGGAGGAAAGTGTTTCAAAATTGGAACTGCCTAGGACGTGGATCTTCCAGCAAGATAACGATCCTAAGCACACATCCTATTTAGTCAAGGAGTGGTTGCTTTATAGAACCCCTAAAGTATTAGATCATCTTCCCCAATTCCCAGACCTCAATCCCATTGAGCATTTATGGGATTATTTAGACAGCAAAATTCGGGAACGTCTGATTACAAGCAAGGAAAGCTTGAAAACTGCGCTTAAGGAAAAATGGGAAAATATACAGACAAACATTACCAAAAAACTAGTCGAATCCATGCCTAGGAGATTGGAAGCTGTTTTGAAGGCAAAAGGGGGTCAAACCAAATACTAATTTTCCTCAAATTTATTAGTAGAATTGTTATTATATTGAATGTATACTTACTTTTGGTGCATATTTTATTGAGTTTTTGTTTTTGATGTTTTGTAAGATTTTTGTTAGTGAATATGTGGAACTAGTTTTTTTGTACATCGTTCTTTACAAATAAATGAGTAACAATATTTAATTAAAAATATTTTTGAATCAGTGTTTTTTTTTTCAAAATTGAAGCCTGAAATCAAATTTGATAGGTGTGCACTCACTTTTGACGCTCATAGTGCATGCTAACTGATAAATTCATTCAAAACACCTAATGGAAAATAAAAAAACCTGAAAATGTCCAGGATATAGTCGAATTGTAGGTACTGTCCCTTATATCGATATTTATCGTCTGAGAAGTTCGAAGCATTTTTTCTAAGATATGGATGGATAAATAAATAGTTCTATTGTTTTGCATACATCGCCTAGAAGGACACGGAGGTGGATTTAGTCGGTAGAAATCCGGCATATCGTGAGGCTGGAGCCGATCGGTATCTTTTGAAGATTCCCACCTTCCAACGACGAAAAAAAACTTATAGCGCGAGCGAAATTTTTAGCCACAAAAATTAGATTTATAAGAACTAAAATTTACACACGAATAGCTGGAAAAGTTGTCCACGAGTCCAGAAAAAAGCGAACAGCTTTTGAAACACTCAAAAATTTTGAAACAAAAGAACTATCAAATTATAAAACACGAATGCAACAGGATGATTAAAAGCGCAAGAATTTACACCGTAATGAATAACACTGTGAAATTAGATAGAATTGAGGGAAAACACTTACAGAATGAGAAGCATGAATAATATAGCTGTGAAATTTGCCAGAACTGATCGACTAAAAGAAGATCCGCTCAACAAAGCAGCTAACTTTTTTCAATACACTACCAGACAAAATTAAAAACATAGCGATCGCAACTTCCTTTAAAACGACACTAAAAAATACCTCCTTCAGGATCAACATTCGAAGTAAGTTACAAGTACAATCAGCTCCAATAAAGTCAAAGCCAAACATGTAGTCAACATGAAATAATTTATAAACATATAGTCTGAACGATTAATCTAACTAAAAGGATGCTAAAATTTATAAATTTGGTACTATCCCTTATACCGATTTTTATCGTCTGGGAAGTACCATAAAGTGAAATATAAACATGAAGAATTACTGAAAACTTGGTGGATAGAGTGATTAAAGGAGAAGGAGGTAGTTTTATTCGGTAGAAATCCGGCATGCCGAGAGGCAGGAGCTGATCGGTATCTTTTGAAGATTTCCACCTCCAAACGTTGAAGAAAAAACTAATATGCACTCAAACAAATTTGAGGAAGGTAAGTTCGGGACTTAGTAGATAAAGTTTTTAAAAAAGCAAGCACGAACACTAGTAAAATCCACAATGTAATGAATATAAATTTCATGGACGAAAAAATCTCTAATAATTTAAACGATCATTTTACACCAGTATGTCAGATAATTATATCAGAGCTTCCTTAAAACGACTCAGCATGATAAAACGTGTCGTCCATCTATTCTTTTCACTTAAAGCTGACTACTAGAAAATAAGTCATTGATATCATTGATTCTCTAAAAAAAGCACACCACACAGGGTTCTGATGGTATCTGCTGACGATATCAAAATAACCAAGCATCAAGAATGAACAATTTCCGAAATATCTAAAAAAAAACGCCAATGTAATACCCATAATTAAAGGGGGGGTTGCCATTTTAACGTTCGCCACGCAGCGTGATCGATCGAAATTAAAAACAAAAGTGTCTGAACAATCCGCATTAGGAGCAAACTCGGCAATCGTCATAATACCAGTTAGGCGATCAAAAGCGGAACGAGTTCGGTGAACTTGCTGTTGTTTGAGGAGTCGCTGTGGCGCCTTTTTTTGACTGTTGGGATCGTCGGCGAACGTGTATTTTTGACCGGCGAAGTCGCTGTTGATACCTGTCGCTTGTTAAAGTTGTTTGGTGATGTAAAAATACATTAAAACGTTGATAATATTTCAGTAAAATTGATTATTTATTGTTGCCTTACCCTTTTGTGTCATTCTCAGGTTATTGAATACCTAAATTTAAAACAAAATGTAATATTTTGAAAGAAATTATGTGTAGAAACCATTTTGAAAATAAAACATTATTTTACGTGATTTTTTCTCAATTGTGGTGACAAAATACGAATAAAAAAACCATCTCTTAATTGCAAAAAGAATCACTTCATCAAAACGAATCAGAATTACATAATAGAAAGAGATAAAAGCGCAACGCTTGTTTTCCATTATTTTTTTCATTGTAGTTCTAACCTCTTAGTGAGCTACGTTCGTTAATAAGTTTTATCATTTTGATTGACTTTTTTTGCCTCCCTACGGTTATCAGCACTTTAATCCATTAAATTTACTGGCTCCGAAATTTTAAAAATATAAGAAAAATTCCGAAAAGTTTAGATGTAAAATGGAATGAAAATATTTTACATTTTATTCAAAATTTAGGTATTAAATAACTTCAGAATGACACAAACAGGTAAGGCAACAATAAATAATCAATTTTACTGAAATATTATCGACGTTTTAATGTATATTTACATCACCAAACAACTTTAACAAGCGACAGGTATCACGCTCAGAGCGACATGCACGCACTCTAATTAATATATCTCCTAAACTAATCCAGATCCCATTCTAAAATTTTTTTGGTAAATTGTATACATGTTAAGCTATATTTTACATTAAAAAAAATAAAAAATAAAATGGTCGAAGCTATTGAAAAAAATATTTTAAATATTCACTTCCGGTTTAAAACTAGAAAAAAAATCAAATTCGGAATCTCATTTGAAAATCAAAAAGAATAGTAAATTTTACATACAAAACACTACATTTATTATTTAATTATAATTTACTTCAATATGAAAATAAAATTTCAAAAAACCCCTGCTGTGAAAATTTGAATTCTTTAGAATCCCATATCTTAACAACTAAACATCAAATAACAAAAATATTATGTGTACACATTCATATACCCTAGAAGTACAAATGTGCCCAATATGAACGAATTTCAGAACCTCACTTTTTTTCGTTGTCGGTTTCACGTGAAATGCCCCAAATGTAATACCAGGACATAGGCAACAGAAATCGCCAAATCATTTTTCGAGACAATAAAAAATAGGCATCAAATTGTACGATCGGTAGCAATGGATCGATTTGTACTTTAATCCCCTTGCAGTTTTTGTCATATGAAAGTTTTCATGATTATACTATTTCAAAAACAAATCACACTATCAACTACAATTATTATGCATAGATTTAATACATTTTTGATTCATTGGGATCGATGATCGAATTTTAAGATCAAATTATTTTCTGATCATCGTCAGCAACAAACTGCCTTGGCTGACAGATTTATGCACAAAGACTGCTTACAATTGAAAAAAAAAACAATTTTCCATTTATTTACTGTACATTAAATTATTATTATCTATAAGAACATTTTAATTAACTCTCCGTTAAATCAGCAGGATTATCATCTTTGGGTGAATGCACTCTCAAATGTGCCTGGAACCAAGTATAGAGTTAATAATCTATTGTATATCATTACTAAAAATCACTTACCACCAAATGATGTTTCCTTTTGAACCACCGATTGCAAATAGAACATAAATACGGGCACAAATTCTGATGAACCGATTGAATGTGAATTTTTAGCGTTGCAGGCGTTGTGTACATTTGCTGACAATATTCACACTCCATCGTCTTTCCCAAATGTGTGTAACGGTGATTTTTCATGTGCGTAATTGCTCTGAATCGTTTTCCTATAGAACAAAATCACATGATGTTGAAATGAAGCCAAAATAGAGAATTTCCGAATCGATCGCAACTTACCGCAAATATCACATTCGTAGCGTCGTTCGTCCGTGTGCATACGCATATGAATTTTTAAATCGGATTTATTTAGAAAACCTTTGCCACACAGATGACATTGCACATCGCGTTTGTTCTGATGATTCTTCATATGATTTTTATAGTGGACCTTTTGTTTGAACGATTTTCTACACAATCCACATCTAGAATAGTTCGCGGGAACTTTATTCAAATATAACCATAACAATTGGATAAATAAATATAGTTGGCTTACTGGTAAGCTGGAAGTCCAAAGTGCTCATTTATATGTACACGAAGTCGATCTTCTGAGTAACACTTTTTCGGACATTGATTGCACGGGAACATTTCTCGTTTGTGCTGAGCTTTTCTGGAAAATCAATCGATAAAATGTGACATGATATTCATATGATCGTGAGTGTTAAAATCAACTTAGGAGACTAGAGAAACTAACAAACTGTTCGTTTTAACTAAAAGATCACTTGGCGTCGCAGCATTATTGTTTTTCACTATCTTACCACCTTGATCAAAAAGTTCCCGGAATCACCACCGTGTAGCGCTCTCAGACACTAGATTTGTCTAATCTTTTTTGTTGTGTTGTTTTTGTTTGTTGGTACATCTGTTATTGACATTCTGTCAAAATTTCAGCTTGATAGCTTGACATTTGTAAAAGTTACGCTGTATTGAGTACATCTGCTTTTGTGCGTGTTGGCGAATTATTTCAACATTAAAAATGGAATTGATTTTGCAACAACGAGTTCGTGTTAAACACGATTTCAATGGTCCTAAGACATTGGAAATGTTAGAAAAATGTTTCGGCAACGATTCTCCGAAGAAAACAGTCGTTTATCAGTGGCACGAGCGTTTCAGAAGTGGCCGTGAGTCGTTCAACGATGATGAACGCAGTGGCAGGCCATCGACATCGAAAACCGACGAAACCATCAACAAAATCAAAGAATGGATGACTGTAAACCGAAAATTAACGATTAGAGAGATGTCAGAAGCTTGCTTATGGATCCTTTCTAGATATTTTGGTTAATGATTTGAGCCTCAAACGTGCGGCTGCAAAGCTGGCGCCAAAAGAACTGAATTTCATGCAAACAAGGATCGCGTTGACGTCTCAAAAGACAGATGATTGCAATGGCCGAATCAGACTCAATATTCATCAAACGCATCATTACTGGTGACGAGACGTGGATTTATGAGTATGACACGCAATCCAGACATCAACCGAGTGAATGGCGTTCGAAGAATGAGCCGCGACCGAAAAAAACACGTCGTTTTCAGTCGAAAAAGAAGGCGATGCGGTTTTTATGGATAACAGAGGGGGGTTGTGGATCATAAATTCTTTCCTGAAGGCCAGACTGTCGACAAAGATTATTATTTGGGCGTTATGAGACGTTTGCGTGAAGCAGTTCGAAAAAAAACCGATTTGTGGGCAAACAACTCGTGGATCTTGCACCACGCACAATGCCATCATTATCCGTGAACATGTGGCTAAAATCGCAACGGACACCATCCATCAACTACCGAATTCACCTGATTTGGCCCCCTCTGACTTTTTCCTGTCCGTTCGACTCAAGAAACCACTCCACGGAACGCGCTACAACACCCGAGATGAGATCGTGGAAAAGTCGCGGATGGCTCTGTTGGCCATATCGGCAAACGAATATAAAAAGTGTTTCGAGGACTGGATCAAGCGTTGGCATAAGTGCATTGCAGTCGATGGGGAGTATTTTGAAGAAGACAATATCGATTTTGATGAATAATATTGTATTTTCAATTTTCTGAATAAATTCCGGAAACTTTTTAATCAAGGTGGTATATTAAATTTTCAGAAGATCTGGTTCCAAATCTGATTCGGATCATGATCGGCTGCCAAGCTACTGCTGCAATCTGTTGTATATTTAAAGGAATTGTCAATTATGAGCGAGCAGTCTTGAAATGTGCTGAATAAGGCTTAGAAACGAAATCCTCAAACCAGAAAGTGGCGACATTAATTCAAATGAATATTAAAAATACTGTTACCTGTGCTTTATCAAATCGCCCATCTTTCCAAATTCTCGATTACAACGTTTGCACGGATAGATTCTACTCGACGGACGCGTTCTACGTTTCACATGTCTAGCTTTACCCGGCGTATCGATGTTTATCTTTTCTACATTGCCTTTAGACGATTCGTCCATATCGGTATCATCCAAATACTGTACATCTTCAAATTCATTTCCGTCGGCATCATCTTCATCGTCCTCAACATTCTCGGTCGCCTCTTCTTCGCTCATTTCTTCCGAGTCATTTTGTAAGATAATCAGGTTTGAATCACCCTTAATTTCATCGTGATTAAATTCACTTTTGATCTCTATCACATTCAATACTGGCGACGTTGGGGTTGCGAATGATTCCGTTTCGTGGAGGGTTTTGAAGGTAGCGCATGTTTCGACTGCTTTCGTTTTGAATTTGTGGAAAAGTTTCAATTGTAAATTACAATAATTGCAGAGGAAATGTGGCTCGCCAGATTTGTAATTTAGCTGTTGAAATAACGAATAAATAAATTAGTACTTCTTTTAGAAATTTGCTGAGATAAAAGCTCGAAACATTGATTGTGCTTCATTGTTTTATGTTAAAAATATTTCTGTTACTATTCATACATTAATTTCAGTTAAATTTCTTCATAAGACTTTATGTTGCGCTGTTTTCGCACTCTAAATTCGAAATCAAAATTGGTAATAGTGTTCACGGAAGAATATTGTGCAACAGCAAGCCGTTACATAGTTTTTTATAGGGTTAAAGCAACAATTGTTGACTAAATGAAATATAGAGTTGACTAAATGAAATATAGAGTGAAGAATTTCATTGGAAAAGTTTTTATTGGTGGGCCTGATCACATTTTGATCCTTGTTTCATTTAAATAACCACCAAAATGTTCTGGCGAATCTTTAAATAATAAATAACAATAGTAAATTGCGTCAATTTCATTTCAGGCTTAGTAAAAGATAAACATGTAGAACACGAGCCAACAATTTCCCCTAAACAGGTAAAATATAGATACGTTGATAGCATAATTTACTATGCTTTATTTTATGCTATTACTTTTCAATTAATATCTCTGATAACACACGGAGCTAAAAATATTACAAACTTAATTTATACACATCATTTTCAACTGCCTTTAAGGACATTATATTCACCGTCATCTGAACAAGCTCCTCATATAAAACGCCCAAATCTGATAGTTGGGTCTTGGTATCGTCTTCTGTGAAAACACTCTCGAAATCATCCCGATAGTCCTGAAGACAGACGCGGCACATTGCTTCACTGTAATCCGGCATGGTTCTCAAGGAATCGCAGCAAACAACTTCCTTACCGAGAAATAGAAGTGAAAGCGAACCAATATCAACTATAGTCATAAACCAATCAGTCTGTCAGGATTCTGGATACAAAACTGACACTTGTAGTGACAGTTGTCAACACAGCATCGTATCGCATCTGTCAAGCTGTTGTTGCTTGAAAGCTATCCCTCGACTGGTAGTTGTTACGTGACATATTTATTGTTAAACTCCTGTTCATTCATCCAATGATTTCTTTCGCAAGAAATAGAAGTGGAAGCACGACAATATATACTTTATATGAAGTCAGCATTTGTGATATAAAACTGACACTTGCAGAGACAGTGGTCAACATTTCTTTTCACATTTGACAGCTCGCACGCAATATCTACACGACTTGTGTCGCACTCGCAAGCAACAACCTTCACTATATTGACGCATTAGTAAAGTGGTTGACCGACGTACAGCGTCGGGCGCAATTCACCTGTCATCTGTCACAGAGCTGTAGTGAGTTGTTTGTCGCGTTATTCGGGGAATTCCTAGCTTGCGAAGCAAAGGAATCGGATGACTCACGGTGTCCTTGCATTAGTGCATGAAGACAAACGAAGTGAATCGATATGGCAACGGGAACTAGTTTATTCCTTAAAAAACAGTTAGACGCAATAGAAAGGGATGACTTGAAATTTGTGGAAAAGGATTTAAAGTATTTTGAAAAGGTAATGGGATTGGTTTCCACTCGAAGCGGAAGGAAGATTGAAATTATATTTGAATTAAATAAACAAAAATTGTGTTGCCTCGATATTTGTTATAAACAAGGTTTATAGCAGCAGAGAATGGTGTTTTCGTTTTACTTACGAAATCCTGCTATTTTCTGATATGCCGGATGTTCGGTGGCAGTTGCTCTTAGCTCAGTTCTCAGCCAACTAGTTGCTTTTTGTTATTTTAGCAGGAATGAACAGTGCAAATCAAAATAAACCAGGCTAAAACATGGAACTTAACAAAAGAGTGATGTATTTTTTCATCGTTGGGAGATGGAAATCTTCAAAAGAATACCGAGTCGCTCCTGCTTCTCGGCATGTCAGGCTTTTACCGACCAAAACCATCTCCCCCTCCAAGCCTCCTGCTCTCTCCATCACACTTTGCTTGCACCATCCGTGTGCAATATACTTATTCACTTTTGTATGTTTGCTTATTACTTCCCAGAAGATGACTATCGGTATAGGGGATAGGTACTGGATTCTTATTAATTTTTCCTATCATTAACATCAATATAATGGTCTAATTTTACAAATTAATCAATTCGAATTGGCTGTCTATGCCTTGGGCTTTAGTAAATCTTTGTATTCCGGTTTTTGATTTTCAAGTACAGGCATCCCTCGATTTAAGACGAGAAAATGCGTCCTAACTCGAAAATGATGTAAGTCGAATAATCATATATACGCATCATACAGTAGTAAGGATTTACGAGTCAACACATTTTTGTGGTATTTTGTTGTTTATTTATTATTAATCCAAATAAACACGGCAAGCACATGTAACATATGATAAAATCAATTAAAAGGGCAAAGAAACATGTTCAGTATAACATAAAAAAAATTTTCATGTAAAAGTTCATACATATATCAGTATGTGTGGGTATTTGTAATTTAATCTTCATCACTCGAAGACGATTTTTTTGTTAAAGCTGATTGGCCCGCCTGTTGTTTTCTCGATTTATATAGCTCTTTATAACATTTAGTATTTATTGAAAATGACACCTCTCTTCTTTCAGTATCTGGATCATCCTCCAAATTCTCCAAAGCCTTTCTAATGTGCTGCAAAAACTCAGACAATTTTTGAATCGGAAAGTTTTGTTTTCTTTTCTCTAATTTTTCTCGAGGTGAGGTGAGGTGATAAATCCTCATTAGAAAGAGATTTTTCGCGAGTATTGATTGATTAGCTCAGTAATATCGTTTCCGTCCAATTCATTGAAGCCTATAGACCTGCCAATCTGCAGAATTTCATTGTTAATTTCCTCGGAATCGTTGAAGATATTGGCACTAGAAGAAAGTTCTGCCGATTCTGACCAAACTTTACGCCGGGCATTATTTATAGTGGAAGAAGTGTAATGATCGAATCGCATTGGGGACAGCTTCTTTCACCTGTATCCTTTCGCTAGCCAAGCGGTCAAACCGCAGATAGAGTGGCGTGGAGAACATGTCTCTCGGCCGATATTTCTAAGTGTAATAATTAAAACGCAACGATTTACTTTATCGCGTTTGAGGTTTGCAGAGAGAGACTTCGACTTCGCTACTATGGCGCAGCGTCGCGTAGTAATATCTCCGCGCGTCTAGGTCAGGAAAGCAAATCCTCCCGATCTATATTTCCGTTCTTCTTTTATACAGTTTTCAAACTAATAACTAGGTTAATTTATTACTTAAAGACTAAATGCCCAATGTAATTTTATAATACAAACAGTTCGATGATCTATTTGCCCATGCAGCAACATGGATCATCGAACTTCATTATTGAGACTGCACATCCATAAATCGAGCGGCGTGTCCACTTGACCCATGACATGATGCATGTTCGCACATTAGCCTGGTCAAGTGTCTAGACGATTTCAATCGTAAATCGCTCATACTAATCGATGAGTGTAGCGGCAGAAAACATAACACGTGCGTATCGATCTATGCATGTGCACTTGTTTACAAATTGAGTGGTTTATGACTTACTTTCTTGTGCGGGCTAAATTAGCTTATACTAGGTGACATCGAATGTGTTACACTACATTACATTGGATGGTGCAGATTATGATACACTACACCTTTACCCTTTTTTGATGAGTCTTATACTTACTAAGACGAATCATTCGATCTATTCTATAGTACAATGTGGCTTAATTCTATTTTTGTGTATTGATTTATGTGTTCCATCTATGTCTAATAAAACATTACTTTCATCTATTTCAATTATTTTATAAGGACCTTTGTATGGTGGCTGGTGCTTTTTTCGGTTTTCTATTCTGATAAATACAAGGTCTTCTACTTTTATTTTCGCGGGATTTATGTCTGTATCTTTAGTGACTCTGTTTGTTTTTACTTTTTCTATGATGGCTCGCGCTTTCGTTATTGATGTTCTCAATCTTACCCTTAGCTCTTTTGCATAATTGTCTAGATCGTAGACCCTATCGTTATTTTCGATTAAATCATTTGGAAGGTAGGGGAGTTTGCCGAATATTAGCTCGTAGGGGGAATAATTGGTGTCTACATGCGGTGTTGTGTTATATGCAAATGCATAATATGAAACCCAATTGTCCCATTGATAATCATCGGCAAATGCATACATGTATTCATTAAGTACTCGATGATTTCGCTCTACCACACCAAGAGTTTGGTGATGATACGGCGTTGAGAATATTTGATTAATGTGTAATAGTTCACATATTTCCTTCATGAGTTTATTATTAAATTCCGTGCCTAAATCTGATTTTAAATTTTTAAAGTGACCATATTTTAAAATGAATTGGTTGATTATACCTTTGGCAACTGTACGTGCTTCCTTATTTTCTAATGGGATTGCTACTACAAATTTTGTCAGTTCACATTGTAACGTCAGTATATACCTATACGAGTTAGATATTCGTAGTGGTCCTACTGTATCTATTTCTATTGTTTCGAAGCTGGTTGTGGGTGTTCCGGTTTTTACCATTTTCTCCTTAGTGTGTCTTGTCTGCTTATTTACTTTACAAGCTGTACAGTTTATTACGTGTGCTTTAACCATCCTGCTCATACCTTTCCAACAGTAACGTTGTTTTAGTTTTAACAAAGTTTTGCGGATTCCTAAATGTCCTCCGTGTGGTGAATTATGAAATTCCTCAATAATTTTCTTTTGCTCGATTTTATCTGTTATTCTTGTGGGTGGCTTATATATCATTATCTTCAATTTCGTACGCGTACTTTTTGTTCGTTGCAACTTATTAAATTCTTTCTTGAACATTTCTTTGTTTATATATTCGAATATCATGTCATCCTTTGACAGTGAGAGCTCTTTAATATTTTCTTTATGAGCAAATTCTAATAGTTTCTCCATGGTGGAAACGTATTTCGCATTTGGATTATCGCTATTGTGCTCTTTAAAGTTTCTGGTACCATTTTTATCATTTTTATTTGCTAGCTTTTCTTTGGCTGAAACGGATTTCCCGCCAGATATATCGCTGCAATATATTATTATCTCTTCTTTCGTACGTACGATGCTTATATTTTCATTATTATTTTTGTTGCGCAATATTATAAATTTCAATTTTGTTATACCGGTAATGTCTGACAGACTCGTGCAGTCCCAACAATAGAGTTGATCAGATTCTATGTTAGATTGGGTGCAGTTGCTGCTGACTTGCTTCGTAATATTATCTTCATTTTTATTCTTATTTGCCATACCCCTTGTTATTGCTAGTAGCTTTCGTTTTGCTTTATTATCGTTTTCTGGAGGAATCATTGCTTTTAAGGTATCAGAGTCTAATTCGATTCTTGATAGGGCATCTGCATTTGTGTTAATGGAGCCTTTCTTGTAAATGATTGTAAAGTCATAATCTGACAGATCGACACGTATTCTCGTCAATTTAGATGATGGATTGTTATGAGTAAAGAGAGCAACTAGAGGTCTGTGGTCCGTTACTACTATGAATTTTCTTCCATATAAGTACGGTCTGAAGAAGTTAATACCCCAGTGTATCGCAAGCAACTCTTTTTCAATAATTGGTTTATTAATATCGTGCTTTGCCAAACTTTTGCTGGCATATGAGATTGGTAAATCTAAACCTATTTCACCTTGTGACAATACTGCTCCTAACGCGTAGTTAGACGCATCTGTGGTTAATATGAATGGTTCATCAAAATTTGGGTACTGTAACACTGGTGGGTTTATTAGTTTGGTTTTCAAAGTATCGTATGATTTCTGACATTCATCGGTCCAAACAAAAGGTACGTTCTTTTTTAGTAAAGAATTGAGGTTTTTTGCTATTTGAGCAAAATTTGGAATAAAACGCCTGTAGTAGTTGCAGAAAGCTATGAATCTGCGTACTTCGTCTGAACTTTTGGGTATCGGGTAGTTCTTAATTGTTTGATATTTTGAAGGATCCGTTTTTATTCCTTTTCCCGTTATCAGATGTCCCAAATATACTACTTCTGTTTTTAGGAATTGGCATTTACTTGGATTTAATTTTAGATTGTAATTGCGTAATCTGTTTAGTACCTTACACAAGTTGTCATTGTGATGTTTGATACTACACCCGAAAACTATTATGTCGTCGACATATAAAAATGCTTCGTGGCTTAAACCACTAAGTGCTATTGTCAACATACGCTGGAAACTATTAGATGATATTTTTAGTCCGAAAGGTAGTCTTTTAAATTGATAATGCCCATCTTTGGTAGAGAATGCCGTGATTGGTCTGGATTCCTTGTCAAGTTCGATCTGATGAAAAGAATTGGTCATGTCTAAGGTGGAAAAATACTTTGCTCTACCTAATCTGTCTAGAACGTCCTCTATTCTAGTTAAAGGAAATTTATCATTAACGATCTTATCATTGATTTTTCGGAAATCCACTACTAAACGCCATTTTGCTTTATCGTCGTTGCTCTTTTTTGGTACTACGAGTAATGGTGAATTAAAAGGACTCTTTGATGGCTCTATAATGTCGTTTGATTCCAATTCTTTGACTTGTTTTTGGATTTCGCCTTCTTGGGCATGTGGCAATCTATAGTTTTTTATATAAATCGGGCTATTATCTATTGTTTGTAGTTTCTGTTTGTAAAAATTGTTTGTTGTCAATTTTTCTCCTTCTAAGTGAAATATATCCTGATATTCCTTTATTATTGCAAGCAAGTCATTCGCTGCTTGTTTGTCAGGGTTGTCATTATTTATTACCGCAAGGAGTTTATCTAGACGCTTCTGACTATAATTTTGTTTTCCTCCGGTGTATATGTCGTATCTTCTTAACGGCTGGACTTTTGCGTTGAAGTTCTTTAATACAACATCTTCTTCGGTGGTATTCAAGATTTTGACGTGGCGTACTCCTTTGGTGGTAGAATAGTGTTCCCTATGAAGACTCCTTTCTTGATTTCTTTGTTTAGCACGATGCTATCTTCTTCAATGTCCAAATCTATTGCTATTATTGATTCTGTCCTGGCTGGTATTTTTACCTGAGCCATATTAATTTTGCTAGTGTTCATTGGTAATATTAATTCATTTTCATTGACGTTGAATGCGATGGTGTATGTTTCGTAATCGATCTTGCACATATATTTCATTAATAAATCTCTACCTATTATCCCGCTCGTATTTATTGGAAATGCCTCGTTTACAATGTGAAAAGAATCAGATATTAAGTTATTCTCTATGCGTAGATCTAATATTAAAGTCCCTAAGGATGTGGTGACTTCATTAGTTATTCCTGTTAGTTTGATTTTGTTATTATTATCTAATTGATAGCTTATATTGTTAAGAATGTCCTCTTTACAAATTGACACATCTACTCCTGTGTCTATTAAAAAATCTAGATATCTATTATTATTGTAGCAATATAATTTGATAAAATTTGTGCAGTTGCGTGTTATTCTAAAGATAGTGTGTTCTTTATTTACAGAGTTTGATAGCTTTATTCCGGGAGGACTTCTTATTCCTCTCCGGAACCTTGTAAGTTTTCCTGGTTCGTCATTAAGTTTATATTGCGTTGTCTATTATAATTGTTATTATTGTTATTATTGTGAAATGATCGGCGCTTGTTTGTGTATCTATTATTTGTATGCATATTGTCCCTTGATTGACTATTGCCGTTATTATTTCTGTTTGTGTATTGTTCGTTTCTATCATGAAATGTGTTATTGTTGTAACCTCGATTATTGTTATAGCGGAGGTTCCTATGGTTGTTGTTATTGTGACGATTATTTTGATTTGCAGTATAGTTAACATATCTGTTGTTATTGTTATTGTTGTAACTGTTACGCGGATTTCTTCTCTGATAGTGCATAAGATTACCAGTGCTTTGTTGTTCATTATTTTCTAATTCCAAGGATAATGTAATAGCATCATTCAGACTCTTTGGTCTAGATGAAAAAATGGTGTTCTTAAGTGTGTCGTTTAAACCGTTTTTATAAATTGTTAGCGCGTAGGTGTCGTTAATGTTTGCTATGATTTTTTTGTTTGTGTCAGAGGCTTGGTCTCCTAGACCGAGAATTTGGAGTTGGTTTAGTTCTCCTATTAGTGATAGAATTTTATCTTTATATGCTGTTACGCTAGACCCTCTTTGAACAGTGTTGGTTAATATTGTATGTATTTGTGGGATAGTTTTATTGCTTTTGTATCTTTCAGATAATTCTTTTTGTAAAGCTTCGAAAGATGTGATTGAGGTGCTATTAAGGGATGTTTTTACCGTGTTGCTAAGTTTTACATTGACTACAAATGTTAATAAGGACTCTCTCGCGGAGGTTGTTAAATTCGCAGATAGAATTTCAATTATCTTCAAAAATGATTCTAATTCTTTAAATTTCCCGTCGAAAATTGGGATTACTTTAATTGCTGTTTCTATATTAAATTCAGCCATGGTTACTTTGTTATCTATTAAGTCAGAGTTTTCTAAATTTTCTATAGATTCAATGTCTATATCGTCCGTAGTGTTTATATCGGAAGAACCTTTTGCCTCTAATTGTGATAATAGTTCTTTTTCTAAGTGATTAGACTCAACTATGAATTTTTGTTTTAAATCCAATGCCTCTGCATCAGTTTCTTTGACCGTTTTTAGGAGTTCTAGCAGTTGATTTTTATGATTTTTTAAGGTTCTTAATTTCTCTATTAACGTTTCTTTCTTGAACTGTCTATTTGAACTTTTTCTAAGATTTTTGAGTGTCTTTTCGTTTTCACAGACTATTTTTCGGATTTCCTCCATAAATTGACAGTCGGTTGATTTAATTAATTTATTATTACTACCATATATTTTTTTTTTTTGACAAGCCTTAAACACTAATGGTCCTATTTAATATTTTTATAACATATTTTCTATTATATTTGAAGTTGAGTTGGTTTTTGTTTTATTTCAACTCCCAGAGCATTTGTTGAAGTTTCTTCTTCTGCTCTCCTACCGATATTTTAATTATTCGGTGCAATTCTGCACGTTCCCGCTTTAGTTTTGTTTTGCGGCCTCCTCTTGGTCGACGCTTTTTGGGAATTGGTGGTAAGTCGTCGCTCTGTTTTACATGATTTCTAAACTCTTCGATCCGTCTTGGTTTGGGGCCTCTCAAGTCCAGCGTGCCCAACGGTGTTGGTACATATTTCGGTTGCTCATTTGTGTTGGCTGCGCAGCTTGGCTCGTATTCTTCGATGCGGTTCACGCATTTGTCGAATAATGCGTCTATCCCTTTTTTCCAGCTTTTTATTTCGCCTTCCTCTTTCGATGAAGTTCCATCTCCATTATTTTACGTCGAGATTCCATTTTCGGTCGTATTCTTAGTCATCAACGTAGAAATTCAAAATTTTATTGTTCTTATTTTATGTAAGAGACTTTCAGCTTCGAATGGGCAGAATTGCCTTGATTTAGGTTTCTGTGGTCCGCCTAACGCAGGGTCGTCAGGTGCAGGATCGCCATGTAATGATCGAATTTCATTGGGGACAGCTTCTTTCACCTGTATCCTTTCGCTAGCCAAGCGGTCAAACCGCAGATAGAGTGGCGTGGAGAACATGTCTCTCGGCCGATATTTCTAAGTGTAATAATTAAAACGCAACGATTTACTTTATCGCGTTTGAGGTTTGCAGAGAGAGACTTCGACTTCGCTACTATGGCGCAGCGTCGCGTAGTAATATCTCCGCGCGTCTAGGTCAGGAAAGCAAATCCTCCCGATCTATATTTCCGTTCTTCTTTTATACAGTTTTCAAACTAATAACTAGGTTAATTTATTACTTAAAGACTAAATGCCCAATGTAATTTTATAATACAAACAGTTCGATGATCTATTTGCCCATGCAGCAACATGGATCATCGAATTTCATTATTGAGACTGCACATCCATAAATCGAGCGGCGTGTCCACTTGACCCATGACATGATGCATGTTCGCACATTAGCCTGGTCAAGTGTCTAGACGATTTCAATCGTAAATCGCTCATACTAATCGATGAGTGTAGCGGCAGAAAACATAACACGTGCGTATCGATCTATGCATGTGCACTTGTTTACAAATTGAGTGGTTTATGACTTACTTTCTTGTGCGGGCTAAATTAGCTTATACTAGGTGACATCGAATGTGTTACACTACATTACATTGGATGGTGCAGATTATGATACACTACAGAAGTTACCTCTTCCCAAGAAGCTCCAATATTTTCGACAGCCTTGAGAATATCAAAACTCCTCCAGATTTCCTTAATTGAGAATCGTCTATCTTTATACAATGCTGTAATACCGTCCAAACGTTCAACACTTTGTTTGAATGTTCGATGTAAATAATATGATTTACAGGTAGCAATCACGCCTTGGCCCATGGATTGCAGCAGGGAAGTAGTATTCGGCGACAAGAAGACCACTTTAATATTTTCGTCGATATCGTCGAGAGTTGACGGATGGCTTGGAGCATTATCGACTAGCAACAAAATTTTGTGTGATAAGTTTTGTTTCGTACAATATTCTTTGGCAGCAGGACAAAATTTAGTTTTGAACCATTTGGCCAGATTGGCTTTTGGAATATTTTTTAATGCTCTTAGGTTTTCGGAATGATAGACTAATAGAGGCTTGAGTTTAAAGTCGCCTGCTGCATTTCCACCTAGAAGAAGCGTTAGCCTATCTTTGGAGACTTTGAAGCCTAGTGTTGAATGTTCGTGATGGTAGACGTATCCAATGAAGCCCTGTCTCGTCAACGTTGAATACTTGTTTCGAGCTATAAACACCTTCATCGACCATCTTCTTAAATGTAGAAGCACGAAACCTCTCTGCTTCTTCGCTATCAGCGCTTGCGGCCTCTCCACATAATTTTACGCTATGTAGACCATATCTCGATTTGAACTTTTCAAATCATCCTCGGCTTGCATTGAAATTCAAAGGTTCATTTTCATCTATGAGGCCACAGAACAAACTTATCGCTTTTTCTTGAACGATCGCTGTTGAAATTGGTAAATTTTTCTGGTTCAAATCAAGAATCCATGTGTACAGCATTTTGTTCACTTTTTCCAATGCAGGTGGCCTGTTTTTTGTGATGATAGTACTACTCGTTGAGGAAATGCCAGCGTTGATGCTATCACGAATTTTTTCTGCGTTCTGTTTCATCGATCTGATGGTTGATGCACTCAATCCTACTGACGTAGCAATTTTAGAGGACCTCTCGCCTTCGTCTAACCGTTTTATGACTTCCATCTTGATTTTAAAATTTATCGCTTGTCTCAGTTTCTTATTCATGAATATACTGTGTCTTTTATCCATCTGGCTCTAATTGGTTTTCTGTTGAAACCATTTAAGCACTGAGTACATTTTTATTTAAAAAAAAATTCTTACCAAATTTTTATCGAATAATGAAACAAAAATAAAAAGTAATAGGAGCTTAAATAATCCTGATTAATTATTGATTCGCGAGACAATGAAAACCTTCACACGCACTCAATTTCCATTTAAGACTAATTTGCTAATATGCTTTTGTCTTCATGGAAAATTCTATGCCCAAATACACCCTTGTATTTTTTGTTTGCATTTATCATCACTCTGATTCGATATGTTAATACGCATCTAAGAAATAGAGATGCTCGAAGATTGACTGCCAGGCATAGTAGGTCAACACCGGACGGACAATCACGTCGTTGCGGCATTCCTCCATTCCACCGTTTCTCACCATGCACATACAAATCATATTTTTCGAAGGTGATACCTTGTTTACATCTTTTAATTTATAGAATAAGTTGTAGAAATTAGCTGCACTGTTAATTGGATCCCTCATTCTGTCTTAGCAAATTTAATTAATATTAATTATTCGCGTTTCTCATATTATATGTAGTCGTTTTTCCCAAATTTTTATTTATTTTAATTGCGTTTCCTTCATCGTATTCTAATTTGTTATGTATGAATTTCCGTTTTTCCATGTAAATCAACCGATTCAGGTTGAGATCTTGTGCTATTTTATGCACCACGACCGTCGGAGTCAGTCTTTGAAGGTTGTAGATAGTCTTATATGCCTTGGTGATGATTCGTGCTATGCCCATTATGTTATTTTTTGTCGTTTGATTCCATATGTAATGAGGTATTTTGGTATTTTGTTTGTTTAACTCTTTTAAAGAATTTACTGTTAATTTTAATCAGAAGGTTCAATATCCATTTTGTTTGTTTAAAGATAATGTATTTCGTTTTGTTCGTGTTCATGGTTAATCTGCTATGAAGTAGCTATTGTCAATAATTGTCTAGGTCTCTGTCTCTCTGTCTAGGTCACGTAAGCAGTTTTTAGTTTTGCACGGACTTTTCAAACGCCCCTCGTATTTGTTCTATGTCAAATTCGGTCTTGTCTGAGTAAATTAGAACTGTATCGTCCGCTTTTATCACTACTTTCGCAGTTACCCCTGAGTTGGAAAAGGTGTTCGTATATAACAGGAAAATAATACAATCTAGGATGGATCCTTGAGGTACCCCAACACTGATTCGCGCCTATTGGTTGTAGTTGCTGTCGATTCCTGTTTTTTTTGTGTTCATTCTGACAAGAACTACTTAGAAGATCTTTCGCTTTACAAATAATTCCTAATTCCTTCAATCTTGCAGCTAACGTTTGATGAACTACCGTGTCAAAGGCTTTTTTTTTAGATCAACGCAAGTTGCTGCTACATAAAGATCATAAACAATAGCGTCTGTTGTATCTTTCCTTTCCTTTCTGTTCTAAGTAGTTTTTATTCCGAAAAGCTAATATTTTTTCTATTATTTTACTCAGGGTATTAGGAAGCGTAATTGGACGACAGTTATTCGGGCCTGTTTCTAATCCACCTTTAAATGTAGGCATTACTTTCGCTTGTTTTCAGATACTCTGGAAATTTTCCTGTTCTGGAAATGAATGTATTTTTTAATCTAACTTGAATGTCTGCTATGTATTCCTTGGTTATTTTTATCTCGTCGACGGACATTCCATCAGGCCCTCGTACTGTGTAGTTTTTTAAAGAATCAATTGTGTCAATAACTTTTTTCTTATTGGTTAATCCCAATACCCAATACCGTTTCTTCATCTCCAAAAGTAATCTGTGATCTTTTCGCTGACTATTTTCAAGAAGTGTTTTCACCTCCAAAGATTTCGGTAGACACGGAGTCCTCTAAAGTTAATCCAGTGGTACTGCTTATGAACATGTATCTCTCAAGGGAAGATGCTGCTCGAGCTATTAACAACCTTGACGTTAATAAGAGTACTGGCCCAGATTTACTTTCTCCATTTTTTGTGGTACAGTGTATGGACCAGCTTGAAGTACCTCTTCACCTTCTTTTTAATAAATCTTTGACAAATGGGAGTTTCCCAACTAATTGAAAATCTTCCCATATAATTCCTATCTTTAAGAGTGGTGACAAGCGTTCTGTCCTGACCTATAGAGGTATTGCCATTCTATCTATAATCCCTAAACTATTTGAACAAATCGTTTGCCATAAACTCTCAGCTATTATTGAGCCTCTTCTAAATGAACAACAACAACATGGTTTCCGTAAGGGCCGATCAACTACAACCAATCTCATGGTTTTAGTTTCTGATGTCCTATGTAAAATGGAGATGGGTTACCAAATTGACGCAATCTACACAGATTTTAGTGAAGCATTTGACCGGGTTGATCACTCCATACTTATTTCCAAATTGCAGAAAATAGGAATCACCGGCTCTATGCTCAATTGGCTCAGTTCCTACTTAAGAGACCGAAGTCAATTAGTTAAATTTCAGGGATATTTGTCCAAGCCGATTCTCGTACACTCTGGTGTACCTCAAGGCAGTCACCTCGGCCCTCTTCTTTTTAATGTTTTTATATCAGATTTATCTGAAAAACTCTCGGACGTATCACATATTCTTTATGCTGACGATCTGAAGATATATCGCACCATTAAGTCTCAATCTGATATGTTTTCCTCCAATCAAAACTAACTTCCCTCCAACAATGGTGTGATGTTAACAAACTTCATCTAAACTTAATGGAAAGTGTGGTTTCGGCGTGTCAGATGGCATCCTCATCAGGTGCTGTCATAAGCCAATAGTGTTAGTAAGTTGCTAACCATAAAGCACAAAAACTAGTAAACAATGTTGTTGACTAGACTAGGAGGTTCTAACCAATGATAAAAACTTCATCTAAACGTTGGAAAATGTTTTGTAATGACTTTTTCCCGTAAAACCACAATATTGAACAATGCATACGTTCTCAACAATACGGTATTGGATAGGAAAGAAAACATTGTTGACCTTGGAGTTGTCCTAGACAAGAAACTATGCTTCAATTTGCACTACGATACTATTCTCTCCAAAGCTCATAAACAGCTTGGCTTTATTAAAAGACGAGTCAAAGAGTTTAAAAATCTGTGGGTAACTAAATCATTATTTACCTCACTAGTTCGCCCATTACTTGAATATGCCTGTAATGTATGGAACCCACATTTCGGAGTTCATGATACGAGAATAGAATCTGTCCAAAAACAATTCTTATTGTTTGCTCTGAGAGACCTTTGTAGCCCTGATGACTATCAAATCTTGCCTCCTTATGAAGTTAGATTGGAGCTTCTGAATTTGTCAGAAGAACAGTGTTGTCCTCTTGTTTCGCCTTTGACGTGATTAGGGGCCACATTAAAGTGGAGTATTTGACGAATAAAATAAAGCTTAATGTGCCTGTAAGAAGTACGCGTAATACACGTTTACTAACTGAATATCAGCATCTTACTAGGTATGCAGATAATGAACCAGTTAATAGGTGCTGTAAAATCTTTAACACTTTGAGCAAACACTACTCCCCTACCATCTCCAAGTTCAATTTTAAATCCATCATTTCTAAAGCCCTTCCATTATCCATCCCTAAATTATGACGTGCATACAACAGTATAAATTAACGTTGAATGTAGCACGTATTTTAGGGTTAAGTATATTGTTGTAATGTATATTTTATATTTTTATATGTTGACATTGGATTGCCTGGCTTTGGTGAAATAAATAAATAAATGAAAAGTAACTTTCGACGAGACGTGTTGTCTAGAAGCCTGTATTTTAGGCAACTCTGATATAATCTTCTGCTCAACATTGTTGTTCAATACGTCTGCAATCCTACCTGGATCTGCGACTTTGCCGTCTAAGAATTCTATTCCATCTACAGTGTTTTCTTTCTTTCTTAGGACATTATCTACAATATTCCAAAGTTGACGCGGATTACTGGAACCTCCTTTGAGTTTTTTTTTTGTATAATAATTCTGCTTTGCGATTTTGATTATTTTGTTTGAATGGTTTTTAATGACTTGGTAGTTTTGTTGTTTCAGTTTATTCGTGGGATCCTGCAATAGTAATTTAATAGATGATTGAGGTTCGAATTTGGCTGCAGCATCTGTTTCATAGCGCTCACAGCTAAGAATTGAAATTGGCCTTATTGCATCCAAAACTACGATTCGGTCAAAATGCAGTTGTTTGCAGCATGATATTAATTTCGCTAGCTTATTAGAAATTATTAGTCAATAAGAGAATCTGGCAGTGTTCTAAAATACTCACGACATTTTTGTTCCAATTCTCAGGTGTCCGTGACCTTCCTTTTGTTCGGCGATCTAGAAAAGCAGCACGTTCTATATGCCATGCAAAAGCTAATGACAATGTACAATAGTCAGGAGGATGAGTCGCAAATGTTGTATGACTATGCGGGTATTATGCCCGATGATTGGAAATTACGGATAGTAGAAGCACTATCGATCATAAAAGTGCACAAAGTTGTCCGTAAGTTGGGCTTTGACAACGCCGACATACGTGAGGTACTTTTGCCGCATGTGACCGAAATCGGCGTCACCATACATCCTATGCTGAAAACACTGTACGCAATTTGCGAGCGTCTATCTCCGGTCCAAGCTGGAAGACTTTTGCATAGTCTGAACAAAAACTCAACACTACGCTTCTATGATGAAGTGTTTCTTGAGATTTTCTTATTGGATTGGATATCCAAAGATATCATTGCGATAGGTGATGTATTCAAGAAAACGCCTCCTGATTTCGACATACTGATTGAATATTTCAAGTTCAACGATTACATAACATTGTACGATCTGGTTCTCAGCGGCATCAACAAATTCAACGAAAACTTTCGCTTAAGGAGTCGCAATGTGAATGATTCCGCATTGACAACGCTGAGCTTGGATATGTCGCAAAGCAAAAGTTTCGATCGAAGGAAGAGTATTGAGCTGAGTGAACTTGATATGTTGTATAAAATATCATTCGAGACGGCGGGATATATTTTGATAATAAATCAAATGGAATTTTATCGGGAATCCGATGAACAATTACAGGTAAGAGATATTGTTCGACATACTGTGTCAACTATACGATTACTTTTCTGTACCTTTAAGGAATTTCTTCCGAAAAAAGAATTGCCTACACGAACTGGGTCAGAGGTAGATGAAATCTGTCTCAAAGAGACATTTTCCGTGTTTGGATACAAGATTGTAGTGAAAAACAATTTGAAGCACAACGAAATCGTCTCGACGGTTAGTGATTTTGCGGCACGAAGTATTGCTTATGATTCGCTGATCGTTTGCGTTTTGTCGCACGGAGCAAAGGGTACTCAATAGCAACAGTTCAGTAGCGTCGGCTCTGTAGTTGATCCATTTATTTCAGGAATAGTTTATGGCAGTAATAGCATACCAGTGGACATTTCTAAAATTGAGGATGCAATCACCGTAGACAGTCTCTTAGGCAAACCGAAAATCCTAATTGTTCAAGCATGTCAAGGAACCGAACTGCAAGAGGCGAAAACAGTAAGTGGTGATGCTAAATTCTTGTTGTATAGGAAGCTTAAGAAAATCGCTCATAAAAATAATGGCTCGATTTTTCGTTAATTAAATCATAAACACGATGCAGGCCTGCTTCATTTGGCATAGAAACAAAATCTCCATTGTATACAGGCGAAATGAAGTGTGGTCCTATTCTCTGTTGTATGCTTTATTAAATAATTTATGACTGATTAATTGCTGCTCATCTTTGGAAACTTAACACTTACTGGTTTCAGATAAGCAGCGATGAAGAAACAGACGGAGGTGGGGCAACTGCTGCACTTCTATCGGATATGCTAGTGGCGGTATCTACCGTTCCCGGTTATGCTTCAATTCGACATAAAACCAAAGGCACTTGGTTCGTACAATCGCTTTGCAAATGCGTTAAACACTTTGGAGAGAAGTGAGTTTTATAGGATTGTAGGATCCATTGAATGTAAATAATCTGTCCTAATATTTATCATTTGCAGGAAACACATTTATGACATTTTAACGATCGTGCATCAAGATGTGCAACGTAAAAGAGGAAATGGTAATGAATGTATGGTGCCAATATTCTCTTCTACTTTGGGGAAATATTTATACATGCCTAAACGGAAAGAATGTGCATAATATTTGTGAAATGTGATCATTTTTTTATCGGGCCTTTTTAACAGCTAATGATGATGAAAGTAAAATTGAAGTTGACGCGTGTGTCAGAACGCCACACCATTTATATTGTTATTTCATACCCATTTTATACTATCCTGTGCAAAAATCAACAAGAATAAAACATCGACTTATAAAATCAATCAAAATATTAGTAGCAAATAAAGCTATCCATAGTTTTACAGCCCACTAGCAGTAGAGGTAAAATATATGCAGCCCACAAAATTACAGACTTGTAATAGAAAAATGTGAATCGTCGGCTTGCTTCAGTTGTGATAAATGCAGCACATTTTAATCTTATCAAATGTAAACTACGCGTAAATTGTCTTATCTTTGAGATTTTGTCGAAATGAAAATGTTCCAATCCTAGAGAATGATAAATGCCCTGATAAGTAGCCGCATTTAAAGTAACTGAATGTTCTTTTTATGTGCACAATATAGTATTGCACGATCCATGAATCCTGCTGCGAGACAAAGTGGGTGTAAATATTAGTAATCGATTTTATCCATTATTTAATCTTATATTTACCTTTTCTATTTTTCGTAAGGAATCTTCAAGTTTTTAAGATCCTAATGTCCAGATTGCGACTTGGAAGCAAGCACAATGCCAATGTGGATATTTAAAGTATGTAAAAGACCAACCAAAATAGTTTATGTAACGCTGATTGACCCTGTATGGTATGCTGCTGATCCAATAATCAATTTAGTTTGCAATAAAGAACGCAGTCATTGGTGTTGCTGCCTATAGGATGCGTAGGTTCATTCTTGTTTCAGACAATTGAGAGTTAAATCTTGGAAGATTGATAGCAAAAACGAATATGCAGTACGTTATGACTAATGAAGATATAGTTAATTTTATAGCGGCAACAAATTTACATGAGAAAAATGAAATCAATCAAATCTACATTCAAAATGGCTTATCTATGTTCACAACATAAACATCAACAACAATTTGATTACTTGAATATTATTTACTGGCGCCTATCTTGCATACAAATATGTAATTTGTTTATCAGCAGCAAAATCTTATCATTCTCGCATTTATTAAGAAATAACTAAAGGAAAGTGATCGCTTAAGTAGACGAAAGAACAGGTTTGGCAAGCCCCCTTTTGGTCTTTTAGAATCACAGACTGTATACGTATTTATAATATAACCAGACTGATGCTGCTACTGCTGCAAGACTCAGCTAGACGAGTTTAGATATTTTAATGAAAATTCTTGTTTATTCGAGATTATAAAAGCTGTCCACAAAATGCCTACGAGATTCAGTATGAATTTGCAATTTATTTCTTGAACATCGGAATTCGGTTGATAAACACGTTGTTTTTGTCGAGTGAATTGTGCAGTGATAGCCATGGGTGAATATAAGGTAGAAGCACATATGAGTGATAGCTATTTATTCTGTTTTGCTAAATAGTATATTGGAACCCAATCTAACCCAACTGTGGTGTGTGCATTTTTTAGAAGTGTAAAATATTTCATAGTGTATTTTTCAGTGCTTTTAATAATTATAGTGATGATTACTGTTGAAGTTCAAAATACGAAGCACACTTTTAATTGTATTTAACGATTCACATTATTTTGCAAGCAAAAGATTAATTAAAACGTAAATCTTTTCATCTGCCTTATGAACTTGCAAACCTGTTCACCGGAATATATTTAGAATTGGGTGTTGACCGTGTCTGAAAACAAAATGCAAATTATATTAAATAATTCAAGGCCATTAGGTGATATGGAGCAAGTGAACTGGTGAACAGTTTCTGCAATCGATTCAATTCAACTTAAATATCAATGGTTGGTTGGTTGTTGTGGCAGCCCTCTTTATCAAAAGATGGCTCACTTAGGCCACAATAGGCCCATTGTGATACCACAGAAGATTGAGACGGCACTAGAACCCAGCTGCTTGGTGACGAGAACCATTTCGATTCTCGTATGAATCCGGCTATGCGGCTAATGTTCAAATCAGCTATTTCCGCGAGGCTGTCCAAGAAGGGCGAGCCTAAGATTTTCATGCCTTTCTTGGACAGTACTGGGCATTCACACAGAAAATATGGGATTGTCTCTTCCTCTTCTTCCGATTTGCAGCTTCGGCAGAAATCGTTGAAGGGAACGACCAATCTTTCCGCATGTCTGCCAATTAGACAATTCCTCGTCAGTATGGACACGATAGAACTCAAGGTTTCACGACTCGTGTTCAGGAGCTGTTTGGTGCGTCTGGTACCCAGTGCGTGCCAAGTTTGCCTGGTTGTCCTGCAGGTTTCTTCCAACAACCAGGCTCTATTTGCAGCCTTGATGTAATGCTACTTAAATCCTAGAAGTGGATCTACTTTCCCTTTCCATCCCTCAATAATATGGTGAAGTGACCAGTATTTCTCTCACGCCAGAGATTTAGTGCTTTCAATCGAATCGCAGAGCACATGGTCTGCTGCCTCGTAAGGAGTTCCGTCGGGAGTCAATTCAATAGCATAAACAGTGCCTTTGTCGGGGTAGTACGTAAGGCCCCGGTGATTGCAATAGCTGCAATCCTTCTGACTCTGTTTAGCAGGTTTGCATTGGTTGTTTTCGCAATAGCTGTCCACCAAACAACTGCGCCGTACAGAAGGATTGGTTCCACTATCGCCGTATAGAGCCATGAAACAATTTTGGGTTTCAATCCCCACCTTTTCCCAATAGCTCTTTTACAGCTCTTTTGCTTTTGCGTGCTCTTTCTACTATGTTCGCTTTCCACGCGAGCTTGGAGTCCAGAATTAGACCCAGATATTTAACCTGATGGAACGATTTGAAGCTTATCTCATCTTGTTTGGGTGGGAGAAACGGTGGAATTTTGTACCTTCTTGTGAAGAGCACAAATTCCGTTTTCTGCAGATTTATCTTTAGACAGCACTCTTTGCTCACTTGGTAAGAATACCTAGGGCAATATCAATAGATCGATACATATTTAGCAAATTGCATCTAAATTTTCAACGAATATCAAGACTCAATAACATTTTTATTGCTTTCGTGGCCACACTAACGATGAGTCGATATTAAATAAATGATTGTTTTTCAAAAGAAACTTTCTTTTAATTTTGTTTCAAGAATATTTACATTTCAAAATGTCCACTTTATTATATCCCTTGCAAAATTAGCTACCGCTGAGAAAGACCGAACGATTACGGTCGAAAATCGATTCCGAATATAATTAAAAATCACACAAAATAAAAAAAGTTTATTTTGAAAAACAATTGAAACATTTTGTGAAGATGAAATCGTTGAAAGTTTATGGTTATATTTATATTAACAAATTAATTAGAACAAAACGTGGTAACTAGTGGTGTACAAAACATATTGAAATTTACAATGAGTCTATTGCACAAAATAATTGTCTATGCGCAAAATAACTGTCTATAAAAAGTCTTCGTGAAAAATACTGACAGGCACATGGAGTTGAAGCTGTTGCTTTGACGATGGTGTGAACCAAACTAGCATTGATGTGTTTCACTAGTAAGAGCATTATCTCGGTTGAAGGTCAATAAAGCGGTATATGAGCAGCGAACTTCAACAGAAATCAATTACAAATATTAAAGAATTTCGAAGCTTGAGAGGAAAATAAGTTCAGAAAAAAACATAAATATTTTAAAAATAAACTTAAATAAATTATTATAAAATGTGAAATAAAACATAGCTGGCTTTCATAATTTTACCGAAATGATTGATGATTACACTTTTTTGCATTTTTCGACTCCTTAGAACTACAAAAATGACCTCCAGAAAAATCTTTTCGAAATTCGAAAGTTTAATATATAAATGGCGACTTTGAGTGTGTGCGCATTTTCGTTTCTTTTTAGGTGTTCGATCAGCTGTCAGCCGCGTAGCGTCTCTTTCATTGTCCTTCTCTAAAATACCGGTTTCTCCTTTATACATTATATTTGTGGCTTTTTTACCTGTACTCAGTGTTAATTTGGACTTCTACATATCAATTGCGTGTTTTTGAAAAATGTCTAATTTTTTATTTTTCAAAAAATATTTATCAGCAAAATGGAACAGAAACTTTAAACGCGTTTTTCGCAAAACAACGTTTTTTTTAACATGGCATGGAGAGATAATCTCCGGATCGACTGAACCGATTTTCAAAAACTTTGATGCGTTTTATTTGCTAGAGTATATTACACCGTGATCCACCAGAATATTAGCAAAAACTTGAAGAAGAAGAAGAAAATTGGGCATTAAAAAACTACGAAAAAACGGTCGATTTTTGACATTTTTTTCACAAGTCCGCCATATTGTTTTTTTGCCTTCTAAAGTAGACGGTACCTTAAAAGCCTCCGTAGATAGAAAGTTTTTGCATAGCCAACGCTTACATATTTTTTTTGTTATATCTCATTAATTTTGCATACCTGAAATTAATTAACGATGAAGAAGACTTACCTGCCTTCGGAATATCGAAGAATAATATTCTATTAGAACTTAATTGATGGAAAAAATAAGGTTACTCTGAAAATAGACACAATTATCTTATCACTGTTTATGTAACGTTTCATTTTTTGTATTTGTATTTCGCATCGAAGTATACATATTTCATGTTTAATTTTTAATTCCCCTGCAGTATCAAACTGGATTCGGTTCTCATTTTTCCTCGGAAGATCCACGATGTCCGAATGCTTTGCCAGCTGCTCAAAATTCACCACAAAAATGTGCATATGGTCTTTTTGCTGAACAATTATCAGGATCGGCATTCACTGCTCCACGAACCGAAAATGTTAGATCGTGGCTTTATAGAATAAGGCCATGTGTGATGCACGAGCCATTTCAAAAGTATCTCGAAACGCCATATTTTTTATCGAATTGGGATGAACAACATCCGAATCCGAATCAGGTAAGGGATGAAATAGATGTCTTACGATTAATCATAAAATTCGTTTACTAAAAAGTGGAGGTAGTTTATTTGAAAAATCCAAACCAAAATTTCTAAAACGCTGATTATAATCAGGAACCAGATTGTCGAAATTTGTCGTATATAGTACAGATTTCTTTTCCCAGATGAGATGGAAACCATTCGATATTCCTGCTGCAAGCAAAGTGGATTTCGTACAAGGACTGCACACGGTATGTGGAGCTGGAGATACCCGAAGCAAAAATGGTGCCGCCATCCACGTTTATCTATGCAACTCATCGATGAACAATAAGGCCATGTACAACAGTGATGGGGATTTCTTGATTGGTAAGAATGTTAGATTACCTTTAAATTCTTTGAAAATAATACAAGAAAAATTTCAGTTCCTCAGCAAGGCAGTCTTGATATTAAAACGGAGTTCGGTCGAATGAGAGTCGCACCAAATGAAATATGCGTGATACAACAAGGTATGCGATTTTCAGTGGATGTTGAAGGTCCGACAAGGTAAATGACTTTATAACTTTGGAGTATGATACGGTAGCTAATTATTGACTTCGGTTTGATTTAAATTAGGGGTTACATTCTAGAAGTCTATGACAACCACTTTAGATTGCCTGATCTGGGCCCGATCGGAGCCAATGGATTGGCGAATCCACGAGACTTAGAGGCACCTGTGGCGTGGTTTGAGGACAAAGAAGTTGGTGGTGATATAGAGCTGTGACCTAGAAGAATGAATCGAGATTAAGGCTTCCTTATTTTCCAGAATACAATATCATATGTAAATTCCAAGGAGCGCTCTTTAAAGCCAAACAAAAGCATTCACCATTCGATGTTGTAGCTTGGCACGGCAACTATGTCCCATACAAATACAACTTGGCGAAGTTTATGGTCATCAATTCGGTGAGCTTTGATCATTGCGATCCTAGTATTTTCACTGTCCTGACATGCCCAAGTCATCGGGCTGGAACAGCTATTGCCGATTTCGTCATTTTCCCACCGCGTTGGTCAGTTCAGGACCAAACGTTCCGGCCACCTTACTACCATCGTAAGATCAATCTTTATCACTAGTTTATGTATGAATGTTCGGCACGAATTTCAGGCAATTGCATGAGTGAATTTATGGGACTGATCCTCGGGAGGTATGAGGCGAAGGAGAGTGGTTTCATGCCTGGCGGTGCTTCCTTACATTCCATGATGACTCCTCATGGACCAGATCGTATTTGTTTTGAGGGTGCCTCCAACGCCATTTTGAAGCCGGAGCGTGTGGCAGAAGGAACACAGGTGGGTTTCATTAACCAATAACAGGGAATAGCGTTCTTACTTCCTATTGTATCCTGGCAGGCGTTCATGTTTGAGTCGTCATTGAGCATGGCAGTGACTAAATGGGGTGAGGATACTTGCCAAAAGCTGGACAAAAACTACTACGAGTGTTGGCAGACCTTAAAAAAGAATTTCAAAATATCTGAATAAAATTTTGAAGCATGCAAAAATAAATCAAAAAAATTCACCTGGAAAGTTTATTTAATTATCGACACGAAAGTAGGGAAACTTTCTGCGACAAAGATATTTTTTTATTTAAACAAAGTGTCATAAAAAGATGGGCGTTCAATAAAATTTTCTGTCGTTCTATAAAGTTAGATCGTTATTAGGCAATTATCATTCTTGTCCCGATTTTTCCTTCAAGTTTTAGTTAGTTATTACATGTTTCTTTCAGCTTTATTATTCTTATTACTACTATGTATATAAACTTCATCCATTCAAACATAGCCTAAGAACTGACGCAGGATTATTAAAATAAAATATCTTCGGGATTAAAGTTCAAAATTCAATCCTGTCCAGATTAACTGGATGATCAAACAAGCGGGGTCCGGAAAAGGTGTAAACCCGAGTGAGAATAAAGCCGTTATTTCAATGGAGTATAAAGAACGAATTTATGAGTCAAGAAAGTTAGTCAAAAGAGTCAAGAAGGAGAGAGGGCTCGGTTGTGAACCATTAATTATTTCGTTTACCCTAACTGACATCACCAATCGTTCAACTATTGAATTTGTCTTTTGTCACGACTCAGTTTTTGTGGTTACATCGAAGTGTACAGACGCATTGCCTGGCTACAGACATCGTTTTTGTAAATCGATTGCGGACACTTTTTGTATTTTTGTAAGTGCTATCCAAATGAGTACATTTATTACAAAAAGGTGAGTGTTATGCATATTTATTCAGTGTTTTGATTCTATTTTACGATCCTATATTTGGTTACGTCGGAATGTGATTGGAAGTGTCGTTGTTTTTGATGTTTCCAAAAAACCGTCATGGCTGGGTTGTGAAACACTCTGGTGGATGGGTTATGAACCATCCGTTTTATCATCGAATATGTTAAAATTAAGTGTTTGAATGTCATTTCACTAGATTTTTGTGTCATCTTTTAAAATTTTGAGCTATGTCAATCTCAAAAAAACCGCCACATTACAAAAAAAGCTGCCGCAGCCAAAGAAATTAACTTTGATGCGTTGTTGCTTGCCATCAAAGAGATTATGTTGGGGGAAAAAAGCCAAACGAGCGGCTGCCTGTGAGTATGCACCAACGTTTCTTCGCTTCTGGATACAAATCGGCTCTTACAAGCAGCCGCCCAAAAGAAACCGCCGAAACGTGGCCAAACGGCAATGGAGAGCTGCGAGCTGACTTCTCCAGACAAAATTGATGAACTAAAGCAGAAAAGACTACCAGCAAAGTCAAAACTGCCAGCAGAAGCAGCACCAAAGAATGCACAATCAGCACCACCCAAGCGTCTCAAAGCAAAAAAAAAACCATCAAAATCATCTGATGAGGACATTGATTTTTGCACCAACACATGTAGCCGGCCTGTTCACTTGAAGTGCGTCAATATGGAAACGTGTTCGTATTTCACATGCAAACATTGCAACACCGATTTAGATGAAGATGAAGAAAATGATTATCAAACACTTCCTTTCATTATGATTTTTCAGCCCGAGGCCTTCTGAATAAATAACATCTGAACTTATTTAAAAAATTTCACTTCGTATTTTCCGACTTTTATAGGGATTTTCCAGATGGTTCACAACCCAGCTACTTTTTTGGAAGAGCCAAAAATATCGTCCTTAGAAAATTGGCCGCAGAGATTTCAATTTTGATCAAAACGCTAAGCTGTCTACATAAAAAGTTGCGTTTTGCCTTTCCAACGGTATCTTGAATTAAAAGGCTAATATAAACAGTTTTAGTCAGTAGATGAGATAATAGATCGGGTGTGGGAAGGATAGGGAATAAGTTAGGTAGGTTGGTGAAATCCGAAAAGAGCAGCCAGTTGTATCAGTCGCAGAGGGACATACGGTTTCGAAACTATAGTCTAGTCGATTAATAGGCGAGACGAGATATAAGCATGTTTTGTGGGTTACAATGATTATAAGCTTGAAACTGTGCGTCGAAATTTTATAAGCACTTGGAAACTGTAATGCAAGTGACACCATTCAGAACCTTGTCGAAAGTATCCTAATGCCTATCTGTATGATTAATTTTGAGTGAATTTAGAGAAACTCCACTAGTGGTATTTTTAGGATCTACGCGAGGGTTATGGTTACGATCCGCGTTAAAAAAAGATACCTTAGAGGTATCCTTCGAGGTATTTTCTCTTCACGCTCACCCATTGCCGGTATACTACAGAAAGTAATTCGTAAATCGGAGTCGAGGGAGCCAATTCAAGTTCACGGGCGATATTGGAGTGGGACCCGGAAAGCAGATACATTTGGTGAAGCTGTCGGTTCCCGTTGATCTTCTGGAAGTTATGGCGAATTTGATGGTGTTTTTTTAAAACGCTCCTTAATCTTGTTGATTTGTTTAAACGTTCATTCTCGAAGAAGTTTAACAATAAGATTGATCAGCCGCCTTGGAAGATAGTAGTTGTTAGTTTTCATTGCAAATTGGTGAGTTTTTGAGGTGAATTTGAGTTTCAATAGCTACTTCAACGTCGAGTGAATGAGGAGCCGGGCAACTGCCCAGGGCGGCAAAAATGAGGGGCGGCAAAATTGAGGATAGTTGGCGGTTAACAAAAAAGGAATTTTATTATTTTCGTAGCTAATGGAGGCATAAATAATTATTCGGATATATTAATCAAATAGCCTATTAAGTAAACTGTTCAAAATTTAAAATTACAGACACTCATGAAATTTTTCATACTTGTTTAGAAGCCCTAATAGACTAATATATGTGGATATTTCATACACAAAACATGCTTATGACTTACAATACAGTAGAATCTCGAAAAAGTTAACCGAAATGTCCCGAGGGTAATTAACTTTTTCGAACTATTAACTTTTCTAAGTGGTTTTCAAAATTAAAAAAAATACAATAATAAGTATAGATTTTTCGTAAATAACACGCTAAATTTATTTCAATGACTTAGTTTTCATCATTACAAAAAAAAATTGTACCAGCTGGTTTATGGTTCTCAGTCACTCTTGATCATTTTCGTGCGATATATTAATTAATTTTTGTGGAGTCGTTTGAAGAAGCAGTCGAGACTTGTTTGTTTCTTTTCTTTTGTGTAATAGCTCTTGATCATTTTCGTACGCATATGGACAAGGTCTGCCACCTGATTTACATCGTTATTGTTTTCAAACAATTTTATCAAGATATTGATGCTTTCAACTGCTTTCGAGAAGCTCACTTTTGGTTGTTGAATATCTTCCTCGATAATTGACTCGTCGTTATCATTTTCGGAAACTTCGAAATCATCGTTATCTTCCGCAATTTGATCCTTGTTCCAATTTTCAATGACATCAATGCTGATGTCAACATTATCACCCACCTTCGACATCAACAATTGAACTTCTCGAAGTGTATCGTCGTAAGCACTATTTGATTTAATCAATTTAGACAACGGAATGTCGTCTTCACTATCGTATTGATAGGAGCCAAATTGCCCCTTTAGTGACCGAAAAAAGCGGTTGGTTTGAAAAATTCATACGCTCAGAAAAGTTAACTGAAAAGTTAACTTTTCAGAGCGGCACGTGGAGCTGAAATTCGGTTAACTTAACCGAGCGATTAACTTTCCCGCGAGTTAACTTTTTCGAGATTCTACAGGGTGGCTGAGCCGAACTGTTACCAACTTCACACCGATCCAGCTGTCAAACCATTAATGACAGAGCGCTCAAATGTAAACCAATGACAGTTCATTCTATTGTTAACAAGCGTACAAAAGCATTTTCATCTAACGCGTCGAGAAAAAAAGTTATTCGTGATGGAATTCAAGCGCAATAGTGTGATTGCTTTATATTTGGCTGGAAAGTCCCAACCGGAGATTGCTCGTCAGTTAAAACATCTGCAAGTGAATAAAATGTTTGTACTTCGTACCATAAATCGTTACAACGGTACTGGCAGCGTAGCAAAACGACATGGTGGTGGTACGAAACGCACTGCAACATCGTCGGAAATGATTCGGAAGGTGAAGGCCAGAATTGAGCGAAATCCGCGCCGCAGTGGCAGAATGATGGCCCGTGAGCTGAACATATCGCGAGAACGGATGCAACACATACTGAAAAATGAGCTCAAGGTAAAGCCTTACAAGTTGGTAAAAGGGCAAGATCTTACACCGGCGAAGAAAAAAGTTAGACTCGAAAGAGCCAAGGAGCTGCTTCGCTTGCACGAAAGTGGCAGTTTGCCGAATTTGGTGTTCTCCGATGAGGCGCCATTTCCAATTGAGCAATATTTGAACACCCAAAACGACCGAATTTACTTGACAGAGAGGTCCGCCGAAAATTTGGATCTTCGGATGGTCGGCCGGACACAAGCGCCGGCCATGGTGATGGTGTGGGCCGCCGTAACGGCCGATGGTCGCTCTCCGCTGGTATTCATCGACCGTGGGGTCAAAATAAATGCGCAAAATTATCGCGAAATCGTTTTGGAAGGAGCGTTGATGCCTTGGGCACGCAAACATTTCGGCCGCAGACCGTGGACATTTCAGCAGGACTCGGCACCATCGCACAAAGCGCGCGTCAACCAAGATTGGTTAAAAAACCATATTCCACACTTCATTTCCTCCGCACAATGGATGCCGTATTCGCCGGATGCAAATCCGTTGGACTTTTCCGTGTGGGGTATTTTGAAGAGCAAGGTTGGGCAAAAAAAATACCAAAGCGTCGACCATTTAAAACAAGCGCTTCGCCGGGAATGGGCCAAAATACCCCAGTGCCACTTTCGTGCAGCGTGTGATGGCTTCGTCGGCCGATTGAAGGCCATAATTCAGGCAAAAGGCGGCCATTTCGAACAGAACAAATAAATTATTAAATATCAATGTATTGCGAACATTTTTTGGTTTGGATCAATAAATTTCATCAAAAAATAAAAATTTTATAGCGTTTTGAATTGGTAACACTTCGGCTCAGCCACCCTGTACTGTATTTCATTATAAAGGGCCGCAAAAATTATTTTTGCCAGGAGCGGCTTAATAGCTAGATCGGGCCCGGAAAGAGCAATAAATAAAAAAGATATCCCGTCGGGACTAGTCATAAAAACGCACATTTTTAACAACTGTGTAGCAATGGAAAGTACGTAGCAATTAACAATAGATTACTCATAACAAAATGCACGAGAGTAAATGGTAGGATTTGACTGGTTGTGTGTGTATGTGCAGCAGCTAGTCTCCGAACGGTTTCCCGATATAGACGTGGCAGATTAGTCCTTGATCGTACGTAAGACCAGGCAGGGTACGTAAGGCGATTGCTCTGATTCGAGCATATATATAATTAGTGATTTTCTGTGTTCTAAAATAAGATGTAATTTTCCTAGTGCGGTGTGTTGCCAATGTATTTTCTTCTTCTGCTCTTGTTGTCGAATACTTATTTTGTGAAAACATAAATTCCTAAGGAAGGTTAACTAATGATTACGGGAAGGTTTTCCGTCCAATATATCAAAAATATGAAGTAAACTGACTTCTTAGCACTTTAGGAAAAATAGTTATAAAAAATAGTCTCAAATTTTATGAATGATGTGACTAAATTTGAAATAACTTGAAAACTCTGAATTATTTCTTCTGCAGCTGCTACAACAGTCGTTGGGAGGAACGCCTTATGTCTGCCTATTAGACAGTGACCTGTTCATATTGAGATCGTACGACTTTGTGTATCACGACCCATTTTAAGGAGTTGGTGCATTCAAAGCTCAATGTGAGCCATGTCTGCCTGGGTATTCTACATGTTTCTGCGGATGATCGAGTTCTGTTTGCTTGTATGTACTGCAGTTTAGTACTCGATTTATTAGAAGCTAGAGGATGTCGAACATGGGGATTTAGTCTGTTTGTAGGTTTCGCTAGGGTATCTGCTTTGCAATTTCCGGTTCACCATTGCATCTAATATAGGTGTATAAGACAGTCCATAGGATGAAGTGAGCACATTTGATAATGATTGTATTGCTGTCTAGCTAGCAGTGAAAATATTTAAATTTCTCGCAAATAAATATAATAAATAACTTCTTTCACTTTCCAGTCTCATATATTTTGCTTTTGTTTTATTTTAACACACAACATAAATGAACCACAATCAAATGCTTAACAGTAATTTACTTCTCCCCATTTACTTTGTCCATGTTCACATAAATATTATACATAGATTTATTATTATTTATTGCACAAAAATATGGTATGCAGAAATTAATAACCAATTATTATGACAAGACGGCTCGGACGTTTCAAATATTAAACTAGGGATTGAAAGAAAACCCAAAACAAACATAAACGTACACATCAAAATCGATACACAATCAAAGTCAAACGCAAAAACAAACCATTTACACTTAAATTAGCACAATAATAAGTATTTGTCGTAAAAAAATGCGACATATTGAACTCTTTCTCGGTGAGTTTCGCTTGGCAAGAAAAGTGGACTGTGGAAGTGGAATATTTTCTAATTAGTCGCTACAATTGAAGCAATAACCGCAAACCGAATATGACTGACCTGAAGCATATTTTATTTAAAGTAACAACAATCACCTGAACTCCGAACCGAACGTTGATGTCTTTTAAAAGTTATTAAACCGATTAAGAATCAGACTTATCTCTTGAAGTGAGGCGTTATGTGCAAATTGTGGAATTTAAGTCACGCACGAAGTGACCATTTGAATTTATTTTTTGGTAACTTAATCGAAAATGTGATTAGTGACATACACTGAGTGTGTTAAGTGGAAAACAGTCACCGCGATGGATGTTATCTCTTCGATGAAACATATATTTATCTAATCTAGAAAGAATAAAATACTATAACAGAATCGTCTATAAAGAGACCCTTTAAACTATTTGCGCTTTCAAAAACTCTTCCATTAAAAATTTAACCCACTGTTTGGGATTGGTAAACCGAAAAGACAATTTGCAATAATAGACCAGGGCGAAAATGTTTTCAGTTGGCTGTTATGAGGGGGCACACTGATTTTTGCAGTAATATTTGTGAAATAACCTGTATAAGAATAATTGACCTATCCTTTCTCTCAAAAAAGTCGGGAAGATTATTAATTAAATCGAAATGTTGAAAAGTTATAAAAAAATTCAACTTTTTCCTACTTTTCTCATAGATACAATTTTCTATAAGATACATTAGATGACAAAAATTCAGATATACTTGTTCTTGGCGTGGCAGCCCAAGGACAACTTCCAACACAACTCCCAACTGAGTTGATCACTATTTTAGTACTACACAATAGTTTTGATAGGACGGACTACAATTGCTACAATTGCCCCCTAATCGTGGAACCCCGTGTATTTTGGCGGATATTATATATTTTTATTTTCAACTTTGCTTGGGGGCGTTTCTTTTTTTCAGCCGGATTTTGGTTCGCTTTTCAGATGCCGCCGTGCCCAGAGTGCAATGAGGAGTTCAGAGACCGCGGCGCTCTCTCTAACCAACGTACCATCGTGCATGCCCCCATTCCAACGAAGTGCATAGTGTGCTAAAAGAGTTTCCCCATAAAGTGGTGTTAAAAAAGTATTGCATTTAAAAGCAACATATTTGTTTACACAGCCCTACCGCTATTTGACAACACTGTACATAGAGATATTTTATCACTTTTGAATATAACGTCGTGGACTACAGACATACTGTGAAAAACTGCGTGTTTTTTTCCGACAAAAGTCCAACAGGTTATGGGCCCAGGCACCCAAGATAACCACGTGTTTTCCCGAAAGTGTTTAATATTTCGTGCGTAGCTTGTGTAGCTTTATTTGATAAAAAAATAATTCACGGACAAACTGAAAATGAGTGTAATGTACAACATTGAAAAATTGAACGAAACAAACTATGACTCGTGGTACCTGCAAATGAGAAGTGTGTTAGTACATCAGGATTTGTGGAATATAACATCTGGAGAAGTCGTAAAGCCAGAGTTAAACGACGAATCTGGAGAAATAACAGCCGCGTCTTGGAATAAAAAGGACGAGAAGGCTATAGCAACCATTATATTGAGCGCTACGCCATTGCAAATAGCGCATATAAAAGGTTGTATAACTTCAAGCGACGTATGGAACACCTTGAAGGAAGTAAATCGGTCACGAGGACCAGTACGTAAAGTAACGTTATTTAAACAGCTTCTCGCTATGTACGACCCTTGTACGACCATTTGCGAAAGCAGCATTTCCGAAATCCGAAATTGCTAGTGTGCCCCTATTGCAAGCGTAGTTTTCGTACTCCTGAGACACTGAGCATACTGCATACACCATGCAATAGAGCATCAAGGCCATCCACCACCGCCCCACACCACGAAGCTGTTGCATACTGTAGCCGTCTTACACCCCCGAAGCCGTTACATCCGGCAGCCGCTCCCCTTCGAGAAGCATCTCAAGTGCCTCTTTTGTCTCAAAACCTTCTGTTTTGATAGAGACAAGCGCTAGCATCGGTATGTGGCCCACGTGGAACATAGGCACGAGATGCTGTGATGTGAGAGATCCTAGTATGAATTTGTAGTTTGTTCCAAAGTTTTCTCCTCTTCCTTAAAGAGACACTCTACAACCGTCTACTCCAGCTCCAAACCATTTCGATACGAGGATTCAACACCGAGGGCGGTGAGGCTCCATGGGGCAAACAACCACTACAACCGAACGGTGGTACTCCATTGCAGTACACGAAAGTTTGCTTGAGACGAATGCAGCCGACGGTTCCGGATGCATGCAAACTTACAACGGCACCGCCCGGAGCGGCATGGCGGTTAAGGGGGGAAGTACCTTTAGACACTTCAAAAAATCGATTTTTTTTAAATTGTTTTAATTGATAGATATATCGCCTAAGAATATCATGTCAAAGTTTCAAAAGCTAATTCTCAAAATTGTGGAAAAGATGCATCCGCCGAGCGTCAACGCCGCGAGAATCCGCTAGATAACGAATTCCTCAAATTGTGCGTGATAAGTACGACTTCTCCGATGACTGTGCATGATATTTCTGTTATCTAAATATCGACTTTTCTTTGAAAACCCCAGCTACTTTTCTTTTTTTCACCTACAACTTTTTCGATAGTTTCAACGACTAGTTTCAGTCAGTTTCAGTATTGCCTTGATTCTTGATGAGATAAAATGTATCCCAAGAGCAAAGGCGATTGTAATAAGCGTAGTTCGGTATCGCGAAAACGTAAGTTTTACGGTAATCGGTATACGGAGAAGAATGATGACGATCTCAATGCAAGTTCTTCTCGAAGAAAACTTGCAAGTTCAAGTGCTGAAGATGTTATTGTGGATCCGCTTTTCACGTATCGAATTTTGAATTTTTTGACTGTTTTTGGAGCTCTCTCGCAAATGCTGATTTGTGGTACTTGCAAAAAAGAAGTGAAATTCGCGGAAAGTGGTAAAAGATTCTTGCGTTTCAGAATCGTGATTTCATGTTCGTGCGGTCGGAGAGAAATAAATTCGGGGCCAACTCTCTCGGCGTAAGGCCGAGGCCTCCAATTCCTTAAAATCTTACAAGCATCCACCACGTCTTATTTCACCCGATGTCGAGTCCAGAATTCTCCCGATCTACAAAGATGTTTCTAGGGACGATCTCCTAACCAGATGCTTGGGGGGAACACACAGAACGCGAACGAATCCTTCAACGCCGACGTGTGGCGCATGGCGCCAAAACACCTGAATTCGGGGAAGAAAATTGTCGAGATTGCCGCACATATTGCTGCTGGACTCTTCAATGTAGGCTACGGAACCGTTTTGATGACAATGGGACAGTTGAAATTTAATATAGGACATCAGTGCAAGATTTTCGCCGATCACATGGACGACATTCGAGTAGCGCGCGCAGACCGACGGCACAGTGATAGCACGAAGGAGGCCCGTAGTGTTCGCAGAGAGGCACAACTCATTCAAAATGAGTATTTTGAGGAAGCAGATGGATCATTCTACGAACCTGGTGGTGCTGATTGAACATCTCCCTTTAGTAAGTTCTTTTTCTCTTGACCACAAACTTTAAATGGCCTTTTCTCGAAACCATGTTTTTAAAATTGCGTAAGTGATAATAAAAAGACTAGTGAATCGATTTTCATCATCTAGCATTCATTTTAAAGAGCATAAAAAACCTGTTCTATATAGACTAAAGATAAAAAAAATTATTTTGTGACTATTTTTGACTGGAAGTACAACGAAATTTTTCGTCAAAATCGTAATTTTCGCAAATATTTTAGTCTATCTACTAAAAAACCCCTTCGAGTAAGAAAATGTTTGGCTTGTTGATTTCAGATGAAAATTGCAGCCAGCATCGCTTACGCAATTTACGACGTCAGCGACGACATGGCTTGCAAGATCCTTGAAAAATTTGTTAATTTTCAACTTTCACTTTTGTAGAATATGTTTTTATTCAACCTCAAACATCGCCTAAAATAAATATTATACTGATTTAATAAGGACTGTCTTCATTTTCCCACAAATCAGTTGCAAAAAAGACCTTTTTTCGGCCTCTAAAGGTATTTCCCCCCATAAGTGCGAGATACGAGTAAAATAATTAGAACTATCACATCGAAAGTTGATGTTCTTCTTTCGGGTTTTAATGTTAGATACTGTAAACAATTTAATCGGGTAGAGCCCGCTTAGATGCGCTTTGAAGTCTTCATGCTTTCGAGCATGGAGGAGACTTCTGCAGCATCTTTGAGGGCTCGGCGTGGAGTTACGAGGTAACCTGGTAGCGAGACCGAGAGATCGACAGAGGATTAGGTGTGCCCCGCTTCCATCAGTAAGGTCACTGAGCCTGCACTCAGTAGGCGAACTAGTACTTCCAAGTAGTGGTGGGAGAGCGTTGGCAGCCGCTTTGTAGTTGCCCGTTGTCCAACCGTGGAGTTAGACCCAACTGGGTAGTCCTCCACGTAACACACCAAGGTACATTCTGTACACAATTTAAATAATGATTTCTCTCGTTGAATGGTATAAGATTTGGGAATTGTGATCATTGTATTAGGAACATTTTGGTTTCAGAATGCCAGTGAGGCAAATAAAGGCATTTGCTATTTTCCACCGTTTGCAAATTGTATGTTCCCTCTTTTCATTTGTTCCGCTTTACCTAATCACCGCCCACTTTTAGATATTTCTACATTTCTTCTAATTGATTTTTATATCGGAAAGATAAGACAGACTTTGTCGACTGCATTTATTTTATCGACTTCTAGTGATCGCTCAAAAGTCTGTCTCCCTAATCCAACATGGCAAACAATTACTAATGGCACGCTTGGGAGATAAGCACACATCGTATATATGTTTGGAAATGACACAAATAATTTTCGAGAAATTTTGAATCGAACATTTTGTGATAATATTTGCCGATAAAAAGTAGATGCTGCCTGGCGATATCGGTACGGTTAGTTCTAAGGCGTGGTGCAACGCGACAGTTTTGTAATCTAGACAAGACAGCATAAAAATTAAGTCGGCTATCGATAGATACGTGCTACGCAAGAGATCTACAACAGATGTACATAGATTTCGATTGAGAAATATTGGCGACATGCAATCAAGTTTTCAACGAGATTAAGACTGAATTTTTTAAGGGATTGGTTACAAAATTATCTGAGATGGAAATGGGGATCATTTTTTAACTGCTTTTACCTGAACTCCGTCCACTTTTCTTGCGAACTTATGACACTAAGGACAAACAATACACAACAATCGTTTTATGTGAGCCGTACAAGAACGCTTCCTTCCAAACAACGAAAATCAGACCAGATTAATGTAATCACAGCTTGCATAAACAGAACAACAGCGGTATGAATGCTCCGATGGCGATAAACACGGGTAGCATGAACGACGATTCCTCCATGGAGTAGGGATTTGGCTGTCGCGGGCCGCTTGTTTTGCGCGGCTTCGTCGAGCCCAACGGCTTCTCTATTGCTTCCTCGTTGACGGGGTCCAGTTCCGCCGAGCGCTCGGTAGGATCGTCGTTGCCCAACGGCGCCAGCCGGGGCACCCTTTCGACGTCGCCCTTCAGCAATGCGAACGCGTTGATTTTCGGATTGTCGCGGTCCGTTTTCACGAACTCGATGCGGATCTTGGACGCCCTGATGTCCGACTCCTCCTCCTTGTAGAACAGCTTGCCACGCGAGATCGTGAAGAAGATCAACTCGTCGTGCGCAACTCCCTTTCCCACGTGCTGGAAAATATCCAGGTCGGCTATCACCGTGTGCTCATTGTTCAGCAGGACGTCGAACACCTTCTGGTTGGGCGCGTTAAAGAAAACTTCGCAGAACTTCAGCACCAGGACATAGTCACCGTCGCCGCTCGTCGGAATATCGTAGCCGAAGTTGGCCGAGTGGTATCGCTCCGTTTGGTAGAGGATTTCGTCGCTTTGCGGGACTCGGCCGATCATCAGCAGCTGCTTCCCGTACGCGGACGCTGTCCCGATGACCCCGTGCAAGGGATCCGCTTCGTACCGGATCCCGTGCCTGTCCACGTGTTCTTCTCCGCCAGCGTTCACTGCGTAGATCACTTGTAGCGCCTTGTTTGCAGCATGAATTGTGTTAAAGAATTGTGCAACGAAAATAACTAGAACTAACAGTTTGGTGTGCATGATAGTTTGTGCTATCACTTGGATCATTATCTCGTGCACTTACTTCCGCGGTGGATCAGCGAATAATCACGCAACGACACCGAATAATCGCGGACTCAACCAGTCGGATCGGCCAGCTCGCACATATTTCCTACGTGGCAGTGGCAGTTGCGGGTGCGACAGAAGTGTGTTGCACAGCAGGTTAAGCGGCGAGTCGGGACATACTGTTTGCAGTTAAGAAAGAGACACGTTTCAGTTCAATTCAGGCGGAAAATAGTCTTCCCGGGAAGTGTTGACAGCAGCGGAAGAGAAACACTTTAGAAAATCAATTTGACAGCGCACAGCTGATTGGAATGCTATTGAGTTTGGCGGTATTGTGTTGGTAGTAAATCGAATCTACTTCATTCCTCATTAGCGGTAAAATTGAAAAAAAACTGGCTTGAATTACTATAATATTTTATATATTTTCAAATTTAGAAGTGGAAATCTTCACAAAATACCGAGTTTCATTATTCATCTATCTATATTATTGAATGGCAAACATGAATTTTGTGGTACCATTTTAGGCGTTGTTTCTGGACCGATTTTCATAAAAAATACATCAATGGAAAGAGAATATCCTATAGATGTGCTGAATTGTATTTTTTGAGAAAATCTGTTCGGAAGATATAGAAACAAAATAGAAAATAGATTTTCTTACCAATTCATGCACAACGTTGAACGTTCACACAGCGATAAATACGAATGGTATACTAGCCTTGACCACAGTATATGGAAAGACAGTAGATAATGTTTCATATGTTGACTTCCTATCAACAAGCGTTCCATACAATCCGTGGTACCACGGACGAAACGCACATGGTTTCCATGGTTTCTGTTATTCGGTATATGGTGGGAAAAATTTACGCGATACAGTGCTGCCGTAGTTTATGAATATTATTTTCGTTTGTCGTGTGGGAAAATAAGCGGACCTCCGAATTCAATGATGAAACGTTGGAAAAATAGTTGTAATGGGGAACCCAACCATTTACAAAATCGAAGAAAGTGCCTTAGCACGGCCAACTGCCATATATATATATATATATATATATATATATATATATATATATATATATATATATATATAATGTGTATATATATATATACATATATGGATGGATGTGTATGCATATGTACATTGTTGAACACGCATAACACTGCCTTCCTCTAATATGACTCTGAATTAACAATTTTCAAAAAGTCCGGCATAATGCTTTATTCTCTATACAGCTGGCAGCACATAAGATACGACAATTTCGGGAGCATTCAGCAGATGCTTCGGGTAAAATTTGTGCCCGAAGGCCGAGTTTGCCTACTGTCTATTCTATATACTGTGCAAAATTTTCCTTCTCACTTTACACCGTTCATGTGTATTGTATTTAGCCGTTCACTGGTTCGGTGTTGTGTGATAGCTTTCTCTTTGTGGACCATTCGTGTGTATTGTATTTAGCGTCACCGTTCCATATGCAAATGTATACGCACATTTCATCACTCTTTGGTCATGTTTTTTTTTTAGTTTGTATTGCTGAAGGTCGTCTAACAATCCGCAAAGAAGCGTTTTCAGTTGAAGAAAATTTTCAAGATTTAAAAACGATGATTGATTTTCTTAACATTATTTACACCAACCGGTTTGGTAGATCTCAAGAATGTGAAAATTGAATGATGACATGCGCAAAACGCTTAGCATTGTATAACGTTGGAGACGCATTGAAGCGCCAATAATTGAATAATGATTTTTAAACATTATTAGAATTCATAAGCATTATTTAATCACAATAGAAAAACCAATTTAGCTTGCCGTTGTATTATTTTGATTGATGATTATTCAATCGAATTTCTAGAGTCAGTTATAATAAAATCATCATTGCTCTCGAATTTTTAGTGCTGGGTTCTGCTAGTATTAATTATTCGGCTAGTAATTTATGTTAATTATTCAATTTTGTGCGCTAGAAACTAAATTTTTAGAATTTTAAAATTTGGTCATGCAGTACCCCACAATTTTATCTACTATACGCCAAAAAAGGGCAATGGTAGATTAGGGTTAATTTTTAAAGTTATAGGCATACAATTTTATTTTTCGTCGTTGGAAAGTGGGAATCTTCAAAAGATACCGATCGGCTCCAGCCGGATTTCTACCGACTAAACCCACCTCCGTGTCCTTCTAGGCAATGTATCGAAGACAATAGAAACTATTTATTTATCCATCCATATTTAAAAAAATGCTTGGCACTTCCCAGACGATAAAGATCGGTATAAGGGACAATGCCTAATTAAATTCTCACGCTGACCCCCACGAAGAACGCAGACACCAGCACGCCGATGGTTCGATTAGCACGTGTTGTGCTACTGCCACTGCGTGACGTTTCGTCTGACGTTAACTTCTAACCTATTTAAATCAAACGACCGCGGCAAGCAAGTTCACGCGAAAACTATCGAAATTACATGGCCTGCATGACTTATTGGCTATGGTGTGTTTAGTTCCGACAGTAAGAGCGGAAAATAGTGACGATCAAGCAGAAATGGACGATACGAACGATTCGGACGGCGCAATAGCTGACGAGAACGAGGACGATCAACTGAAGCTGCGTTGGCTAGCCGGCGGCATCATTGTAGACTATCCTCCACTGTTTTCACCGGACGAAGAGTAAGTTTGAGTGCCTTCAACATCCCCGAATTCGTCTCAATGCGGCTTGTTCACAGATCGTTGCTGATCGTATTCAGAAATGTGGTGCAAATCTACTCAGCCACCACTGGCGAAAGATTGCGCGACTTGGAAGGCGCCAGCGACGAAATTGTGGGGCTGAACTATGAGCCACGCAACACGAAGGTTGTAGCGGCTATGACCCGCAGTGGCGAGTTGATTCGCTGGAAATGGAAGTCGGGGTCGGTAGAGAGCAAGACTAAGATAAAAGTGTGGGTGTTCAGGGTATATTCCTTCCACTATGTCGATTTGTCGTCCGACTCGACGGCTGCATTCCTCACGTTCACCACTGGCCACGACCGGAACATTGAATGGGCGGTAGTGGACACAGAGAGCGGCGAAACGCTGGATGTTTCAGGCAACCTAAAGTTGGGGTACTGGTGTTTGGTTTCCAGTAATCATGATTCCTAACTTTTGCACTTCTAGGAGAAATCTAGCGCAGATTGAAGTAGAAAACGTTTATTTCCACTATGTAGCAGCAATACAATCTGCTTCGCTTATTATTCAAAACTATAGAGATGGTCGAACGAAACGGTAAGTGTGCCTTCCACAAACTGTTGTCACGTCCTACTCGACGCGATGCTCTTGGTTACACGAGACGTTGCAAGCAATAAACCTTGCCTGTTTTCCTCACCAGCTGGAAAAATGGCAACAATGTGGCTTTCACGATTGTCCGCGTTCATCCCAATGAAGAAATGGTCGCCACTGGGGACAAACTGGGACGAATATTCCTGTGGCGTAATATTTTCGATTCAGTGCAGCCCAGAACGGTAAAAAAACTCTGCCAGCAGCCAATTGGCACCATTAATCGTTGCAATCTTGCAGAATCTTTATCACTGGCACCACACGCCCGTGACTAGCATCGCGTTCACAAAGTCTGGCACCGGCTTCTACTCTGGCGGTCAGGAATCGGTTCTGGTTCAATGGAATGTGGATCGGCCCGATTTGAAGAACTTCCTTCCCCGATTGGGTGCCTTTATCGTGCACATAGCGGTGGGACCCCAGAACCGCAAGGTGGCCGTTAGCATGGCAGATAATGGTAGGATGTCTGTTTTATTCGCTAGATTGCATTATTGTAGCGTTTTGCAGGCATACAGATCCTGGACTCGCAAAATAATGCAAAGTGCATCGTGCAAGGGTTCACCTACGTCTACAACGACAAGACTGGATTAAATAAATTCCCGGTTGGTGTGAAGTTGAATCCGCGGACGGAGGCGCTTGTGCTGAACGGTCGCGTAGGACACATCCAGTTTTACTCAACGCACACCCGGCGGCTTCTGTATAATGTGAGACGATAATTGACAGCAGTTGCGTTTTAAAGCAGCTTCCCGCTTTATTTCAGATGGATATTGTCATGCAAAATCAATTGCCGATAGAAACGGGCAAAGTTCTGTACAATACGCGTGTGGTTCAGGTGGCATTCAACATAGACTGGATGGCCACTGTTGAGGAGTGGAACGATCAAGAACATGCACCAGAAGTACGACTGAAGTTTTGGTATTATGATAAGACGAGTCAAAGGTAGGATATGCAATGCATTTGGGCGTTGCGACTTAAAGAGAAGACAATAATTTGCAGTTACACCCTAAACACATGCATCGACGGACCTCACGAGGAAGGCGTCAAGGCAATTGAGTTTTCTAGCTCAACGGAAACAGACAATTTATTATTGGCTACGGCTGGATGTGATGATTATATTAAAATGTGGGCGTTGGAGGAATTGGAAAGTGTCGACAGTAAGTTTCTACCTTTGGCCTGAAGTTTTTAAATGCAAATTAAAAAAAAACACTTCACTTTCTTCTATTTCCAGAAAAAGGCCAAGTGTGGTTCTGTACGGGTCGCACAAATTATGCCGATTTCAGTGTCGAAAGCATCAGTTTCTCGCTTGACGGCTCCCTAATAGCGGCCGGCTTTCGCGACACACTTTGCATCTACAAGTCTCAAACGCTTGCTCTGAAAGCTGCACTTACCGCCCCCGCTCGCTTCATGGGCGTAATGAATACCGTCGAGGTATGCATATCCAATGAAAAAGTCAAAAAGGATACGCGACAGGACAACGCTAACAAACAAAACAAATTGGCTGAGAAAAAAAGAATATTGGACCTGTTTAAAAATTACGTAGAAAATAACGATGAAACGTTAATCCAAGAGCTTAGGAAAAAATATGAGAATGTGCAGCCGAAAGTTGATGAGACAAAAAGTCAGCCAAGATTGCAAACGCCCATCAAGCTTACAGCCGAACAGAAAGAATGTTTGTTTAAGAAGATTCATGCGTCGTCGGACTGGAGTTTGTTTCAAAAAATCGATTTGTACCAAAAGCTAAATATATACTGTACAGTTCCAAAATCGGCGCGAAAAAAATTGACAAAGTACATTGCCACAAATATTTTAGAGAAAAATCTAATAGAACAGAATTTAGGTAAAGAAGCAAACAATTTGAGCAACAGATATAGATTCAAGGCGAAATATCGTGTCTTTGAATATCAGAGTAGAAAAGCGAATAGTGATGTCAATCAAAAATTAGTTTCAATAATGAGTTTGCTTGGTCTACAGGACGACAATGTGGATAATCGTAATAGGCACGCGGATAAAAGAAAATCGAGTAATAATAGCAGTCATAATGGGTTTAAAGAAGACGATGTACAGATGCAGGAAAAAAGCCCGGTTCCAGTTCGTCTGATAAATCCTCTGGAAGCCCGTGCTAATATCAAACATTTATTATTTGGAACCGGAGAGCATGCACATCTGGTAAGAAACTTGTAGCTTCTTATAAGGTTAGTTTGTAAAATTCTGCTTGTCTTAGATCGTAGCGTGTTTTGAGCATCGTGTGCTGATCTGGAACATCTTGACTCTTCGGTTTGAATCGGTGCTGAAACTTTCTACATCGTGTGTTGCCATTGATCCTATTACAAGTCTAGTCGCAGTTTTCACCATAAACGATCAATGTAAGTGTTGCTGTCTGGAACGCTTGATTCCGCTGTCAATTTGAGGATTTAGTAAACCATCAATCATATTCTATCACAATGGGCCCATCGTGGCCTAAGTGAACCACCTTTTAATAAAGGTGGCTGCCACTATAACCAACCAACCAATCAATCATATTCAAACAAGATGAGTACAATAAACTTCTTCTAAATTTCACAGTGTACGTTTTCCCTCCGAACGCGCCGATGCCACTCTACCATCGTGTTAACGTTCCAAAAATGTACGGTGCTGCTTGGGTGCCCAGACGATATCCAAAATCACGTTCTCTGAACTTAAATTGGCAAGCAATATCCACATTATATTTTCTGACTAAGGATCAGGTAATAGTTTGTCCTGATTTGTGTTTGGATGTAACGAATAAAACGATTGAATTTCCAGGCTTTGATGTACTTGGCCGATGAAAAAGACGATGATGCGAGCGGTGCTGCAACAACTTTCATGAACGAAGCGCAGGACATCGTGCAATATTCGATGTTCGGTGCGTTTGCAACAAAACAAATGAACTCGAAAACAGTTCAATCCTCAACATCTCCGGTTGGGATTGGTGTGCCTGGAAAGGCGGCTGTAAAATCGGTGAGTGAGAAAAGTTTACTTTATCATGTACACATTAAAATGTCTTATTTAAATTTTAATTATTTGATAGACTTTGTTGAAGTTAAGAAGCATCTGCAGTAAAAATATTCACAGCAAAATAGTGTCTTCGGTAAACATATAATTAAATGGGTTACTCTGGTATTTTTGGCTTACAATTTTCTGTGAATATGTTCGTAGATCGTTTTTGTGGCAGCACTTCTTATGAATATGATTTTTTGAGGTTATAAAGTTCTTCCTAATTTTGTAAAAAATCGTCATCAATCGCTTGAGCTGCATAATGATGTTTTTTCTTACTTGCACAGTAATTTTTGATAAATTTTGTGCAGTAAATGCTATTGCAAATCGTTTGAGAAGAAAGATTTCATCAATTTGCGGTCCATTAAGTTCTCCATCAAATCATCAATTTTTATTATATGCTACTGCTAATAGTAATTGTTCTTCTTTGCTTCGCGAATTTGATTGTTCTTTAACATTGGAACTTTTAAAAAGCAAATAATCTAATAAGTATCATGCGCTTTCCAGGCTATGGTTCTTTGCGTAATCTTCAATTGTAGCTTAGTTGCGTGATTGCACATATAATATGTATAAATGACCTTAATTTCTCAGCAACTTGTAGTGTAATACAAGCTACAACAAGCAAAAAACATTTATACATTGCCATCTGATAACCCGGCACGAGTCAAAGCATTGTGAGTCAGGCTTTGTGGGTATATCCCAAGTCCATTGTTTCTATCATAAACAATGAAATAAGAGCGACTCAACAAAACAATTGAAGACTGACAATGTGCACTGGGAATGAGTTCAGCATGGGCATGGCATAAGAATGAAAACGAATCCGGGGTTATTGGCATTTTATTGCTTACATCTGCGGTAAGGTTCTTGAAGCCAATAAACTACACTTAATTGCTTGCACTTGCATTTTGTGACCATGGAAAAATATCGAAAATAGATTTAGGTCAGGAACCTGTAAATAATATTTGATTAGTTAGTAAGGAATATATTTATATTAAAACAACATTCATACTAGAAAATTTGCACTGCCTACATCGGGATCCTTCTTTTGATTGTTCGTTATGGCGCTTGCGCTGCATTTGAAATATACGCAGCTCCTTTGCTTGCCATCATCTTTGGCGCTTGCGCCGATAAATAGGTAACTTTAAACATTAGTTTGAATGGCACTGGAAACTCATTTCATGGCGATCCTGTAATATTCAATTTTGTTTAACATGACAAGATCCGCACATTTCATGACGATCCTGCCAGCCCATTTCAAATTTCTTTTTTATCATCTTCACATAATATCCTGGTGCTTCGCTTCCGCCCATTCCCCCGATTCCGATTTCCCGATGCTCATTTCTCTGAATGAAAAATTCCCCGAAAGTACAACCTCCGAATTTTTATTTATTCATTTATTCATGCATTTACGTTAATCCAATGAAATATTGTCGCTAATGATTCGCGGCAAACAATACACTTCATACGACTCCACTAGAGCTTTCGATCTGCGCTGCATTTGCACCCATTTCTTTTTTGGGACACCTTTTATCCTGCACAGGTTTGTCAGCTCAATCAGGCTGATCTCCGTGTCGCCTCGCTCCTTCTGAAATTCTCTTATTAAGGAGTATACGTCAGGATGATTTTTGGCCACCAGCGATATAAATCGGTTATGCCAGCCCTCACTTGCATTGTTCGTGGTTGGCTCATGTGACCTTACAGCTTCATACAGAGTCCACTGTTCCGGAGGATATCGCGGAGGTATAGCTCGTCGTCGTCCGGCTCCAGACTTTCGAGAAACATACGTTTCTTCATAATAAGCTATAAACTGTTCTAATGCTGAAGGAGCTTCAGTTTTCAAGTTCCTAAAGGCACGAACAACATCTTTTGTGGGGAGGTAGGCTACAGCTGCTACCATGGTTGCGTAGTCTTTAATAGAACTATCATTGGGATCATTAAAGTCCGCCTGCAACCCAAGTGATTTATTTATTTATTTAGGAAAATTCAATGAACAGATTATATCTAATTGCGCACTAAAATTACAGTGTTTCAAGTTTTGAAGTTAAAGTACGTTTAAAAGAATAAAAAGAATAAAAAGATGAGGACATAGGACCAAGTTGAAGTGCATCATGCTTTCTCATTATTCTCTGCAAAGAAGAGTTAAATTATACAGCTAATTCAGCAATGGTGGGGTTTAAAAAGTTGAACCTCCTGGTGTTATGGGAAGGAACGCGAAGTGCTATGCTTTCGGATGCAGGAAACATGATGAGGCCGGTATATAACTTATACAAAAAACATTGATCGAGAAGTACTCTGCGATCAAGAAGTGAGGGAAGTTTCAAAATTCTCAACCTATCAGGATACTCCGTATACGGTAGGCCGAATTTATAAAACAAAGATCGTTTAAACTTACGTTGAACGGACTCAAGCAGTGTACGATCACAAGCATGATAAGGCGACCAAACAACGGAAGCATACTCGAGAATGTTTCGCACCAGGGTTTGATAAAGTGTGAGGAAGGGAGCTTTCGATAGAGGAGAAGTGTTGGGAAGTTCGAAATACGAAACCAGACATACGTGATGCACGATTTACTAAGTCGGAATAGTGAAAATTAAAGCGAAGTCTCTCATCGAAAATAACTCCAAGGTCTTTGATAGTGTTAACTCTTTTCAATTTACTGTTGTTAATATGGTAGATGGCGTCAAATGGTGTTTTTTTCTTCAAAGAATAACACATCATAAAGCATTTGTCTACGTTAAGCGTTAGGCCATTTTCTAAACACCAGCTAGACAAGATGTTGATGTTAGCTTGCAGGTTGAGGCAATCACTATAGTTTTTTATGCGAGCGAAAAGCTTAAGATCGCCGGCGCATAAAAGACATTCACAAGAGAAGCGATAAGGCAGGTCATTTATGAAAAGTAGAAAGAGAAGTGGTCCAAGAATTGAGCCCTGAGGGACACCTGAATTTGGAGAAAACGGACACGAAGTGCAGCCATTGAAAACTACACGGCAGCTTCGGTCGGTAAGATAAGAACATAGCCAATCCAAAAGAAAGTCTGGGAAGCCAAGGGTGACTAATTTATTTAAGAGAATATTATGAGATACTGTATCCAATGCCTTTGCAAAATCTGTATAAATAACATGGACGTCCAGTCTGGACTCGAAAGAATTTGCAACAAAGTTTTTAAAGCCAACAAGTTGAAGGGAACGAAAACCATGTTGCGCTTTTGCAATCAGCTGACCAAAGTGATAGAGAATAAAGTTATGAATATGTTTTTCCAGTAGCTTGGAGCAGACCGAAAGTAGGGAAATTGGTCGGTAGTTTGACGCTAAATTAGCGGGGCCATCTTTATGTATTGGGACAAGAAGAGCATCTTCCCAATAGTTTGGGAATGTTCCGGCAGTGATCATCAATCATCATCATCAATGGCGCACCAGCCCAAATCGAGCCTTGGCCTCCCGAAGACACTGCCTCCAACTGTCTCGGTCCAGCGACCGCGTCCTCCAATTAGCGAATCCCAGCAAGGATTCGCTGTCGTTGTCAACTGCATCCTCCCATCGTTTGCGTGGTTTTCCTGGTGGGCGGCTTCCTGTTGCTCGGCCTTTCATGGAGCGTTTGGGAATTCGCCCGTCATCCATACGCTCCACATGGCCAGCCCACTGAAGTCGTAGCAGTTTCGTCAGAATCGATACCGGTGGCTCGTCATAAAGAGCGTACAACTCATGGTTGTACCGGATTCGCCAGTCCGGTCCGTCCTTCACGGGCCCCAGAATACGTCTCAAAATGCGGCGTTCGAAGACGTCAATCCTTTTTTCTGAGGCTTGAGTCAAAGTCCATGTTTCACATCCGTAAATCAATACAGGACGGATGATCGTTTTATAGACGCGCAGCTTATTTTTTCGGTGCACTTTGTTACTTTTAATCACCGAGAGGACTGAAAAATATATTTTATTGGCTAGACCAATTCGCCGTTCAATTTCGTCCTTTTCATTCCCGTCTTTGGCGAGGTTGACACCAAGATAAATAAAAGAGTTAACGCTTTCCACACTGTAGTTAGTTATTGTCATGTTTTGTCTATTTGGCGTCTTTTTCCTTGACTGGGTCATATATTTGGTCTTGTTCACATTGACCCTTAGGCCGACTTGCCTAGCCGCTGACTCCAGCTCAGTAAACGCTTCTTTGGCACGAGATAGAGATCGGGCCATGATGTTGATGTCATCGGCGTACGCTACTATTTGAGTAGACTTAAAGAGTAGCGTTCCCGCATTGTCTACTTTAATCTTCCTGATGACATACTCTAGGGCCAAATTGAAGAGTATGGGGGCGAGGCCATCACCCTGTTTAAGACCTGAGCTGGTGTCGAAGCTTTGAGTCAGATCGCCTTGACATCTGACTTTAGATCGTGTGTCGGTCATCGTTAGTCTGGTCATTCGTATAAGTTTGATAGGTATCCCAAAATCAAGCATTATTTTATATAGTATATTTCGATCTATACTATCGTATGCTTGTTGGAAGTCTACGAAGACCTGGTGCACGTCAATATTGTATTCCCAGCACTTTTCCAGCACCTGTTTTACTGAGAATAGTTGATCTATCGTCGACATACCGGATCTGAAACCGCCTTGGTATTCGCCAATTATTGTGGAAGTGTACTGTGTCAATCTTTTATTAATAATTTTGGTCAGGATCTTGTAGGACGTACACAGCAGTGAAATGCCTCTGTAGTTGTCACATCTAAGCTTATCTCCTTTCTTATGTATGGGACATATGATGGCCGTCCGCCAATCATCAGGTAATTTTTCATCGACCCATGCCTTGGAGATGATCTGGTGGAGGCGGTGCGTTAGTATTGGTCCACCTTTTTGAAGGAGATCTGCTGGTAAATTGTCGATTCCGGGTGCTTTATTTGTTTTTTGCTGTTGTATGGCTGCTTGCACCTCTTCAATAGATGGTATTGACGAAGATGGACTGCATAGGTCAGCATCTTCAGGAATCGTTATTGGCAGGGATGTAGTTACTGATGGTGGATTTAGTAGCTCAGAAAAATATTCAGTCCACCTGTGATTGATGTCGTCTGGGTCGCTTAAAATATTTCCCTGCTTGTCTCTACATAGGCTTGATTGCGGCTTGTAGCCTTGTCTAAGTCGCTTCAATGCTGCATAGGCGTCCCGTGTGTCGTTTCTGCACATATCGTCATTGATCTTCTGGATAGTCTGGTTGTTATATGTTCTACGCTTGCGTCTGACTATTTTTTTAGCTAACCGTCTTAGCTCGTCATATTTTTGCTTCTTGGCTCTTGTCGGTCTTTCAATGTATTGTAAATAGGCTTCTTTTTTCCGGCAGTGATGCTTTTATTAAAGATTATGCTCAGCGGAAGGCTTATAACATCTTTCGTTCGCTTTAAAAAAGGGTAGGAAGGCCATCAGAATCAGCTCCTACATTTTGGTCAAGATTTTCTATCAGAGATTCAACAAGAAATGATGATGTGTAGGGCGGTGAGATGACAGTGAGAAAGTGCCTAAATCTTATATTGGGACTGGCAATCGGTTTAGGCGATAAGAAAATGGATTGAAAGTGTTGTGCAAGTAGGTTACAGCAAGTCTGGGGTAGATTGGCATGAGAAGTACCAAGATACATGGAGGCTGAAGGATTTGCGCGAGAGCCGCGAATATTTTTGACATGTGACAAAAAAAACCTTCACGTGGCCTACTCTAATAGAGTTTTCAACATTCTCATAGTATGAGAGACGAGCTGATTTATTTTAAGTTTGATCAGAGTACGAAGTTCTTTGTGTTGAGCTAAGTCATCTTGGATATTATGACGTTTGTATCTAAGGCGGGAAGATTCGTTTAGATGAAGCAAGCGACGGATTTCAGTAGTAAACCAAATTGGTTCAGAAGAAGGAGAAGATGAAGATACAGGAACAAATTGTGGAAGGATTACTTCTAGAATGTTGTAAAAACGGTCGACAGCAGCATCACAGGATAGATGTAGTAGCTCACTCTCCTAATTAATATTACTTAATGCTATATTAAGGTCCGGATAATTCGCTTTATCAAAATTAAATTTAGGATATTTAACATATGGGTAGTTCTATTAGAAATAGTGATGCCAACTTCTAAGGGAGGATGATGGGTATCAATCTTAACGTAAGCATTTATGGCTAAAGAGACATGAACCAATGTTTCAGGGAGATTAGACAAAATCAGGTCAAGTATACGATTATCAATACTCAAAGTCTGCATGACCTTCGCGTAGTTTCACCAGACAGAATACGGTAAAAACCTGGGTGAAAATGTTAGTGGCGACCTGCGAAGTCACAGATCGGTTTATAGTTAAAAATTTATCATGTACCGGTATATAGCGGTAATAATTACTTTGAAAGTTCCATCGACGAACCACATGATACTGACGCTTAGAATTTCCAACTTTCTTTTGGTCGCGATGACTAAAACTCTTTCGGCGCCAACTCCAGAGTCGTAGATGAAAAAATTATCGCCACTCACAGTTTTCTTAAATGGTTCCGGCAGATCATCCAAATCGCTTAAAGTCTTCGGGTTACTGGGAGTAGTTTTCCTCCTTTCGCGACGGATCGCTTTCTTCAAATTTTCACGCTCCGGGAGATAGTTCAGAGTTCTCCCCGATACTCCAATACTCAATTCATCTTTGACAAATTCAATAAATGATAATTATATTACAATGTTATAATAAGAAGAATTGCGGACGGTGGTTTGGCCGGATTATTTTCAGCTGCATTTTTTATAGAATTTCTAATTACTTCGGCTTTGACTTTCTCTCGATTTAGAGGATGCCTATAAACGGATTGCTCTAACTCTTTTTTTCACTATTATCTGACCGCGATGATTAATTGAAGTGACTGCCCTCGCTAAACATTGCTTACCTCCAACTTTTTTATAATTCCAATACGTTTTCCGGTTTCTGTCGCATGATTTGCAATATAAATACCCGCTGATATCCAATCTTCTTTCATTTATAAGATTTACGTCCATTTCTCTTTGTACACTCGTAAATTTATTAAAAAACACACGTCATTTAACAAGGATAAAAAGATTATGTGTACATTGCTTTTTTTGATTGCATTAGGTATGAATATAGCCATAAACATTATTCGGGGAAAGCCTAATTTGATTCGAAGAATGTGCCATCGGGATTTTTCCGTTTGGGGAATGAGTCATCGGGGATTTTTCCATTCGGCGAAATAGCCATCGGGGAATCAGAGTCGGGAAAATGACCGAGAATCTGGTCCTTTGGTGAACGAAAAAAATAGTCTTTCATTTCAAAGTTAAAAAAAGTGTTTTTAATTTCAATAACGATGATAAAGGCTAAGAATTGCACTCCTCTAGTTAGACAGACGATTGTAGGCATGAGATTGTTTGGCTTTTTGTCGCATTTTCAAATCGCCACGCGTGTAGTATATACTACGGGTACACTTCGATCTGAAACACACCCACTAGACATACTAAATCACTCATAATGACGATTAGCCATAAGGATATATTTAGATCGAGCATGTACAATTCCCACGTTCCACGTGCTGCATTGCTAAGCGCAATGCTCTAGATAATTCATGGCTCGTCACCGTCTAGACAAGTGTGGAAGGATCATTTATGACCCCATAAAAATTGAATCATAAAAACCACGACTATCCGTGGGAACGAGATATATTTAAGAAATTAATGAACTTTGGTTACACATTATGCGACTCCTATGCATGGGTATATAGATTTTTGATACTGCACATAGAGTTACATCCCTACTTTTAATTTTAGATTAAGATTTCTGTGCATAGATTTTAGAATAAAAGAGCTGTAGATTTTAAATTAGAGTCACTTCTGAAGTCTTACTGCCATATTCGGCAAGTGTTTCAGTCCAGACAACTCTCCTGCCATATTCGGCAGTACCAGCCTTGATAGGCTTTAGAAATATAGGCATTTCGTGTGCCATCGGGACTAGCGCTTGTCGTTGGACATTAGGGTGAATATTTTGTCTTTCATTCAAAAAAATGATTATTAACGAAAACGTATTACATCCGCCTAGATGGTTCCATTAAAATCGTTTACGGAGCAGTGAAACTCGTGGGAAGCCGCAAGACTGTCCAAGATATTCCCCGGGCTAAAAGAGACAACTCGTAGTGTGGATAGACAAATTGTCCGCATGGGCTCCGTCAAATAGATCAGCTGTCGAAATTCGTCGCCGGCATTTCGGGGAAAGTAACGATATTTCGGTGAGAGCAGTCAGAAAAAGTTTTGTGGAAGCCCGACAATACGGTAGAATAGCCAGGAAATTGCCTCTGGTAACGGCAACTAATCGGAAGAATAGAACTTGCTTCGCACGGGAACACTTAACCTGAAAAAATGAATGGAAATTATCCTTTGGAACGGCTAAACAAACATAAATCGTAAGGAAACTAATGGCAGGGAGATATTTAAGATGACCAAGAAATAAGAAATTCCATCCTCGCTACCCTTCGCTTGTTGTTAAGCAAGGAGGTGGCTCCATCAATGTTTGGGTGTGTTTCTCGAACGTTGTGGTGTTGGACCAACACACACACAGAAGAAATATTAACCAAGAAAAAGTACGTCGACATTTTAGAAAACATGTTGCCATGGGCTGAGGAAAAGATAAGTATTATATGGAAGTTTCAGCACGCCAACGACCGAGTTTCTAGAGGACAACAGGGTCGCCTTTTTAGACTGGCCATCAAAGAGTACGGACTTAAATCTAATCGAGCACTTGTGGGGTGACTGAAAACAAGCCATATTAATAAAAAAAATTCACAAACATGGACCAATTGTTCGAAACGGTGGAAGAAACATCAGTGAAGAGATGTTGAAGATTTTTAACGACAATGCCGAATCGCCTACAAGAGGTTGTGAAGCAGAAGTGTTTCCCGACAGGATACTAATTTGTTTTTATAAGTCACTGTTTATTTTTATTTGGTAAAATATTTGCTTAAACGAATTTTAAATTAATTTTTGTGTTTCTAATTTCTTGTCCGCTCAAAATCTTGGATTTTTCAAGACTTTATTGTTCTGTCATTTTTTCAGAGGTAGTATCGGCTAACGACCTCTCTCAATTGCCATTGAATCAGGTAAAAAACTAACCTAAGAGGAATGAGTTATATCGAAGGATTCGTTGAAAAATTGGGTTTTTCTTAGTAAGCTACAACTGTTTCTAATTGGATGTTTGCATATACAAAATATTTTCGACAAAATCTTTGTCGAAATTAAGTTAGGGTCTGTTGTTGTTCGCGTGAGTCAATGCGATTTCCCTAAAGGAGTAGAAACCATGCGACCCCATTCTTAGCAATTCGAAAATTTCCATTCTCTTGAAATTCTCTACTACAAAAGCATATTCTCATTAAAGTCAATGCATTTATTCATAATTTCTTCGGATTTTCGCAGACTCTTAGACTCTGAAGTATGGATCGTTTTAAAAAGCTTGTTGGCGCTGTATTTCCCTAACAATTACAGAATTGCGTGATGCCATTTGTCCCCCTTCGTTAAGGATAGTAATAATTTGAAGCGGTCAGAATCTCTCCTTAATTATATTCATGATTGGTTGACGTAGCGTGACGAAATCCATTGTAAGCTTCTGTCGATAGGCTAGCCTGTTCGGACTGTCTGTCGTCGCTCTATTGATCTGGATTTCAAGTGGTTTAGGGGTAGAACTAAGAAATTGTAGAAGAGCGACTCAATTAATTTCTAAAAGCTTGCAAAACTTCAATTAGAGCGCGTGCACACAATTCGCTTGATCTTCGTCCGTATACATATAAGAAGAGCGCAAGGTATGAAGTTAATGGTATGTTATATCAACCGTTGGTCACAAATCTTATCAGCGGTCAAATAAAAAAGTCCAACATTACGGACACATGCGTATTATCAGGAAAAAATTGACCGAAAATAGAGAAATAGCAACGTTTATCACTCGAAATAAATCGTTTTTTTTCACGGCATTGTGAGCTGAAGTTGATATATTCAGCTGCTAAACGTGGTGCTGGTTGTATTGCTTCGGTGGCTATTTTTTATAATTATTTTTGCCTGGTTCCATCGTGCATGCATTTAATGAGAAATCAATAAAACACTTTGGCAATTAAAGCGTCGGTTAAGTTCAAGATGGATCAATAGTTAAGGTAGAGAAGAGGTTTTTAAATAGTATACGAAAATAAGTCTTTGGCTCACTGGTAAAATTCACATTCCTAGCTGGATTTAGGTTTCGATTGGTTAGCTACCAAATTAATGTCGATATTTTGTCTAGCAAAATCTTTGGAAACCATGCACTATTCTCAAGTCCGTTAGCTCGTCAAAATACATGCATGACCTGTACTGATTTTTGGTTTCCAATTAAATTTTTCTTATGTGTTCTCCAAAGAAAAATAGACACAAAACATACCATCCTACCTATTTATAACATAAAAAAACATGAAACGCAATACAGTGTACGTTTAAAAGGATTTAATATTAAGCATACAATGACTATTCCATATCTCCAAATTGAATGAGAATTGAATTTGTTTTCGACGATATAAGTGTGTGGTCGTTTCTCTTATCGTAGACAATAAAGATAAACTACAAAAAGAAAATCATAAAACAAAATTGTGTAGATATTTCACATGGTAATTGCGATTGCGTTCAATGAGAGTTTTTGTTTAAACCTTTTCAAATTTCAACATGACACCATCCTTCGGGACAACCGAAAACGATGATTCGTCAACAATTAATGTATTCGGTGTGTTTGGACTAGTACGAATTCGATAGTTGATTAAGAGTTTAGCGAGTGCAATTTTCGTTTGTAGCATAGCAAAGCGTGATCCAATACAGATTCTTGGTCCTTCTCCGAAGGGTAGATATGTGAATGGATGTCGTTTCGATTTGGCCTCGTCCGTGAATCGTTCTGGATCGAATTTGTCGGGTTCAGGATATACGTCCGCGTCATGGTGCATTGCATAGACAGGAATAATAAGGAAAGTTCCTTGTGGCACTATGCCACCATTGGGAAGTGTGTAGTCCTTATTGGAGACACGATGTAATGTTCCGACTGGCGGGAATAGACGAAGTGTTTCTGGAATGGAAAAAGCAACAATGTTTGTTTAGATTATATCTTAAATTTGATGAAATCTAGTCAAACAACGAGATCTGCCAGCTAAAATAGCTAAATTTAAGATTTTATACCTTCATTCAGTGTGAATAATGATTTTAACTTTCCGTTTTTGCTTTTGTTAGCAATATTAGATTTAAAAAAAAAAAACAAATTTAAAATTCTCAAACCATCGTTAGAACTCTCAAAAACCCTAGAAAAATTTGCGTGATTCTCTTTTGGGTACCCACTTATAACTATGCAAATGATATGTTTGATTTAAATTAGCCCTCAGAGGACATTTGCAAGGTGTGCAGTTTAAAGTGTAGGGGCCTACCAATAGACTACAACACCTTCTTGAAATATCAATGATTTTAAAAATGGACTGAGCAATTTTGTTGAGTTATTCCACCGTCAAATTTATTATCAGAAATATTATAAAATGAAAAACGGGCAATATTTGCGGTATCGTAAAAATGCAATAATATCTGAAGAAATTTTTCGAGCCTACTTTTGAATTTGCGCTCACTAACTCGCTAAATTATTTGCGACTCTTCACGTAACATTTCTTTCTTCTTCTGAAGAAGTTACTTTAAAGTCCCCAAAAATTATTATCCCTGTCCAGAGAACCGACCACCGAGCCTACTCGATTGCCAAGCAGCCATTCACAGTAAACGTTTTCGTCTCTGTTTCCATTTGAGTAGAAGATGGGAATCGAACAGCTAAGCTGCTTTTCTACACTCGAGCTCATGCGATCGTTCCCACTCGGATTTATTTCAAGGTGGTTTTTGAATTATAGAATCACTAAATTAAAATTAGTAGTTATCAATTCAGGACTGAAAATAACGCATGAAAAATGTTTTTCCTTTGAAAGATACTCAACAAGATTCGATTATCGATTCGTATAAAATTTGGTACTTTAAATTGTCTTTCAAATTATAGAAAAAGAAGTTCTTTTATCCTTATACCTAACTTTTTATTATAACGATGTCTGATATGCATTTCGAGACTTAAGTGATATGTTGATCAATGTTTTATATTTCTGTACACTGTAAAGTAGCAAGCACCGAAGAAGCAAAAAATTCCGAAATACGAGGTCTGTTCAAAAAGTATCCCGAATTTTGAATTTCCGCGGGCTGTGTGTATTCGATTTTCGATATTTTTGTGGCGTTATGTTGGTGCTTATGTTTCTCACTTATGCTGACAAGTTCAGCTATTTTAAATCTTCAGTTAATTTTTGACAGCTATTTTTCTTGGACGTGTTTTGGCATGTCTTCGATTTTTGTCTATTCCAAAAAATCTGTATCAAATTTTGACGAAAACATTGATAAAGTGAAGAAAATAGTATTGGCCAATCGTCGAATCACCGTTAGAGAAGTTGCTGAGGACCTAAACATATCGATTGGTTCGTGCCATTCGATTTTTACCAATGATTTGGGATTTGTGGAAGAACAAAAATTGGCTTTTGCACCATGATAACGCGTTGTTTGTGTGCGAATTTTTGGCCAAAAGCAACACGCTAATGATGCCGCAGCCACCGTATTCCCCAGACCTGGCTCCCTGTTATTTTTTCTTGGTCCCGAAACTGAAGAGGCCCATGAGAGAATGACGCTACGCCACGATTGAGGAGTTAAAAACGGCATCGAACGAGGAGCTGAACAAGATCACAAAAAATGATTTTTTGAAGTGCTTTGAGGATTGGAAAAAAAGTTTGACACACGTGAGAAAGAGACAAAATAGATATTGATGAGTGAATGAATAATTTTTGAAAAAAAACATAAAATTCGCAATACTTTTTGAACAGACCTCGTACGTATCTGATATCGTACCAATAAAAAGTTACAATCAACTCGCTTCTTGGCTAACATTTTTAAAAGAAAAATGTGTCCAAGGAGACGATAAAATTTAATTTTTCGGTTAAAGGAAAAAAATCTATGCTATAAAAATTTATCACTGAAAATAAATATATTAGTAAAATAATTTAACAATAATAAATATATATTGCATAAAATTTCGATAAAAAAAAAATTGTTCCTATTGAAATTTTACCCTTTTCATTTGAAAAATTTTCGAAATAAATTTTATTTTTACGAAATTTTATCTAAAAAAAATTTTAGGTGATAATTTTCGATATTATTGATTTTGGTGAAAAAATTTTAAGGTTTTTGTTACTGATATTTACAGAAATATTTTAATTTTGTCCACAAGTAATTGGACTGAAATTTAGCATTGCGACAATTGATACGAAAAATTAGTGAAGTTGTCAATAATTGCAGTCTTTTAAAATCAGACGCTTTTCCTTGACCCAGTCACAAAAAATTTCTGAATTGATTTTGAAACTGGCGTAAATTTTTTAAGTGTGTATGTTGAAAAAATAATATCACAATTCAAATTATTGATTGAAATTTAGCTTTGACTCATGTGCACGAAGGAAAAATCGACTTGTGGAAATGTCGTAGTGATGCAACTTTACCTAATATAATTCTTTCCAATAAATCCATTTCAGCTACCCCTTCATATGTAAATTTATTCTGATATTTCGCCAAAGATTTCACAACCTCTTCCCTGGCTCGGTCCTGGATGTCCTGATTTTTAGCCAAGTGGTAGAGCGCGACCGTGAGAGTGGTCGAACTCGTTTCGAAGCCAGCAAAGAAAAATATGAAAGAATTGGCTGCGATTTCGTCGATGGTCAAGCCATCCTCTGTGCTGTCCTCGTAGAGTTTCAAGTGCTCAATCATGATCTGCATCAAATCGTTGCGATGATAGTTGTTTTCGCGTCGGAATGCAATGGTCTCGTGGACCATATTGGTAAAGAACTCGGTGGCTTCCTCGTTGAATATGCGGAAGCCCATTTGTCGCACCTGCTCCCGCCAAATCATGCCCACGAAGGTGAGGAAGTGGCGAACTTTGCTGAGCCGCATCACACTCATGCCGATTTGCATGAACTCGGTGTTGGGGTCCTTGATGCTCTTGCCATCGAGTCCGAACACACACGAGCTGATCACGTCTATTGTGAAGCGCGACATGAGATTCTTCATGTCCACCTCGGTCTCGAGGAGCTTCTTCTCTTCGATGTAGGATGCGAGTTCGTCCGCGACCGCCGTGATGGTGTGGAACATGACTTTGATTTTGCCGGAGGTGAAGGCCGGGCTGAGCTTGGCTCGCAGGGTCTTCCATTCTGCTCCTTCCAAAAAGAACAAATTCCACGACAACGGGTCGTGCTTCCGATTCGAATAGATGCCGCGGTCCACGAACGTGCTGAAATCGCGCACCAGCACGTCCTTGGCAAAGTCGGCACTCGTCGCAAACAAAATTGGGGATTTGAATAGATACAAGCCGGCGTAGTCGCGCTTGGATTTGAGCTCCTCATAAAAATCACTGGTGATGTGTATCAAGTGGCGTGACTTGACGGCGTCTTTGAAATTGCCGAAGGGGAGGGTGGGCTCCAAGTAAGGCACTTTCAGTTTCGCCCACAACCGGTAGGACCTTTTGAAGCTGACGTACACATACGTGCAGAGGACTGTCAAGGCCGCGACCAGGTAGATGAGTACCGCCATTTTTTCGGCGATTTTCACGTATGCGTGACGCACCACACGAGAAGTGCTGGACACTTTTTAATGGGCTCTAATTGACCGAAAATATTTATCCGAATGCAAAGCTCCACGCGTTATCCCGGAGGCATCAGACAAAACAGAACTTCAAAGTTAACTTGTGGCCAGCGAACCGAACCGAAACAAATAAGTACCTATGGCCACAGAAATGGGGAGCGCACTGTCCAACTGCGGCGAGTCATTAATTCGATTACCACGTACACTCTTCGTTCTTAAAAGTTCATTCTTTTCCATCGACTTGCATTGCGAACAGACGACAAGCTTTCACGGCACACGACCATTTGAATAAATAAATAATGGGGCTGTTGTACGAACGAGAACATGCGTTGCTATCAACACGGCCCAGCTATGCCACCATCATCCAAGTTGGGTAGTTATCGCTTTTATTATTCGAATTCGAAGCTGGCGACTGGCAACCAATCCAAGCAACCACACTGGAGTTAACGTGCTTTCCGAAAGAACAACATCTTCAGATACATATGCCGTGGTAGCGAAAAGCGGGGGAGAAGAGCACTCGTTCCAGTGGTAGTGGTTTTGGCGAAAGAATTCTCAAATTGATTTGGTTTGACTTCACCATCTCTGCAGTGACCTCATACGGAGATTACCATCGCGGGAGTATGTGAAAAAATTTCAGTAATCGAGACTTGGTCCAAGCAACTTTCGGAGCGAACTCGCCCCATTTGGTCATGGTTCAAGTTGTCCTTTTTTGATGGGCCCAAATTTGCATAGCTGCAAATACAATGCCTGCTGGGGAAGTTCCTTTGAAAAGAGAAAGAATGTCCTGTGCAGATATAATTTTGGGAAGCATGGAAAGGCCAATGCGCTATACATAATAGACGAACGATCGATTTGAGCGCCATTGGTGATGTCGAATGGAACAGACGATCTGCATACTTCCTGTGATAAGAGAATTTAAAGTTTAGGCCAGATTTTCCAAAAGAACAGCATGGTATGTCCTTGGTTACCTATTTTAATGCCTGCCGAATAATCATACCACTTCCACCCCACATTGCTCTACCAGAAGAACCCAATTTGTGGGTAGTTTATATTATGCAGTACTCGTGAAACGTGGATGTAAACAATATGTCGAAGCCCGATAGCCGGGCTGGCCTGGTTATGTCATCTTTTCGATGTCGTTTCGGTTTTCACTCTTTTTGGCGTTCGTCCCACCACGCCTCAACGGCAACAGAAAGAAGACGACAGTTGCCGCTTGCTGCACACTGTTCGAAAATACCATCTCTACGATACGTAGTATAGGTGGGTGATTCGGTCGGGTGACCTTCAACTCGAAAGCTTCTTGAGCGGAACTTTTTGTGGGTGGTGGCGCATCTTTGCGCCGATGGGGCGGCTGGAACGGATGGATGAACGAGCTTAAAGAGTTGTCTTACAACTGGAGTATGATTCGGTGTTTGTATTGGATCGAGTCGAAAGTTGTCGCAAGAAATATAGCGGAGAAAAGAAAAAGGGTTAAAATAATTTTTGATTATTCATGACCGACAAAAATTGGGCATGTACTTCATTCAAAAATGTTGAAATAGAAATCTTGCACACTAAAATATGGAATTCACTAAATCACCCAATCGAATAGATATTATTTAAAAAAAATTAACAATGGAAAGGATTATTTTTAATTTGTCCCGTCACGCATGCTGATTTTTGCAGGAAAAGTTGTGGAATAACTCTTATGACAATAATTAATCTATGCTCCTCAAAAAAGTCGGGAACATTAAAAAAATCGGAATGTTTAAAAATGTTTAATAAAATCGTGTTTTTCCTGCTTGTCTAACTTCTAACTTTGAAACGGTTCATTCCAGATCAAAGTTGCCTTAAAATGAAAGTTGCGTGATAAAATTTTCTACAAGATAGGATTGGTTTAAAATTCTTAAAGATTTAACCCTTGCCGCAAAATAGCAATAATTTAAAGAAAAATGAGAAAATAACCGTTTCTTCAATTTTTTTACCATTTTAAATAAACTTAGAACCTTTATAGTTCGCTTAAAAAAATTTTGAAATAGAATCAAACAGCACACAAATTTTCATCAAAATCGAATCAGTAGATTTCACATAACAGCTTGGCAATCAAAAATTATTGAAACACGCCGCGAAGTGCGACCCTTGAGGTCCACACGGTCAACTTCCCAGTAATATCTTGATAAACATTAAAAATATTAAACACAATAATAATTTCGAAAATAATACTACTTTAAATAATAATAATAATAATAGGTATTCAAAGCAGTAACAAGAATGAGTTAGTATTAATCATATCATCTACGGGAGTATCCATTGATTACGTAAGGCTTTTGGTGGATGGGTGATGATGATTGATTACCACAAATGCAAATTTGATTGAAATTTTGATGGTTTTCAAAATTTAAGCCTCATTTTTTAATTAAAAGACTGCAAAAACTGCTCAAATTATCCAAACATTTTGAAACTTTGACTTTACAACAAAGTCTTTAGAATAAAAGATATAAGGTAATATAAATCGGAAGAACCCTTTGAATGATTTTTGATTTTTAATTGAATTTTTTTCAGAATCATGAAAAAAGTTTTGCTGGTTTCTCTTCAAAAACTGATAACAATTTATAAATTTTATAAACATTTATTACTATGTTGTGCAAATCAGGTTAAAAATATATTTTTTATGAAAAAACCCTAAGTTTTCTCATTTTTTCTATTAGATTAAAAAACCCGCTGAAACGGATCTTTATAATGTTCATATAATCAAAGAAATTTTAAAACACGTCGATTAACACCTTAATGATGCAAATATTATATCTGGTTCGTGAGATATAGTGAATGGAAGAAATGACCTTGAAGATCATGATGACTGTTAATAATTTTTTATTTTTTATTTAATGTTTCTTGTTATCATGAGAAAAAGTTTTGATGACGTTTTTCAAGCATTGCTTGAAGTATATAAGTTTTATAAAAATTGAATACTGTCTTTCGTAAATCAGGTTAAAAAATTATTGTTTATAAAAAAACACTAATTTTTTGCACTTTTTTTTCTTAAATTAAAAAACGGCTCCAACGATCAAAATTTGACAGATTCACAAAAATGCTAATACGCGTCGATTGACACCTTAACCATGCAAATCGTATGTTTGGTTCGCGAGATATAACGCATGACAGAAATGACCTTTAAAGGGTCAAAACAACAAACCCCCCCGACCGAAGAATCCCAAAAACTAATCAGCTCTTAAAATTGCAAAGACGCTTCGATTGACATCTCAACGAAGTCGATACGACTTTGTTAACGTGAGTTATGCTCGTAGAAAAAAGTGTCCACGAACGTAGGTACGTACGTACGTACACACACACACACACACACACACATACATATCCCTTTCTAAAAACACTTTATATATACTCTATAGACCTCAAAACGTAAAGAAATGTTGAAAATTTCAATTTCGATTTTCGAGGCGATTTTACAAGAACTTCCCATATACTGGAAAGTTAAAAAATTCAAATTTTTTTGAAATCTTGCAAGTCAGAAACTAAATTCCATAGAAATTTGGATTTTTTTACATATAGAAGAGCACTCCGCGCATTGGATGCATTTTTACAAAACTAAAATCGAATTATTAAGGCGGTCTCAGGATTTTTTTGAAATTATAAACAATTTTTTTCCTAATAAGCAAATTGAACATCTCGAAAACCATTTATTCAAATTAAATTCAAAAAAATACGTGAGCAGGAATTTTAAAATACGCTTCTTTTAAAAGTCTATCAAGCTCCAATGTAAATTCAGACCAAAATAATCACTATAAGATTAAATATACGAGCACTGGCACGTGCGACTTTTACTTCACTTCTAAACAGATGCCTCAGCTGCTCTTATGTTACTAACAGTTCTTTCTAAAATCTCACCGCATCTTACGTTACATATGCTTAAGTTCAATAATACGAAGAATACTATGCATTCTTATTTTTGTTAATATATCGTTAAAAAATTAATTGAAAAAATATTTTTTTCTGAATTTGTTCAAACAAATGTTTAAATAACTATACATCATTAATATGGCAATAATTGCATTGAGTACATTGAACAGTATATGTTTGGGAAGTTTTTCTAGAAAAAACTCCTTTAACATAGCAAAAAATATGTGGTTTTATATTTTTATAAATAAATAAATTCAACATGATAAAAGCGTCTTCGGAATTTGGTCATGCGATATTTAGACTTCTCTGTTCGTGTTACATCGGCTCATAAAAAAAGGTGGAAATCGCTCCACTACAAGCCGAGAAAATGTTTTTTTTAATTTTTTGTTTAAAAATTCGTTGCAAATGCCCGTCACCTTTGACCGGTTTTAACTCATTAACTTATGAACATAATTAAATAATTTTTTTTAAAGAAGCGTACTTTAAAGTTATTTCTGATGTATTTTTTTGAATTTAATTTGAATAAATGGTTTTCGAGATGTTCAATTTGTTTATTAGGAAAAAAATTGTTTATAATTTCAAAAAAATCCCGCCTTAATAATTCGATTTTAGTTTTGTAAAAATGCATCCAATGCGCGAAGTGCTCTTCTATATGTAAAAAAATCCAAACTTCTATAGAATTTAGTTTCTGACTTGCAAGATTTCAAAAAATTTGGATTTTTTTTCAATAATTTTTGATTGCCAAGCTGTTATGTGAAATCTACTGATTCAATTTTGATGAAAATTTGTGCGCTGTTTTATTCTATTATAAAGATTTTTTAGGCGAACTATGAAGGTTCTAAGTTTATTTAAAATGGCAAAAAAAATGAAGAAGAAACGGTTATTTTCTCATTTTTCTTTAAATTGTTGCTATTTTGCGGCAAGGGTTAAATGTTCAAGAATTTTAAATCAATTCTATCTTGTAGAAATTGTTATCACGCAACTTTCATTTTAAGGCAACTTTGCTCTGGAATGAACCGTTTCAAAGTTAAAAGTGAGACAAGCAGGAAAAACACGATTTTTTTAAACATTTTTAAACATTTCGATTTGTTTTAATATTCCCGACTTTTTTGAGAAGTAGCATGGATTAAATATTGTCATACGAGTTATTCCACAACTTTTCCTGCAAAAATCAGCGTGCCCCCTCTCAATGGCCAACTGAAAACAGATCCGCCCTGGTCTAATTGTATCCTTAGGAAATGCGGGGAATCCCAAAAATTAGTAGTCATTTTGACATTGGCAATCTCTTAATTTCATTTTACGTTCACAACCCTCAAAGGGAGTGTTGAAATTTACTTGTTTTTCGAAATTAAGTTTTCGAGCTTAAAAATGGAAAGACAATCTGAACAAACTTCATTGGAAACTCGAGAGCTCGTTGTAAATCATTTTAAAAATGTAATATCAGTGCGACAGATTGCGAGCATTGTAAAACGAAGTCATTCTACAGTTCACTATATTATCAAACGCTTTAGAACAAGAAATTATTTGGAAAACAAATGAAAATCACGCAAACAAAAGAAATTTTCAGAATCCGAAGAACGGTGGATGGTAAGGGAAATTAAGGAAAACCCAAAATTAAGTGCTTCAAAATTAGCTGTAGCAGTAAAAACGTAATTTGGTAAAGAAGTGAACCCAGAAACAGTGAGAATCGTACTAAGGAAGAATAATTTGAATGGTAGAGTCGCCCGAAAAAAACCATTCAACCAAGAAGAACCGTTCCAAAGATTAAAATTCGCATAAATGCACAAAAAAAAAAAGATTTTTCGTTTTAGAACACATATTGTCTTCCAAAACGAAAAATCTCTGATGGCCAGTCATATGTGTGGAGAAAGCCAAATGAAAAATATAAAGAAAACAACTTACGGCCAAAGCATGTGGGTGGGTTCGTAATAGTTTGGGGGACTATGTAAGCCGCTGGACCAGTAAATCTGCAATTCATTGATTAGATCATGGACCAGCATTAATATCTACAGATTCTGAAGCAAAATGTTAGGAATAGTATCAACAAATTAGGGATAGCCGATTGTTTCAGCTTTTATCAGGATAACGACCCTAAACATAAAGTTTTAAATGTTCGACTGTGGTTACTTTATAATCGGCCACATGCTTTTGACCCACCTCCTCAATCTCCAGACATAAATATCATCGAACATTTATGGGCACATCTGGAACCGAAATTTAAAAACCACACAGAATCTAATGCAAAAAACTTGAAAGACGCGTTAACATAAGAATGGGAAAGGATTGACCCTTCTTATTGTGAAAAGTTTGTTTACTCGATGCCAGCAGATAACAAGCTGTTAGAACAAGTAAAGGACTACCAACAAAAATTAAAACCTAATAAAATCCCTTAAACTTCTTACCGTTCGAGTTTCAATTTGAGATCAGTTTACGTTACTTTTCAAATTTAAATTTTTGAAAGAATTTATATGAATAAATTTTACTTTGGTTTTTACCGATTCTGTATAAGCACGAATAAAACTTTATAATTTTTCTCTCACTTTTGTTTAAATTCTTTCCTTACACTATTAATCGCCTTATAAAGAAAAAATATCTAAGTGTCCGAGTTTTATTTTGATCCACTGTACATGTTTTCCTCTCAAATCGATTCCTATAAGCTATTTTTTTTATAGATTCATATAAATTGTTATAAATACGTGGAAGCATATTAGCCCAAGCTTCTTTTAGCATTGCAACATTCTCATAATGCTTGACATTATCGTAAATTTTCCTGGACAACCATCCTCAGAGATTTTCTATGATGTTGAGGTCGGGCGGAAGTGATGACCAATCCAAAACTGTGATGTCTTCTGCCGCAAACCAGTCTTTAACACAACGAGCAGTATGAATAGGCGCCAGATCTTGTTGAAACATCCAATCCATGGTTGCGAAGATTTCATTAAAATCGGCTGCTGCCGTTTACGTACGTTTGTGCGGTCTGTCTTCCTCTTAAAATCTGATATCCACAGGTCCCACATAGGATATGGCTCTACATATCATAATTGAACCCGTTCTGCTGTGGTGGCGGGATAAATATTTCCTCTCCTTCCGAATATCATGGAAATAATATGAGAAGCCATCAGGACCATCCAAATAGAATCTTTTTTCATCGGAGAAGATTACTTTCTTCCACTCTTCATCCCAGCTGATGTGATTTCGAGCAAACTGCAACCGTGCTTGCTGATGTCTTTGCATTAACGCTGTTGTTTTCTTCACACGAAGCCGTTTTATTGTTGGGCTTTCTTTTATTACCCTTCGTACTGTCCAGATACTTGCAGAAGCTCCTGTCGTTTCACCAATTCTTCGTGCACTTAGCGTATAGTTTGATGCTACCCTAAAAATTTGGCGCAGTTCTCTCTCAGTGGTCGCAGTTTTGCTACCTCCTTGGTATTTTTTGCCGTAGTTTTCTGGATCCCAGAGAAAATGGCACACTGCGTTGGCGCTACGGCCGATTTTTTCTGCCATTTTCCTTCCAAAGTATGCTTCCTGCTTTAAGGGTTTTATTTTTCCCAACTGATTTCTTTTACCCCATTTTTTAGATGTTATGTTCACTTTATCAAAACAAATTTTCACGGAAAAATAATAGCACACTCACTGTAGTCAGTCCAAAATAGAATAACGTACCTAATCAGTTGCTCCGCTTTTATATGCACAATCTTAGATAAATGCATCCAGGTAAACGCTCGTGTGTGTGATTATTATATATTATTTGTTTTGCTATACCTCCCCGACTTCTAGGAAACTCAAAATATTTGGGTGTACCTAACCAGTTGCTCGTCAGTGTATGTACAAAAAGGATTTCGTAAACAACTCAAATTAAATGGAAAAAAATTCTAAAAATTGTGTATGTAAATTGTGGACGATTGAAACTCCATAAAAAATTCAAAATGCTTGATTTCAATAAAACAGGTCTCTAGCTAAAATTAAAAAGTTGCAGTAGCTTAAAAATGCCTAATCACGGTCACATTATTGTCGTGGCATCCAGTCATATGATTTGGTTGTTACATATTTAGGTGAAACTTCACGATATTAATTATAACGAACATAATCTTGATATGACATTCAGCGGAAATTATTAAAAAAAATTTTTATAATTGAATTTTTTAAAAAAAAAATAATTTATTGATTAATTTTTCCACAAGATTCAATAATTAAAATTTTCCTTCACATTGTTGCAGCTTATTGAAATGGCAACACATACAATGGCTCCAAATCACTTACTATGTGCAGATTTTATAGAATCCCTACTAAAAACGGAGACTGAACATAAAAGTCCTGAAGCGTCATCCAAAGACAAAGATGCAAATCAAGAAACAATCATTTCGGATAGTGATGAATCGAACGATGAAGTCGTCCCTAACAAATCAAAACAGTCCATTTTAGAACAGTTTAAAAAGAACAATAAATATGAATATGTTGACAAAACGAAGCGAATAAAGCAGCGGGAGAAATTGAAACGGATTTTGAAAGATGACATCGATATAACATTTTAGAATGAATTAACTTTTAAGTGTAAAAGAGAAAAAATATGAAATGTAAATATTTGTTATCTTATTGCATTTTATTAAAACTAAATTCAGAGTAAATATTTTTTTTAGCTTTGTAAAAATACAATATTCAAATAAATCTTATTTATTAAATTTATCTGAATGATCTCAACTTTTATTTTAATTTTCATCTAGGTTGAGAATAGATGATCGTTGATCGAAGAAATATACTTGCATGGAAGCATATTCTTAAATTAATAAATTGATATCCATATTTAAATTAAATAGTTAATCCGCATCGTGCAGACTTGTTGGATATTAATTAAATTTGAAGCAAATATGTAGAGAAGGTAGGCAGTGCAGGCACAAAAATAGGAATCTATTAACATCTAAACAATTTTTCACACGAATTTTAAGGCGAATATATTTTTGTGGACCTATATTTAAAAAAATCTTATTCTTCAATTTTCAATGTACATAATTTTATAGCCTGATATAAAGTGGGTAAAAAAAGTTAAGGCACGATGCACTCAGCGAGAAAAGTTTTAATTTTTCAGTGATATTTTTATCGAGAATGTTTGTATTTTCACATTATATCAGGAGATTGGAAACTATATTTCAGTAATATAACAAAAAGAAACACTAATCACTCAACAATTATTAAATATAAGGGGAAAAAGCTTTTCCAATAAGAAACAATTCAAAAAAAATTGATGCACACCGCAAATAATTTATTTTTCTGAAAAAAATTCACTGAAAGATTTGCATGGAATTTTCGCTACATGAAATATTTGTCATTTGAGTTGAGTAAATGCTCAAGGAAAGTAAATTTTAAAATTGAGTAAATAATGAGTGCCAAGAGAATACCATTAAGTGCAGAAGTTCGGGAAATTATAGTTCAGTTTTGGCAAACAGGAAAGTCATATGCTACAATTGGTGTTTTAGTTAAAAAATCAAAACATACTGTCAGAAACGTTGTATTAGCATAAAAAAACAAAATCATCGATCAGGAAGGCCAAAAATGCTAACTAAGCGAGAAGAGAAATGGATTGTGAAAGAAATTAAAAAGGATCCAAGATAAAGTGCCCTATTTTTACGCAATGAAGTTGAAAACACTTTAGGAAAGAAGTGCCTGCTCAGACGGTACGAAATATAATAAAAGAGTCGGGCTTTAAAGGCAGGGTTTGCCGACGAAAACCGTACATTAACGCAAAAAATGTGATATTAAGATTACTTTTCGTGGGAGAGTATGTAAAAAACCAAAGTCCTTCTGGAAAAGGGTTTTTTTTGTTGACGATACAAAAATTAACCTGTTGGGATCTGATGGGAGGCGGTATGTTTGGAGAAAACCAAAAACTGGGTTCAATTTAAAGTATACCAATCCCACAGTAAAACACGACGGTGGGAACATTATTTTATAGGGTTGTATGGAAGCTTCTGAACCTGAAAACTTAGAAATTATAAATGGCAGGGTGTATCAACATTATTATCCAAATATACTCAAAAGGAATATTAGACAAAGTGCTGAAAAGATGGGCATTTTGAACTCTTTTGGCCTGTACCAGGATAACGATCTCAAACATACCTCGGATAAATACCGACTTTGGGTTATTTATAACTCCCCAAAAGTGATTTAATCACCTGCTCAGTCCCCAGATTTAAACCCCAAAGAGCATCTATGGTACCACCTAAAAAATAAAGTTGCGATTCGTAAAGAAAAAAATAAAAACGAACTAAAAACAGCCATTGAAGCATGGGAAAATATTTGCAAAACGTTGATGAAATCGATAACGAAACGCCTCCAGAAAGTCATAAGAATGCGAGGAAAGTCCACAAAATATTAATGAGTAAATTTCTAAAATTTATAGGAAATAAATCTAAAACAAATCAAATAATTTCAGATAAAACTATATCGTGCTTTAACTTTTTTGGGTCGTTTCTCGATGGCAAACAAGCATTTTTTATTATGTTTAAAAATTGTTGTGTTTTTTTTTTTGGTATGATACTGAAATAAATCTTCCCAGCCCCTGATATACTGAAACAGAAAACCATTCTCAATAAAAAAATACCACTAAAACTTATGACTTTTCATGTTGGGTACATCGTGCCTTAACTTTTTTTTTATTCGTACGATTTTTTTGCAACAGATAGTCAATTTCAATCTTTTCGGTGATATCCGTTGCAGTATATTTTTGAAATATGCGCCGTTTGATGGTTTCGTAGAATCTAAACTGCCATAATATTTTCGGACAAAATTATGCGAAATCAATTTTCCAGCATTATTTTTACGGAGCTATTAACGAGATATTTTGATGAGGGTGATTTATTTTAGTCAGGGCTTTTGTGAACAGCTTTTCCATTGGCAAGCCTTAACCATTACCTAATAGTGGAAATTCATAAGTAGAATATATTTAACACATCTGATTCAGTGAAAGTCTCCTTAAAAGGGTCTGTAAAATTTACTCATATACTAAAAGGTCATGTCTTCACACGATATATTCTTAACACTAATCATAGTACAATATTAAAAATGAATGCAAAAAAAATATTCACGAGATCCACTCATTGATAGATTTACGAGTAATAAACTTCACTACGGCACGAGTCGCTCTTTGATACCATTTGAAATAAAATCATTCATATAAGTGGAGCCTACCGTAGGTCAGGACTGAGATAGTGATGAATCGTGATGAAAAAGTATGTTGTGATGAGTCGAAAATGATGCAAATGCAAATGATGGAATATTGACAAAGTAAACAATTTTATTTCTAAAATATTTTTATGAGCAATGATTGTTCGAATTGTACACAACAAGAATTGTCGAATTCAATAACTATTCTAAATAAATGTTTTTGGAAAAAAATATGTTTCACGTTTATATAATATTATTATTAATTATCATAACCATGAAAGCCGTTGAAATTTTCTGAAAGTGAAAATGAAACACACAGAAGATGTTGACGGCATTTGTATAATAAGTATATATTTGTAGACGGTTCAGCACATTTAATGGATAAATACTAAGATGTTAGAAAAGAAATATGTTGGTCGAAGAATGATTGGAAACATTTAACATTTACAAATAAAAAAAAACAGTAAAATATCACAAGTTGAACATCCAATGCCATATCATAAGTAGGATAATCTGTTTTACGAAAGTTGAGTAACACAAAGGAGCAATCGATTCAATGCTGCTCTGAACTCTGTTATGGATTAATTCTTCGACCGATTAATGGTCCCCGGTGCATTCTACATCTTCGCATCATTTGTATATCGTGTTTGAAGTAGCGCAGACAATGCCATTGGGGAATTTTGAACATTCCATTGTTTTGGATCTGAAATTGAGATAAAATAATGAATTTTATTATTTATTTTTGAAAAATGCTAGTGAAACCATAGAAATTAAAATAAAACATTAGTAAAAAATTACAAGCGACACTGTTTAAAAGAGTGAAATTAGTTTTTAAGTTTCAATTTATAAATAGCGGATCCATGAACCTACCAAATTGTTGAGTCAAAATAAATGCATCTAACCTACTAATAACTAAAATTCTACCTTAAAAATGTTATGGGATGATTGAACGCTAGCTACTGCAATATCTACAACTCCTAATTTCATTTATTTCTGATATAAAAGCATGAAACATTTGGACTTAGGTAACGAGAGAAAGATTGTGTTACTGCAGAAGGTGAGGAAAATTTTAGCTTGTAGATATTATGTTTAATTCCGAGAAAACATCACCATTTTCAAAAACACAACTAAATCCCTTAAACTGACAAGCAATTTTGTTAAAAATACAAAATATGAATTTTGATAAATGCTGGAGATAATTTCAAAAATATTTTTTGCAGAAAGCCACCTTCCAAAAATCTGAAACAGAACTAGTTAATCCTCAAACATATTGTAACAACCCTTTTTCAGCTGCATTTTCTTCCACGATTTTCGTTCGATATGAAACATACAATACAATCGATACTTTTTTCTCAAAATTATTCGATAAAATTGGTTTCAAAAATTGTTCGTAAGGATTCGTTCAAATAATTGTCTGAATTTTTGTTTTCAAAAAACAATTCTCTATAATTGTTTGCCGAGTAAATTTTATGGTGAAGATTGTTGTTAATTTATCAGAAAATGTGGTCTTAGTGCGATCCTTGAGGCCCACACGACTAACTTCCCAGTGGGGCCAATAAAAAGGCCATAATTTGTTTTTATTAATATTTACTATTATTAATAATTATTATTCTAAATTATTATAATTTTATTATTTTTATTTTTTATCTGTCCATAAAAGCTTTGGTAGAGAGACGCCTCCACCATCTGGTCGTCCTCTACTAAAGCCTCAACATCCTCGTCCACCTCTTCATTATCCTCCATGTCCTCCTCTTCGTCCTCTTCCTTCTCATGGTGTTCCACCTCGTCCTTTATCTTGGCCCCGGAATCCAAAGCCATTATTGAGGATATTGAATTATTATTAATAATAATTAGTTATTAAGAATGTTTGATTGTTCCTGACTAATTATAATTGACTTTATATTTACAATATCAAACAACAATTAATAACATGTAATTATTATTAACAATATTAAACTATTTATAGCAATATCCAATAATTAAGTGCATTAGCGTCACTACTCCCATTTTGCCAAACCTGACAATATTATAAGTTTGGAATTCTATAAATTAATCTTGATTTTTTCAAATAACATTTTTTACAACTTTGATCAAAATTTTGCTATAACGCACACAATAATAATATTACTATGCAGGTATTTGGGATCTGCACGATTTAGTTTCAACCGTTTCAAAATTCAGTAATTTTTTGTCTTTTTTCAGTTTTTTCATCCTTAATAAAAAACGGCTTGCCCGATTTTGCTGAAAAGTCATCAAACCAGTCCCACGTCAATGCGATCTTTGGTTCTTGAGATAATCGAGACGAAAAACAATTCCAAACGCACATCCGCACATACGTACACACACATACATCTCTCTAAAAATGATGGCTTTGGATTCTAGAGACCTTAAAACGTGGAGATATGTCAAAATTTTGGAATCGCAAAATCGACCCCATTACAATAACTTCCCACTGAAAACTGGGAAGTTAACAAATCAATATTTTATGAATAACATTCAAACTTTTAGTAGAATTTCTTGTAAATATTTGGTGGAAATAATCTACGAAAAGATGAGACATTTTCTTTGGGAATATTATAACATTTTTAAAAGGTTGTTTTTTGTTAGATTTGTTTGGCTGATTGTTTCACTCAGTAATATACGTGTCGAAAGTTAATCCGATTTTTCATATTATTAAAAAACTGCAAAATATTTTTTCTAGAATAAGACAATATGTTTGCAAAAATGTTCACCTTCTTTATACATTTTTGATACATGTTTAGAAGCTAATATCGTTTTGTGAAAGTTCGCAACATAAACTATTTGCTCTAAGGACTGTATCGGAAAAAATTGACCTTTAATCTTACCTGCATAGTTCTTGTTTGGCATAAGTTTAGGTCTCCATCAGGTATGCAAAATTTGTATGTAATGTGACAAAAAGTACGTCTAATCCATTCGTTTTGTAAGATCACTCTTGAAAAAACGTCATCAAATCAAGAAAAAGTGCGTAGTTTAATTTTGTGCAAATACCTGGAAAATCCCCTTCGTAAATATTCGATACCAGTAAAGGAGACCAATTCGTCGATTACAACAGTGAAACGGAAGATTATAAAGTACAAACAGGGCCTACCTGTTGCTATTCGATACAAATTTGAGCCAAAAGGTAAATGGTACATTTTTGCAGAGTCCTAACACATTCATTCGAGATATGGCTCAAAAAGTGCAAACATCGAACGCAATGATTCAGAGGATTAAGAAACATTATAATCAGATCATATAAGGTCCAAGAAGTACCCGATCGATCCGAGGAAAAGGAGAAAGAAGCGAAAAATTGGGGTCGAAAGCTATACAAGGATTACCTGACCAAATTCGATTGTGTTGTGTTGGACGATGAAACATACGTTAAGGCCGATTTCGCACAATTGCCTGGTCAGAACTTCTATACAGCAGGATCAAAGGGTGGTTTTAGCCCAAAACATAAAACCAAAAAAACACCAAATTTCTCAAGCGGTATATGATTTGGCAGGCAATATGTTGCTGTGGTCTTGGATCAAAGGAATTTGTAGCGAAGGGTCCCATCAACTCAGCAGTATATATTGAAGAATGTTTAGAGAAGCGACTAAAACCATTTATCGAGAAACACGACGCATCTGTAGCATTTTGGCTATATTTAGCGACAAGTCATTATGCTCGATCAACAATGAAGTGGTATGAGGACAACAACATCTCCGTGGTACCGAAAGGAGCTAACCCTATAAACTGTCCAAAACTTCGACCAATCAAAAGATATTAGGCTGAAATGAAGAAAACATTAAAGAAAACAAACAAAATCGCTAAAACCCCCAAAAAATTCAAAATAAGTAGAGAAACACATCTAAGGTACTCAATGACACCATTGTACGGAACGTAATGCGTGTAGGTAACAGAAAGGTCCGAATTTTTTTTCCCTTAAATTGAAAATTCATTGAATTTTTATGTAAATGTTAGTTAATATATCATATTTAAAGAAAGAAAATTAGTTCGATGGAGCAATTAATACCAATTTTTAAGACATAATTATAAAGGTCAATTTTTTCGATACACTCCTTGGATTAAATGCTAATATTTCGCTATAACAATGTTTATTGATTCATATTTAAAAAAATTCTTTACTGGCAATTGTTTTTTTCTTATGGTTTTCAACCGCAAAATAACTGTTTCTCGCAGTACACCCTTTTTAAAAGTTCAGTGGACAATTATTTTACAAGATAATTTTATATCTGATTTGAATATATTTCCTTCTAATTCAAACATTTTTTTCTTGGGTCCGTTAAATTTTTCAAGCTCTTTTCTATTTTTCCTGGTGTAACTAATTTTTTTCTGAAGCTGAATAAATTTTTTCGTAGAACCAGACACGTCTTTTATTCTTTTACTGGGAAAATATTTTATCAAACATGTTTTTTTCATTCCGTCGATGATTTTTCTTTTATATCGAATAATTTATATTTTGTATGCATACTTTAGCTAAAGTAAATTATTATAAAACCCTGCTTATTTTTTTCCTGAAGCATATACTTTTCTTAACCTCAAAACTGTCCTTGACTCATGGAATTTTTTTCTACTGCCTCAATTTTTCCCCTGATCGAGAAAATGTTTCTTCTGGGTCAGACAATTTTTTTTCTATCGAAAGCAGAGAAAATGTAAGGACAGGCTTTCAAACATACTAGCAAACGACTAAAAAATCTCCGTGTATTTTGACTGTTTTTTTCCTCAGTTTTCTAAACATAAAGATACAACATACAAATTTTATATGATCTCTTTAACGAATTTCCATCTCTCGGCCAATTATGAATAACTATTTCGCTTCTACATTTCTATTTTTACAACCAAAACAAACATTCAGTCCATTTTAGTGAATCAAATGAGCACAAGGCCAACCTAGAGAAGCTTCAAATAAATACAGACTAAATTGCGCAACAGAGCCCTGCAAAACTATTCACAAAATTAATTCCAATATCGCGTGAACATTTCATAATCCAACAAGAAGGAAACTACGAGTTTCAGCGACTTTAGCCAATATATAACTTATATAATTTTTGGAAGGAAAGTTGGTCAAGGATGCGTATATTCTTTTAAGTAAAAGCTAAGAATTACCTTCGACGTGAATTTTTCTGAGCGTTCCAAATAAAAGCGAATCTTTACTGGCAATAAGACTACACTCCAATAGAAGTATAAAGGAATTTCATCAAAGGCTATAGCTAAAACATCCAATACGAGAGGAACCGTCCTTTGAAATTCAGTACAAACACGCAAGGATATAAATTATATTCTTAAAAATATTTTCAATAGACGAATACCTTTGGCTGAAGTATGCAGGATATATGAATTCTTGTAAAGGGTTAGTTTCGGACTCTAGACTGTAAATAATATGCATATGCACCACTGATATGTTTAAGTATGACTTGAGATATTCGCCAGATAGAATAAAGGCTTCATCAACCCATCTATCAGCTAGTAATGCTGATAGAAGGAGTTGCTTCAATTGTATTGTGGCAGCACGAGAGTAAGATTGCACTATGGCAGCACGAAGGAGAATAATTACAATATGGTAGCAAAAAGGATCTGCACACTCCGCCGTGCACCGCCTCGCCGTGCACAGATCTCATGCTAAATATTATGTATAAATCTTTTTGTTTCTTTTTTAATAAACGTTTCTAAACCAAGATAACCACAGCATAACCTTTGCTCAACTGTGGTAAATGCCAAAGTACCTATGGCCGTGCAGAACTTTGTGGATAATGATATAAAAACCGTTTTATCGATGACGAACCAAATCGTCATTTCCGCAATTTATGCCTGAGAATAATTCTCGCAATATGCTGATTCATGAATTTGAAAAAGACCAGATTCATGACCCAAACAAGAAAAAAGACGACATTCGGACGAAATATTACGATGGAAAATTATAACATTGGAAATGTACCCCGATTTATCTAACTTGGTATTTTCCTTAATAATAATGAAAAGAATGTGATTAAATTTTATAGACTCCAATAAAATACTCACAACAGTTCTCGATCGACCATCCGTTCAGGATTGATGTGAGCATGTGAAACATGCAGCCTGACATAGACTTCCGAAAAGACAATTGATATATTTTAGCGCTGATTTGTAAGGCGTATCGCGAAGCCCACGAAGGACGTGTACGATGCAACCATTCTAGTCCAGTAAAATAGTCCAGAAAATGACGTCAACCGTGCATTTTTGGCAGGCAGGCAAATTTTTATCGCAATGTGTCGCCAGTTTAACAATTAGTTTAAGTTCAAGTTTCTGGGGTCGCAACTCCAATCCTCTGGGCCCCATATTTCAAAGAAGAAAAATTGGGACATCTTCATATGTCAAAAACCATGGCTCCCGCAAAAAGTTGTGTAGTTTGTAGCAAGTTGTAAATTACATTTTTTTATTTTACGTGTAGTCAATATTAAACAGCTGCAAAGCAAAAACAAGCGCCACAACTTTTTTGTTTTTCATTTTTAGCGCGAAACACGTTTAAAGTTTATTTTAGGACAATTTCGTCACAAGCAATTTGCGGTATTGTTTGTTTAAAGCACTGTACACTGGCAGGAGTTATGGGTATTGCAGGAGGGAGGGGGGGGGGGGTAGGTAACACGAAAAACGCATAATTCGGTCAAATAATCGGCTTCCGATGACAAAGCCGCCATTGCAAAACTGACGTAGCATATTGTTGAACTGCAAGATCATGGATCGTTGAATCTTCCAAGCCACGTTTGAACTTGATGCTATACACTTACAATCGAGTTGAATACTGTGTGGGCATAGTGTATACAATAAACAGTGCGCAAACGAGCTGTTAGAATTCAAAAATAAATAGGGAATTAAGAGGGATTTCTATGCGAAATAGGAAATCAAATACGTGTGCTAGACAGAATAGAGCATATGATTCTGTCCCGTACAACCGTTTTTATATGGCCGATTAACTACTGGTTCTTAGTGTGGGTGTAAGCGAAGAAAGACTAAATTTATTCTTTGCCATTGATGTTGTGAATCGTCTGTAGTAAAGAGCAAAAACAGATTTATCAAATTAATCACCTCGTAAGAGAGCAATTAAAAAACGCTTACCAATAGTTGTATGTACTGCGACGTTTATATATTTGAGCTGAAACGTTTTTATTTTCGAAGCAAGGTCCGGATTCTTTTCTAATGTAGTCAAATGCTTCATTTTGCCTAAACTGTAAGGAGCAGAGATAGTATTGCAGCCTGAAAAGGCAAGAAGAAACAAAATATTTTCTCCAGCAACATTGTGTACGCTAAGTTTGTGGTACTTTATATTTTGTGAGGTGACTTCCCTTTTTATGGTTTCAAAATAAGACGTTGGAATTGTTTCGTTCAAACGCACAAAGTAAAACAAGTGTGTCATTGTCCTCAGCGACAATTATTAGGGAATCAAAAAGTGAGGCGGATTCAAGAACTGAATTAACGATAGCTAAATCTGCGCCCCCAACTGCCTGCTCAATTCTTTAACATGAAAATATGAAACAATTTATAATAATTTTAAGGCAATAAAGAATGGGTAAGTTACAGCTAGGTATACCTCGTAGATAGTCTATAATTCAGAAATTAGAAGATGATTGATGAGAAAAAGTATAGCAGAATAGTAATTCTTTCAATAAAATTTAATAATTGGGTTTATATCTTGACAATACGATTCCTTACGCTTTCAGCATCGATGCTTGATTTTTTCACTATTTTCCTTAACCATAACCAAAATATTCACTGAGTTTCCCAAAAGTGGGATAGTTCTCTCCGCGAGCCTTGTATTTAGCCTAAAAATGCGTTTTTCACGTGATTGTTCCTTCTTTAAGGTGCAATAATTCCTGCCAGTGTACAGTGCTAAAACAAACAATATCGCAAACGGCTTGTAATAAAATTGTCTTAAAATTGTCTATGAACGTAGTTCACGGTTAAGGGGGCACTCGAAAAATGGTCGCCTCTTTTCGGATATCGTATTTGGCTTGTAATTGTTTTTTTATTGACATCACGTGAGAGTAATGTATGTGTGTATGTGTAAAGTTGCTGCAAATTCAGTTGTTTGCATGTTTTTTTATATATAAGTTTTTTGGGAGCCATGTTTTTTGAGATATGAAGGTGTCCTACTTTTGCTTCTAAACGAAATGGAGCCCAGAAATTTGAACTTAAGTTGATTGTTGAACTGGTCATGGATTGCAATAAAAATCTGCCTGCCAACCCAAAATGCAGGGTTAAACTACGATTCGACTGGACTATTTGTTCTATGTACTGTTTGACGAGCCAGTAGCATCGAGATTTACGAAGCTGTGCAAACTTAGGATAATAGTAAGTACTCCATATAAGGAAAATGGCAAAAACTGGACAAGGATCACATTAAAAGCGCAGTATTATATATAGAGAGAGGGCTTTCTAGAGCAAATGATGGTGATTAAATAGCAGTTTTAATAGAAAAATGAATGAATTAAAATGTTACATTAATCAAAAACAAAAAAAAAACATTAGATAATTCTATATCTGTGGTGCGTTTTTGAAACATAGAAATAAATTATGAATGATTAGATAGCATTCTTAAGATGGATCAGGCCTATGCGGGCCAGTCAACGAGGTGTACTATGATGAAAATTGCTGGCGCTTCATATATAATAGACGTTGGTTCGAATTCGACCGATGATGGACTGTGCACTAAGATTGTTTTTCTTTGATGTAAAAAATATTAAACTCATGACGATATCAATAATGTGCTGATGATTTTGTTTTTAGCTCGCTGAATATATATTGCTAGACTCATAGTAGAAATTAGTTTTTAAAAAACTATTGAGAAGCAGATTTCACATCAACCTAGCTCATCTAAGTGACCGAACAAAAGCATTTTCAGTTGGGCTCAAAAATCTTAAGAAGCAGTGAAACTTTTGCGTAAACCAATTGATGGGTCGGTAATTGATTGATTGACCATGAAGACAATTGAGAAATACCAGAAGTGAAATAAGCTTCGCCATATGAAAAATTTACCCAGAATTAATGGGCTGCAGGGTCATTTGGGGTATTCGTCTCCGCACTCTTCCACAATTAATTACGCATCAACCAATTGCTTCTTATGAACTCAATTGAGATGGTACTCACCATTGCTGGGTTCACAGCAGGCCAAGCGACAGATCTTGTGATGAGCATCACGAACAGGCCGAACATGAAGAACACAGACTTCACTTCCATTCCTTGTAACGTTTTTCACAACACTAGTAATGACTATTTACCAATCACCTCTTAGTCACTGTTCCTTAGTTTAATGGATTCAAGTGAACGCTGTACGTAATATACCCAATTATTTCTGCAAACTCTACAAGCGTTGGTTATCCCAAGAAAAGAATCCACTTGTTGTCACGATGGTGTTCTTTGCGGAAATGGTAGAGATTCTTGGCGAGTAGCGTGGTTGATGGCTTTCAGTGCTGCAGTTGACCACGGACTGACTCCTAGCCGCGCAGAATACAATTAGTCCATCACTCGGTTGCCATAGACCCTTTTATAGCGAGCCGATTGCACGGGAATCTATTGACTAGGTCGGTTTTGGATTCTGGAAATGACTAGAACCAACCTGGCTGCGGTTTTGGGTATATAACTTCCACTCGCAGTAAATGAGCTTTCACAAAGTAATCGATAATTATGGTGCGTGAAAGTACAGGAAAGGTTAAAGAAATTGCTTGGACTAACAATCAAAGGTCGATGAGTATCAGATGTAATGGTTGTTCTGGAATTGGGCATTCATTGGACTACTGGTAACGTCGAGTTGGAATATAGCAAATTAGGAATGGGGGTGCACAGATAATGACGAATTGAAGTTAATGTTGATATAAACGATGGTAATTCCAAATTAGTTTTTGGAAAGAATAGGTAGTGGTTGCAACTATTGTAGTATAGGCTAAAAAAACCCGAATATAATCTAGAAACAAATTTAGTCTAGGTCTTTTTATCACTGCTACATGGGTATGCCCAGTGAGTGGTAGAAAAGGGTAGCGGTTCACCTCTGAAACTAGGAAATTAAGAAGGTGAACAAATCCACGACATCTGTTTAATATATATGTCTCCATATTTCGTGTTATTCTTGATTTCTGATATCTTAATATTTCCCTTAATACGTTTGGAAAATTATAATGCTTAGTATAATAAAAAATAATAAAACGGAAATGCGAGAGAGATCAGAAGAGGATAATAAAGAAAAAAGACGCATTATATTCTTGCTAGGTAATATTATTGCTAAGAGAAATCACATTATTTGTAGCAAGTATTATCATCAATGATTGTGAGTACCAGTATCCTCTGAACATAATACAACATATACGTTTTTCTACAGGAAAGCCAGAATAGTTTTTATTATTAACATGAGGCTTGCAATGAAGGAGCCCTTCAATCGATTTCGATGGTAATCTATTTTTTTGCTTGGGTTTTGATCATCCAAACTTAAAAAAATATTCTTTTTACATTTGAAAAAGAGTGGGACAATGTGAATATGTGGAAAACAACAAAACATAAGTTTTAAAGTTACTTATACTTACCCAAAATAATTCAATTTCTTTATTAAACTTTTCCATATCGAATTCGCAGCGAATTCTCCACTCTGTATCGACTGTTTGCAATTCAATAACTTTTATTAAATTGAGCAAAATCAATGCATTTATCCCTAATTTCACATTAATTGGATCGAGCAAATTAAATTCATTTAACATGCTACTTTGTAATGAAATTTAAAAATCCAACTTGAAATAAATAAATTTCTTCTTGAGCTATGTTTTGATTGTCATGTAAAATATTTGCAGCCGATGTGCTATCGTAAATGTCGTTGTTAGCCTAAGTAATCAAGACATTGAACTTCGCAAAAAAAAAAAATGGTTAAATTTAACATGAAAAAATCTTAACACTGCTATTTTCCGAAAAATCGTTGAATGAAATTTTTTTTATAGTTTTTTACTATAATTATTTAAATAGTGAAAATACACAAAAATATTCCAGTGAAAATTTGTAGCTGTAAATGAATTATTTCACGAGATACGATTCATCTTATTTGAAGACAGGCACACGTCCTGCAAATCGAATTTTTTATCGCTCGATTAAAGACTCAATCATTTGGAGCTTTTGCTACTCGGAAAGAATAAACAAAGCTATTAAATATGTAGACAAGGAACGCAACTTTCAAATGAATATACTTTCAAGTTTGAAAAAATAAATTATCTAACCGTAAAATCCATTTATTCTTGGAAAAATAAGTCCTTAAAAGACAATAAACTATTTCGATTCATATTTATTACATATATATTGCATCGAAAATTCCTTTCGGATTTAACAATTTTCATGTTTTTGTAACGTTATTGTTACAAAAAACTTTGGAATTCATTTAATTATACATTTATTATAAACGAAAATATATTAGGTACATCTTTTTTATGAATAAATTTATTTTAATGAAAATTTGTTCAAAAATACTTCACAGTATAAACTTTCGAAACTTTTATAAATTTTTTAGAAATGTAAAATATTTTTTATTCACAATTATTTTTAACTCAAACAAAAATTTATCAATGTTTAGAAAATATAATATAACTTTTTTCAGTATGAATATTATTACTTAAAACTTTGTGGGCCTAGAAATGAATATACGTAACAGTGTTTGCGCTAAAAATGTAAAATATTAAATATTTTTTTTATTTTTTATTTATTTTTTGATTATTTTATAGCACACGATTGTAAAAAAATACCTTTTTACTGAAGGTTTACGTGGAAAATCGCTAAATTTTTCTAGAAAAAGTGAGAGAGTGACAAAAACTCAAAATAACGTTGTGGAACCATCATGGTACTGCAACTTTTATAACAAACAAATATGATTGTTTAAAAACTACAACAAAAATTAAAACCTCAAAAATGATCATGTTCAAAAATGGTACTTGGAAATTCGCGTATAACTCAAGAGCAAATATAGGTATCAAAAAAAAAAATCAGATAAATTTTGTGGGCAAATTCATTATGTACAAATTTTAATTTGAACATTTTTTTTGTATTATTATTATTTAAACAATTATAGTAAAATAAACAATAACAAAAAAATTCCGCACATCGATTTTCCGGGAAATTGCATTCCAAGCATTGTAAAGATTTTTTATCTCAAAGTTAACCATTTCAATTACCTACATTTAATTTTAATTTTTTAATTTTTGCCAAATTTTACGAAAATTATGTGTACATTTACTACACTATGTAAGGTAAAAAAAATTCTTGGATTCGTAAAATCTAAAGGTGCTAGAAATACAATCTATACTTGTAAAACAATCGAATAAACTTAAAAATATGAAACGAGAATCCGGCGGTGCTTAACTTGCACGTTTTTACTAAGATCGTTAAAAATTGACAATATAAAATTGAAAACTGCTAGGAAAGAATTTTGTCAAATACTAAGTAAAAATATGTTTAATATAAAAAAGTTTTAATAGAAACACAGTTAACTTTAAAAATTCATCCAATAATTCATATTCTTTCACATTTTCAATAAATAAAGACTATTTGAGCAGCGAGATTTGATTAACTTAACTAATATTTTTAATGTCACATTAACTATTTAATAAACTTTGTTGATTACCTTAAATAATTATTATTTTATTATAAATAAATGCAAATTCTCCACTATTATTTCGGTTTGTGCAGGTCCATTCAGATTCTGGTACGCATTCTTTTTCAAAATATTGTTAGCTTGTTTTGTAACAACCCTCCATTCAAACATGTGATTTAACTTAAATCTTCTTTCTAAATATTTAAATAATATAAATAAACGGTTTAAAAGATTATAATATAAGTTGGGTTCCGCTAAGTAGGAACAGAAAACAAAAGTTTACCACAGATAAAACTGCGAGATGTGTATAAAAAGACTAGTCTAATAGACATCAGTGGTATATACTATGTATTAACAACGCACTGTTTTATTCAAACAGTATCAAATACAGAGGAAAAAATCAAATAGGTCCTGAAATTAATATCATAATAATAAAAGCCGTGTATGAGATTATAGCACAATTTCCTTATATCTCCTGACTATTTGCCGGTGGATATTTTTGGGCATTGAAAGTTGTCCGCGAAAAAAAATTATAAATTATAAATTATAAAAATATTTATTATATTCCCCATAAATACAATAAGTATCCAATCTTCTTTTATCTAGTAAATACCAAAAACATTCCGCTGAGATAAACTCTTAAACAAATCGAACTTCCGCATGTCTCCTCATACCCGCTATCAATTCTGTCTATTCTGGGTCGCAATTATGCGTACATATTGTGAAGAATACTTTCTACAGTTAATTACCACAAGAACTGAATCCAACCAGTTTGTTCATATTTCAGTTGAAGAGATCATCAAAAGTCATCGTGTCCAACATCTTGTGGTCATGTTAATGCATTTTGCGGATGAAGCATGAAAACATTTTTATCTTAATTAAACTGTTGACATGGTGTTGAGTTTTCCTTGATGCGTGACTAACAAATAAAAAAAGCTATGCTTGCATTGATTCGATTGTTGTCAGATGTGAATTTTTTAAAAGGGCAAGTGAGATTAATTTTTATGTTGCAACTTTGTTCGAGATAAATATTCTCAAAGTCCGAGAAAAATATAGTAACACCGTAATTGGCTTTTCTGAAATGTATATAAATCAAACCCTTGAGGTCTACATGAAAACACTTTTCAGTAAAGCTTACATAAATATCCAAAAATTCTACATATATATTTCAAATATTGATAATAATAATGAAATAGTAATACTTGAAATTATTACCATGATACGAACTTGTCGAACAGTAAGTGGTATGAGTTAATATTAATAACATCATCCCATGAGGGAGCGTCCATTAATTACGTAAGATTTTTGCTGGATGAAGATCTGATTGAATCCCTACGCGGAGCTATTGGATGTCCCAACCTTTTTTTTTTAATAAGTGGCTATTGTCATAAATACGCTTTAAAGACTAAAAGGCATAAGCGAACGTTTTAGCGAAATTAAGATTAAAGGTTTTTTGCTTCTACGGCGACATAACCAGATTTTGTCGCATCCAAATTTTGTATTAATTCATAATTTCACCTTAGAAAGACTGCTAACCATTCCTTATTATGCAGATAATCTTAAAAGAATTTCTAATACTTTTTTTCAACGTTGGGAGGTGGAAATCTTCAAAAGATACCGATCAGCTCCTGCTTCTCGGCATACCGGATTTCTACCGACTAAAACCACCTCCGTTTCCGTCAAACACTCTCTCCATCAAATTTAGTAATTCTCCGTATTTAAAATTTTAGTACATAGTACTTCCCAGACGATAACTATTAATCTAACTAGAAGGACACTAAAAATTACAGATTTAGTACTATCTATTTCAGATTCAGGAAAAACTTTATTTTTATTTTTGTTTTGCCATTGTTTGTATAATAATAATTACAGGCCACAAACAAACGGTTTTAAACGAGACAAATTTTTATGGTATTTTAATCCAAAAAATAGTTCAAGTTTCATCGATATACCATTTGAAACAGACGAATAAACTGTCTTATTCTCAACTACCTACTTCTAGAATTTTTGAAATACTCCCTTTTCCAAAATGTTTACCACCTTCACTGTTTTGTCTGAAGTATGCATGTAAAGAAACGTTTTGTAATGCTAAGCTGTGTTGCCAGTCTGTGACGAGTGTGGCCAATATATTTTTTAAAGTTTTTATTTAATTTAAAAATAAACGGGAATTTGAAGTCTGGTGGCAAGGCATTTTATGAGGCCCCATTTAGTGCGAAGCCGTGGACGAGGGCCCACTTCGCCCAAGCCTAGCTACGCCACTGACCCTAAATGCATTCCAATTGGGAAAAAAATTAATAAAAAAAGCTTTTCTTACTTTTTTTATATTTCTTGGTATTTTGCGGCAAGGGTAAAACATTCTAAAAAATTTAACCAATCATATCTGATAGACAACTTAATTACGTAGCTTTTATTTTCTCCCAAGTTAGCTCTAAAATGAATCGTTTTAAGCTTAGAAATGAGAAAAGTAGGTAAAAATCAATTTTTTTTATAATTTTGAAATATTTCAGTTTATTAATGTTCCCGACTTTTTTGAGAGAAAGGATACGTCAATTATTATTATACAAGTTATTCCACAGCTTTTTCTGCAAAAATCAGTGTTTCCCCTCTCAACAACTAGCTGAAAACAGATCCGCCCTGGTCTAAATCTGAATTGCTCTTTAAAGAATTATCAGAAAACAGAAAATTGTAGTTTTTTTATAATGCAAAAGATATTATATTATAAAAACAACCAATAAATATTTCTAATGAAGCAGGTATTGTACGATCGATATTGAGTCATTACCCTTACTGTAATGTCTTATTATGATTATTGTTAAAAGTATTATTATTTGTGTTAGTTGTGTAGGTATTGCTAAGAAATTTTTCTTAAAGATCGCTCCTTGTGGCTTTTTTTTATTAAATTCGAAAATAGCTGTACTGAATCTATTCAAGATTTAATGGAGAGTTAACAACGTGGATCTGACGTTTCGTTCGCGAGATATGAGGCACGACAGTAATGATCTTTAACATGTGTCAAAAAAAACCGCCAAACCAAATCTTACCAAATTCTAACCTCCTTGTGACATTGCAAACACGCGTCAATTGGCACCTCAACAAAGCCAATACGACTTTTCCTTCGGGAGGTTTCGTCATAGAAAAATACTCCTTAGATTTTAAAACGTAAAGATATGTTGAAAATTTCAATTTGAATTTTCGGACCGATTACAAGAACTTCCCATAAACTGGAAATTATGAAGTTGCAATCAGTCAAAATGTGAACTCAATTGAAATAGTGTAATATCATATATTAGATTCAGTATTTACCAGCTATTTTGTGGAACGATTTATTTAAAATATTTTGGCGATGTGTAAATGTTTCAAATAGCCTATCAACCGTTGCGGACACACGTTGGTGTGATCTTTGTTGATATTGCTTTAATTTATGGCACTGTATTAGTTCTCGGTAGTTCTGAGTCTCGTATACCCTAACGATTAGTCTCATTGCTAATACTTATACATATACATATGTTTCCTAAAATAAACTAAAAAATAAATGAATACTTCATAAAAAAACATCAATAATGTATTGATAAAAACTATCATCGAAACAAAAAACAAAACAACAATTTTATTAATCAAATGGCATACATCGGTAGAACAACGTCATCGTCATCATCAATACGAAATGAATTTACAAATTATTATGTTAATGAAATATATGTACAAAATAATGAAAATCACAATCCACTCAATTCGAATTAAATCAATGGAAATTCTGCCGCCTTGTTACCAATCCTGCATGCGTTAATACTGAATAAATCTCCCAACGTGGTATTTTTTCAGATTGCCGATCGAAAACCTGCACAAAATAAATAATGTAAATGTAATATAGTTCGTCCTTCGAAATAGATGAGTTTGATCTGCCGGAACAGATACTTACGAATTTTTCTCCGGGTCCAAGCCAACTGGAATGTGCTAGTGCTTCCCGTATGCGAGGGGATCTGTAGAAAGGATTCCGCAAAAAATCTGGAAGGGTTCGTTCCATTGCGTCATTTTCAACCACGGCTATATTTTGATATTGTGCTAGAGCCGTGCTGATAATTAAAAGCAAGCTGAGGATATGTTTGAGCCTAAATTAGACAAAAGTGTAATTATTATTTGTTATGAGATGCAACACATTGAATTGTGGATGTAATTAAAAATTATTGCTGCTTGATAAAATTTGATGTGCATTCGTTGGAGTTTCAAGATTACACGTGTGAACTTTCGTTTGCGTCTTTTTTATATACTTTTTTATTAACGTTCAGCGGTAAAATTTTGAGAGCACGCATAACTATTTCTACACACAAGAATAGATTGTATCCATTGCAACAGTCTAAAAGAAAATTGATCGCTTGAGGCTACATACAAACTACTTCCGCAGGAACCACGGTGTCCACGGCTGAACCAATCTTCCGACTTGGTATAATATATAGTATGTTATCGTGGTTCGGACAGTAATGGGTACCATTCGCTCGGAAACCTTCACTGTCAACTCAACTGCTTCCGTACGCAATCCATCGAAGGCTACTTGATTGTCCAAATATACCAATTTGGCGATTCTTCAAGTTGAATGAAGTGGAAAACCTTTTTATCAAGACAAGTCTTGAACGGTCATGTAGGTTTGAAAGTGCTGTCTCGAGGTTAACAAGAGCACTTTGAGTGTTTCGCATTGCGATCGAATGCATTGAACTCTCGATCAAGTTCGAATATTGAAATCAAAATATTTATCAAATATGAAGCTGCTGGTGTAGGATATCCAATAGCGAAAGAAATTTTTAAAGTAATGAATATCACAGAAGTGTTGTAGTGTTTCAAATGAAAGTTTATATTTTGTGAGTCGATAAAATAAAAAGCCGCGAAGTGCGACCCTTGAGGTCCACACGGTCAACTTCCCAGTAAAATCTACATAAACATCAACAACATTAAACACAATAATAATTTTGAAAATAGTACTACTTTAAGTAATAACAATGAGAGGTATTCATAGCAGACACAAGAATGAGTTAATATGAATCATATCGTCTACGGAAGGGTCCATTGATTACGTAAGGTTTTTGGTCGACGAGGACAGATTGAATATTCACGCGGATCAATCGATGGGGGCCGTTTTGGTCTTGAAAAATTTTGTATATGCAGTCAAAAATAGGTTCAATTGCATGTAAAAAGTAAAATGTATTTCAAATGATGATGGTTATTGAAATCTTACGATGACTAAAGAATGAATCTACTAAAAACTACAATTTTTTATTCGATGAAAGCTTTTCAAAGCATATCATCTTGCAAAGTATTGACTACAAAACATTTTACCATTTAAAGCGTTGATACAAATTTAAGCATATTTTTTAATTAAAAGACTAAATCTGCTCAAATTATGCAAATATTTTAAAACTTTGCATGAATTTACAACAATTTTGTTAGAATAAATGATATAAAGTAATATCATTCGTATGAACCCTTTTTACAGGGTAAGTGAATGATTTTTTATTTTTAAAAAGTTTTGCCGGTTTCTCCTCAAAAACTGATAAGAATGGTTAAATTTTATAAACTGGTATAAACGTGCAGTGCAAAACAAAGTAAAAAAAATATTTTTTATGAAAAAAACCATAATTTTTCGCAAATTCTTCTATTAAATTAAAAAAAAAGGCTGAAACGAATTTTTATCATGTTAAAAACTCCACAAAAATGTTAATATACGTCAACTGACACCATAATGATGCAAATATTATATATGGCTCGTGAGATATAGTGAATGTTAAAAATGACCTTGAAAATCATGATGACTTTTAATGATTTTTTATTTTTAATTTAATTTTTTACGTAATCATGAGAAAAAAAATTTGATGTTGTTTTTAAAAATTGTTTGGAGTATATAAATTATATAAACATTGGTTACTTCGACTTGAAAATAAGCTTAAAAATTTATTGTTTTTTAAAAAACCCCAATTTTTTGAACTTATTTTTAAAAAATTAAAAAACGGCTCGAAGAAATTTTTTAAAAACTTGATAGAATCACATAAATGTAAATACGCGTCGATTGACACCTCAACCATGCAAATCGTATGTTTGGTTCGCGAGATATAACGCATGACATAAATGACCTTCAAAGGGGCAAAACAACAGACTCCCCCGACCGAAGTTTCCCAAAAACTAATCAGCTCTTAAAATCGCAAAGACGCTTCGATTGACACCTTAATGAAGTCAATAGGACTTTGTTCACGTGAGTTATGCTCGTAGAAAAAAGTGTCCACGAACGTACAGACGTACGTACGTACACACACACACACACGCATACATCTCCCTTTCTAAAAACACTTTATATATACTCTACAGACCTCAAAACGTAAAGAAATGTTGAAAATTTCAATTTCGATTTTCGAGGCGATTACAAGAACTTCCCATATACTGGGAAGTTAAAAATTGAGATGCCTATAAAAAACGTTTATTAATTGTTAAGGTACACTATTTGGAAAATTATTTCTTAAAAATAATATCGTCTAAATGTAAATCTTCGCGTTTACGGTATTCCAATGGCTGCGATTTCGTAGCAAATAATTTCTTTCAAATGCGCCAGAGAAATCGTTTTATTGTTATAAAATTTTGATTTAAGATAGCCCCACAGAAAAAAAAGTCCATAGGAGTTAAATCAGGACTGCGTGGAGGCCAGTTTATGTCGCCTTTCCTGGAGATCAGTTTGTCAGGCAAAATTTCATGTACTCCAGGCAGAGACGTATGGGAAATGTGTGAGGTTGCCCCGTCCTGACGGAATCTTGTTCTAAGGTTATAGCCAAAGAAATTTTGCCGTTCTGGCGCCAAGCAATTGTCTATCATTTCCACATAACGCTCTGAATTCTAATGTAAACTTTATTTTGAGACACCCGGTACTATATTTGTAAGGTTTGCACTTAATACAGATGAAATGCAACAGAACAAATTTCTACGACAACATAGTTTTCAATTTCCCTGCATATGAAGGACTCGAATGCAGTTCGGTGAAGCCATTCAAAATGACAGGCATCTGACATTCACATACATATGACACTCAACATGCTGGCAACATGTTTCTATGCAAAACAACAAATCAACTCATCTGGTAAATGGCAAGACACATAGTTTGCTCAAACCATATCCTTTGTAAACTGTCCCAGTTTAGAAGCTCAAACCTACGCGATGAACAAAATTTTAGGATCGTGAATCATCGGAAAATCTTCACCTCATTTACTTCGGACCAATCAATTAATATCACTAAGCAATCCGGAAACAAGTCATCAGTTGGGTAATTAAAAAATTAACAAATTGACCAAAGCCAGTAGATCTCATCAATATAACACGTATCGCTAAATACTCGCCGAGTAACATGTGTTGTCTACACATCCATTACACGCCACCCGAAAGTATCTGTTGTTATTCAAAAAGCTGTGATTAGCCCTCTTCCGCACATAATAGCCACCATGGCAGCAAAATCCAATCAAATATGGAAATGAGCTGCAGGTGGATTCACCACACAATCAGAGTCTGCGTCCTCCCTCGAAAGAGGAGCCGACGGCAACGGCGCTACGGTTGCACAATCTTGCGAGGCCGCCGTTGTAAGCGGCAATAATCGTACTAACAATAACAAAAGACGGTTACCGATTTGCACAATAGTTTGCAGATATTTTCGCGATGTACCGATACCAACTTCCATTCCAGCGGATTCAATGGCGGAGGATTTTTCGCAGGTTGACGACGAGTGGAAGACGTGAGGAAGGTTAAGGTGAGCCGCGATTATCTGCGAAGATTAGCAGCAGGGCGCCAATATTTGGCTACTCTATTTGGATACCAGATGCGAGATGTTCATGGTTATCGTTGCGGATGGGGGCTTTTTGGTCGATATGCTGGAGGAAGAAGTTCTGGCAGATAAGGTTGACCAGGAGGTCTGGCTAACTACCGTGCTGTTATGAAAGAGTGGCGAAAGTGGTGTAAGTTGTTTGTGCTTGATTATGTGGTTTGCTCGCCAGTATTGACTCAGAGTACCGACAAAACGTGTTGGAAAGTAAGGAAGTTGGCCACTTTGTTCCCAGCTGGAAACAATTTTGTTGGTCCGATTTGGTCAACTCTTGTCTCAGCTATATATTTCGATAGCTTATCAATCATGGTTGATATACGGCCATTAGCTTTTTCTATATACATAAGAAACCAAAACACTTTTGGATAGTGAGCTATCCTCCTTGATGCCAACACCGAACCATGACGACCATCCATCTCTGACCACTTCATTAGCTCCCTTGGCGCAACAAACCATTGACCGTTTTTGCTTGGATTGTTTTTACGCAATTTACCGATTAGCCGACGATTACAACCAATTAGATACGTGAGTTGAAACAAGGTAGTCAAACCACTTGTCTAAGAAAGACATCGCTCCGGGCATACCAACGAAGCGTGGTGGATGGTAGGTTCCTCAAGTTCAAGACTTTTTGTTAGGTAACTTTGGGTTTTATTTTGTAGCCAACCATCCTAGATTGCACATGTCGTCCGGTGGTACATGGAAGTTATCATTCAACATTTATTGAAATCATGTTAACAATTTGTTAGGCTGAAATGAAAGTAGCAGACACCAACCTTGTGATATGATTGTTTCAAAGTGTTTTAAGGAAATGTCTTGACTGATATGGTAGTGAAGTCACGAGTCATTGTTGCAGTTGTAACACAGCAATCATATGGTGAACACTTTTCCAAAAATTAGGTCACTAAACTAAAATACGAAATAGTATTGTATTCGACTATTGTAACTTTACCGTAAATTCTAATTTTTCATCGATTTCAGCAGCTTTTGCTGCAGCAGAATTTTTTTTGGAGGGAAACTAGTACTCCACATATGTACCTATAGATTACCAACAAGAATTTTTTTATGGGAATGGTTTCTTTACTAAATGTTACAACAGTACCGTTTAACATAAACAATACTTAAAACAATTGTTTTTAAAATAGTTTTGATGAAAAAGTTTATCAATGAAATTTCTAAAAAAGTTTAGACACAAAGCACAAATTTACTTTTTCTATTTTTTAAAATCCAAAAATCACAAAAAAAAAGATCGAATTTCGAAAAGTTACTTTTACCTTTCTTCCATTTTGTTATTATTGTACATAACTGTATAATTTTCGTTTACACGATAGCCACTGGCTTACTAAAATTGCTCGCTTCAGGATCACTGTCACCGTTTAATATGCATTTTTTTATATGGCTAGGAGAATGCCGCCGTTTTGTATAAAATAAGAATAACACAGGCCAACAAAAAAAATGTTTGCAAAAACTTTTTAAACCAATTAACCTAAATTTTAAGTACTTTTGGGTGCTGAAGCCGCATTTGATATCAGTTTTTTTATCACCCACAATTCTTTCACAATATGACATCAATTACAGTGAAACTTGGTTAAGTGGGACCTGGGTAAGTGAGAAACCTCTATTATTGAGAATTCCAATGAGGTCCCGGCACTTTTTCACCGAATTACCTCTGTTAATGGGACTTTTGAAACCTGGTTAAATGATATTTGATTTCTAGGATTTATTCGATGTTTACCTCTATAATTGGGACTCTGTAGCTCAATCACCTGTATAAGTGAGACATTTTATCAGTTTGGGACAGACTTCGACACGTTTATTTACAAACATTTGAATTTCTTTCGCACGTGCTTTGTTTGTCAGCACTATCTCAGGTTTTGACCTACAAACGTGGGAATAAAAGTGTACAAAATGTCCAAACGTAAATATAACACATTATCAGCATCTGAAAAATTAAAGCTTCTATCAGATTATGATTGTGGAAAGTCGCGTGATCAACGGTGTACGGAGAATAAGATACCAAAGTCAACGCTGTATAGAATTATTCAAAACAACGAGAAAATTCGGTCTCAGTGTATTGATGGAAAAGGAAAAATAAAACGAATACGATCGGCAGAGTATCCTGAACTTGAAAAATGTCTCTCGACATGGAAAAAGCAGGTATGGAATAATAACATTCCAATAAGCGGACCAATGATTAAAGAGAAAGCTCAAGAATTTGCAAGCAAGCTTCATATTGATAATTTTTCTGGCAGTAATGAATGGTTAGAGGGCTTTAAGAAAAGAAACGACATAGCATGCAAAAATATTTGTGGCGAGAGCAATTCTGTGGACAACAACGAATGTAATGAGTGGATTAAAAACCTTATTTTATTACACGATTATTCCCCCGTTGACATATTCAACGCCGATGAAGCGGACTTATTCTACAAGTGTCTACCGGATAAAACTTTTACGTTCAAAGGTCAGCCTTACCATGGTGGTAAACTGAGTAAAGATCGGGTCACTGTACTTGTATGTGCGAATATGTCCGGAACTGAAAAACTGCCACTTCTCTTAATTGGAAAATCTAAGAATCCAAGATGCTTCAAGGGTATCAAAACGTTGCCTGTTAATTATCAAAACAATAAAAAGGCCTGGATGACTTCTGATTTATTTGCAGATTGGTCAAAAAAAGTGAACGCCGATATGAGGGCCCAATAACGAAAGATCGTTATGTTTGTCGACAATTGCACAGCTCACAACAATATGCGCAAATTGGACTATGTTTAATTATTGTACTTACCCGCCAATACCACAAGTAAATTGCAGCCTATGGATCAGGGTATTATCAACAACTTCAAGGTTTACTACAGAAAGGAAGTTGTGTGAATATGTTTTTAAATCTATAGAAGACGACAAAAACCCTGAAATCAACATCCTCCAGGCCATGAGATTTGCAAGAAAAGCTTGGTTTTCTGTTAGCAAAACCACAATTAGCAATTGCTACAAAAAAAGCTGGATTCAAAGTGACGAATGTATCTGAACCTGAGAACCTACAAGAGGAGCTAGAGATCTGTGCAGCGATGCCAGAATGGAACAAAATAATTACCTCCTGTGGGAACGACCAAAATGACCAGCAGCCGACTTTTCAGGATTTCGTTTCTATGGACGATGATGTACTCATTTCAGAATAGCTCAATGATGATGACATCGTTTCTACGTATTCTTCTTTGGACACAGAACAATAAGTAGAAGAAGATTGTGAAGAGACTTCAGTAAAAATTTCAAAGCGTGAGGCAATGGAAGTTTTAGAAACTTTACATAAGTATTTCCAGATGTCAAATATTGATGATTCAAGTATTTTTGATCAAATTTATTCCATCGAGAAACAGGTTTCAGCAACTATGGATCAAATACAAACAAACATAACCGATTACTTTAAGTTAAAACTTTACTTAATTGAATTTTTTTTAAAAAAAATTAAATACCTACACTTAATTCATAAAAAATACGCATTTTTATTAACATTTCCACCTCAATAAATGGAATAACGGTACATTTCGAAGTCTATAAGCGAAGGCCTCTGTAAATGAGACAACTAAAATTTTAAACCTGTCTAATTGGAAAACTGGATAAATGAAAACCTCTTTAAATGATACAAAATTCTTGGTCCCTTGAGATCCCAATTAACCAGGTTTCACTGTACATACTTCACAATAGGGAAAATTTAATACATACAAATTAAAACATCATAGGTTTGCTTATTAGATTACAATTTTTAATGACGAAAATATTAAATAACTACAATGTGAATATTTTAGGTGCTTATTTTTTTGTATTCCTTGCTCTATACTCTGTAAAGTTTCGTGCATAGCTTTTACTCCGATGTGATACATTTGATTGTTCTCTGTGATGTGCTGTTCTATATTGGTAAATAGTTGTTCCACATTCCAATAATTATTTTTCTTTCAGTCTAGAACCAAGCAATTCTACTTTTTCTTTTGTTAAACCCAAATCTCTTACTAAATCATTTAACTCAGCTTGTGTAAGCAAATGTCGTGTTAAATTTTCTGAAGAACATTGGAACTCATCATCACTGAGTTGACTTTTATTAAATTCGGGACTGAACTTTGACGTTTTTTTTAACTACAAAGTCACCACATATATAACAAAAACTGTAAGGAGAGTTTTTACAAACACGATTAGCCATACTTAGAGTCTGAATTAAAAGAACATAGGTTAAACATTGCAATCAGAGTTTATGTTAACTGGAAGTAAATAAACAGCTGTGACATTTATCAGAACTACCACCCTAATAACATTTGCATTTACTGCCAACCTTATAATATTTGATTTTATGGCCAATGACAACACTAGAATTTATTGCCATACGTATATCATTTGAATGATTAAAAATATTTTTTTCAGCTTACCAAATAACACGGATAACGGATTATTATGGCGGCCTCAGCAATTTTTGTTAAACTTGGTAATAAACTCTAAAACTGTGCTGAGCGGCTGCGCGTTCAGTCGTAGGAGCCATGCTTCCGTCAACAGAATCCGAAGCCGCCCAACACAATTTTAGAGTTTATTACCAAGTTTAGCAAAAATTGCTGAGGCCGATACAATAATTCGATTTCAATTTTGTAAAATGCACGTGATAGGTGAAGTAGTCTTTTATATGTTAAAAAAATTTCAAACTTTTATAAGTTTAAGTTTCTGACGTGCATGTTTTCAAAAATTTTGATTTTTTTTAAATAAATTTAGATTGCATAATTATTATGGGCAATCTACTAAATCGATTTTGATGAAAATTTGTTTGCTATTTTATGATATTGTGACAATTTTTTTAGGTGAAATATGAAGGTCCTAAGTGCATTTTAAGTGGTAAAAAAAATTAAATAAAAAAGGCTTTTTCCCCTTGTTTTTTATATTTATTGCAATTTGCGACGAGGGTTAAATGTTTCAATTTTTTAACTAATCCTATCATAGAAAATTATATTACGCAGCTTTTATTGCCGCACAACTTTCACCTAAAATGAACCGTTTCAAAGTTAGGAGACAGAAAAGTTGGAAAAAACGATTTTTTTAAACATTTGGATTTTGTTTTAAACGTTCCCGACTTTTTTGAGAAGGAGCATAAGTCAATCCTTGTTATACGAGTTATTACACAACTTTTCCAGCAAAAATGTGCCCCCTCTCAACGGCCAACTGTAGTCATTTTTTACAGACCCGCCCTGGTCTATAAGCCTCAAATCGTCTCATCAGGTTAAATACCTGGGGCTAATTCTGGACTCCAAGCTCGCGTGGAAAGCGAATATAGCAGAAAGAGCACGCAAAGCAAAAGGGCTGTAAAAGAGCTATTGGGAAAAGGTGGGGATTGAAACCCAAAATTGTATCATGGCTCTATACGGCGAAAGTGGAACCAATCCTTTTGTACGGCGCAGTTGTTTGGTGGCCAGCTATTGCGAAAACAACCAATGCAAACCTGCTAAACAGGGTCAAAAGGATTGCAGCTATTGCAGTCACCGGGGTCTTACGTACTACCCCGACAAAGGCATTGTTTATGCTACTGAATTGGCTCCCGACGGAGCTCCTTACGAGACAGCAGGCCAAGTGCTCTGCGATATGATTGAAAGCTCTAAATCTCTGACAACAGGGAAATATTGGCCACTCCACCATACTTCGCAGGGATGGACCAACGCCAGGGAAAGTAGATCTCACTTCTTCGATTCCCTGCTTTTATCATGGTTTCAAGTCAGTCATCCTTAGCAGGGATGACTGGGCAATAGAAATAGGTAGGACGCAGGACTCGGTCGACATCTATACCGATGGTTCCAAAATGGATGAAAAAGTTGGCTGCGGCGTTTTCTCAGAACAGCTAGGCCTGAAACTATCCTTCCGGCTTCCGGACCACTGCAGTGTTTTTCAGGCAGAGGTTATTTCAATATGCAAGGCAGTAGACTGATTGAGAAATCAGAAAATTTCCGTAAGAAACCTGAATATTTTCTCTGACAGTCAAGCTGCTATCCAAGCACTATCCAACGTGTACACCTCATCCATGATGGTAATGGAATGCTGTATACAGCTGAACGTGATGTCACTTCACTATAAAGTGACTCTAAACTGGGTACCGGGACATAGTGATATACCGGGAATTTGCGTAGCGGATGGCTTAGCAAGAGGTGGCCCGGCCCTGTGCTCCAGGAGTATACACTCACATCCCAAGTCGACCAATCTCTAGCTTCTCTAAAGCTAGGATTTAAGCAGCATTACATCAAGGCTGCAAATAGAGCCTGGTTGTTGGAAGAAACCTGCAGGACAACCAGGAAAAATTGCCGCGCAGTGAGTTCCAGACGCACCAAGCAGCTCCTTACCACGAATCGTGAAACCTTGAGTTCTATCGTGTCCATACTGACGGGGCATTGTCTAATTAGCAGACATTCGGAAAGATTGGGCGTTCTCTTCAACGATTTCTGCCGAAGCTGCCGATCGGAAGAAGAGGAAGAGACAATCCAACATTTTCTGTGTGAATGCCCAGCACTGTCCAGGAAACGCATGAAAACATTAGGCTCACCCTTCCTGGACAGCCTCACGGAAGTAGCTGATTTGAACATTAGCCGCATAGCCGGATTTATAAGAGAATCGAAATGGTTCTCGTCACCAAGCAGCTAGGTTCTAGTGCCGTCTCAATCTTCTGCGGTATCACATTGAGTCTATTGTGGCCTAAGTGAGCAATCTTTTGATAAAGAGGGCTGCCACAACAACCAACCAACCAAGTACGGAATAACTTTTCATTGTTGTTGACGAAAGTCTTGCTGATACAAGGCCAAAAATTTCAAACAAAGAACATTGCGAAATGTTCAGGGAATAATGTTAGTATAGCAACTATGATAGGAACCAGTTCCATGAAAAATACCTCATAATAGTTTTGCATATGAAGTATTTTTTCCAAAATCCAAAAAAAAACTGAAAGTACCCCAGGCTTCTTTGGATGAGGAAATATAAGCTTCAGAAAATAAAGTTTTCCAATTGTTCATCAATTAAAGATGTAACGATCAGATGTCGTTCATCACGTCGTTTAGTCTTCTCCGGTGATCGCAGTGGAATTTGGATCTTTTTTTTACGTTTTCATGAATGCACATGGCGCCAGTGACACAAAAAGACGAATTTTATGGTCTGTTTATGTACTCAGGAAAAAAGTTTATTGCTGTTCAGCACACAAATTTATGGATTGGATGTTTCATCATCTGACGTCATGCGACAATAGTAGGGAGTTTATCTTGCCTTAGCTGTGATTTTATACATAATCAAAATGGCTCAGAATTTGTAAACTGATCACGAAATGCATCGTGATGGGTCTGTTATAACTCATAAAATGAAACAACATAAAACCGAATTTGGATAGCCAGAATGTGGCGTATCAGAACTAATTGTGCTGAAATCATTTTTGCATAAAAATACCATAAAATTATTTCTTGAATAACATCGAATTAATGGTTGTTCAGCCATAAACCTTAAATGTTTAAATTGAAACGATCATATCTAATTTCATAGATTTTTTATGTATATTTTATGGACGTTTCCATATAATTATGGAAGATCTAATACAATCAATGTTTCGGAATAGAAAGTGTAGTGTGCATCATTCGCATTCGAACAATGCATTTTTTAGTAAACATGAAAATTCTTGGATGTTACGCTATGTCAGAGATAGTTTTGGCCATCAGTCACTCTGGCAACTCGTGTCCCTTCTTTGGCCGTAAAAAGATCCTTGAAAGTTGGCGATCAGCTGATAAAATTAGATGAATTCGCTAATGCTTTAGTGAACGCGCCATTCATATTCGTACAGTTGAATTAAGGTACTAGTCCAACTTGATAAATTTCAAAAAAATGATTTTTTTTTGCATTTTGCGACTGCTTAGAATTTCAAAAATGACCTCTAGAAATATCTTTTCGAAATTCGAAAGTTTAATATACAAATAGCGATTTTGAGTGTGTGCGCGTTCTCGGCTCTATGCCGGTGTTCGACCAGCTGATGGTCACGTAGCGTCTTTTTGATTCCCCTTCGCGAAAAGACCGGCTTCCCCTATACACATTATATTTGCGTCTTTATTGCGTATGCTCAGTGTTTATTTAGACTTCTACGTATCAATTGCTTATTTTTGAAAAATTTCTAATTTTTCATTTTTCAAAAAATATTTATCAGCAAAATGGAACAAAAATTTTAAACACATTTTTCGCAAATAACGTTTTTTAACAAAGCTGAGAGATAATCTCCGAATCTACCGAACCGGTTTTCAAAAACTTTGATGTGTTTTATTTTTTGGAGAATATTACACCGTAATTCACCAGAATATGAGCAAAAAATTGAAGAAAAAAATTTTGGCGTTAAAAAAACTGGGAAAAGGATCGATTTTTGACATTTTTTTCACAAGTCCGCCATTTTTTATTTAAAATGTTTTTTTTTTGAAAACGGTGGTGGATTACGGTGTAAGAGACCTTGCTTTTTAAAGTGCCGTTACATTTTTTTTGTTTCAGATCCACCACTTCATAGATTATCTCTCTGCCGTGGAGTAATGATTTTTTAAAAGAGAATAATAAATAAAAAGTAAAAATTATACTTTCTTTTGCATTATTCAAATATGAGATACTACTTTAAAAAAAGATTCATGTCAATATATAATAAAGTATCTGAGAAACACCAGGACAACGATTCTAGGCACACAGCTATAAATTGAAAGCTGTGGCTACCAAACAACTGCCCGATGGTTCTCATAACACCTCCGCAGTCGCCAGACATTATTCACATTGTGAATCTGTGGGGAAAAGTTAAAGGAGAACTTAAAAAGCATGACATACGAGACATTAGGAATATTAAAAAAGCCCTTGATGAAGAATGGCAAAAATTTTAAAATCGTATATGGAACAAGTGGTTAAATCAGTGCCAAATTGTTTAATATAGGTTATTCGACGCAAAGAATATCTCACAAATTTTTTGAGAATTTTGAATGCCTTTTTTCCAATATTTTATCGGAAATACTTCCCTGTACGAATACGAACGGCGCATAATGTACTTATGAGGGTCATTCAATAAGTAACGAAGCAAATTGTTGTAGTTTAGAAACCGTTTATTCAATCAGTACAAAATTTTGGCTACTTTTCAACATGATCCCCCCCCCCCCCAACACTTATACACTTGTCCCATCGTTCCCCTGAATTTGTAATGCCACTGGCATAAAACTCTTTTGGTAGCTATTGTGTAGTGGAATCACATGTTCAACCACTTGTCCATCTGCACTCATTCATGCGTATTATGCCACGCATGCCCGTTCATCTCACTAATTTAAATTCAGCCACGCGTGCCCACAAGATGCCCACGAACAGTATTAACACATAAATCACAAGGGTCATTTAATATGAATTACATACGGAGCAATGCCATCCCAAACGTGACTAAAAAGTGTCAAGTAGACACGGCGCTCTTTTTGATGACCACTTGCAAGGCGTTGGAATCCTTGCAATGTGATTATGGGTCAACATGTGAAATACGGAAAACTAATGAAATAAATTATAGATTTATTACAAACATATGCATTGGTCCTGTGGGAAAATAGTTTTAAGTCAATGTTTAGTAAATAGAAATTAGGCTAAGATTTTGTATAAAAGGAGAAAGATATTTGGAATAAAACAACATTCATACAAGTGAATTTGGACTGCCTGCATCGGCACCCTTTCATTTGAGTGTTCATTGCGGCGCTTGCGCTGTACAGAAATATAGGCAGCTCACGCTTGCCATCAGCTTTGGCGCTAGACGCCGATATTTAGGTGAGTCCCTCCTTCCTCTAATTGTTATCATAATGGCCCTAACGAAAATTTATTACATGGCGATCCTGCCAACCTATTTGCCGATATTTAGGACCAATAATGGAAGGTTTTGAGGAATTATGGGAACAATACTCCCCTGGTACACCAGTGTAGTGTATCATAATCTGCACCATCCAATGTAATGTAGTGTAACACATTCGATGTCACCTAGTATAAGCTAATTTAGCCCGCACAAGAAAGTAAGTCATAAACCACTCAATTTGTAAACAAGTGCACATGCATAGATCGATACGCACGTGTTATGTTTTCTGCCGCTACACTCATCGATTAGTATGAGCGATTTACGATTGAAATCGTCTAGACACTTGACCAGGCTAATGTGCGAACATGCATCATGTCATGGGTCAAGTGGACACGCCGCTCGATTTATGGATGTGCAGTCTCAATAATGAAATTCGATGATTCATGTTGCTGCATGGGCAAATAGATCATCGAACTGTTTGTATTGTAAAATTACATTAGGCATTTAGTCTTTAAGCAATAAATTAACTTAGTTATTAGTTTGAAAAACTGTATAAAAGAAGAAAGGAAATATAGATCGAGAGGATTTGCTTTCCTGACCTAGACGCGCGTAGATATTACTACGCGACGCTGCGCCATAGTAGCGAAGTCGAAGTCTCTCTCTGCAAACCTCAAACGCGATAAAGTAAATCGTTGCGTTTTAATTATTACACTTAGAAATATCGGCCGAGAGACATGTTCTCCACGCCACTCTATCTGCGGTTTGACCGCTTGGCTAGCGAAAGGATACAGGTGAAAGAAGCTGTCCCCAAATGCAGATGCCCTATCATTACATGGCGATCCTGCACCTGACGACCCTGCGTTGGGCGGACCACAGAAGAGAAGAAAAATTCAAAATGGCAGCAACACGAAGGCTCCAAAAGGAACTAGCTGACCTGAAATCATCTGGCTTGAAATCATTTCGAGATATTGATGTCAATGAGCAAAATCTATTATTTTGGACGGGTTTAATTGTTCCAGAAAATTCCCCGTACAATAAAGGTGCCTTTCGTATTGAAGTCAATTTTCCCGCTGAATATCCCTTTAAACCGCCAAGAATTTGCTTCAAAACTAAAATCTATCATCCCAATATCGATGAAAATGGTCAAATATGTTTGCCAATAATTAGCACGGAAAATTGGAAACCAGCCACTAAAACAGAACAAGTCATGCAAGCATTAATAGCTCTTGTCAATGATCCTGAACTGGAACATCCATTACGTATCGATTAAGCCGAAGAATATCTAAAAGATCGTAAGAAATTCTTTAAAAATGCTGAAGAATTTACGAAAAAAAATAGTGAGAAGCGACCACCTGAATAAAACAAAAACAAAAAATATTTAAAAAAAAAAGAAAATTTTGGAAAATTAAAAATACAATACAAAATTAATAAAAACAACAACAACCAATAAATAGTCTAAAAAAATTGTACGATAACATGATAAAATGGAAGAAATTAAATTAAGTAAGAAACTATTTAAAGATTCTAAAAAAATATACAAGAAATAATTGAATTAAATTCCTAAATGGTGTGCGTAAAAATATATGTATATATATATAATTGAAAATGGCAACAATTGCAGTTATGTATAGTGGCAATAGCCATGAAAGCAGCATTGACCATCTAAATTGACGAGAATACGTCCTTTAACACAAATGCAGATGCCCTATCAAGAATCGAATTAGACTCTGATACCTTAAAAGCAATGATTCCTCCAGAAAACGATAATAAAGCAAAACGAAAGCTACTAGCAATAACAAGGGGTATGGCAAATAAGAATAAAAATGAAGATAATATTACGAAGCAAGTCAGCAGCAACTGCACCCAATCTGACATAGAATCTGATCAACTCTATTGTTGGGACTGCACGAGTCTGTCAGACATTACCGGTATAACTAAATTGAAATTCATAATATTGCGCAACAAAAATAATAATGAAAATATAAGCATCGTACGTACGAAAGAAGAGATAATAATATATTGCAGCGATATATCTGGCGAGAAATCCGTTTCAGCCAAAGAAAAGCTAGCAAATAAAAATGATAAAAATGGTACCAGAAACTTTAAAGAGCACAATAGCGATAATCCAAATGCGAAATACGTTTCCATCATGGAGAAACTATTAGAATTTGCTCATAAAGAAAATATTAAAGAGCTCTCACTGTCAAAGGATGACATGATATTCGAATATATAAACAAAGAAATGTTCAAGAAAGAATTTAATAAGTTGCAACGAACAAAAAGTACGCGTACGAAATTGAAGATAATGATATATAAGCCACCCACAAGAATAACAGATAAAATCGAGCAAAAGAAAATTATTGAGGAATTTCATAATTCACCACACGGAGGACATTTAGGGATCCGCAAAACTTTGTTAAAACTAAAACAACGTTACTGTTGGAAAGGTATGAGCAGCATGGTTAAAACACACGTAATAAACTGCACAGCTTGTAAAATTAATAAGCAGATAAAACACACTAAGGAGAAAATGGTAAAAAACCGGAACACCCACAACCAGCTTCGAAACAATAGAAATAGATACAGTAGGACCACTACGAATATCTAACTCGTATAGGTATATACTGACGTTACAATGTGAACTGACAAAATTTGTAGTAGCAATCCCATTAGAAAATAAGGAAGCACGTACAGTTGCCAAAGGTATAATCAACCAATTCATTTTAAAATATGGTCACTTTAAAAATTTAAAATCAGATTTAGGCACGGAATTTAATAATAAACTCATGAAGGAAATATGTGAACTATTACACATTAATCAAATATTCTCAACGCCGTATCATCACCAAACTCTTGGTGTGGTAGAGCGAAATCATCGAGTACTTAATGAATACATGTATGCATTTGCCGATGATTATCAATGGGACAATTGGGTTGCATATTATGCATTTGCATATAACACAACACCGCATGTAGACACCAATTATTCCCCCTACGAGCTAATATTCGGCAAACTCCCCTACCTTCCAAATGATTTAATCGAAAATAACGATAGGGTCTACGATCTAGACAATTATGCAAAAGAGCTAAGGGTAAGATTGAGAACATCAATAACGAAAGCGCGAGCCATCATAGAAAAAGTAAAAACAAACAGAGTCACTAAAGATACAGACATAAATCCCGCGAAAATAAAAGTAGAAGACCTTGTATTTATCAGAATAGAAAACCGAAAAAAGCACCAGCCACCATACAAAGGTCCTTATAAAATAATTGAAATAGATGAAAGTAATGTTTTATTAGACATAGATGGAACACATAAATCAATACACAAAAATAGAATTAAGCCACATTGTACTATAGAATAGATCGAATGATTCGTCTTAGTAAGTATAAGACTCATCAAAAAAGGGTAAAGGTGTAGTGTATCATAATCTGCACCATCCAATGTAATGTAGTGTAACACATTCGATGTCACCTAGTATAAGCTAATTTAGCCCGCACAAGAAAGTAAGTCATAAACCACTCAATTTGTAAACAAGTGCACATGCATAGATCGATACGCACGTGTTATGTTTTCTGCCGCTACACTCATCGATTAGTATGAGCGATTTACGATTGAAATCGTCTAGACACTTGACCAGGCTAATGTGCGAACATGCATCATGTCATGGGTCAAGTGGACACGCCGCTCGATTTATGGATGTGCAGTCTCAATAATGAAATTCGATGATTCATGTTGCTGCATGGGCAAATAGATCATCGAACTGTTTGTATTGTAAAATTACATTAGGCATTTAGTCTTTAAGCAATAAATTAACTTAGTTATTAGTTTGAAAAACTGTATAAAAGAAGAAAGGAAATATAGATCGAGAGGATTTGCTTTCCTGACCTAGACGCGCGTAGATATTACTACGCGACGCTGCGCCATAGTAGCGAAGTCGAAGTCTCTCTCTGCAAACCTCAAACGCGATAAAGTAAATCGTTGCGTTTTAATTATTACACTTAGAAATATCGGCCGAGAGACATGTTCTCCACGCCACTCTATCTGCGGTTTGACCGCTTGGCTAGCGAAAGGATACAGGTGAAAGAAGCTGTCCCCAATGCGATTCGATCATTACACCAGCAAGAGCACCAGCATACAAGGCGACAGGACGAAAAGAACTCGCAGCAATCGGACCGAAGCCACTCACAATAGAGGACTACCGCAAGAAGATAGCGAAAAAGCAACCACCACCGCCGATCAACAAGGAGAAGAGGAAATATAGGGGTGGAAAGAAGGTGCGATTCAGGATCGAACGTGCGAACCTATACCGCTTGATAGCAATAGCAAAGGGCGACAACAGGAGGAAGCTGTTCCAAAAGCTAAAAGAACTAGAGAGATCGTATGTCGACAACATACAAAAACACGAACATGGGCAACTGCAAGTCGGTGAACCAGTCGACGTTTCAAGAATACCAGCAGGCAACGACCACGACCATAATCTTCATAATAATAGCAATTACATACAATAAGTAGAACAAAAATTATGTTAAGAAACAGTCGAGTAGGAATGTAAATGTATAAAATCTTATAACGTTATGTGAAAAAAAAAAAAAAAAAATTTTTTTGATTAGTTGATGGACAAAATTAAAGAATTATTAATTGAAACAGAGAAACTTTTGTCTAATGCAAGAAAAGGTTTAAAGAGATCATATAAACCAGAGACAATACAAGAAAAACTAAATCGTTTGGAAGAAATACAAGAAACCTTAAGGAAAGAATTCGCAAAATCAGATTCTGATAAATATTTAGACTTGAAAATACGTTTCGTCAAGTCATCAAAAGAACTAAACCATATATTAATAAGTATGCTAACTAATGGTGTGGACGATCAGACAAACGACGACAATATGGCTAATTTCGAACTTCATATGGCGATGAAAGTCATTCCATCCTTTGAGGGTAGAGCAAAGGAATTAAACGCATTTCTAAAAATTGTCGAATATATAAACAAGAAATTGAATGATGCATCAAAGCCGGAACTAATCGACTTCGTCTACAATGTTAAACTTGCAGACAATGTGCGCACTTCATTTAGCGCAAACATCCCTAACACCTTTGATATTTTAAAAACTCAACTTTTGGCTAGGTACAAACCCTTGAACTCTGTCGCGAACATTCACACCTCGCTAAGTACCGTCACCCAAAATCGTTCATCTGTTACACAGTACAAAGAACGAATTTTGTCCCTTCTTGGCGAACTTAATCAGCTCCAAATAAATGATTTAGGGACCAACGCATCAACAGAGCAGAAACAAACGATTATCAGTCTGAACGACACTTATGCTCTGACTATATTTAAGAATGGTCTGCACGACCAATACAGAAAAACCATTTTTGCCGCTAGACCACAAACACTAGCCGATGCCATTAACCTGACAATGGAGTTAGAGAAGAGCAATGCAAACACCGCAAGTAATATACTACATTACAATACGCGAAACGAGCGAAATATGATGTCAAATAACAGATACAACACTTCGAATGGAAGACAACACATCCAGGCATATGGCCAGAGCAATAATAACAATAGAACGAATAGATTCGATAATAATGGTAACAGAAACTTCAGTCCAAACAACTTTAATAATAATAATAGAAGGTACGACGCCAATCAGCGCAGTAACGGAAACAACTTCAATAGAAATAACGCGAATAACAGAAATAATTATAACAGAAATAACAATAATTTTAGAAACAGACAAAGCAACAATCGGTTCAACAATAGTAATATGAACATGAATAGACGAATCAACGTCATTCACGAGCAGGGAAACGAAGAGGGATCCGGAGAAGAATAACCAATAAAGAAGTAACAACTCCTACCGGATTAACAGGATACAAAACCGCTAAAATTTACAAAGTATCCGCATCTAGCCCAAGTTTTATCAGGTTATTTTGCACGAATACCAAAACATATCTGACTTTTCTGATAGATACAGGAGCAGATATATCTATATTTAAAATAAATAATACAATATCGTACATAGATGAAAATAATATATGCAACCTTACTGGAATAACCAAAGAAACGATAAAGTCCATTGGTACAACTTGTTTAAATCTGAGTATTGGCGAATCTAAACAAATTAACACATTTAATCTAGTAGAAGAATCGTTCCCAATCATTACGGATGGGATTATAGGAAGAGATATCCTAGAGAGATATCAATGCAAAATTGACTACGAAACATACACAATTACATTCATAATCAACAATGATGAGGTCACAATACCAATGAATACGAAGCCATTAAAAATGTACAATTTTAGAATTCCTGCAAGAACTGAGGCTATAGTACCGATCGACCTAGACCGAAGTGAAGACAGTATAGTACTCAATAAAGAAATACAAAAAGGAGTTTACGTAGGAAATTCAATAGTACCGTCTAAAGGTATCTGCCACATTAAAATACTAAATACAAATAATGAACCATGCAACATCAAGAATTTCAAAATAGATACTGAACCACTATCAAACTATAATATATTAAAGAACAGCAAGGGATATAAAAATAATCCAGATCGTTTACGAGAGCTACTACAAACAATTAGATCAGACTACAAGGACGAGAGAACAATGGGTAGCCTAATGAAAATAATCGAAGAGTACCAAGATGTGTTTCATCTCGAAGGCGAAAAACTCTCAGTCAACAATTTTTACAAACAACACATTGAACTTTCTGACAGTACACCCGTATACATCAAAAACTACAAGCTACCACACGCTCAACTGGAAGAAATTAATGACCAAGTGAAAGAATTAGAGCGAAATGATATCATAGAACCATCTATTAGCCCGTACAATTCACCACTTTTAGTAGTACCTAAAAAGTGTTCTAGTGATAAAAAACAATGGCGATTAGTTGTAGATTTCCGTCGTTTGAACAACAAAATAATAAACGACAAATTCCCATTGACGAGGCTAGACAATGTTCTAGACAGATTAGGTCGAGCTAAATATTTTACTACTCTAGATATGACCAGCTCATTTCATCAGATTGAATTGAATGAACATTCTAGACCTTTGACAGCTTTCTCTACAGGAGACGGTCATTTCCAATTCAAGCGATTACCATTTGGACTCAAGATTTCGTTCAACAGCTTCCAAAGAATGCTTACGATAGCACTGACCGGTTTAAGTTCAGAAGCATTTCTATATGTTGACGACATTATTATTTTTGGTTGTAGTGTCGATCATCATAACAAAAATTTAACAAAAGTACTACAACGACTACGGAAGTACAATTTAAAACTGAACGCACAGAAATGCAAATTTTTGAGACCAGAAGTTGTCTACTTAGGCCATCTGATAACTGATGAAGGTATAAAAACCGATCCTACTAAAGATGAAATCATACAAAACTATCCTATCCCGAAAAACGCAGATGAAGTTCGTCGGTTTGTTGCTTTCTGCAATTATTATAGACGCTTCATCCCGAACTTCGCCGAAATAGCAAAATGTTTAAATGAACTGTTAAAGAAGAATGCAAATTTTGTTTGGAACGAAAAATGTCAGAAAGCTTTCGAAACTTTAAAGGAGAGACTTATCACACCTCCCATCTTGCAATATCCCGATTTTGAGAAACCATTCGTATTAACAACAGACGCATCTAGTTATGCCCTTGGAGCGATACTCTCCCAAGGTGATATTGGTTCAGATCTACCCATCTCGTACGCAAGTAAATCATTAGGTAAACATGACATCAACAAATCTATAATTGAGAAAGAGCTACTTGCAATACATTGGGGAATAAATTTTTTTAGACCCTATCTATATGGCAGAAAATTCATTGTGGTTACTGACCACAGACCTCTGGTATCATTATTCACGCACAAGAATCCATCATCTAAACTAACTAGGATTAGATTAGATCTCTCCGATTATGATTTCGAGATTGTGTTCAAGCAAGGAAAAATAAATTGCAACGCGGATGCATTATCACGCATCAAGCTAGACTCAGATATTTTAAAAACAATGATTCCTCCCGAAATAGACGAAAAAGTCAAAAAAGTGTTGGCAATAACAAGGGATATGTCTACAAAACAAAGAACAGACAATATAAATAAAAATACTACGATAGATGAACCCGATACACCAGTAAAGTCTGATCAACTTTACGTATGGGATTGCACATCAATATCAGAAGTAAGAAAAGTTATGAAGTTGAAATTTATATTGCGCAAAAATAATAAATTCGATATCGTCAGAACAAGCGACGAAGTCATTGTATACTGTAGTGATAAAGTTACCGAGAAATACGTTTCCGCTAACGAAAAGCTATCAGCGAGCTCAAATACAATTAGATCGAATGTTAGAATCTGCAACGATAAGTCCAGTGCGATATACGTATCCACCATGGAAAAGTTGTTAGATGGAATTCTCGAGATGAATTTATATGAATTAGCGTTATCAAATAACGATGATATCTTCAAAATAATAAGTAAAGAAGATTTCAAAAATATAATTAATATGTTGCAACAAAGTAAAAAATACGAAAGTCTCGCAAAACTAAGTATAATGTTATACGAACCCCCGAAGAGTATAAAGGATACAACAATACAGAATCAGTTGATACAAGAATATCACGACACGCCACACGGAGGACATTTAGGAGTGAGAAAAACCCAATTAAAACTTAAACAAAGATATTGCTGGAAAAACATGAACAGCATGATAAAAAACTATGTCAACAATTGCAAACAATGCAAAATAAATAAACAAGTACGGCACACAAGAGAACACATGATAAAAACCGACACACCTACCACCAGTTTCGAAACAATAGCTATCGATATCGTAGGACCATTAAGAATCTCGAACGACTATAGATACATCTTGACGATGCAGTGTGAACTAAGTAAATTCGTGATAGCATCACCACTAGAATCCAAAGACGCCAAAACAGTCGCGAACACATTGGTGAACGACCTTATATTAAAATTTGGACATTTCAAAATATTAAAATCTGACCAAGGTACGGAATTTACGAATAATTTAATGCAAGAAATTTGCAAATTGCTTGAAATTAAACAGATATTTTCGGCTCCATATCATCATCAGACACTAGGCACGGTAGAACGCAACCATCGAGTGTTAAATGAGTATTTTCTAGCTTTTACCGAAGATCTAAATTGGGACAAGTGGATCCCGTATTACACGTTCGCATACAATACAACTCCACATGTTGATAATGGCTACACGCCTTATGAATTAGTATTCGGCAAATTACCATATCTACCCAATGATATAGTCAGACAGACAGACAAAGTCTACGATACAGAAAATTACGCAAACGAATTAAAAATTCGATTACACCATGCGTTAAACAAAGCAAAACAAATAATTGAAAAAGTCAAACAGAAACGTGTCGACAAGATAACAAAAACCAATCCAATTCATTTAAAAACAAACGATTTAGTTCTCTTGAAAAAGGAAAATAGGAGAAAACTTGATAGACCTTATATAGGACCTTTTAGAGTGATAAATACAAATAATGTAAACACAACAATAGAAGTTGATGGTAAACCAAGAAAGGTCCACAACAATAATTTAAAATTGTACAAGATGATTGACTATAAAATATAAATATAAGAGACTAACTAGTAGCAATTTAGAATAAGTCAACAATATTAATTATTTTGAAATTACGAGTATAGTAAATTAAATATTATATGTAATATTAATTATAGTAACAAAATAAAAACACATGTAATGAGACTAGATATAAGCTCACTGAAGTATATTTTGAATTATATAACAATGAAAAGTAACATACTTATCCTATCTTTAGTTGAAAAATCCCATGTAACCCATGCATATGCAGCGCGGATAGCAAAACATACAGATAATTATTTTTTTGTGTTTCGCACTAATTACTCAATTAGTACGCAACACTTCTAAACGGTGAGGGTGTAGTGGAATCACATGTTCAACCACTTGTCCATCTGCACTCATTCATGCGTATTATGCCACGCATGCCCGTTCATCTCACTAATTTAAATTCAGCCACGCGTGCCCACAAGATGCCCACGAACAGTATTAACACATAAATCACAAGGGTCATTTAATATGAATTACATACGGAGCAATGCCATCCCAAACGTGACTAAAAAGTGTCAAGTAGACACGGCGCTCTTTTTGATGACCACTTGCAAGGCGTTGGAATCCTTGCAATGTGATTATGGGTCAACATGTGAAATACGGAAAACTAATGAAATAAATTATAGATTTATTACAAACATATGCATTGGTCCTGTGGGAAAATAGTTTTAAGTCAATGTTTAGTAAATAGAAATTAGGCTAAGATTTTGTATAAAAGGAGAAAGATATTTGGAATAAAACAACATTCATACAAGTGAATTTGGATTGCCTGCATCGGCACCCTTTCATTTGAGTGTTCATTGCGGCGCTTGCGCTGTACAGAAATATAGGCAGCTCACGCTTGCCATCAGCTTTGGCGCTAGACGCCGATATTTAGGTGAGTCCCTCCTTCCTCTAATTGTTATCATAATGGCCCCTAACGAAAACTTATTACAATTGGAGCCAAGTTTGTACGTAAATCTTGACTTCTTCGTTAAAGCCAAATTTTTGCCAAGTAGCGCCTCCTTAAGAGGACCAAACATATGGAAATCTGATGGAGCAAAATCTGGGCTATAAGGAGGGTGTGGAAGAATCTTCCAGCTCAGTTTTTGAATGCATTCTTGAGTTATCTGTGCGGCCGTGCATTGTCCCCACCCATTTCGGGCAAGTTTTCTTGTATAGCAGCTTATTGTGAATCATGTTATGGACAGTTTCAACATTTGTATTCATTTTTTCTGCTATCAGCTCAACAGTGATACTCTGTTACCTTGGATTATCACGTCAATGCGAGATTCAAGGGATGAAGTTGCAACTTCGGCCGGTCGTCCAGTTCGCTGCCCATCTTCAACACTTTCGCGGCCACTTTTAAACTATTCCATCCACTTGTAAATGTTTGAAAGGTTTAAACAATTGCTCTCAAACACTTTGAACATCCTTGAATGGATCTCACTACCTTTAACACCTTTTGCTACTAAAAATCTAATCACAGCACGTTGCTCTTCCGCGGTGCATTTCTCAATCGGACTTGACATCTTGAACTAACTGTATTATATGTTATGTTCACAAAAGCTTACCACACAGCTGATCAGAAGTAATAACAAGGATGCCAACTGGAAATCATAAAAGTTTCGTATTGAATTATAAAACAATTTTTGACCTACATCAATTTGTCTCGTTACTTATTGAATGACTCTCGTATTTGGTAGATTGAATTCATTTTGGTCTAATGTGCTAATCCGATGTATAATTTTATTGATGAAAACCCAGAAACTTAAACCAAATGTTATGTGATGTCCGAACGTAAAACAATAATCAAGTGTTGTTATTTGAAATCAAGCCCAAAACGACATGATGACAAAAAAAAACTTTCCCTGTTTCGTCTGTTCGAAACGACATTCACTGTGCATCGACCTATTGTGCAGCCTACGTGAATGGGGCAAGGACACCACCGAACTGGGCGGCAAAGAAGCGCCAAATTTAAAGTGGCGATTTTCCCAATCTAAATATGTCGCCACCCGGTTTTTGGTCAGCTCACCATTGTATTCTGGTGTTGAGTGGAATACAAATAACTTCAATGGCCATTAGTAAATAGACGTGAATCGTTGACATTGTTGCGGTTATCGCGTAAACATCTGAACTCATCAGCATAATCAAAACAATGTCCACCGAAAGAGTTTGGATTCCATCGTTGGAAATCCAAACGCGATAAAAAAATGGCCGCACTAAGCTTGCAACGACGGGGGAGGTGCAGTGTGATGTCTTTTGATGGATACCAATTCACTTGACCGTTACGCAATTTATGAGTTGTCACCTGACTTAAAAACGTTTCGCATCAAAATAATATTTTTCGAGCGCTTCATCGGCCGAGGTGTATTTCAAACGAATTAAATGGAAACATTATGTTAAGTTTATGGAGCTATAAATGGCGATAATAGAATGAAAACGAAAGTGATGGGATTTTTGGTTAAATATTTACTTTCAGAAGGTGATCAATTATCATTTGATGGTCGTGAAAAATGAGAAAATTGCAAATTATCAACGCCTGGAGCGACACAGGTCTAAGAATTCGTTGCATCAAATGAACCGGAAATGCAATGGGGTTTATTTGAAAGTCAATCGTTGAGATTGTACTAGATTTTACACAAGACTTAAGTAGTTTTGTAGCCTGGAAATAAATAAAAATATTGTTTCCTAAAATAAATATGAAGTACTTTTTCCTCTTTGCTTCAATATAGAAACATGTTCGTCCACCAAAACATTTCGAATCCCAATAAATCACCATAAAACATTGACAGAAGCCAGTTAAAACAAATAACAGGTAGTACCATTAGGCTTACTCAATTTTCGGCTCTTTTCGCAAATTGACCGAAATACATGTGCTTAACGTGTAAATATTTAGCCAATAAATATGTGTGGTTTCATGCAACCTTGAATGCGAAAACGCTGCGGTGCGCTAGCCAAGAAATGGTTAGAGGTTGCTGTTGCATTGTGTCTTTGATTGGGTTGCATTTTAGCGAAAGTGTTGGGTGTAAGGACCATCAAAACTACTGGTTACTCGGCTGGACGTCGAGTGTAGTTCGATATGAAGTTTAAAGAGTTTGGGATGCGGTTGTTGAAATTGACTTGAAGCATGAACGTATTTCAGATGAAGTACTTTCGCACCTGCATTTCGAGGTGGTTAAAAATTAGTCAGTGAGTTATGAGATGCAAATCAAACGAAATCAAGAGAAAAATCAAAAAAAAAACGGAAGCTCTTTACAAAACATTCACAGTCTATCATAATTTGTTCGAAAGACACATTTGTATGTTTGAAATATCCTTAAAAAATAAATGTGAAATTTGTTTTGAAAGCGCACACTCTAATCAGCATGCTCTCATTTTTAATTATTGCATCGAATCCGGAATAATAATAGCACCATAAACTTTCCATTGGATGCAGCAATAATTAATTGGAAATTCTCCTATTTGTCGATTCCGAAAATCTCAAATAACACATATCAAGCGATCAAAAGGTATTTAAGAGAAAATCTTTTCATAGATACAAACGGCGATATGCCATTGTTCATGCAACCGAAAATACAACAACAAAGGCTGAATCGAATACAACACAACAAAATAAAAAGATACTCGCACCTCAGATGAAATATGATAATCCATAATAAATTTATTCCGATTTCGATTTTTATGCAAAATCGTCAAAGTGATATAGATACGAGGGGTCATTGATTTGGCTTGAATAGGGGTTTAAGATTTTAAAATAGATTTCTTCAAGATGTTTTTGTTAAAAACGCTTTGAAACTAGTAACCTTTTCTATTGCTTGCGTTTTAAAAGTGTAGAAATGACGGATTTTGAATTGATGATTGTTTAATTTTTTTTGTGAAAATAGGTTTCAACCAGTTGAATGGAAATATAGAAAAACAACTATGTAGGTTAGATCCGTGAATGTTAAATCGTGTGGTTAATATTAATGAAAAAGGACATGGAAAGTGACTAGTTTGCATAAAGAACGTATACATAAAATATTAATTGGATATAAGCAATATATTATCGATTTAATTCAATGCTAATACGAAGACGATACATTTTATTTGAAAAACGATATAAAAATGCAATAAAAATATTTGAAAACTTGATTTGCAGTCCAATAAATGGATAAAAAATTTAATTCTTTTTAATATTTTCAAGATAATTTATTTATCCTGTTATGTTGTTTGTTTTTCATACATAAATAGACCACATTTGAAATGAGCATCTGAATTAAATGACAAAAATTTGCAAAAATGCACAACTTATCTGGAATGATCCCCAGTATCATCATTACTTTTTCGAAAAAGTCAATTTCTTATTCAGAATAATAGATTTTTTTTGCAATTTATGCTTTTTAAATCAATGACAAAAACTTAAAATGTGCCAAAATGTATTGTATAGCACGAAAGCCATATTCCTAACCAAATGGCAGAACAGTAAAAAAACTGATTTGTGAGTAAAATACAAAATTTACAACGAGTTAAATCTTGAAGAATTTCTAAAAGGAGGTCTTTGTTTCCAAAAATTCCACAGCAAGACAAATAGTGAATGATAAAATTGAAGTTAACTAATTAAAAATGGAAGCATTTACCTACCAAACATTGAAATAAATAGTGAATGAGAATTTTTTAAAGTATTTCCTAGGTGTGCAACATCACTATTAAATATTTTGACTTATAGTAGCATTATTGACTTATAGTAGCATTCGTTTGTTTTTACTTAAACGAAGAACTTCATCACTACTTTTGAAACAAATATCAATAAAACTTGTTATCATTGCATTTTTATATTGAAAACCTGTGAAAAAATCTCCAATTCGATATCTTGAAGAATACCACTTGAAAGCATGCGGGAATGTCAGCCTGAGGATTCACTAGAGCAACAACACACCTGTTTCCCATGCATGAATAGGACTGAAATCCACTATTGCATTAGTTCCGGTTAGAATGCTAAAAAACAGCCTTATTTTCAATATTTTTTTCAGCTTCTAAAATTTTAAAATTTGCATGAGTAAAATACACATTTTCAAGAATACAATTTTTTTTATTTTTCTCCATTTTTTTTACTTGTTTATAGAGGGCGCCAAAGTGGATGTCTCGAAAAATACGTCATGCCACTGCGGACAGATAATCTCAGGAATGAAAAATTTGAAATAAAAAAATAAATAACCCGCATTTTAAAGAGGAATGTTTCTTACGTAGTAATCTACCACAATATTTTACGAAAATGACCAAAAAAATGGCGGTTGTTTGATTTTTTTTTTGAAAAATCGCTTTTTTCACTTTGTTTTGTTGCCAAATTTTTAGGGATTGATTTTTCGCCTATATTGTTGTAGATTACCACACAATATACTTGAATAAAGTAGCACACTAAATTTGACTTAAATCGGTTCGGCCAATCCAGAGAATAAGTGTCTGCAGTTGGAAAAACGTCATTTCGAGAAAAACGTGTTTAAAGTTTCGATTAGCGAAAATATCCCTTACAAAGCGAAAAAGTCGTGCGCGTTCAAATAGTCGTAACTTTTTTAGTTTTGGGAATATCTTTAATAATTTTGAGACGTGATTTCTGAAGGTATAATAAATTGAAAAATGAAAAATTGATTTTTCAAAATTATAACCGGTATTAATTACCTACGTTACATTCTTTGAGCGATGAAATATAATGTCTCGTTAGCCGATAGCGATCGGTCAATTATTGAAGGATTACAAAAAAAACGTACCAGAAACTATGTACTCGATTATTGTGACTGGTTATTTAATAAATTAAATTCGGCGTGGGACATCTACCAAACCTATAAATTGATTAAAAATAAATTGCGTAATTCTACCAACCAATAGCTGAGAATGAGCTCGCAGCTCATATGAGCCTGATTCTAATGAGATAGTGACTTACTACGTGTACCTCATTGTGATTGACAATTGGACTGTCATTAAAAAATTTATGGAGTCTTTCAACCTTTAATTTTTCAAAATAGTGTCTATTTTAATTTTTTTATATAGAAAGAAAAAGGATAACGATACGAAATTTTGCATGTTCATTAAATGTTATTCAAAAAATACAAAAAAACATGTTTCTAATTTTCAGGGAACAGTTTTTGGTCCAATTTTTAAAAAAACGTCAAAAACGGTATTTAACATAATTTCAGACGTCTGTTTGCTCTGAAAAAAAACCCAAATGTGATATTATTTTGTATTGAACTCACTATCACTTGAACTAGAATCAACAATTTTGGGCAAAAAATAATAAATTGGCGATGGTTTTTCGATAAAATCGGTTTTTGAGGTTAGAAAATCGGTTAATTCACAACCGATTTTTAAGATTGCAATTTTTGCGATAGTCATCTAAATATACTATAACATATCTCAAAATCGTAGCAATCGATTGAATTTTTTTAACTTCCCAGTATATGGGAAGTTCTTGTAATCGCCTCGAAAATCGAAATTGAAATTTTCAACTTTTCTTTACGTTTTGAGGTCTATAGAGTATATATAAAGTGTTTTTAGAAAGAAGTATGTATGTGTGTGTGTGTGTGTGTGTATGTACGTACGTACGTACGTGCGTACGTACGTGCGTTCGCGGGCAGTTTTTCTACGAGCATAACTCACGTAAATAACGTTAAGGTGTCAATCGAAGCGTCTTTGTAATCTTAAGAGCTGATTAGTTTTTGGGAAACTTCGGTCGGGGGGATTTGCTGTTTTCACCCCTTGAAGGTCAACCATGTTTTGCGCTATATCTCACGAACCAAATATGCGATTTTCATCATTAAGGTGTCAATCGACGCGTATTAACATTTTTTTGAATCGATCAGATTTTTAAAAAAATCGTTGAAGCCGTTTTTTAATTCTGTAAAAAAAGTGCAAAAAATTAGGGTTTTTTTCAAAAACACAAAATTTTTACCCTGATTTTCAAACCTAAGTAATCAATGTTTATATTATTTATATACTCCAAATAGTTTTTGTGAAAAAACCAGCAAAATTTTTTTTCATGATTACAAAAAAAAATTAAATAAAAAATAAAAAATCATTAAACATTCAAGGTCATTTACGTCATTCATTATATCCCGAGAACTAAATATAATATTTCCATCATTAAGGTGTCAATTAACGCGTATCAACATCTTTATGATGTTTTTATATTTTAAAAAAATCGTTAAAGCGATATTTTTTGATTTATTAATTTTTTTTGGAAAAGTAGTGTTTATTTTCAAAAAAAAATTGATTTTTAACCTGATTTGCACATCGTAATAGTAAATGTTTATAGAATTTATAAACTTTTATCAATTTTTGTAGAGAAACCAGCAAAAACTTTTCTAATTACAACAAAATAAATAAAAAAAAATCATTCAGTCACCATGTAAAAAGGGTTCATTCGAATCATTATACCTTAAATCTCTTATTCTTAAGACCTTGTTGTAAAGTCAATCAAAGTTTATTAATATTTTCAAAATTTGAGCAGATTTTCAATGGTCTTCACAGCACCATGTTTTAACTTTAATAAAAAAACTGCTTTAAAGCCTGTCCCCCCTCCGATTGATCCGCGTGAATAATCGATCAAACCAATGCACCGAAATCCTTACGTAATCAATTGACGCTCGCGTAGATGTTATGATTAAGGGGTTATACCTATGTGACTTAATTTATTTTTCCAATTTTTTTTATTGGCTAAAAGTATGCTAACACATCACTAGAATTGAAATCAAAAAGGTCCAAATACTAATATACTTCAGAAAATTTTTGAGAATCAATTTTCTGAAGCAACTCCAATGCTCGAAACACGTAAAATTTGCTCGCTTTATACTATATAGTAATTAATATACACTGTATAGGGCACGTTCCTTCGTAAACGACGCTAGGAGAGCTTCTGTCTACTCGATCGACTACACGCTGCATTTGAGGTTAAAGTACTATGTTTTGATTGATATTTTTACTGTTGTTTTGTATAAAATAAGTGTTAGATATGAGTAGTAAACTGTACAGTGGTCGTAAAGGCAGTAAAGCAAGTAGTTCATCGTAGAAGCGCATCAAGATCAGCAACAGGCGTCCGCCTAATCGCCATTCGTTTGAGACTCATTAGGATTGAAAAAAAATCTTGAAAAAAGGCTTGTTTTTTTAGCCTTCACATAGGTATAACCCCTTAATTTTAACTCATTCCAATAACTTTTATGAGGTACATTTTTAACTTCCCAGTGTATGGGAAGTTCTTGTAATCGCCACGAAAATCGAAATTGAAATTTTCAACTTTTCTTTACGTTTTGAGGTCTATAGAGTATATATAAAGTGTTTTTAGAAAGAAGTATGTATGTGTGTGTGTGTACGTACGTGCGTTCGTGGACACTTTTTTCTACGAGCATAACTCACGTAAACAAAGTCGTATCGACTTCGTTGAGGTGTCAATCGAAGCGTCTTTGCAATCTTAAGAGCTGATTAGTTTTTGGGATACTTCGGTCGGGGTTTGCTGTTTTGACCCTTTGAAGGTCATTTCTGTCATGCGTTATATCTCGCGAACCAAACGAACGATTTGCATCATAGAGGTGTCAATCGACGCGTACTAGCATTCGTGTGAATCTGTCAAGTTTTTAAAGAAATCGTTGGACCCGTTTTTTAATTTAAGAAAAAAAAGTGCAAAAAATTAGGGTTTTTTTCATAAACAATAAATTTTTAACCTGATTTGCGAAATATAGTAATCAATAATTATAAAATTTAAATACTCCAAACAATTTGTGTAGAAACAACATCAAAGCTTTTTCTCATAATAACGTAAAAAATTAAATAAAAAATAAAAAATTATTAAAAGTCATCATGATTTTTAAGGTCATTTTTATCATTCACTATATCTCACGAACCAGATATAATATTTGCATCATTAAGGTGTCAGTTGACATGTATTAATATCTTCTGAAGCTTTTAACATTTTAAAAATTCGTTTCAGCTTTTTTTTAATTTAATAGAAGAAAATGCAAAAAATTATAGTTTTTTTCATAAAAAATATTTTTTTACCTGATTTGCACAGCACAGTAATACCTGTTTATAAAATGTATACATTCTTATCAGGTTTTGAAGAGAAACCGGCAAAATTTTCTTCCTTGATTATGAAAAAAACTAAATGAAAAATAAAAAAAATCATTCAAAGTTACCATTTAAAGAGGGTTCATACGAATGCTTTTACTTTATTTGTTTTTATTCTAAAAAATTGTTGTAAATTCAATCAAAGTTTTAAGATATTTGCATAATTTGAGCAGATTTTTAATAGTTTTTATAGTCTTTTAATTAAGAAAAATTGCTTAAATTTTGAAAACCAACAAAATTTTTCAACACCAAAAAGGCCCCCACCGATTGATCCGGGTGAATATTCAATCTGTCCTCATCGACCAAAAACCTTACGTAATCAATGGACCCTCCCGTGGACGATATGATTCATATTAACTCATTCCTGTTACTGCTATGGATACCTCTCATTGTTGTAATGTTGTTGATGTTTATGTAGATATTACTGGGAAGTTGACCGTGTGGACCTCAAGGGTCGCACCTGGCGGCTTGTTTTAAATTGTGTCAACCAGTATAAAAGCATGGTTTCGAGAAAAACGTGTTTAAAGTTTTTTTTGTTACGATTACACTTAAAATTAATTAGCAATGCCTGGATCATACAAAAGTCCTTCCTCGTTCTCGAACATGCCCTGCTGGCTTGATTTCTCATCTTTGCGGACTGTTCTTGCCTTTTTTGACGCATCGGTGCTACGTTTCCTAACGGTTTTGATTTGTAATTGATCATAACTGTCCGCATGTTTTTCAGCAGCAAGCCCTATGGTCACGCTTATTACTTGCATGATTTTTAATAGAGTGCAAAAACCTTCCTAAGGAAAACAAGCAGCTGTCCAAGAAGCAATTTCAACAATGTTTTTTGCCCGAAAATTCAATTTTTGGAGCCATATTCCAGACACTCGAGTTAAAACTGTCTTTAGTGTTTGGGTATTATTACCCAAGCAACGTATGAGTAAACCGTCAGACTATAGATCTTCGTTTTGATTCCCCATCATTCAAATTACATTTATACTCGAGTGTAATGATTTACAAAAGATTATATCCAAGCAGCTGCTCAAAAAAATGGGGCGTTGGGCACAGTCTACAGCTAAATCTCTAGATAGCTGTATAACTAATGTTAGACTGTTTTGTTTTGAAAACATCCAAAACATGTTTTTGATGACATTCACTAACGAAATAAGTAAAAAAAACAATAGGTAGAAAAACCCCTTAAAGTGTGAAAAACAACTGCAAATTGATTTACTTCTGTGCCACAACCACCGGGTACAAGTTTATACAGTCTTTTAAAAACATCCCTATGGTGATTACCACCATATGTCGAGTTGACAAGTAATATCGCACCACTTGCTATGCCCATAGATGGCACTTGCAACAGTAAATTTTTTACTTCATTAAATTTCCAATGACATAGCTTCCGCTTACTTACCGCCAGCTCATTATGAGCCAGATTCAGCTCATAATGCGCTGCGACCTCATTATCAGCTGAAGTTAATACTACGCTATGTATATACTTAGCATTTAGATTCGAACAGCCAATATGCAATTTGTTTGAATAATAAAAATGCAGTTTCAACTGGAGTGGTTCAAATTCAACTGGCCGTTACTAATCCCCAATTCATCGACCAAAATTTATTTTGAAATGCAACCAACCAACAACCGATTTTAAAACAATAAGAAAAAATTGTACACCATTTAAATTACACAACTCACAATAGAAAGCGATAGTAAACCATATTTGTATATTCATAAAGTGAATAAAGAAGATATGAATAAAGATGAAAACATTTATTATGGACAAGTACTTGCGTTGCATTGAATTTTATGATTCATACAAAATGAAGCGATCGCTTGAATATCAACTCGAATGAAACGTTGGTTATTCCGTTGATGTTTCGATCGCCATGAATTTATGAATGGCGATCAAGGCGATTGCAATGGATATTATCGGTTGGTTCAAATAAAAGATTACATCATTTTAATACTGAGTCCAATTTTCCCTATGCACCTTCTTAATATAAATCCTTGGAGCTACGATGCATGCAAATTCAATGCGAAAAACAAGTCCAGATTCACCATTATTTCTGCATCATACTTATTTTAATTTGATGTCACCTACTTGTAAAACATGATTGATTTTGGCTACGCGCCAATCTGACCACGTAAAATCCCACCAAAATATTTTGAATACAGAACCAAATACTATGAAGGTCATTGAGACTTTGTTGGGTTTATCCTTGGATCTGTGAAATATAGTTTTCAATACAGATATCAAAACATTCAATGAGCTTGCAGAGAGTAAAATAGGCAGACAATTTCCACATGACTTTGAAGATAAAGTACGGAAAGTATGGAAAGATTTTGGAAGCGTTTGGAGCGGTTCGGAAGATTCAATACTGTTTTAAGAGATTTTTAGGCATTCGAACAATTGTTCGACAAACATGGTTCACAAAGAAGGTGCTCTAATAATTCGTTGGTGATTTTGTTGGTAAGATAGTTAAATGAATACTGTTTGCGTTATATTCAAATTAGAAAGACCTGAAGGATTCCTTGGGCTTTCAAGTGGACCAAATGTCCTGATTAATCAACAATTATTTTTGAAACATTTTATGATGCGCTAGAGTTCCAATTATATTATCGTCGAACAGTCGCCGATGACTCTTGATGTCGTCCGAAGAAAAAAAAACGTTTATACAAATGCTGAATGCAAACACCATAATTAACAAACATACCATTTGCAACACCATCCATCACTGCTTACATGTTTCGGAAGCGCGCGTAATTACACACCAATCGTGGTACGTAATGGATTCAAGTGTAATCCAATCAAATGAAAGTGAAATGTGGAGAGTGATTTACTATCACTCGGTTTGCAGCGCGGCAAAAAACAACAACAAAACTTACATTCATACATGGCATATATAGTATGTAAAAACTGTAAAAACTTGATATGGCGGCATTTGGGTCCACCGCGCAGAATGCGAAGGGGCCAACGCAAACGTCTCTGTGATGTACAACAAACTTACATTTTGCTAAGTGGCACAGGTATGCAAAAGTGCAAGGATCACTGCGAGCGGCTCGAAATGCGGCAACCACTGTGTGTAACGTTCGTTTGTCGGTAACTTCCGCGTGCGTGAACGGTTGTAACGGTCGCGTGATACACGAAAAGCTCGCGGAATCACTGGGGGCCGGTTTAGGACGCTGTTGCGCGAACTGAAGCGATTTGGTCCGATTGATAGATACAAGTTGGGCGTCTTGGAGCGTAAACGTTCGACGGTGGAAGCTTCGAGACAACGATGGTATTTCTTGGACTGTTGCCCTATAACTGACCGGCGCTCCGGTGCACCAACGTCAAAATGGTGAAGCGGAGTCTGCAGCTGAGCCCCACCTAGCCAAAATGGCTCGAACTCGCGAGTGGTTCGGTTACGCTGCGGTCTTGGACTTGATGCAGAAGCAGAGGCTACCAAACTTCCACACTATTCTGATTTACAATTCGGTTGAAGGTTCCTCAACGGTTGATAACGGAAAGGCTACCCCATACAGCTCAATCATCAACAAGGAAACGAACGGGATAAAGTGCATCTGACTAGCATTTATTGAACAACCCACTCTATTTTCCTAATTATCAATAATTCAAAACAAATAGTTGAGGAAACCTCCTTGGTGCGATCTCTAGCGAATTGCAGGCGCCAATGAAGCTGACTAGTATTCATGGATTGCATGGCATTTGTTGGGGTGTTTTGCAGCTATGCAGTGCAAGTGTTACATCAAAGACGGTATATCAGATGTCTCGGCAAGATCCACTTGAACTTTTATGAAAATTGCGCGAGACTTTGGTGGCTTTTCCGCAACCCAGCGGCGGTGCATCGATTTAGTAACGTAAACCGGTTGATGGCGGTCGATACTGGTCAGAAATTCCTCCAGTGGTGCCGTCATCGCTAGTTGAGGGTTGGTCACTATCTTCGTCGTTTGTTTCGGCGAACATGGTTCCATACGGACGAATGGTGAAATAATAGACGATTTCGACGAAACTTAGAAGACTTGCACCGACGAAGAGGCCGGTGGTTCCACCCATCGAGACTGGAATAATCGGAAGGCTATTATTAGTAGATAATTGTTAACAATGGAAGGTTTCTTTTTTGTGCATCCTAGCAAGCAACAGGTCAATCTGCTGTGGAATGTTTTTCAGAAGTAAGGTTCGCCGAGCCTCTAAGATAGTATAATTGAAGGTACAAACTACAAATTATTATTTCTAAGCTTGTTCGGATGGGCAAAACTACGTATTAAGAATTTTTAAAGCTTTGTTGAAATAAACTCAACCATCAATTTTGTACAGCATTATTGAGAACAAATTGTATTATGTATGTAAGTTATTGAAAAATCATTAATAAATTTGTTATACCTCTAGTCTGCAAAATACTCTGCAAAAGTGCAACTAACAGAGCACATGTACAGTTTTGAGAAATTTATTTTTAAAATTGTTCTAAATTTTAATACCAACAGCGCGCGGGGATAGGCTCAGATTGCGCTCCGTAAGAGCAGTGAGAGGAACCACGCTAATTTAAAATTTCGAATACTTACAGATTTTCCACTATATGAAACTTTGCTACATGATTTCTATGATGATAAGGTATACTTTTGAGCAACAAAAAAATTTTTGATTTCTTTAAAATCCTACAGTGGTTTCCCCCTTAATGAAACCAAATTATCACCTTGACAGTTTTTGGTGAATATAATTTTTTTTCTACGCATAATCTCTATCTAATAATTGTTATTTTTTCCTCTTTAACCAATGACATATCCAGAAAAATAAATAAATAGCGTGGCTACTTTTAATTGTTGAAGTGGAAAACACGGAACTGCAGGCAAAGCATTTACATTACACGAGCAAACGATATTTGAATGACACGAGAAAACACAGTAAAATAATATCATGAGTTTTTTAAAATTATAATTAATATCACTCATTTCTTCTCTTTTTCTCAAATGAACTAAACAGTTTACGCTAGGAAAAAAACCGTCGTCAAAATGGACGCACAATGATTGCTGGTCTCCATTTCTCATTTGACAGTTAACAGAAATGTCGTTGCTAGTTATTATCAATGCTTTTATCTTGCTGCTAATGATCCAATTGAAATATTGAGTAAGTTCTATGACAATTGATGAAGAGAACACAATTTTGTTCCACGTTTGGTTTTGAGATGTCAAGAGGTAGCAACAGAAATGATGTAGCTAACAAAATGGCGTGTGTGAATTCGTTGCTTTGGAATGGAATCAAAATAGAAATCCATGCGGTTTGAAATGTATTTTAAAAAAATATAGGGATCAAGGAGGAAGTGTTGGTACGAGAGAGAACAATTTCGTTTGCTTGCGGCTTTGAAAAGATCGCTGCGATATAAATGCGTGATTTAGTGATTTGTGATCGTGTTCTTGTCTAACTTCCGGTGTAATCAAATGTTACAGAAAACACCCATCAAACGTGTCCAACGCAACATACAATCGCGACGTGTTACAGGTAAGATTTATACTATGTTGCGCGGAGCCATCGCAGGCCAAACATATCAGTGATGACCCCCCAAAGGGAGCGAGCGGGTCCGTAAAACTGGCGTTGATTTTCGAAAATTCAGAGTTCGTAATTGCATGCAATTATGTCATGTTTCCCGATTACGCAACGCCGGTGCATAGGTAGGCACACTCACCGACCAAATCCAGTTTCCCACGCACCACATTCCTCTTGTAGCGCTCCGTTGGCAGCGCAACGATACCAATTTCCACTTTCGAGATGGGTCGTTGGTGGCCATAAATGCTGCAAAGAAATCGGAAAAGCAATTACATGACTGCATAGTCCGCGGAGGTCCAGCATCACGTGGAGCCGGTGGAATTACTTGTCTCGGATGTCGTGGACCACGGAAATGTCGACTTCGGTGCAAGAAGGCAAGCAGTCGCAGACCAGCCCCTTGCGTCCATTGGCGTGCGACCAGCTCGCAATGACCACGGAGAGGTCCTCGTAGTGATCGTTGAGACACTGCAATCCGGTCATGTTGCAGTGCAACGCCTGGGGCGAATTGGGGATCAGGTGGCTGACGCAGTTGCACATCTGGAGCTGTTCGTCCCTGCGGCACTGCACCGAGCAGGCGCTGTAGCTGTAAAAGCGGTGCACGTCTAGGTTGTTCTCGTCACTGAAGCGGCAGTTCCGCTGCGCGATGCTCACGTCCCGCGTTCCCTCGTCGTTTTCGATATTTTTCGTGGAGATCAGACGTCTGGAATGAAGACGCAAACTGGTATGAAGGGTAACTTTTGCGGAAGAGAATCAGAAACCCGGGCTGAACGACTTAGTACTCAGTTCAACATATAAGATACACAAGTTTGCTACGATCTTAGGATTAGAATCTGGTGTCAGATGCCGACCATCCCTACTATCTGGACAGTAGAACACAATAATCACTGAAAAGTTTCAATGTGAATGATAAAATCCCATCTAAAACTCTTACTTAAATAATTTCAGCAGTGTCGAAAAACATACTGGGATTCCCCGCATACCGTTTGACATTTCAAATGGTCCAAATGTACTAGATTGATGTACGAAAAATTAGAGCCCCGAAAAATATGTAACATGCTCAATCATTGAACAGGGAACTAGAGAAATGGTGAAATCCGTGTAGATGCGTACATGTGAGTTAGCCGATTTTTTGCTGCTGATAATCTCTCAATGTCACTTTGACAGTACGAAAAATGCCGAGAGTTTTGAGGATTTTGTCTTCCGCGAAAATATTTTAGCTAGATATATTCTTGATAGAATAATCTTCTTGATAGTATTGTGTGTTATAAACTAGTGAGAAGTGTTACTGTCGACGAAAAGTGTAGAAACCAAATTTAAAGCTGCGAATTGAGTGTTATTAACGATGAAGTGTGTGGTAGCTTATTGTGCGAATAAATCGCGTTCTAACTTTTCATATATAAGCATATCCGAAAGTTATGTATTTTAAGTTTGCGCAAGTTAACTGAGTATTTTTCAGTGATAAATGATTCATTTGGTTGCAATGAATTTTCTTGCAATTATTTCTGACATTTGCGCTGGTACTATCAAAAGGTGAACAGTGGCATAGTCAGTATGGGCGCAAATTAGTTTGTTTAATTAAATTAAATGAATCTAAAATCGAAACTTGATCCTTTTTATTCGACTTATTTATGAAACCATAGCATGCAAGAAATAAGTGTCACCGTAATTCCGCCGAAGCCGGTCCCAAGCCCGGTTAAAAAAGGAAGAGGTAGAATGAAAGATTATATTTTTTTATATACAATGTATGGTAATTTTTTTTGAATGTTGTATGTATATAATGCATAATGTATGCATCTAAATTTGATGTATCAGCATTGTCCCAAACATAACATGCAACAGTTGGCAAAAATTAGATTTAATTAATACTCAACCTAAATATTTCCCCGCTTTATCTTATAGGAGAATGAAGTTTGACCCCAGATCGCAAAAATGAATCTTTTGGCATGGCTTCCTGTTTTATGTACACTTAAAATCAACAAATTAACTGTGCTATTGTATGATGAGTATGCCATTTTATTGTTAATGTCAAGGTATTTCTTTCTTGGAATACGTCGTCAAAACTACTGATAATGCTATTTTTCATTTTGGTTTTATCGGAATACCAAATCTCAAGTTTGTAAATTCATTCAATATGTTTGAAATTTTGCTCTAATAATACTTGTTTTGGAAAATTTTTCCATTTAGTTATTTGCATGCTTTCCCTTAAATCTGTGAATGTCTTGCCAAGTTTGTCAATTCTTCTGATAATTCTTTCCGTATAGTATTGAGATTTTCCATTGCTTCATGTTGAAGTTGTAATCGATTACAGTGCGAACCACTTTACGCTTCCCATATAGGCTCATTCAATGATCTAGCTGCTATTGTGCTCGTTATCAAATTAAGTTAAGCTCAATATAAGCTGCTATGTTTTCCTGTATTTTATTACAAACGACAGAAAATTTCAAATAAATCTTGAACTCCCGCCTTTTATATGCCAATTTTTACTCGCATGCGATGTACGCCCTTAACGTCAGTAAGTTAGTGTTAGTGTCACAACCACCTTCATAAAAGTTAGCCCACCAAATTTGATGATTTTCCTCTACTGTGTTTATTACCTCTTTGTGCTAATTTCATCGTTCCACCAGTTTTTCCTTTCCTTACCAATCATCAAAAAGCATATCAATTACCCTTAGCTAAAATTTAACTATTTGTTGTTGAAAAAAGGGACTCCCTTCTGGCCCATCAATTAAGAGTAATTTACACACAGCAACGTGACTATCGTAGCAAAGCCGATTTATCCACTCGGAAGTAAATTCATTTTTTCGTAACTAATTTCAGTGATTTATTTGAAATTGATTTAAATAGTATTGTTAGCTGAATTGGATTAGCAAAAAAACACAATTGAGAAAAAATATCTCTATTTTATAATACGTTCGAATCGAAGAGAATGGACGAAAAACTTCGCGTGATGGTCACATATGTAGTTTGCTCACACCACAAGGGGTTTGTGATCACAAGATATATTTGATATTATTTGTTGCGAAACATTGTTGGTAGAGGTGCATACATAGACACATATGCAGGTCAATGGGGATGAGTATCAACAGTCAAATATTACCCGCGTTAAATATGCCATTAAATGAATCAAGCAAACGGTGTAGGTGCTAACTCTGCAGCTAAACGAGTCGTTCCTGCAATCAGGCCGCGACAGAAGGTCCTTGACTTGATGGCAGGAGCGCCCGCTTATTGGCACTACAGCGTGCCACTGCGGCCTCATCCCTCGCCTTTCGGTTGAGCTAGCAGCCGCAGTCTGGGTGCGAAGGCGGGTGCAGCTGAGCCGCGAAGGATCTCCACGAGGGATGTTGTGTGCCGCGCTGATGTCCCGACGCCAAACCAAAGACAATGGGGCACATATGAAATCACCTTGGCGGTCGGGACGGCGCAGCTTGCCTCGCAGAATCGACGGCAGAGCACCCGCCTTGGCTGAGCTTAAAGCTATTCCTACATGCTATCTATCTTACCCTAGCCTACTCTAAAGCTATCTTAGTTACTAAACTGTTGGACCGCCGGATCGACGTTGAAGCCACTGTTGAGGTTGTTGTTCTAACATCCATGGTGGTTAAGCTGGACTGTTTGTGCTCGCTCGTTTTTTTGTTCTCTTCCATCTAACCTGGAGACGGGGAGATCCTTCTCCCTCCTGCGCCTTGCCATTCCAATCTGCAAGGAAACTAGCCTGAGCAAATATGCAAATAGCATTGGTAAAACAAAACTACCTCTACTTTCCGTAATGAGCTCTTATCCAAAAAAAATAGTCCAAACATTAAATTGGCAAGGCATGATTTCCACGGAGGAGCTAAATTCATACAAAAGATTTACACCATAATGAATACAGCACTGTGGAATTAGATAGAATTGCAGAAAGAAATACTTACAACATGAGAAACATGAATGATATATGTAGCAGCTAACTGTTTCACCACACTACCGGACAAAATAAAAAACATAACGAACACAAATTCCTGTAAACCAATACTAAAAAAATACCTCCTGCAGGACTAACTTTTAAACGAAACTACAATAGCTATACAATCTGACTATCCCTTATCCCGATTCTAGTCTCGTGCGTCGCGTCGCGGGAACAGAAACAATCTGAATGCAAGCGGGTGACTTGTGTGCCCATCAATATAACACTCTCCAAAATGAAAACAAATTATACGGCTAAACTGTAAGTGGAAAATCAGTCCTCATATTCCTATTTCCTATTGTGTATTATCGTCTAGAGAATTCAACATATTTATGCTTCTTTTATTATCGTAGGCAGCTCAAGAACCCAAAGCAGAATAGAGTTATCGAGATATCCCAGCGACTCAGGCTCAGGACCTAATTCAAATACCAGGCTATCTTGAAAACTAAAACCACTCCAACTGTTGCCCACAAATAAATTAGAGTTTCTTAGAACGTTTTGGTGATTGTTTATTCTGTGATAATTTGTTTTCAGTTTGGAGAGTTTTATGATGATAATGCATACTGCCCATAGTCTTGAATAATAAAAAACTATGCATTGATCTTCGTTGATTTAATGTCACAAGGATATAAAATGGGTTACAAATAGAAATAGAAATTAACAAGAAAGTTTTCATTTCAAACCGAACATCGATTTATTAATCTAATTTATGTTGATGTCGATAGGATGAATGGTGAAATGCCTGTGCTATATAATTGGTGCATTGCGTTGATTCGTAACTTCATGAACGTTGGCAAATGAAGCAAGTGCTTCGGGTGGGCTTCTTGCGTAATAGCCCGTTGCACGCATCTATTCTTCGCTTGAGGTAAAACAAACTAACCCTGTGAAAGACACATTGCGTGGAACACATTTCTCTGGGAATCGTTATATTGTTAGAATAACCTTATTAGATGTATTTTATTTGGGCAGACACCTGATATAAAACTAAATGCAAACTGTTCCAAATAGAAATTTGTTCTGACCCTAAAACAAAATCGCCTGGTCCAAAAAAATTCGCTGTCGAAGGAAAAAATTTGAAGATCTATAAAACATATTTACACATTGTTCAGCATAATCAAAAAATATATTCGGGTGTAGGAAATATAAACCAGATTCTAAAGAAAGGTGTTTGCATCAATATTTCGTACCTTCTTCTGGGAAAAAAAAGATATTTATGCAAAAACTATTGCAAAATCATTCAATAAATATGACTGATTTATGAAAAAACATTTCCAGAAAAGATTGTCTGATTAAGTTAGCTATTATCTGGTTAGAGAAATCTATGAAATCTTTGAATTATTTTGCAAAAAAAATTTGGGATGAAAAATATTGAAAAAAGTACAAAGTTACACAATAAATGGGACTGGAATCAAACCGCGTAAGTCGGGATACGAGTTTGTGAATTGGGACTAATGAAGTAAAGAAAATATGCGAAGATTTGCATTTCCTATTTCTGTTTACTACTGCAGAATCACATTACACTAAATTAGTTGCATGTATCACGGTTATTTCGACATAGAAAGTTTTACGGGGGTAGTACCGGTTAGAATACTAAAAAACAGCCTAATTTTCAATATTTTTTTCTCAGCTCATTTATTGTATATAAATTTTAAAATTTGCATGGGGAAAATAAACATTTTGAAGATTACTATTTTGTACTTATTTATAGACGGCGCCAAAGTTGATATTTCGAAAAATACCTCATCCCACTGCGGACAGATAATATCAGGAGTAAAGAATTTGAAATAAAAAACCACACCAAATTTTTAAGAGAAATGTTTCTTCCGTGGTAATCTACCACAATATTTTGAAAAAATGATCGGAAAAAATGGCGGTCTATTGAATTTTTTTCTTTCGAAAAATCGCTTTTTTCCTATTGTTTCACTTGCCAAATTTTTTGAGATCATTTCATGGGTTTTATTGTGGTGGATTACAACACAAGATACTTGAATAAAGTAGCAAATAAAATTTGACTCAATTTGGTTGTGTCAATCCGGAGAATAAGGGTCCGCAGTTGGTAAAACGTCTTTTCGAGAAAAACGCGTTAAAAGGTTCGATTACCAAAAATATCACTTGAAAAACGAAAAAGGTGTGCGGACTCAAACTGCCGTAAGTTCTTCATTTTTGTGAATATCTTAATAAAATTTTCAGATGTGATTTCTGAAGGTATAATAAATTGAAAAATGAAAAATTGATTTTTCAAAATTATAACCAATACTACCCCTTAAAAAGTATATCAACTTCTTTGACGACCCATTAATTACTTCTTGTCACCCAGAATTTTTTTCATAGTATGCTAGTCATTATTTTTTATCCCTTTTTGGGGTGGAAACGTGTTTTTCGTTTGAATCTAATGTTTCACAAATTTTGTGACCCTTCTTCAAGTTAACTGAGCCTTTTCGTAAAATTTGTGACCATTTTGTAGACCGGAAGGTAGTACCAGGTAGCAGGCAAAGAAATTTAGAAATCGCGTGATTCCGAACTCGAGGTATTACTGTATTTTAAGTATATGTTTTGTCTATTAAAAAAGCATCTTACACAGCCTAACCATAGATACGGTACGACATTGAAAACGAGAAAACTTTCGTTTTCTTACGTTGTCAATTTTATTTGAGTGGGGGTTGTTTACATCACAGTGTATACAACGGACAGTGCGCAATTGAGGCCTTCAAAGCACAAATTTCCTTCCAAGAAATGGCGCCTTGTGTTTGTGAAAATTGGCGTCACCCAAGCACCGCCAGATTAGCAGAGGATAAAATACATTGGCGGACTTTATCTTTCACTTCAACATACGAGACATTTTTTCAGTCATTTAGGCTTTTTTTCTAAATCGAATGACCTTCGTATCAACAAAGACGTTTTATTAATGTAATTCAAAGGAACCGAAATTTCTGAGGATATTTTCACGCGTAACAGGGAAAGTACATATACGAGGTTTACTCCGATCAGTGAATAACAGCCATTTTGGCATAAATGACAGCAAAAATATGATAGATGGAGGCAAACATCTGATTTTGTCCTGTAGAACCACGGGCCGCACTTTTGTGTGTGTGACCGATTAACTGTCATCGGTTTGCATAAGTTTGGGAAAAATGTTAAACAAATCTTGTCCCTCCTTAAGGGGTCTACCCTCTTTTAACTGTGTAAAAACGGGTTGTTTTCAATAATTTTTTTATAGATAGGTTTAAATTATAAATATTGATAAAGGAGGGGTTATACTCAATAAGAATATTCCCGAAATACACAAAAGAATGGTTTTTTTCATTTATGTGAGTTTTTATTAATGAAAATGCTGGTTGAAAAAATGTCCAAAAAACGAGAGGGGTGTGCGCTGTTGATGAAATTTTCGAGATGATAGGTCTGAAACAAAAAAATCAAATATTTTTCGGTTCAGTATATTAACAGCTATAGCGCACATAGCGTGATTTTTGATTTTTTGCAAAATTAACAAAATGGCTAACATTTTTCGTAAAAATTCGGAAAAAACATGCTTTTTTTCATCGTTTTTGGCCAAAAAAATATTTGAAATCAAAATTTTGAAAAACCCTATTTTCGCGCTATAACTGTTGTCATAAAGAATGCCTGGTAAAAATTTGGTGAGAATCGGTTTAGTAGTTCCCGAGATTTTATCAACGCGGCGTCGAAAAAGGTAGTTTCGAGAAAAACGCGGTTAAAGTTTTTTTAATGAAGAATCGCGCTCGGGTGACAAAGTGAAAGTTGCCCAAAAATACAGTTAGACTACTCCGGTCTTTATAAAATTTTACGATCATATTCCTGCATATATATATACTTTCCAAAAATGCAATAAAAAATTGATTTATTTTGAAAATGATAAAGATGGTAGACCCCTTAAATCGCTTAAAATCAGTCAGAAGGTCGTGTACCGTACAATTCAACGTTTCAATGACACTGGCGACATGAAAGACTGGCTTCCGATCGGTCGTAGACGCACCGCACGCATTTGAAGAAACCCAATCCGTACGCAAAAATCTAAGCTCGTAAGATGAATATCTGCGCACTCGTATTCTACGCAATGATTTACATTTGAAAGCGTACAAGAGATACACCGGAAACCTGTTAACCGATAAATTGAAGGAAATTTGGTAGGATAGATCGAAAAAAACTCATTTGCAAATTTGACCGTGATCGGTACAAGCACATTATGTTTACCGATGAGAAAATCTTCACAATGGAAGAGGCTTACAACTGACAGAATGACCGTATCTACGCTAGAAGCTTTAATCAAGCCAAGGAGAAGGTTTGGAGGGTGTTTCGTATCACGCCTCTACAATTCATTTTTGCGAAAATGGGGTTAAAATTTCTGCAAAAGTTTACCAAGAGATGCTGAAGAACGTGGTAAAACTTTTGAATACGACATTATTCAAAAACAAGCCGTGAGGTGCGACCCATGAGGTCTACACGGTCAACTTCCCAGTAATATCTACATATGAAGATATTAAAAATATTAAACACAATAATAGTTATGGAAATAATACTACTTCAAATAATAAAAATGTACCTCTCATAAAAGTTATTGGAATGACTTAATATTAATCGTAACATCTACGCGAGCGTCAATTGATTACGTAAGGATTTTGGTGCATTGGTTTGATTGATTATTCACGCGGATCAATCGGAGGGGGGACAGGTTACAAAGCAGTTTTTTTAATTAAAGTTAAAACATGGTGCTGTGAAGACTATTGAAAATCTGCTCAAATTTTGCAAATAACTTTGATTGACTATACAACAATGTGTTTATAATAAGAGATTTAAGGTATTATGATTCGAATGAACCCTTTTTACATGGTGACTGTGAATGATTTTATATTTTTAATTTAATTTTTTTTGTAATCATGAGAAAAGTTTTTGCTGGTTTCTCTACAAAAATTGATAAAAGTTTACAAATTCTATAAACATTTATTATTACGATGTGCAAATCAGATTAAATATGATTTTTTTTATGAAAAAAACACTACTTTTCCATTTTTTTAATTAATAAAAAAAAACCCTTTAACGATTTTTTAAAATATAAGAACATCATAAAAATGATAATACGCGTTGATTGACACCTTAATGATCGGAAGATTATATTTGGTTCTCGAGATATAATGAATGACGTAAATGACCTTGAACGTTTGATGATTTTTTATTTTTTATTTAATTTTTTTCGTAATCATGAAAAAAATTTTGCTGGTTTTTTCACAAAAACTATTTGGAGTATATAAATTATATAAACATTGATTACTTAGGTTTGAAAATCAGGCTAAAATTTTTGTGTTTTTGAAAAAAAAAACCTAAATTTTGCACTGTTTTTAAAAAAATTAAAAAACTGCTTCAACATTTTTTTTAAAAATTCGATGGAATCACGTAAATGTTAATACGCGTCGATTGACACTTTGTTCAAAAAAATCGTACGTTTGGCTCGTGAGATATAGCGTATAACATGGTTGACCTTCAAGGGGTGAAAACAGCAAACCCCCCCGACCGAACTTTCCCAAAAACTAATCAGCTCTGAAGATTGCAAAGGCGCTTCGATTGACACCTTAACAAAGTCGATACGACTTTGTTTACGTGAGTTATGCTCGTAGAAAAACTGCCTGCGAACGCACGTACGTACATACACACACACACATACATACTTCTTTCTAAAAACAAAATTGATAAAATTTTATAAATTCTACAAACATTTATTATGACGATGTGCAAATCAGGTTAAAAATGAATTTTTTTATGAAAAAACACTACTTTTCCAAAAAAAATTTAATAAATTAAAAAAAAAAACGCTTTAACGATTTTTTAAAATATGAAAACATCATAAAAATGATAATACGCGTCGATTGACACCTTAATGATGGAAAGATTATATTTCGTTCTCGATATATAATGAATGACGTAAATGATCTTGAACGTTCAATGATTTTTTATTTTTTATTTAATTTTTTTTTGGTCATGAAAAAAACTTTTGCTGGTTTTTTCACAAGAACTATTTGGAGTATGTAAATAATATAAACATTGATTACTTAGGTTTGAAAATCAGGTTAAAAATTTTGTGATTTTGAAAAAAACCTAATTTTTGCACTTTTTTTAAAAAATTAAAAAACGCCTTCAAAGATTTTTTAAAATTTGATAGAATCACATCAATGTCAATACGCGTCGAATGACACTTTGTACGTACGTACACACACATACATCTCCCTTTCTAAAAACAATTTATATATACTCTATAGACCTCAAAACGTAAAGAAAAGTTGAAAATTTCAATTTCGATTTCCGAGGCGATTACAAGAACTTCCCATATACTGGGAAGTTAATAAGCCTTGGATTTCCAGTAGAATTCTGCTTCGGGGTGTACGGTGAAAACGACGTAAACATGGCTGGGGGGCAACATTTCGGCGTTTATTCGCGCTGAAGACTACCCATCAGCAAGTTCCAATTTGAACCCACCGGACTATCAATTGTGGTCAGTGTTAGAAGAAAAAGCTTGTTCGAAACCTCACCCCAACCTGGAGTCCTTAAAAACACCTCTGAAGAAAGCTGTTGCAGAATTTCCTCTAGACATCTTGCGTATGACTGTTGATGAGTTTATTCCGCGATTGAAGCTGTGTGTAGAAGCTAAAGGCGGACATTTTGAATTTCAGTGGTGTTTTTAATTTTTTTCTAGCTCTTTTCGTTCTTAAGATAATTGTGTTTAATTGTTGAACAGTATTTTTGGTTAGACTGTGTATATCTTCAAACAGCATCCTGAAAAAAGCAAATGACTGGGAATGTAACTCATCTTCCATGAAAATAGTTAAGGGGCACAGAATAAAAAACTCATGCCTTGAAAAAATATCACCATATCCTAAAAGGAAATTTTGGCTTCCGTTGTATGGGAAGAATTTTTTCCAGTCTAGAAAAACAAAACGAACTAACTTGCCAAGGGTTAACAGTCTTGTGACGATCATAATGGCACTACACTGGAAATTCTGCATTACGTTAGCCGGTAGTCATGTGAGAGGCCTGGCTCGTATTCACTACCCACTTATGCCTCCTCAATGAATCTACACTATGACCTCAAGTGCTGCATGGCATATAGCAGACTTTACCGGACTATGCTGCCACAATCTATAGTTCAGTGGGTGAAGCGAAAACAGATCATTGTTGCGGAAGATACAGAAAGACATTACTTGGCAATGCTGAACCTATTTGTTAGCGTGCGTTCGCGCGCCTCATGAGGTTAAATTGCTACTTAAGGTTCTTTGACGCAATTTAGAGATCGACAAGTTGTTTTCGGTAGTCGTCCACATATTTCTTGCGTAGTTTATTTTGGATACGGACGGACATTGACGCAGGTGAAAAAAATTTCAACTATTACATGAAAGTTATTCGTGGTATTTGATGTTTGCTCTGTCGGTTTTTTATGGCGAATCTTTGGAAACCCATTCAAACCTGTAACAGACGGTACACACCGGCAGACGTTGTTTAGCTTTTGAACTAGTTTCCACCAATTAATCAGGTTATCTTGGAATTTTATTAAAACCACTCATTCGCATTTGTCCAATAAATAAGTCATAATTGTTGCCAAGAATCTCATTGAATATTTGGTAAAAATCATAATTGAATTTTTATTTTCAATGATATTTGATCGAAACTAAAATTATCAGAAAATCGAGTCGACCTTGCCAAATATAAGCGAATGTGATTTACATATTTTAAACTTTAGCTGTTCCAAACCACTTGGATGTAATGCTCCAGTATTAGATTTAAAATTTACTACCGAAATAAATATATTACAAGAAAACATTTCAACTTACGTGTACGACACATACGGACCAACATTGAGTATATCCGACTTTGGCGTGACCAAATTCGGAACATCTTCTTCTCCGAAAGTGTAAATCTGGTAATGAAGTAAAAATTCACATTAATTCTGAAACGCCTGAAAATAATTCCATTTATATTACGTGTGCCTCCGTTAAAATTTCCATTTTCAAAGATCCAGGTCCTGTATACTTGTCCGAGTACATATTAAGCTTCGGTCCTTTTTTATTCCTAGATGAAAATGAGTGTAAATTATAAATTACTCATTTGAATCAACATCATCCATTACGTTCCCTGAATTGAATTCAGCGAATAACAAATTCCCAATTCCGTTTCCATCACATGAAAATATTTGCAACATTCAAATGGTTTGTTGTTCCAGAAACATTTGCTGATGGTGTCCTTGCAACTACTGCGCACCAGCTTTGCGTAGTAAGAGAAATTAGTTTGAAAGCAGTTTTCGGCAAACTCGCCGCGGCCGCATTCATTAATGGTGTGATAGGACTCTCCACGGAAGTAGGCAATCTCGCTAAGGACTTCCTCCAAGGAGAAATCATGGTCGACGCCCCATAGTCTTGAATAATAAAAAACGATGCACTGATCTTGGTTGATTTGATGTCACAAAGATATAAAATGGGTTACAAATAGAAATAGAAATTAACAAGAAAGTTTTCATTTCAAACCGAAGATCGATTTATTTAGCAAACGTGTTATTTCATAATCAACTTGAAGCACTCACTCTTCAGCAATTTCCTGAATCCTGTCCATATTTTTTGATTCACACACGACAATTGCTGGAAAATTGGTACGCCAATCAAGATATGAGGATTCAACAACGAAACTAATTGCATTGTTACGGAAGGCATCTAAAATTTAAATTGAGAGCCAATATAATCAAGTTTTAAAATAAATTTTGAAATTCAAACTCCAAAAAAATGTGGTAATTGTTGACCATTATGTGGCATATATTCTTACCTAACGAAGCTGATATAAGCATTCCGGATGCAATCCACGAAACTGTTACACAAATCAGCCAGAATAGTTTTTCCGCGGTACTATTTTCATCATCCACAATAAATTTTGCTCCATGCAGGGTGGAATTTAGCATATATTCCTTGACCAGCTTTTTCAAACCCATCTTCACTGAATTGCATCAATAGATTGAATGGCACAAAGAGTCCTTTTTCTGTTGATTATTAGACGTGTTTGTCAATGTCATGTTGCATGCTATGTAATGCTTATCGAAAAATTAGGATCTAAAGTATTGTTGATAGTTCGAGAGCATCTGGAGAAATTCTCATGGATGTAATCGGGTTTTCGGTAAGATAGGATCAATATTGGGAAAGTATGGTAAAGTGTGTTAAAGGCAATAAAAATGCGTATATGAGTAGCTACTATTTGAATAAATCATTTTATTGTCGTAATTCATATAAACTATGTATATTGTCTTCATGAAGCATATCCTCGCAATCATATGACGTAGTCATCAATTATAGCATACATCATATCAGTCAGTCGTTCCCTGTAAATATCATTAGCCTGGAAGGCTTTGATGCAAGTGCCTATCCTCTTCTGGCTAAGAAACTGCTGGAAGTCCTTCGAATTTTGCGTAAGACTGTCCGCTATCTCTGGCGGGAGAAGCGTTATGTGCGAGAAGAAACAACTCTCAATAAGGCCAGCTACCTTATAATGATCGACACTTTTGTCAAACTCTTTGCGTGGAATCAGGTCCTCAATATCCAGATTGTGTTTCGCTAGGAAATCCCGCATGAACGTGTAGTATTCATCCAACAGGCTGGCCAAGTGTTTCTTTCGGAAGGCGTTGGTTGTGGGTATAGTCAGCAAGGTCATGACGTCCAGCGCTGGTGGTGCGTATCGTGCTAGCTGGAAGTCCACCAGTCGACATTCAACTGGCTTTGCAGACTTGTCATCCTGATTGTCGTAACGAAACAGCAAGTTGTTGGCCCATAAATCGCCATGAGATGCAACGTTCCGGAATATATCGGATGGCTGTGCCAACGGGAACATTTTCGATAGAACATCACTCAACTTTTGGGTGATGTCGTCGAGCCTCGAAGATTCACGATATTTGGGAAGGTAAGACACCAAGCTGCAGATGGTTTTGATGGTGATGTGCACATACTCGACTCTCTTGTTTGTTATATTTTCAGGATACGAGTTTTCTTGCAAACACTTTGGATACAGCTCCAGCAAGGATTTTTTCATTCTGCTCTCCAGAATGATGGAAGCGGAGTGCATGGCGGCCACTGATTTCAAGACAACTTTAAGATGGTCGTAGTCAAGGATCCCGCCAGCGAGCGAGCCCAGCCGAAATTGTTTTTCACCCAAATTTTCAAACACGAGAAAATCACTTTTGGCCATGAAACATTTCGGGAAGAACTCTACGCCGAAGTGAATTGCTTGTAGACGAGGAAGCAGTAGTCGATATATGTTGGTCTCCTTCTCAAAGACATCGAAGTCCTCCACATACTCAAGTAACGCCGCACTATGAACGGGAGCTAGTTTGGCGAAGAATTTCAACTTCTCTTCGACCGTACCATTTTTGGTCTTACGCCTGATGAGGGCGCAAAGGAATCGATGGTGCGACAAGAATCCTTGTGTGTTGTTGGAGAAGGGATTCAGGTCATAGTGAACGATTTCTATGTTTTTCTCGTCAAACTCACGATAGTACCGTTGGACAATATGCATAACATTTTTGGAATCTATTTGAACTTCACTGGAAAGACTCATTTCTGCACGGCGTACGAGTTTAACGATAAATGAGCATTCAGTAGCTGCTAGTGGCTCCGAAAATGTTGGGTTTTACATTTGATGTTTGGTTGTGTATAATAAGCAATAAATCTAAATGATAGTTCTGTTTTAGTATCTTTTAGATAGTGAATATTTGCCTGGACTGGCATCTGGTCGGCTTTGTCTACCTGGTGGAATAAAATAATCTAATAAAGTCGTCTCCGACTACAAACAAAGTCGAATCCAGAATGACGACAATGGTGAAGTAAATATGGATGCCAGGGAAAAGATTTAAATAGTGAAAATGACTTTAATTCTATTCAATTTAATCACGGTAAAAATGATAAAAAAGTTCCTTCATGAATATTCATTTTTAACTTGAAGAGGTAGAAATTATTGCTTATCCCGACTGCTCCAAAACGACTACCTGCGGTAAATACGACACGTGCTCGTCTGGTACAGCATTATGTCTTTCCATTCGATTTCTAACTTCTCCAATAGACTTATAGATGTTATTAAGTAGAAACTTTTCCAAGGATATTGAACACAAAGTACGTTAGTACAGCCTTTGATGTTGAGAGAAGATGTAAAGTAAAGTTAAGTCAAAACTTTAAACGCGTTTTTCTCGAAACACGCTTTTTCAAATTCATGCAGCATAACTCAAATATTTTTTTTATTTTTTCACTCCAAATTTTTATCCCATCTTTAAAACAACATTCCGCATAAAAACACGTAGCCGATTTTCTACAAGTTAATATTTAGATATTTTTAGGTACAAATAAGTGTAAGTTTTTGGTAGTAAAATGAACTTTTTTCAAATGCTCGTCAATTTAACAAAAATGAATGTTTTCAAAATCCCCTACGTATTCCTATAGCTATACTAATTTAATTTAAGATATTCTTTGTATTTTGTTCCAGATTAATTTTTGGTGCACTTCTACTGCGTGCCGCGGAGCCCCTCCAAAAAAAAACCGTCCCGCAGAAACAGCTATTGGGCAGCCATTTTGTAATATTTTTTAATAATCATTTTTTTTAAACTTCAAAACACGCTTAATATCATCCTAAAAAAAATTTCTCGTTTACTTTTGCTTCCACTCAAAAAAATCATTAAATTTTCGCTCTTTCTCTCCTTAAGGGGAGAGTACTCTGTTGAAACGGCGGAAATGAATCTTTTTTTTTAAATGTAAATAAAAAATAAGCTATTGAAGATATCGACTTGAAATTTAAATTGTTTATGTATTGAGATTGAAATTTCAGATTCATATTATTTAACAAAAAGGCGGCCGTGCCGACCAAGCACTTGAGCAGTGCTAAACAAAACAAAAAAGGGGATTGCGCCTCGTCAAACCCTGAAAAAAATATCCATATGCGACCATGTACCAAAAAAAATTTTTATTAGTCTTGAGTGTAAACTACTGCGTGGTCCAAAATTTAGGGCGAAAAGTAAGTTTTTCGCCATTTGATGCACGTTTGAATATGAGTGTAACGATTTTTGCCTTTTTTTCGATTGAAAAAGTGTTTAAGAACCGTCAAATTTTTTTTTGCATTAATTTTGGCCCAGTGCAGTAGTTTAATAATAACTAAATATGTGTGAAAAATTCCAAGTAAATCGGATGAGTAGTTTTTTCACAAATATACGATGCGCACAAAACGGTATGTTTTGAGAAATACCCGTTTAAAATTTCATTGGTTTGCGAGAATTATCTCGTTTTTTATCACAATTTTTGATGTTTACACTGTGAAATTCGAGTATGCACTAACTGAAACTATTCCCTCACAAACATCCTGAGCAATTCTTTCAAAAGCTGCTGTCCCTTACGAAAGTCCGCCTCGAGGAGTCTGCCGCATTGGTGGAGCCACGAGATAGAGGATTTGAGAAGGGCTGCAAAAAGGCTCTTTAATGAAGCCAAGTACACTAAATTGCCAAATGACTGGTCCAAATATAAGGATGGTCTAAGAGCTTTTAAGAGTGCAGCCAGACAGGCAAAAAGGGACTCATGGAGAGTGTTTTGCGCGTCAATAGAGAAAACGGCAGAAGCGTCCAGACTCCGAAAGGTCCTCTCATTTAGCAGGAGCTCTCCTAGCTTTATTCAGGATTCGGACGGAAACTGGACTAACACTAAAAAAGAGCAGCTTAACGCACTTTTTCAACAGCACTTTCCGAGGTGCTCTGACATAGTCAACGAAAGCTGGGGAAATTAGGTCCGACAGCACGACGACGACATAAAGCGTATCGTGGATGTCAAAAAGATTAATTGGGCGGTGGAAACCTTCATGCCCTTTAAATCTCCTGGGCCGGATGGGATCTGGCCTATAATGCTTCAAAAGGCTCTCGTGATTATCGCACCATGGCTGGAAAGAATCTTCAACGGATGTCTCCAGCTGGGCTATATCCCAAGAGCCTGGAGACAAGTAAGAGTGGTTTTTATCCCTAAGGCGGGTAAAATAAACCACAGTTCTGTCAAGGATCTCAGACCAATTAGTCTGGCATCCTTCCTCCTCAAGACGTTGGAGAGGCTAGTGGACACCTTCATTAAGAGCAAAATTGGGGACCAACTAGCACGGTCACAGCATGCCTACATGAGAGGAAGGTCCGTAGAGACTGCATTGCACTCCGTAGTCTCCACTATCGAGAGTGCCCTTCGGTACAAGGAGGTAGCACTTGGGGTATTCGTGGACATCGAAGGGGCTTTCAATAACGTTGAGCCGGGCGCCATATGTCGTGGGCTTCAACAAAAAGGTGTTAACATGAGCCTTTGTAGGTGGATTGATACACTGCTCAGAACTAGAATAGTTAGCTCGTCCATTGGTGACCTGACTATCAGGAAATACGTGGACAGGGAAACCCCTCAAGGGGGAATTCTTTCACCGCTACTATGGCTGGTAGTTATGGACAATCTTGTGTCGGAATTAGAAAGGGAGGGTTTCAAGGTCGCTGCTTACGCCGACGACGTGGCCATCATAGTACCGGGCAAATTCATCGACGTCATAGTCGGACGGATGCAATTTGCCCTTGAATTAACCAGCAGGTGGACCACAAAGTGTGGCTTGGGAGTGAACCCTTCTAAGACGGAGCTTGTCCTCTTTACAAGGAAGCATAAAATTCCAGACTTTAGGCCGCCCACACTTAATGGCGAAAGTCTTACGCTCTCCAATCAGGTGAGGTACTTAGGGGTCGTGCAAGATCATAAGCTTACCTGGAGGGCAAATCTGGAAGAGAGAGTGAGGAAGGCTACAGTAGCCTTTTTCACGTGTAAGGCGCTCTTTGGGCCTAAGTGGGGACTCAAACCACGGGTGGTACACTGGATGTACACAGCTATAGTCAGACCAATTCTGATCTATGGGGCTATGGTGTGGTGGAAGGCGCTGAGCAAGAAATGTAACCTGGCTCAACTCACTAAGATCCAAAGAGTGGCGTGCTTGGGGATAACGGGTGCTTTGCGTACTACTCCCACAGCTGCATTAGAGATCATCTTGGATTTTCTGCCATTAGATCTGCACTGCAAAGAGGCGGCAGCCGCCAGTGCTGTGCGTCTGAAGGGTGGAGGCTTCTGGAGGGAAAGGCCCTATGGGCACTCCACAGTACTGAAAAGTCTTTGTGGGAAGCAATGTTATGTCAACATGGACTATAGAGTGCCAACACTGGACTTTGGAACAAATTTCTTGACCGTCGTCCCCTCAAGAGAAGAGTGGGAGAGCGGGGGGCTAGCCGGCAAAGGAATTGTGTCAGTGTACACGGATGGCTCGAAAACGAGCACGGGCACAAGAACAGGAATCTTTTCTGAGTACTGGGGCCTTAGTATATCGTTGGAGCTCCCCGGGCACTGCACAGTTGTGCAGTCGGAAATAATGGCAATCTTGAGAGCTGCGAAAGAAGTTAAAAAGAGAGGGGAGGTCGATAAAGACATCACTTTCTTTGTGGACAGCAAAGCGGCCATAAGGATGCTAGAATCAGTCTTAGTGTCCTCCAAATTAGTTGAAACCTGCAGGTCGGAACTGGGGAGGATCTTTCAAAAGAACAGTTTAAAACTGTGTTGGGTTCCTGGGCACAGCGAAGTGCACGGAAATGTAAAAGCGGATCAGCTCGCTAGGGAGGGATCCCGTGAGGCGCACCTGCATGAGTAAGTGGGGGTAGGGGTCTCAATGAAAGTTCTTAGGCAGGATATAAAGCATTGAGGCTCTGGAGAAATTTAGGCACATGCTGTACCGCTAGACAGATGTGGCCAAATTATAAGAAAAAGCGCACTCTGGGCTTGTTATCCCTAGACAGAGGTGAAATAAGAAACCTACTGACGGGTCATGTGGCTTTCGGTGAACATGCAAGAAGAATCGGGCTCCCAGCGAACGACCTGTGTCGAAGCTGCGGTGATGAAGAGGAGACGGAATCTGTAGAACATCTTCTCTGCAGTTGTCCGGCTCTAGTGAATAATAGGAAAAAAACACTTAGGTGCTTTCTTTTTCGTGAAGCTAAGTGAGCTTAGTGTTATGAGAATGGACCAGTTCCTGGATTTCCTCAAGGAGTCGGGGTGGTTCATGGAGTAATATGGTAGTTTTTCCATGTCTTCAGGGCACAATGGGCCAACGGGGCCTAAGTGAAGCAGAAGCCGTGCGGCTTAGCACCCTTCAACCTACCTAACTAAAACTATATAATATAACTTATGTGTATTGTATTAAAATATTATAGTCGAATAGTACCGTTACATAGCGGCAGATGTTAGGGCACTTCAAGGTCGCTTGCGCTCTAAAAGTAAGGTTGAACGGAGAGGGGACTACGAGCGCTGTAGAATAAAAACCAGTTTAGATATCGCTATAAAATTTTGTACAGGTATTTTTAACGTACTTTTCTCACCAAATTTTGAAAAAATTGAATTTTTTTTAACAATTGCAATTAACAATAAACCTATGCTTTCCCCCTTAAGTTTGTAGAGCCTGGGTTTTCTGCATGAAATTTCTACTTTTTTTTATTTATCGAAATATTTATTAAAATCTTTTTAACTTTTTGTATCATAAAATAAAAATTGAATTTTTTGTAAAGTTCAAGCTTTACTAATTTTTTTTTAATTCTTTCTCCAATCGTGGCTACAAAATGGCATCCATAAAAGAGCCCTATTAAAAACTGGTTGACATGATATCTCGAATCAGGTAAGTTGAACAAAAAAAACCAACGACATTATGAAATATAATTTAGTGGCTATGGTCCGAACTAGAACTAAACATTACGGGTGAAAAATATTACAAAATGGCAGCCTTTGCAATTGTTTGCAACTGAAATTGTTCAAAGGGTTTAAAAAGGGTTAAAAATTTATAAGTAATTTATAGTAATTAAGACAGGTCACTTTAAAGGTGGGTGGATATTATTACTGAGTATTTTTTTATGTCGATATATATATATGAGAGAGTTGAGTTGAGAGTTTGTATACTATTTTGTATGTTTGTTTGTATACCTATAAATGGTATATCTAAAAAAATTTCAGCTATTGATTTTTTGTATGTTTTCTATAATCTGATCTAACACAAACTCACCATGCATCATTTTAATTGCAATGTTAAAATAAATCATCATGTTGATGCGGAGGGTGCCAAACACTTAATTAATATGACCAATAATTGCAATGATTAAATTAATCATAAAACTTGCCATTTATTTGCAGCAAAAACACACAATTAACATTGACATTATGGTTTGCTATAATATAAAAAAGGTAAATGTTTGTCAACCGTTATTAATAGTTGCGCTATTAAAGTTTGAAATTACGTTTATTATTTTGAATTCATTAGATACAAATAAATTTATTGAATCTTAAGGCATTTAAGATTGTGATACTACGCATTGCAACTTTGTTGTAACATTAATAAGAAACAACAAATGCTGTAGTGTTAAAATTCAGTAGAAAATCAACTTGCAGCATTACCGATTATGTTCATGTAATTAAAATCTACACAAATGAATTTTCACATGGAATTAATTTAGTATCTGAGAAATCACTAAGGATTTCTATCAGTAGGTCACTTATTCGTTCACTATAAACTTTTTCATTTGGCATTAATGGAGTGCACATATTGATGTGGTCATCGAAAACAAATTCCGAATCACTGGAATAATTGCACATACTGTTGAAGGTATCCTTGGCCAGCAATGCCATTTGGAAAATTAAAATACTTTGTATGAGTGCAGCCAGTTTATAAGTTTCCACACTTTCATCGAAATCCTTTCTGGGCAGTTCATCTTCGACATTTATATCGTGATCTCGCAAGTATTTCTCCAAAAAACTATAGTAAGCATCCAACAAATTCTTCAAGTGATTTTCCCGGAAGCTTCGTGCTGAAGTACTATACACAACGCATAAAACATCCCAAGCAGGTGGAATATATCGACAGAATTGGAAGTCAACTAGCCTACAATCTACCGGAATTCGAGTTGAATCGATGGAGCCCTCGTATCGGAAAACCAGGTTGCTAGGTGAGAGGTTCCCGTGGCTGAATACGTTGCGAAATTTCAAGGATACCTTGGCTAAATCAAATATTCTTTGCATAATTAGTGCGAATCCTTGCATCTTCGTGGTCCAACTTGAAGCGTCTGTAGGTTTTTGGAGCAACTGTAGATAATAAGCAAGTGTCCTTATGCAGAATTGTATCCACTTGTACTTTAAGCAATTGGGCTCGTCTAGGTAAACGTTCTCTGCAACACATTTTGGATATAGTTCAGGAATAGATTTCTTCGTTCGCGATTCCAGCACAATCGACGCCGAGTGCATGCAGGCAAGAATTCTCATCGCTACAATTAAATGATGGTAGTCAAGAAGCAGTTCAGGACTGCTTACCAGTTGAAACTCCTTCTCCGAAAAGTCTTCAAATACCAGCATATCCCTGCACACAAGGTAGCATTTGGGGGCAAAGATCCTCCCAATATGAATAATCTCTAGTCGTAGTATCAAGCGTCGATGGGCATTCAACTCCTTCTCAAATCTTTCAATCGCGTCCAAACTTTCCCAAGAGGCAAGATTTTCCGCTGGACGTACTTTCACGTGGAATTGTAATATATGTCCAATCACTTTATCCCTCACTCGATGTTTAACAACAACACAAAGATTACACTGGTTATTTGATGGCTCCTGATCCGAATCAATAAACGATTTAATATCATGGCTTATTATCTCTAAATAATCCGTATTGTGTTCAAGAAGATGTCGCTGTACAATTAGTTGTATTTCATCGGCACTAAATTCTACTGGACTAGCGGCAGCCATTTCGTTACAAACAGAAAAAAATTCTTCACTTTAACGCCATTAGTTTACTACTAAAATCATAGTACGGCGTAGCTTTACTTGAACGCCTGGACAGCATCAAAAGTGATAAATTACTTAGTTTGCTGCTGGCAAATATATGGTTTGCCTGAAACAAAGGGGAGATAAATATTTGGAGAAATCAAAATTGCACTTGAACATGAAGTCCGGATTTAGTAGATAAGGAATTTTTGAAGGTGAAACTATAGAGGGGTTCTCAATAACGATGAGACAATTCAAATTTCAATGTCGACACAATGCATAGTCCAGCGATTGTGATTCTTGTGTGAAGTAGATCTTAGATGAACATGTTTACATTCTTAGGAATTAACAAATTTGGATTTACTTTATCGCTTTGACTTATGGTAGTAATATTCTCTTCACGTGGTACAGTTTGCGGCTGGTTTGTCGCTTTGTATCGAAAGGACTGCATTCAAATGCAAATTTAGCAAAAAAAAAGATGACTCGACTGATCTGAGGATGAGTTTTGTACATCAAAAGTACTGCAAATTGCACGGTATGTTTGGACAGTAGTTTTGGCATTTCGATAATTCCTTTTACACCTATGACACACTAGGGCTGATAATGAGGTCACAACTTGGCTCTAATGAGATAGTGACACACTACGTGTCGCTCATTGTGATTGACAATTGGATTGTCATTATAATTTTTGAAAGGGGTGAAAAACAACTGCAAATTGAGGCACTTTCGTGCCGCAAACACCGGGTTCACACTTATACAGCCTATTAAAAGCACATCTATGGTAATTACCTTCAAATTCTTCGAAACTTGCTGCTATATGTCAAATTGACAAGTAAATTGGACCTTGTTCAGCTGCTCTGCCCGTGGATGGCACTTGCAACAGTAAGTTTTTTGCTTGATTAAACTTTCAATGATATAGCTTTTGCTTACTTATCGCGAGATCATTATCAACCAGCTTGAGATGCTAATGAGCTACCAGCTCATTATCGGCTGTAGTGTTTCAGTAGTATTAATTTGTTCTAGGCGTCAAACCAGCAAATTCGGTACTATTAATTGATCTGCCAAATATTATTTAGTAGAACTGTCAAATGTGGGATGTTCATTTTTGAGGAAGCTTTATACATAATAATTAATGTATTCGATAAATTTGTACCAAAAAAATCACTTAATGTTCATGAATACTAGATACTCCAAATGATCCACTACTGACGTTTTTCCATTGGATGAAACTGAAGTATTATTGGCAAACAGAAGGCTAGAAGAGCTCAGTAATGAACAATCGCATCTGAGTAGTTAAACTGTTTGGCGGGACTTTTCAAACAAACTTCAAATGATTGCTTGAATTGTACTTAAACTGTGTTTTACAAAAAATATCTCCGTTTTTGATCGTGAACTTGATAATGTTGGCAAATAAATGCCTGCACTACATAAGCGTCTTGCATTTAGTCCTTATGTGTAGTACCTTTTGGTACTTGGAAGATAAAGTCAGAACAATATGAGTGCTATTAATAAAACGCGATTCAGGCAGTGTTCTTGGTACGTCATCCAAACGGAGCAATAATGAGTTTTACACAGGCTGCTGCTTCGTTAGCTAAGAAGTGGGTTGAGATTTTTAAAGAGCCTGGTAATGTTGACGATGAGGCAGGTAGAGGTCCTAAGAGATAAGGTCATGTGTAGCTTGTTTGAGAAGAACCCGATACTGAGTCTACAAAATTCGAGACAAAAACTGCTGAACAAAGGAGTTAGTGTAACAACTAGTACGATAAGGCGGAGATGGCAGGAATCTGGCATCAAAAGTGGAAGTCGTTGTTGACCGAAAAGCATATCGAAAAGCGACTAAGTTGGACAACGCGAAATTTGAATCGTGATTGGAGCAACGTGATTTTTAATGATGAATCTTCATTTGTTTTATGTAATTATAGGATCAGAGCCTGAACGAAAAACTTTATAAGAATTTTGCGGCGTACAGTAAAATACCCAGCAAAGTTTCACGTTTATGCTTATCGGAAAAGGGGATTCGGGAAACTAATCGTTTTTACGAAAACCCTGAATGATCAAACTTTATAAAAATGCGTTGCTTAAGGGGGCAGTCTGGGTTTATTGCATGAAATTTCAACAATTTTTTTATCGAAATATTTATTAATATTTATTAATGAAATTTTCTTTTAAATGTTTTTCCAACCATGGCGACAAAATGTTGATCATAATTGAGCCCTTATAGACTGTTTGACATGGTATTTTGAGTCAAGTAAGTTTGAAAGAAAAAAATTCAACGACATTTTGAAATATAAGTAGATGGCTAAAGTCAAAATTAGAATTAAACATTTTGGGTTAAAACAAATACAAAACAGCGGACGTTTCGATTATTTGATCCTTTTTGCAACTAATTTTTTTTGAAAAAGAGTCAAAAATTTATAATTCTGATTCTAGTTTGGGCTAAAAATGTGTATGTACTGAATAATTACTTAGAATTTCAACCCAATCGGTGCAAAAGATTTTTCAAAATCGTGTGAACCAGATCAAAAAACTTTGTTTTGCAAAAAACGAATTCAAAGCTAGAAGAAACGCGTTTAAAGCTGAAACACGTGGAATGCGTGCTCACACACGCTCTATTGTATCGTTGTACATATATTTTTCTGGACTTCGCCGGTCAAAATGAAAGTTTATGTACTTATTTTACAAATATATTTATATAAGTAGTACCGAATAATGATGTTTTTGGAAAATTGATTTTTTTGAAAAAAATAAATCCAAACTGCCCCCTTAAATCTGCAGAGAGTTCACATGGAGCCAACAATCGTGTAGTGTTTTTTGTGCTTTTTTTGGCGACACGTTTTTGGAAAACACACCATAACTATTTATGGAATTATTAGAATATTAATCGATAACCGAAGAAGATACAGTAACTTAAAATAACGATTAAATCAAAATTCTGACGAAACATATGAAGACGACTTCAATCATCAAATTTTCTATGTATATGAAGTTAATTTCAATATATAAATATATATCAATATTTCAAGTACATTTTTCAAAAAATCTTTTTTTCTAGCTCCGATCTGTTTGAACATCAATTTCAATTATTGACAAAATATTTTAATTTATAGCAAATATCGAAAATGCATTTGGCACTACTAAAAATGAAACTCATCAAACAAATTGTGCAAGTACAGTGAACCTAACGGTTGACCAGTTTCAACCCAAAATCCATCTCTTTTATTCAGTTTCAATTGTGTTGTCCCGTTTGTCAGTCATGAGTTTTAATGTGTGTCCTAAGTCGCAGCAAGTGAGCCTTCTCAGCGATTCAGAATGCTCGAAAATTTTGCATCGATCAAAAAAGCCTGGGCGGCTTGTATACTTCGATCTCGAATACAAAGCTGAAAACAATATGGGCTTCCTGGGGGACTATCTTGGTCTCGTCGTTGTAACAGCAAGTGTACTCTGGCTATTGAACAGTGTAAGGCAGAATTCCACATTAAAAAGACTCATTTTAGGATTCAGAAGAACACAGCTACCACTCCTATTTCGTCAAATCACTGCCTACTCTCAAAGGCGAGGAGGAAGCGATGGAGACAATTTTCAAGAAGGAGGCCGACATTTACCGAGGGATTCTAAATAAAATAGGCGATTACAGTAAGTTCTATGTTCCAGCACGATCTATAGCGGTCGTAAAATCTCGGTGTTGTTCTTTCAGGTAAGATTAAATGGAAGCCTAATTGTTACTTGTCCCGCGCGAATCTGATTGTCATGGAGGACCTGATGTCCTCGGGGCATGCTCATGTTCCAGATTTCATCGACCTGAATCTTGATCACTTGAAAAGTGTTCTGGAGAGTTTGGCCGCAATGCATGCATCCAGCATAGTCTACGAGGCTAAGACTAGCGTTAATTTGGCGAAGGAGTACAAGGAGTTGTTGTTCGAAACCACAGTTCGACGTGATGTCGAATGGTTCTCTACAGGCATCCGGGTAAGACGTCCTTACATACATTTAAAATCGAAATAGGTTATAATGAATCCGATCATTGTAGTGCCTCCTGAATATTGCCAAAATTCATCCAAAGTATCAGTCAGCACATTTTCAGAACTTCATCGCGGAAAGATTCGAAGCAATGCTGGAACCTGTCTACGAGATGGCCGGTGAATCCCCGAAATACCGCAATGTAATCTGCCATAGGGACACATGGCGCAACAACATGCTATTCATGTTCGACGATGACAACTTTCTGAAGCCAATATCCTGCACTCTAGTGGACTTTCAGTTTTGCTGCTACTGTCCGCCGGCCATTGATGTCCTGTTCTGTCTGTACCTTAATTTGAGGAAAGCCAATCGACAACATGCCGAGAAAGAATGTCTGAAATGGTATCACGATTGTCTCAGGATGGAATTGGCACACCACGAAATCGATGTAGACGACCATCTCACGTGGGAGGCGTTTTTAAAGTCGTGCGATCACGTCAAACTTTTTCCTGTTTTGTATAATGGATTGGCGTCAACTGTGATACATGTGCCCAAAGAAATTCTTCTTGATATCAGGAGCAATGATCCTGACATGTATCGCAAGTTTCGTACGGTTGATAGGAGTGATGTTATCATGGAGGTATTGGAGAGACATGCAGGATTTAGGGAACGTATGCTTGAAACGGTCGAAGAGCTAATGGAAGAGTTGTTAACAAGAAGATCTTTGGAATTGTTAAGAGCATAGTGTCTTCGAAATTTCGATAAAAAGTCATGATTAAAATTGTAGTCAAAATTGTTGTTCATCTCAATACAGTTATTTCATTTAAGTGGTGTCTGATTCAAAAGGCAGTTTGAAATGTTGATTAACTCAAGAAAGATGTCCTTTTTCAACCTACGTATTAGGTAACTGGAAGTAAAATATACTCCAGTATAAAAAAAATCAATCAATTTTAACTTTCCTCTTCGTTTGTTTATTTCTAAATTTGTATATGACAATACTTTACCCTTATTATATCATCAGTAAACAAGAGATGTAAACATTCCATTGGAGGATGCATTTCTAGCAATGGACGTGAAACCTGAATGTGGCAGAATATGCACTATATTTCTACTTAAAAGTTATACAGATGCACAGTGAGTCTGTTCAGTTTCCCACATAAATTAACCCATTTCTTCATTTTGTATCATCTCCTCAAATGGGGTGATGAGCTAGGGCGATAAGAACACAATCTAAAATATTTGTTGAAATTGGTGAGGACAGTTATTCTAATTGTTGACGTTGTGATACTTAAACCATCCGATATCTTATTTAGGTCTCTTTGAAAAGTTTAAAAAATAGCTTCATTTGAAAGTTGAGTTCTTTCTCTACACATTTTAATAATATTGTTTATTCTTTCCGAGTAGTAAAAGCACCAAATTATTGATTCTTTAGTCGGACGATGACAAAGTTCGATTTACTGGACGTGAGCGTGCACCCGACAATTTATCTCTAATAAAATTAATCCTATCTTTTGAAATAATTTATTTACAGAAACAATTTTCAAACAAAATTAATAGATAAATTCATCAGCTAAAATTTTAACTTCGTACATATTTGTGCATTTTTATTATTTAAAAAATTATAGTAAAAAAACTTTGACTCAGCGATTTTCCGGAAAATCGCATACCTAGCAGTGAAAAATCAACCCTTTCAAATGCCTATATTTAACAATTATAGAAAGTTGTGTGTACTCTTGATGATCCATAATGGAATAAAATCTTTATAAAATTAAACACTTAATTTTTTTGACTCAATTTTCTTTTATTAATACGAGACGCTTGCTTAGATCATCTTCAGGTTTAATACCGTTTACAAATATTTCCTGGTTTCGTTCTTAAATAAATTAGTGGTTGAAGGAGCGGTGATTGGAAAGGAAGACTAATTTCATTCAGCAGGTTTTCCTTTCTTTTTATGACCCAGCTAATCTCAAGACATTCCAGGTGGTCCAGTTTTTCCCCTTGCTTTTTTTATGGAGGATATTAAAATTTGTTAATACTAAAATTATAATTATATGTGTTGAGCTATCCCAGAATTTGGATTTACCTCTCTGGTTGCTTTGATGTGCTTATTGTATCGAATTTTAAAGCTCCTACACTCCTGAATGGGAAAGGGGATCATTTTTGCTTCTTTTGTTAAAAGGTATTTTTTTTAAAAATTAATTCTAGTCGAATAAACGAAGGATACATCAGAGTTGTATTTTAAATATTTGGACAATTTATTATTGATGGAGCTTACGTAATTTAATTTTCTCCATGATTGAACATTACCATCTTTTTGAACTGGATATATATTCCTTTAATTATTTCCAATTTACTTTTATTTGTTTATAAGGCGTAAAATGGAGAAGGTGTTTAATACCATATAAAATATAACAACAAATAATGGATATTTTTGATTATATTTTCAATGGTATAAAGCACCTTCCCTAAACTTTCCTTGGAAAGTGGAAAATTTAGAGCACGATTTATTATGGAATGAAAAGAAGCTAGCCTAATATTCAATGAATGGAACGAGTTAGAAGGAATGAGTACATCTGAATAGGTATTTTTTCTGTATATATTAAATTCTAACTTGGATTTTTTGCGAGTAATGGTAAGATCTAAATGGTTTATAGTGCGGTCTATTTCTTTTTCCATAGTAAATATGATGCAATTATTGAGGCCATTTAAAAAGATTAAAAATTTTATTAATTGACGATCTGTACTATCCCATAAACAAATTATGTCATCGACATATCTATACCAGAAAAGTATATGTTTAGAATGAGGACTAACTTCACTCAAAATAATTTTCTCTAAAAAATTCATGTATGAATCTGCTAGAAGTGGAGAAAATGATGATCCCGCCGTGAACCGTCTTCAAACGAGAAGTATTGATCCCCATATCTAAAATATTTGATTACCTTTCTCAGCTTTACATATGATAATATTATCTTTAATTTATTCAAAACCTTACCATTGTCACCATTATTTCGTTGCCGAGTTCTCTGTTGGTTGCTTGTCAGTATATCTGCACATACTGATTTCACGATCAGTTGGACCATTATATATTGCAGCTTCAACAACAATGACAAGAAATTCAAGATTCTTCTTCAATGTTATTGGTGTCGGTGCAAATTTAAATCCTTTTTCTAAAAGCGATTTTTCAGCTGCATCAAAATTTTTTAACGACAAATTCATCACTTTTGGGTAAAACTGTTGTTTCATTGTAGTGCTGGGTACTGAATTTGTATCGAATTTCTTTTTCATCAGAACTGCAAGTTTTCGTCGTTGACGTATGTAGCAGTTGTTAGTGTAGGTGCACACTGGCGTCAAAAGTAATCGTGACGCTGCGTCACGTTGAAGCCGATAGGAAGAAGTGCATAGACACAAATGAAGCGATGCACACATGCCGCGGACACCTACCGAGCACTCGCGTGATTTCGGATAGCTGTCAAGTGTGACGCCGGTTCTGTGGGACGCAGATAGCTATCGCCTATCCGCGTTGCACCATTTTCATTGGCGTATATTGGGCAGTGCGAGTGCACACATGACGCAGCGTCACTTGCGTCAGATGCGAGTGAAGGCAGTTGCAGGGTTGCCAATGTGTGGGGAATTCCTCAAAATATGAGGAATTTTGGCCTATGTGAGGAATGCTGTGGGGGTTTTAATTTTGAGGAATTGTGAGGCAGTCACATGAATTTCTCGAACTAATAAAACTATTTCGGGACCAAGGCCTTTATATTCTTTGGTCTCGATTTAGTTGGAAATTTACAGTTGTGGATGTTCTTGCTTAGTAAAACCTTAGGGTCATAAACGATACTCTAGTTTTTTCTAAGAATCTTTGCTTGTTATTTGCTATTTTTTATTGTGTGGGGAATTTTGTGAAAAATTGAGGAATTTAAAGTTTTTCGCGAGAACCTTGGCAACACTGGGCAGTTGTGATCAACGGTTTAATCAACTGTCAACTATTTGTCAAATCGACGATGGGACGCAAGTGTGCATTGTCAGCCAAAATGACGCAGATAGAAATGACGCAGCGTCACGATTACTTTTGACGCCAGTGTGCACCTACACTTAGCACTCATTTCGCTTGCTCTCTTATATTCGCTATCCAAAACATCGAATTCAACTGGATGTAGATTGAATGTAAGCTTCGAAAGGAGTACTTTTAGTTTCTCTACAATTGATCCTCTTGCTGCATACCAACGTTTCTATTTGAACGATTTATCCAATTAATGCATTATGAGTTCAATTTTTCCTGACGGTGTCTATCGAAATTTCTCCTGGGCATTTAAAAAAAAGCTTTACAAGTTTGAATTGTTGAAGCTGTCAACTTAGGCAGTAAATTGTCAGAAATATATGACATTCAAAAACGCGAATAGAATGAGATTTATTAACTTCCCAGTATATGGGAAGTTCTTGTAATTGCCTCGAAAATCGAAATTGAAATTTTCAACATTTCTTTACGTTTTGACGTCTATAGAGTATATATAAAGTGTTTTTAAAAAGGGAGATGTATGTGTGTGTGTGTACGTACGTACAAAGTGTCAATCGACGCGTATTAACATTGATGTAATTCTATCAAATTTTTAAAAAATCTTTGAAGCCGTTTTTTAATTTTTTAAAAAAAGTGCAAAAAATTAGGTTTTTCAAAAACACAAAATTTTTAACCTGATTTTCAAACCGAAGTAATCAATGTTTATATAATTTACATACTCCAAATAGTTCTTGTGAAAAAACCAGTAAAAGTTTTTTTCATGATCACAAAAAAAATTAAATAAAAAATAAAAAATCATTAAACTTTCAAGGTCATTTACGTCATTCATTATATCTCGAGAACGAAATATAATCTTTCCATCATTAAGGTGTCAATCGACGCGTATTATCATTTATATGATGTTTTCATATTTTAAAAAATCGTTAAAGCGTTTTTTTTAAATTTATTAAAAAAATTGGAAAAGTAGTGTTTCTTCATAAAAAAATTCATATTTAACCTGATTTGCACATCGTCATAATAAATGTTTGTAGAATTTATGAAATTTTATCAATTTTTGTAGAGAAACCAGCAAAAACTTTTCTCATGATTACAAAAAAAAATTAAAAAAAAATATAAAAAATCATTGAAAGTCACCATGTAAAAAGGGTTCATTCGAATCATAATACCTTAAATCTCTTATTCTAAAGACATTGTTGCAAAGTCAATCAAAGTTTATTGATATTTGCAAAATTTGAGCAGATTTTCAATAATCTTCACAGCACCATGTTTTAACTTTAATGAAAAAACTGCTTTGTAACCTGTCCCCTCTCCGATTGATCCGAGTGAATAATCAATCAAACCAATGCACCAAAATCCTTACGTAATCAATTGACGCTCGCGTAGACGTTATGATTAAGGGGTTATACCTATGTGAAGGCTAAAAAAACAAGCCATTTCGCAAGATTTTTTTTCCAAGGATTTGGAAAAAAAGCTGTTATAAATAATATATCAATATAAAGGGCAACTTTTCGGAAGTGCAAAAAAAATATTTTTTTTTCGACCCCAAAAAATGACTTCAATTGTTTATAACTTTTTTTAAACAAAACCAATCGCTTAAATCGTGTGTACTTCACTAGATAATCATATCAAGAAGCTACAGTTATAACGACAAGTCATTCGGATGAAAACTGAAAGAGTTTCGTTTCCGGCTAATTTCAAAAATACACTTTCGAGATAAACGCGTTTGAAGTTTCAAAACCTTATAAAGTTGTGAATTTTCAAAATTTTACTATATAAATTTTTTTTAACCTATACTCTGCTATCCCAGCACCATACAGTTGGCCTTCCAAGACTGTGGATTTCTCTTCCTCGTCCTTTCTTGATGCTAAAAGGCCGCGTCTCGCCTCTTTTACAATGTCGGAAATTGAGCGCTCAGCAGCCTTCATTCACTCGGCGACTGTTTCTAAGCAGAAATTGTAAAAATTAGGTCCTGCAGTCAATCCTAATGAGTCTCAAACGAATGGCGATTAGGAGGACGCCTGTTGCTGATCTTGCTGCGCTTCTGCGATGAACTACTTGCTTTACTGCCTTTACGGCCACTGTACATTTTACTACTCATTTCTGACACTTTTTAATACAAAACAACAGTAAAAATATCAATCAAAACATAGTACTTTAACCTCAAACGCAGCGTGTAGTCGATCGAGTAAACAGAAGCTCTCCTAGCGTCGTTTACGAAGGAACGTGCCCTATACAGTGTATATTAATTACTATAAAATAAAATTTGCTCGCTTTATACTATATAAAGCGAGCAAATTTTACGTTTTTCGAGCATTGGAGTTGCTTCAGAAAATTGATTCTCAAAAATTTTCTGAAGTATATTAGTATTTGGACCTTTTTGATTTCAATTCTAGGGATGTGTTAGCATACTTTTAGCCAATAAAAAAATTGAAAAAAAAATTAATTCACATAGGTATAACCCCTTAATATTAACTCATTCCAATAACTTTTACGAGAAGTACATTTTTATTATTTGAAGTAGTATTATTTCCATAATTATTATTGTGTTTAATATTTTTAATATCTATGAAGATATTACTGGGAAGTTGACCGTGTGGGCCTCATGGATCGCACCTCACGGCTTGTTGAAATTTATTTTCAAAATTCTGGATCAATAATTTCGTTCGTTTTATGTCAAAATTGACTTTTGCATGTATGGTTTGAAGATAGATGAGCTGCATTATTGATGGGCGTTATCGTTGAACGATTCCAACTGTATGTTTGATTTAAGTTGCAATAAACGGATTTCAGTATATGTTAGAGTTATGTAAAATAATGTTCTGCGTATTTACGCATACGTGGTTGTGGGGAATATTTAGATGATATCATGGGAAGATTGTACGTTATTTTGGGTTATTTTTCAAGAAAAAGCTAAAGTCCGAGTTTATTTAAAAATCGGGACATTTTAGCTGTTTATGCGCATGCAAAGTTCGCCGTACTTAAACCATATTAAACGGAGACAACCAACCCGATTAGCAGCTAGTTAAACTCGCCACACATGACAAATCCAATTAGCACGGGAGTCAATAAAGAGGATCATAAATTCACTAGGTCCCCGGTGTTGACCGTAAACAAAAATTGGCGTTTCGCGAAGGTTATTGGCACAGTGGCGAGACATAAGATGCATATTGAAAAATCTGGAAGTCCACACGTTTCTGTGCATTTCGCACATGCAGCGCACGTCCAAGAGATCCATCCCATCGATCAATCAAGCAGAGTGGCTCATCCGCAGATCTGGTCGATCTGGTCGCTGTAGATAATAATCCTACAGAACATATTCGCAGATACAATACTAAATATCGCGAGCACTTGTTGCGAACACTCGGGGTAGGTGCCAAAATGCGAGCGTTCAAGGCGCAGTTCCATTCTGCACCGTCTGGTGTTCTAGTCGTGCGCGCGAAATGGTTCGAATTCGCAACGTTTTTGCGAGCTGCCGATGCAAATTAGCCTTACGCTAGATCTAGTCTAGATTCACGTTAGAACGCATGCTAGCAGCATGGAGTCAATAGTGTCGCGGGCAGAATGTGCGCGAATCGTGCAGGACACGTTCGGGGTGAACGGGGTGGACTTGGTTAGTCACGTGGTGCGGCCGGTTGGTGGCGAGAAAAAAGGATTCCTCGGGGAGTATTTCACGCTTGAGGTGTCCGCAAAAGACGTAAGTTAAAGGAAGGCACAGCTTGGGAAGATACGTCCCGTCCTGTGGCGCTTCCAATTTTATCGGTGTCGTGACGGTCGATATTCAAATCGCACAACGCACGAAAGATTAGATAAAAATAGCCCAAGTCGGTCGCCTCCAATCGGGCACATGGCAAGTGCGAATGTTCGACATACCGCGGAACAAACGCTAATTCACTGAAGTTTTTATTTACATCTTTTATTATGAATGTTGTTTTGTCGATGTTCTGATTAGCCACCGTGCATTATGGTTTGGCTGAAGGTGGCCTTAATGGCACTAACACCTATTACAGTATTCGCTGATTCCTCTGGTACTTTTGATATCATATGTATTTCCCACGGAAGTTGTATGAAATATGTTACATGTACTTATATTAAAAAAACAGAAGATATTTTAAACTTAAATACAAAATACATATTTAGTAGACCCTTTCCAAAACAACATTAATAACTTTTAACACACCTATCTTAAGAGTGCTGTTAATCGTTCTATAATCCCTAAGATTCAGCTTGTATTATCTTTTTCCTTATTCTTGTAAAAAAAATGATCTTACAATTAGAGTGATCCAGCATTATAAGATAACAGAATTCTTATGTAAAGTCATGGTGTTAAGAATTTATAGGGAAAGTGTTTTATTTGATTTTATTATCAACAAAATGTTGTGTATTTTGCTCCATGAAACAAATCGTTTCTGAACTATTTTTTTGATTTTTAATCTGAAAAATGATTTATAAGCTAATCAATATTTCCTCACATTATTATAATTTTGTTCGTTCCTCTTTTTTGGTTCAGAAAAGTATTTCTAGTCTTCAAAGTAGTTTTCGACCCGAAGTATTTTCCAATCAGAACGGTGAAAATTTTGAGATTTTAAAAGCACGAATCTTTTTCCCGTTCAGGAATAAATTTCCTGATAAAAATATAGGAATCTAGACCAAAAAATTTCTTTTCGTCCTTTGAAAAGTGTTACATTGAAGGCAGACCTGCTTTCATCCTGCCAGAATTCGCCGAAACTAAAATTTTCATCTTTGATTGGTTAAAAAAATTATAGGATTAGATGATATTATTCACCATGTAAAATTATTTTACTAAAGAACATGTTTTTTGAGCGTTAAAAATATTTTTCTCCTGATTAATTTTGTTTCAAAATTCAGTTAAAATTTTCTGGCTTTTACAAATTTATTTATAGAGTGGAAATCTATTCACTATAAATTAGAATTAGTTTTTGCATCAATGCAATATCGGTTTAAATCAAACTTTTATCTCCTTAAAAAGTTGCTTCCAACAACCACATTCTCCAGTTTGCCTTTCTTGAATGAGTTACGCAATAGAAATTATTTTAGCTCCATTTTTTTTATAAGAAATTAATTGGAAGGCAAATATACTTAGTCGTGCCATAAATTCTGTCACAACTTTAAAGTAGCACGAAATCTAAGAAATAAAAGATAATATGTTTATTACAAAGAAATTTATTTTAGTATATTATTGTTTATTGAATAATATTAATTTTATTCGAAATGACGTCCTTTTGCTTTTATGCAAGCATTTAAACGTTTTGGCAACTGGTCTATAGCGGTACGCACGGTATCCAACGACATTTCATTTGCTGCTTTCACCAAAGATTTTTTCAGACTGTCCAAATTACGGTGGGGAGTTCTACAGACCTTGTTCTCTAACTCTGTCCAATAAGCATAATCCAGCGGATTTAAATCTGGGCTCCCGGATGGCCACTCTTCTTGTGCAATAAAAGCAGGAATGTTGTTGCGTAGCCACTCCTGTGTGCTCTTTGCTTTGTGAGCAGGAGCAGAATCTTGCTGGAAAACCCAATGTTATCCCGAAGAGAGTGAACGATAAAGGTTTCACAACACCTTCTAGCACATTGGTTTGATACACCGGCGCAGCAGTTTTGACATCCTTTTCGCAAAAATGGAGTGTTGTGACACCTATATGGGATACACCCCACCAAACCATTACAGAAGCTGGATGATGGCCTCGTTGCACTCTGTGAACCGTTTTTTTAGCTTCTTCTGATGATGTTGAATAAACCTTATCATTTTGTTTATTAAAAACTTCCTCCACAGTAAATTTTTTTTCATCGGTAAAGAGGATGTTTTCATGCCCGTCAGTTGCGTGCCAAAGCAAGAGACGCTTGCATCTTTCCATTCTTATTTCCTGTAACTGTGGAGTCAACATGTGGGCTGTTGACCGACGATAAGCCTACATATGAAGATCATCTCGAATGAGTCTACTCATCGATGTTGTGGAGATTTCCAATTCCCTCGACAAATTTTTTTGTTTGCGCAGTGGATTTCTACGGATGCGCTCTCGGACAGCTTTGATGAAACTGGCTGTTCTAACGGTACGTGGACGACCGGTCCTTGCTCTATCATCTATGCCTGAGGTCTCATTAAATCGTTCTATTGCACGATAAATAAATCTTTTTGTTATTTTGAGCGGTTTCAACAAATTTAAAAATTTCAGAAGCACTTTTGCCACACTTATGGAGTGCTATTATAGCGATACGATTTTCTTTCACGCCCCGTTCCATGATAACTAGTCAAAAACTGTTACCAAACTGATCGGAATATTACGCCGTACAGTTCATTTGTTATAAATTCTAACATAACGGTACAGTTCCAGGGTGATTTCTGAGAAAGTGCGCATTTGAAATTGTGTGACAGAATTTATGGCACAACTAAGTAGACACGAAAATATTTAAGATATGAAGAACTACTTGTTAACGTTAAAACAGTACCAAACAGATTTCTGGGAAAAGTGAAATTCTATAGGAACGAAAAACTTAATTTCCAATTAAGTCAAAACCATCAAACAACGTCTCTTTTCTTACATTGAAAATGTTAAAGCTTTTTTTCTTCTATTCATAAATTTATTTTCTAATTCACCAAACAATTCGAGTGCTCGACAAATTATAGTCGTCAGTTGAATACAATTTGTTTGGTCCTATTAAAATATTTTCCTGTGCAAATCTATTATTTTGATCATCAAAAAAAATATATTTAGGTCCAAAATTGTTTTTATGATCGAAAAATAAACAAAACATTTTCAATTTTCCCCATTTTTCGCTTTGCCTAGGACCTGCACATTTCAAAATAGCAGTACTACGTAGAAACATATTTGAAAATTACGACATAGAATTGTTAACGGCTGACAAGAAAGATATGAAAAATGTGGCCTAACGACCCTTGAGGCCCACACGACTAACTTTTCAGTGGGGTGAATAAAAAAGCTTTAATTTGTTTTTGTTATTAATTACTATTATTAATAATCACCATTATAAATAATTATTTTTCTAGATTACTTTAATTACTTTTATTGTTTTTACTTATTTTTTTATCTAACCATAAAAGCTTTGGTAGAGGAATGTATTCAATTATTATTAATAATAATTATTCGATATTAAGACTGTTTGTTCGTTACTGAATAGTTATAACTGTGTTCATATTTACAATATCACATTACAACTAATAATATTTGATTGTTGTTAACAATATTAAATTATTTATAACAATATCCAATTATTATCTTATTACCAAACCTCATAATATAAGTTTGGAGTTATATAAATGAATCATGATTTGTTTTTAAATAACATTTTTTACAACATTGATCCAAATTTCGCTCAAACACAAAATATTATTAATATTACTATGAAGATCTACTGGAATTAATAGTGCGTTTCAACAGTTTCAAAATAAACATTTTTTAGTTGTTTTGTCAGTTTTTTCATCCTAAATAAAAAACGGCCTAACCGATTTTGCTGAATAGTCATTCAGTTTTAAATTATGTAATTACGCGCAAATGAAATCAATCAATGCGATCTTTGTTTCTCGAGATAATCGAGACGAAAAATAATTCCAAACGCACATACGCACATCCACACATAGATACATACACACACACAGACATGTCTCTAAAAACGATGGATTGGGATTCTAGAGACCTTAAAACGTGGAGATATGTCAAAATGTGGGATTCGTCAAATCGACCCCATTACAATAACTTCCCATAAAGAGCTGGGAAGTTAAAAAGAGTACAGAAAGCGTTCTAGATTTAACGTGGTGGCCTGACAGGTATGGTTTAACACCACGGGCCTCTTAAGCCACGGATTACGATGAGCTCGCACCAAAGTCTCCATAAACGTAATAGTCAGTAACCATAACTTATGTTATGAATACTGCTTTTCCGAGTACGAGGACCAAATCTTATCCAGAGCTTGCTTGAACTTCTTCATTATCCCTGGTACAGATCGGATTTATCAGCATCTTTACCGCTCTTGGCGAAGCGGCACCCCTGTTGGTAACACAACAGCACGCCTGTTGGCGGACCACGATACAGAAGGGTTGCTGAATAGCTACTGGTCCCAAACTGTATTAAAAGTGACTATGCCCGCTTTGGGTGTCAACATAGATTTCTCAACCAAAACCTGAAGGTACAAGTCCCTGGTACCCCGGTTACGCTTGGCACCAGTATATCCCTGGTAAGATTTCGAGGAAGTGCAACCTCTTCGATTAGGCCCCAACGCAAAGCTCCGGATCGATGGCCGTAATTTATAGTTATCATTCTTTAAACCATGATAGATCCAGTTAATCGTCATCCTTTTATCATAGCATCCTGTTGAAGGGATGTTGATCTGAGGATCGGTCGGAACCCCTCTTCCTTTGCACTGGCGTGGGACAGTCCTCCTGGCTGCTTTGGCCGAGTACTAAACATCTGCTGATCGACACCCCCGGGCACTCTTTTTGCAGGGTACTAGTTCGGCTATCCGACTTTTCCCAAGCATACTCAAGGCTGGTTGTGCCTGCTTCAGTTCCTTCCCGACCAAAGCGTTAGAAAGCGGAGTTGAAAAAAAGTGCAGTAGGTATTTTTCCATGTAGATGATAAATTTATGAGTTTGAACCTAAAAGTATTTTTGTTGTTTGTATTGTGCCATTTTGTCTTGCCAAACTTATTTTTTATGGTGCCAAAAAATAATTAAAAAATAAACTTAAAACAAATAAAGAAAATAAATTTTATTATTTTTTTTCTAATTATTAATAGAAACAAAACAATTACGTATTCAACACATACTTCGTTAAAACACCAGTACTTTACTGCAACGAAGATCACGACAACACCACTATGATTTTTAGAAAGGAAGCTTCCCTGTATCCAGCACTCCTGAATCCTCTGTCCAAATATAGTAAGTGTCTGCTTGACAATGTTCTGAATGTATTCTATCGACAGTTTACTGGTTTTTAATAAATATCGATGAAAATCGTATATTATTTTCATTGCAGGCAAAACCAAATGGAAGCCAGACTGTTTCTTAGCACGTAACGATATTATAGTTTTGGAAGATCTCCTTCCGGAGGACTTTGAACCGATTCCTTCGAACATCGAAACCAACACAGAGCATTTGAGAACGTTCCTTGCCAGCTTGGCGGCACTCCATGCAAGCAGTATCGCTTATGAAGAAGATACAGGATGCTCAATTGGATCGCAGTTTGCCGATAAACTCCTGGAGACGTCTGTTCTGAAAAACTTGGATTGGTTTCAAGCGGGAGTGACTGTAAGTATCAGCTTCTCGTCTATTTGAGTGTATAATATTTGTGGCTATCTTTCCAGGGTCTTCAAGCCGTGGCATCAGTTCATCCCGACTATCAATCAGAAGAACATCAACAATTTATCCAAGAACGCTTCCTGGATAGTCTTGATCCTGTTTATGATATGGTCAACGAATCAAGTCGCTTCCGGAATGTCCTGTGTCATCGTGATACATGGTGGAATAATGCTCTTTTTCGTTTCGATGAGCACGATTTCAAAAAGCCGTTGAAGTGTGTCCTCGTTGACTTTCAAACCTGTCGATATTGTCCTCCGGCTATTGATGTCCTATTTGCCATATATCTTAATGTGAGTCGCTCGGTTCGTGAGGAAGTACTTCCAGAATGCCTTGAATGGTACCATCAGCAATTGACTTGGGAGCTGAAAGCTATGAGTATAGACATCAACAAGCATATATCCTGGGAATCTTTTCTTAAAAGCTGTAACTACTTGAAATTGGTTGCGGTATTATATCATTGTGTGGTAGCTACGTTGATTAAATTGCCACCGGGATTCATGGACGAGTTGCGGATCAGGAGTCCGGAAGAGTTCGCGAAATATCGAACTGTGTCCCGAAAGGAAATTTTGTTGCGTTTGATGAAGGAGGATGAACCGTTTAGAACGTATATGTATGAAGCTGTTGAAGATCTGATGAGCCTTGTTTGTAAAATTAATAATAAATGAAATATATAGTATTTAGTCGGTTTTATTTTAATCGTTGAATGCCTCAATAGTTTCAGAAGAATGCATTACGACAATGCTGTTGGGCTTTCACAATCTCAGTGCAATGAATCACTCAACAATCAGTATTTGTTTTACTTTTGACCTAATCTTGCTTATTCGATTCTAATTGCTTCACTTTTATTGACATTTCACTTATCACAACAATCGCGAATCATAATATATAGTGGGAAATGCAAAACAAACGACAATCATATTGTTTTCAGAGAAAGTTGCTGTTAACTAAAAGCAGTGTTAGAAATCCATGGCGGAAATAAATAGGCAACATTAAAGCTACCGCTGTTTCATAACCATCGTCCGTTGATAATCAATTCCAGGTCACAGTGCACATTTGTCAGTTTATATTTGATGAATTGTTTGCTTATCACTTTCAACTATTTTTAGTTATTTTTTCGAAATAAAAGATCAATTAGCATTATTATCTGTTAATTCAAAAATACTAAAATCAATCGATAATTGCAGCGATTATATTTTTTATTTGCAATTCACTTAAATTAATCGTAGACCTGCTAATACTTAGCTTACTTTTATGTTCTTTATGTATTCGTTCAACATTAAAACAAACATTTACAAAATACCTACAACTTACTTCTAAATTAAATGATGTTTTGTTTGGCATCTACGCTTGTTAAGTCCGAAATGACACTTTGCCTACAGGCACACGAATATTGCAGAAAATATCTCAACAAGATGGGGAAGGTTAGATTATCCTTCTGCCTGTATTGTGATGAAGAGTATGACGGTGCTCTGGTCATGATGTAGTGAATTGTCAGGCTCACACATGCTTGAAGATATCTGATTGCAGATTTTCTCACACATGTCGTAGAAAAAATCTACCTATCATTTCATAAGTTCTGACACGAAGATAAGAAAGGATATTAAAAAAATAACTAGGCCTTTATTAACTTCCGATCTTTCCGAACTTTCGATCCCAGTGGAAAGTTTTTGTAATGGGGTAGATTTTGCGAATCCAAATTTTTTATATATTTCCACGTTTTAAGGTCTCTAGAATCCAAAGTCATCGTTTTTAGAGAGATGTTTGTGTGTGTGCGTAAGCACGTATGTGGGTTCATAATTATTTTTCGTCTCGATTATCTCAAGAACCAAAGATTGCATTGACGTGGGACTGAGTTCATTCGACGTTTAATAACATAAATTAAAACTGAATGACTTTTCAGCAAAATCGGTCAAGCCAGTTTTTATTGATAATGAAAAAACCGAAAGAGACAAAAAATTGCTTAATTTTGAACCTGTTGAAACGCACTATTCATTCGTGCAGATTCCAAATACCTTCATAGTAATATTATTATTATTGTGCGTTTTCGCAAAATTTTGATCAAAGTTGTAACAAAATGTTATTTAAAAAAAAATTAAGATTAATTTATAGAATTCCAAACTTATAATATTGTCAGGTTTGAGAAAATTGGAGTAGTGATGCTAATGCATTTAATAATTGAATATTGTTATAAATAATTTAATATTGTTAAAAACAATCAAATATTATTATATATAATTTGATATTGTAAATATAAAGTCAATTATAATAATTCAGTATTCTTAATAACGAATGATTATTAATAATAATAATTAATTACCCTCAACAATGGTTGTGGATTCCGGGGCCGAGATGCAGGACGAGCTGGAGCTCCAGAAAGAGGAAGAAGAGGAGGATGACGAGAAGGAGAACAAGGAGGAGGACGAGGATGTTGAGGCTTTAGTACAGGACGACCAGATGGTGGAGGCGTCTTCCTCTACCAAAGCTTTTATGGCTAGATAAAAAAATAAAAATATTGAATGTTATTATAATAATTTAGAATAAAAACCATCAACAATAGTAATTATTAATAATAGTAATTAATAATAAAAACATATTATGGCCTTTTCATTCGCCCCATTGGAAGGTTAGTCGTGTGGGTCTCAAGGATCGCACTTAGACCACATTTTTCAAACTTCTTATATAAACTAATTCATAACTTTATACTAGATACTCACACCTACAAATTGTACAAAGTGCCCACCCTTAACCTGAACACAAGCCTTCAAACAAGGAGGCCAATCATCTATTGAATCACGGAAGGTTTCTAAGCTTAAATTCGCCACTCTCCAAGCGTTCTTAGTTTCTGTGCCGGGACGAGCAAACGTTCTACTCTAAAACGCTCCATATTTGATAATCCAATGGATTAAGGTCCGGGCTTCCCGGGGGACAATCTTAGTGAGAAATAACTTCCGGCAGATTGGTTTGTAACCATACCTGATACTTCAGCCAAATTGGAGTTTGACCGTGCATTTTGGGCTAGCAGGCAAATTTTTCTTGCAATGTGTGGGCAATGGTATAGCCCAAGTTTCTGGGGTCGCAGCTCCAATCCTCTGGGCTCCATCTTAAAAACAAAAGAAATTGGGACACCCCCATATCTCAAAAATCATGGTTCCCACAAGAAAGTTGTCTATGGCAAACTTGCGTAAAATTAAATTTGAAGCAAGTTGTGCATACTTTTACGTGAAGTCAATAATAAAAAAGTTACAAGTCAAAAACGATACTCAAAAAGGGGGGATTGTCTTTCGAACGCCATAACTGTTTTTATTTTCACGTTTAACGCGTAACACGTATCGATACTTTTCTAAGACAATTTTGTCTTGTCTTTGTTTTTTCTATTTTCGCGAAATGCGTTTGGAAATAAATTTTAGAAAATTTTATCGCAAGCCGTTTGCGGTATGCTTGTTTTTATTACTGGACACTGGCGGGAGTTATTGTGTCTCAAAGGGGGGAAAGTCACATGAAAAATGCATTGTTTTCAATACGTAGCCCAGAGGATTAGGGCTGCAATCCCAGAAGCTTGAACTTAAGCTAACTATACCGTTTCCCACACATTGCAGGAAAAATTTGCATCCCAGCCCAAAATGCACTGTTTATGTCACAATTCGGACGATTTTCTGGACTATGAGTTGATCTGGTTTTATGAGCAGGAACTGAATCCTGTTGGAAGACCCAGTGTTGATGGTGGAACATTATTGCACTTTGCAGTTAACTTTGGCACCAGTTTTGATACCTTTTTAACATAAATGATTCTCTGTTAGAAAGATAAGACACTCCTAGCCAAACCGTTACAGAAACGGGATGGTGGCAACGCTGAATACGGGGAATCGCTCCTTCTGCTTCTTTACTGCTTTGAACATAAGCTCTACTAGTTTGCTTATTTTTTTCCTCGATGAGAAAAATTTTCTCATCAGTGAAAAGGATGTCCCGGTGTTTGCTGCTAGCGTATCGTCACAGAAGCTTTTTAGATCTTTCAAGTTGTATTTTTTTAAAGCAGGTGGTAACAGTTGGGCGGTCCTTTTGCGACAAGCTTTTAACTTAAGGTCCTCGAATATATTTCTTTACATGGTTATCTAGCTTATCTTCATATACTAAGCCATTACTTTTTGTTGTCAAATCGAATTTCTGCGAATTCGGGCCTTTACTGCATTTATGGTGGCTGTTGTCCGTACAAAACCTGGTCGATCGGATCTTGTTCGGTCATCTGCTGACCTGTTGGACCGTTTTATGGTAAGATAAATGAAACTGCTTGCTCGAGCAATTTAAAAATGTCACTTGCAGAGTGATTGCAATGACTGCGATTCGATTATCCTTTACGGTCCATTCCATATTAATGCTTAGAAAAAACTGAACTAAGTTTTATATGTGGATCCCAATTTATTGGTGGAATTTAAAATTTGGTGCTGCCATCTGTTCTAAGATACTTAAGTGTCATAATTTCATTGTTGAAGTCTTGTATTAGAGCTAATGATATGACTATATATAGTGATGATGAATTTTTAGCATATAACCACTTTAAAACTTGTTGATTTGACGTCTTTTATTATTTGAATGGCTTTTTGTAGGTAGAAAGCAACAGTTGAAAAGAGTAGTTAATGAAATATTTCGAAATGAATGATGTATTCAGCATTTCAGTTAAACATAAACAAAATAAAATTGCAAAATGTATGGAATTAATCAACAGAAGATGTATCCTTGTATTTATTTTATTATAGTTGAAATCGACTCCCTCAAACTTACCATATCATTTGATCAACATTTCACGATCTACTTAGTTGGATAATATCTTACATAATGTAGTATCAACTTCAACGGATCTTGTAATGAAAATCAACAACGTCTCCAAAAATCTTAATGATGATGATTTGCATATAATATAAATGATAAGAACCTCATAAATCAGGACAGATAACAAATTGTTACGTTTTGCTTCCATTTTTATCACTATGCTTTCTCTGCTGGACCATCGTTTCCATTCATTAGGAAAATTAATTCGGTAGCGTTGGCATCATGTCCAATAATCAGGAAAATCGTTACGAAAATTTAATATCGAAAAGTGAATGTTGCGAAATAGTTGCGAAAGCGTTAGGCGATGTGAATATCCTAAAATATAAAGTTTCACCGCTAGCAAATGGTGTTGTTGGGTTTCTGGGAGAATACTTTCAACTGTTTGTGTTCTATTCGGAGGTGAATTGTGTTTTTCTAGAGTGGAAGATAAACAACAATAGTTTAAAGAATCCAGTTACAATAAATTATGTTTTGCAGAAAAATAAGGTAACGAAAGATGTGCTAACTACTAGTTTCTTCGTTAAATCACTACCTCTCGCCAATGAGCTGCAAAGAAAGGAAATTACTGCTTTGGGATTCATGAAAAAGGAGATCTTAATTTACAAGACATTAATTAAGGACATGGAGAAATGTTGTAAGTGTTTTTGTTTTCAGATACACTTGAAGTTGCTATGATTTTGTTAACTAAGTGTTTTTGTTTTCAGATACACTTGAAGTTGCCATGATTTTGTTAACTAAGTCGACAAAATTTTGTACATTTTTTTATTAAAGTAATTTTTGTGCTTAGTTGTTTGGTAGTTACTTAGTATTATTCAGCGCTAGTTAGTATTATTCAGCGCTAAATAGTATCGAAAAATGATTTGCCTAATTTCACGTGAAGCGGACAATAAAAAACGTGAGGTTCAGAAATTTGTTCATATCGGTCATATCTGTAATTCTAGGATATATGAACGTTTACACTTAATGTTTTTTTTTCATTTGAGGTTCAGTTGTTAAGATATGGGATACTATAAAATCCACCTAATTCACGGATAGGGTTCTGTGAAATTATATCCTAAGCGCAGTCAGGGCACATTATGTTCGTGCACTGTAAACAAACGTGATTTTTGCACGAATAGCATTTATACGTCGATTTTCTTTTGAGTTTAGGTTTACATGAAAGACAAGTCGTTCGTGTCTTGACTTTCTCAGCTTCATCTTCAGATGTCTCTGACTTATCAGAACCAAGTACTTTTGCCAAACTCATCCTAAGTTCACGGGGCAATCTTAGATTCCAAAATCTTTGCTTCGTTTGCTCTAATACCAACTGTCGAGCTATTTTTTTTTATGAAGACTCCACTATCAGTTTGTCTTCCCACTTGTACATCATGTAAAATATGAGAATTGACGGAACTAAGTAATATCCAAAATATGGTAAAAAATTGCTATATTCCAGCGTCTTGACCGGCGGCTGCAAGTGTATACAGCGCACTTCTTATCAATTTCATCTACACCACCTTTCGCAGAATTATAAAACTTTATAATTTCTGGCTTCCTTGAGTCCATCAACCTCTGATCTGTCCGTCTGTCAACGTCGTCAGCCTCCGATCCACTAGAATATTCATCCGCGAGCCATCTATCAATCACTCGCTCAAAATTTGAATTCAATACATGTATACTTAACCGAATTTTAAATCGTGATTACTCACCAAATGCGCATGTAACAGCACCACTTCTTCGTCCGACGTCAAATGTGGGCACTAGCCTTGCAGCTATTTGAGAGCGCGAATCGGTATTGCGCGATTAAAGGGGTAAACTAGCAAGTCAAGTGCCTGCCGGGACCTCTCAGACCGCACTTCGGTACTTAAAGGTTAAAATAAAATGTATTATTTCCACTTTTGTGGCTAAGCTATTTTGAATTTTTCTTATATTTTTAAACGTTCGGTGAGCCAGTAAAATGAATGGATTGAAGTATCAATCAATGTACGGAGCCATTATAATTCAATAAAAAGAAAATGTGATCAAAAATCCCCCAGATCAAAAATCCCCCAGATCCTAGATCCCCTAGATCCGAAATCCCCAAGATCCGAAATCCCCCAGATCCGAAATCCCTAAGATCCGAAATGCCCCAGATCTAAAATCCCCCAGATCCAAAATCCCCCAGACCAAAAATTCCCCGATCCTTAATCCCCCAGATTCTAGATCCCCAGATCAAAAATCCCCCAGATCATAAATCCCCCGAATCAAAAATTCCCCAGATCAAAAAATCCCCAGAACCCAAATCTCCCGTAACCTAAATCCCCCTGATCAAAAATCCCCCAGATACTAAATCCCCCAGATCCAAAATCCTCCATACCCAAAATCCGCCAGATCCTAAATCCCCCAGATCCAAAATCCCCCAGATCCTAAATCTTCCAGACCTAAAATCCCCCCGATCCTAAATCCTCTCACATCAAAATTCCCACAGATCCTAAATCCCCCAGATCAAAAATCCCCCAGATCCTAAATCCCCTAGATCCGAAATCCCTCAGATCCGAAATCCCCCAGATCCGAAATCCCCAAGATCCGAAATCCCCCAGATCCAAAATCCCACAGATCCAAAATCCCTCATATCCTAAATCCCCCATAACCAAAATCCCCCAGACCAAAAATCCCCCAGATTCTAATTCCCCCGACCAAAAACCCCCAGATCCCAAATCTTCCAGATCCTAAATCCGCCAGATCAAAAATTCCCCAGATCCAAAATCCCTCAGATCCTAAATTCTCCAGAAGCTAAATCCCCCAGATCCTAAATCCCCCAGATCAAAAATCCCCAAATCAAAAATCCCCAGATCAAAAAATCCCCCAGATCCTAAATCCCTCAGATCCTTAATCCTCCATATCCTAAATCCCTCATATCGTAAATCCCCCAGATACTAAATCCAATATTAAATTACTTATAACAATATCCAATATTAACTGCATTAGCTTCTCTTCTCTCATTCTCCCAAACCTGATAATATAAGTTTGGAATTTAAAAAATAGTCTTGATTTTTTTTAAATTACATTTTTTGCAAATTTGATCAGAATTTTGCTAAAACACAAAATAATAATAATATTACTAGGGAGGTATTTGGGATCAGCACGAAATAATAGTGCGTTTCAACCAGTGGCGGTTGCTTCATAGGAGCACATGAGCACGTTTCAAAAGTTTTAAAATTAAGCTATTTTTTCAGTTTTTTATCCTCAATAAAAAACGGATAAACCGATTTTGCTGAAAACTCATTCAGTTCTAAGTTACGTAATTACGCGTCGAATGAAACCGGTCTCACGTCAATGTGCTATTTGGTTCTTGAGATAATCGAGACGAAAAATAATTCCGAAGGCACATACGCACATATGTACATACACACTCACCGACATCTCTCTAAAAAGGATGGATTTGGATTCTAGAGACCTTAAAACGTGGAGATTTGTCAAAATTTGGGATGCGCGAAATCGACCCCATTACAATAACTTCCCACTGGGAAGTTAAAAATCGACCCCATTACAATAACTTCCCACTGGGAAGTTAAAAATGATAAAAATTATCAATGAACGTGGCTCACTAAGAGGTAGAACAAAAACTAAAAAATAACGGAAAACAAGCGTCTGAATCGTTTTGATAAAGTGATTCTTTATGCAACTAAGAGATGGCGTGGTTATTCGTATTGTGTCACCACAATATGAGAAAAAATCACGTAAAATAATTTTTTATTTTGATAAGGTTTTCTGCACACATTTTTATTCAAAATAATAATCACTTCTTAGACTATCATATTTCGCAACAGGTTCATCACCCTCAAAAAATAATTTGTTAATGTATTTTTCACAAAGCAAACCTTTCAATCTTTCAATTATTTCAAACATTTATGACAAAAGTGTGCAAAGTAATAAGTCCAGCTTGGTATTTTGTTTATGTAAAGTGTGATAAGAAAGTAGATAAGGTGGTTTGTATCGTTTCTACCTATTTTGTAGGGATTGATTTGCATTTTTATGTAATTAATTTGAATTAAAATTGAATACAATTTAACCACTCATTTTTCTACAGTTTTAATTTTTTTAAAGATATAACTAAATAATAAATATTTTTTAGCCACATTCCGATGGCATCCAGAAATGTATTTGGCACGAGATGATATTTTAGTTTTGGAGGATCTAATTCAATCTAACTTCAAGCATATGTCCTTTAACTATAATAGTTCACCGGAGTATGTACGCTTGGGCCTGGAATGTACAGCCGCGATGCATGCTTGTAGTATTGTTTATGAGGTGAAAAATAATGTGGAAATTGACAAAAGATACGCGAATTGTATTCATGAAATGAGCTTGCGTCGAGATAACTCATGGATTGCGGCAGGATTAAAGGTAAATGTTATGTTGGAATTATTATTTTGTAATTTATTGTAAATATTTCTCGTCTTCTTTATTTAAATCGATTGTGACACATTTGAATTTAATGATTAAAACATTGTACGCATCTGTTGAGATTCTACGAAAAATGTTTCAAAATTTGATTAATTTAATGCATCTCGTCCCTTTTGGTATGATAAATGACCAGAGGTTTGAACTGCTCCGAAAAAACATTCTTGAGGTAACCAGTCAAGATTTATTTTCAAATATTGTTGTTTTGAAAGAATATTTCAAAAATATGCAAAATAATTTACAAATTATTGTGAATGAAAGTAATACTAGAAGAAATGAAAAAAAAATCAATACACCTACCTTCCAGAAGACCGTGCAATTTGAAAAAAATATTTTTATGAAGAAAAACCGTGTAAAACGAAAACGCCTATAAATTGCCTTTTTGAGTGATTTATTGAAGACAAAATGTGAGTAACCAATTTAATAAGATATAAAAATATCAGTTTTATCATAGAAAACATAGAAATAATTAAATTTATTTCTAAAATGAAAAACATAATGTAAAAAATCTATTTCATAGAAGAAAAAAATGTTATATAATATAACATATAAAAAATAAATAATAAATTATATATAAAAATAATAAAATAAAAATTATAATTAAAAAGAAAAATAGGAAAAATAATAATAATATAACTATAAATAAGGCTTGATTTCCTAATTTCAATAAACATAATTGCTATCACTATCACCTTCAACGATAAGTTTTCTTCTACGAAATTGTATAATATCACTTTCATCACTGGACAATATTATCTCATTCGATTTTCTTTTCATAGTTGATGTATTGATTTTAGGTGTAATTCGATGAGACTTTTCACACAAAAAGTTTGATATTAGCAACTGTGATTTTTTTTAGTCATATCTTTGTGGACTTCCTCATATTGACTTAAAAGTTTATTAACATCTCGTTGAAATCTGGGAGCTCGTTCAACATTCGGTTCATATTCTTGAGAATAGTTGCCTAATTATCTTCCTATCACAAGTCCGTCGTAAACGACTTTTGCTGCGAATGCACTGAATTCTTATTCATCAACACCATTTTCGTTTCCACTATTTTTTTGCCGTTTCAATTAAGGGAGAGTATGGTTAATATAAAATATTTAAAACGTATTTGTAAGATTTTATTTTTTGAAAATACTGTAAATAGAAATTTATTTTTGAATAAAGTACATAATAGTAGAGTATTCTTTAAAATTTTGGTCCAATAATATTGATTACTGAGCCATTGACAGCAAATTTTCGAAGACTCCAAAAAAATAGTTTTGCGGTGCACAACATAACTCATCACTCGATCATCTGATGACAAAAAAACTAAAAAACATTTCGTTAGTTTATGAGTTTCCCGAGATAATCACGTCAAGATATATTTTTTAACGAATTTTTCCGTTTTTGGTTTCAATTCTAATTAAAAAAAACGAATTTTTTAAATTTTTTGTTTAAAAAATTGATAAATTTGTTATTATAAAACAAATTATAATTATCAAAAGTAAAATATTTTGACGTTACATTGTGATTTATATACAGAATAAGTGTGCGAAATTTGAAATAGATCGGATAAACAGATTTTGAGTTAGAGCGTTCACCGACTTTGAAAAAGCTAAGTGTTGGAAACACGCGTTTAAAATAAGAGAAACAGCCGATTTACAGTTTATAGCGCGTAGAACAGCAAAGTTTTAAAATCCGTAGTTCCGTCAGTTTTGCTCTAATCGACCTAAAATTTTAACTGAATACTCTTGAAGAATTCTACTGTTGAATAAATTAAAATAATAAAAAATGCAAAAAAAATACCATGCTTCCCCCTTAATTCGTCTTCATGTAACTCCTGGTCTTCCATTATTTCAGCAAAATCTATTTCAGCTATATCCCCCACTCAATACATGGCGTAACTCAACTATTTGAAAATACTCTTGCTCCAAAGATATTCTATAATTCTCACCTTCAACTATGTGAGGCTATACTACTTTCCAACTCGCATAGAGCGTTGATTGTTTTATCTCTGCATATGACATTTCTATACGGTTAAGGGGTCTACCCTCTTTATAATTTTCGAAAAATCGATTTTTGTTGTTGCATTTTTGGAAAGTATTTATATACAGAAATCTCATATTAAATTTTTTATAAAGATCGGAGCAGTCTAACTGTATTTTTAGGCAACTTTCATTTTGTCACTTGGGGCGATTTTTCATTAAACAAGCCGCGAGGTACGATCCTTGAGGTCCACATGGTCGACTTCCCAGTAATATCTACATAAACATCAAAAACATTAAACATAATAATAATTTTGAAAACAATACTACTTTAAGTAATAACAATGAGAGGCATTCATAGCAGTAACAGGAATGAGTTAATATGAATCATATCGTCTACGGGAGGGTCCATTGATTACGTAAGGTTTTTGGTCGATGAGGACAGATTGAATATTCACGCGGATCAATCGGTGGGGGCCTTTTTGGCCTTGAAAAATCTGGTTAATGCAGTCAAAAATAGGTTAAATTGCATGTAAAAAGTAAAATGTATTACAAATGATAATGGTTATTGAAATCTTACGATTACTAAAGAATGAATCTACTACAAAAATACAATTTTTTATTCGATGAAAGCTTTTTAAAGCATATGATTTTGCAAAGCAGTGACTACAAAACATTTTACCATTCAAAGCGTTGATTACCGCAAATGCAAATTAGATTGAAATTTTGTTGGTTTTCAAAATTTAAGCAGTTTTTTTTTAATAAAAAGACTATAAAAACTATTAAAAATCTGCTCAAATTACGCAAATATTTTAAAACTTGGATTGAATTTACAACATTTTTTTTAGAATAAAAGATATAAAGTAATATCATTCGTAAGAGGGTTTATACGACATGGTAACTTTGAATGATTTTTTATTTTTAATTTAGCTTTTTTCATAATTATGGGAGAAAGTTTTGCTAGATTCTCTTCAAAACTGATAAGAATGTATAAATTTTATAACTGTTATATTATTTTTTATGAAAAAAATCCTAATTTTTCGCATTTTCTTCTATTAAATTAAAAAAACGGCTGAAACGAGTTTTTATAATGTTAAAAACTTCACAAAGATGTTAATACACGTCAACTGATTCCTTAATGATGCAAATATTATATCTGGTGCGTGAGATATAGTGAATGATAAAAATGACCCTGACAATCATGATGACTTTTCATGATTTTTAATTTTTAATATAATTTTTTAGGTAATCATGAGAAAAAGTTTTGCTGATGTTGTTGCAAACATTGTTTGGAGTATATAAATTTTATAAACATTGATTACTATATTTCGCAAATTAGGTTAAAAATTTATTGTTTATGAAAAAAACCTAATTTTTTGCACTTTTTTTCCTAAATTAAAAAACGGCTCTAACGATTTTTTTAAAAACTAAACAGATTCACAAAAACGTTAATACGCGTGCATTGACATCCAAACTATGCAAATCTTATGCATGATTCACGAGATATAACGCATGACAGAAATGACCTTGGAGATCATGATTACTGTTAATGATTTTTTATTTTATGGTCAATTTTTTTTGAAGTCATAAGAAAAATTTTTGATAGAATTTTTAAATAAACTGTTTGGATTATATAAATTATATAAACATTGATTACTGTGTTTCGTCAATTAGGTTAAAAATTTACTGTTTATGAAAAAAATCCTAATTTTTTGCACTTTTTTCCTTGAATTAAAAAAAATGGCTGCAACATTTTTTTCAAAAACTTGACAGAATCATAAAAATGTTAATACGCGTCGATTGACACTTTAGCAATGCAAATCGTATGTTTGGTTCGTGAGATATAGTGCATGACAGAAATAACCTTCAAAGGGGCAAAACAGCGAACTCCCCGACCGAAGTTTCCCAAAAACTAATCAACTCTTAAGATTGCAAAGACGCTTCGATTGACACCTTAACAAAGTCGATACGACTTTGTTTACGTGAGCTATGCTCGTAAAAAAGTGCCCACGAACGTACGTACGTACGTACATACGTACACACACACACATACATGAAGAAATGTTGAAAATTTCAATTTAGATTTTCGAGGCGATTTCAAGAACTTCCCATATACTGGGAAGTTAAAAAAACTTTTTCGACGCCGCGTTGATGAAATCTAGGGAACTAATGAACGGATTTTCACCAATTTTTTACCAGACATTCTTTATGACTACAGCTGTAGCGCGAATTTTTGAAATTTTGATTTAAAATATTTTTTTGTGGCCAAAAACGGGTGAAAAAAGCATGTTTTTTCGTTATTTTTCGAAAAATGTCCGCCATTTTGTCAATTTTGCAAAAATTGAAAATCGCGAAATTCGCACTATAGCTATTAACACAGTAAACCTAAGACTATTTAATTTTTTTGTTCGAGATCAACCATCTCGAAAATTTCATCAACAGCGCACAACCCTCTCGTTTTTTCGATATATCTTCAACCAGCATTTTCAATGATAAAAACTCACATAAATGAATAAGAAAATTGTTTTTTGTGTATTTCGAGAGTGTATTTATTGAGTGTAATCTGTCCTTTATCAATATTTATAATTTAAACCTATCTAAAAAATATTAAAGATAACCCGTTTTCACACTGCTAAAAGAGGGTAGACCCCTTAACGCAATCTAACACTGTAAATTTTTTCAAGACACCAATAATTGAAGGAGATGCTTGATTTTCCATGTGATCTAAAATATATCTAAAGGCATTTTCAATGTACTTGCCTTGAAAGTCGAATTTATCCCTTGGTCTAGTGGCTGCAACAAAAAAGTCGTATTTTTGGGTAGAAACACAATTTCAACATTTTTATGCTGCAAATCTTGAGGGTGATCTGTATCATCATCAAGTACAAGAAGTAATTTAAAAGATAACCGTTCTTTTAATTAAATACCTTTTCACATTTGCCACGAAAAAGTTATGGAACCAATCGTTGAACAACGTGGCGGTAACTCAAGCTTTCTTATTGGCATTCCAATAAACGTGAAGATTATTAATATTTATCCTTTTAAACGAACGGGGTTGCTTAGCTTTGCTAATTATCAATGGTTCCATAAGATGTCCGCCAGAAGTACTGCTACAAAAAAGAATCGTTATACGATCTTTTGCTGCCTTATGGCTGCTAGCTGACTTGTTTAGCTAAAAAAAGTCCTCTCTGGCATTTTCTCCCAAAAAAAAATAATCCAGATTAATCAGCTTTAAAGACCTGGTCAAGACTGTAAATCTTACGGCAATAAGTTCAGCAAATTTTTGTGGATATTGTTGTGCTCTTTCTAAATTAGCAGATGCTTGCACACCTTTTAAGTTTAGACTATGCAAAGAATATCTTTGCTTAAGTCGTTTGAACTGACTTGCGTTAAAAGACACCTTATTCGCAGAAGTATACGGCAATCGAGTCCAATTTTGGTCATAATTATTGAAGCTTTATTTTTTACGGCGTTCCATTGGAATGCGTTTTTGATTTTGGTCTTCTTGCCATATCATTGAAACCTTTTCCATATTTTCCATGGCAACATTTCTTACATGTGAAGTTGTACTCATCCGCGAGGACATTCCAGCTGCTACACTTTTTCTTGTTGAGTCTTCGTTTTTTTATGGTTCTTATTGTGGCTTCATTCATAGAATAAAATTTAGCAACATCTACTATTCTTTCTTTATTATGTAAACAATCAAAAAATTAATTTTTTTTTATAGCAAACCATTCTTTTCATGTCTGTTTTGTTGCCATGATCAAACTAAAATTTTAAATAAATCATAAAGATGTTAAGACATATATCTTATTTAATTACTTAGAATAACTTTAGTCTATCATTTAATTGTCAAAACTAAAATGAAATTGTGAAAAATAAAAAGTTTAAAATATGTAGACCACCGCTCATATGTATGTCCCCACCCTGAAAAAATAGTGTATCAGGTGGATCAGGAAATAAAATTAAAACTTTTGATGAATAGAATTTATTCTTTATCCGCACAAAGACTCTGCACTTGGAGCCAAAAACTTCGAATTTCGATTCGTCACTCCGCGACACCCTTGTCCAGTCTTCTGGTGTCCAATTTTTGTGTTGTTTCGCCCATTCCAATCTCTTCTTCTTATTTTTGGCATGTAATAATGGCTTTTAACCGCAACACGGCCATGAAGGCTTGCTTCCTGCAGCCTTCGTTTGACGGTTGACACACTTACGTATTCAGATTTGGGAACATGCTGTACCGCTAGATAGATCTGCCGTGCAATGGTCAAACCGTCTAAATGACATTTTCAAGATTTTGAGATATGTGCGTTTAGGGACATTATATCTTCCCTTCTTTCATATGAGCTTAACATTTTGTTTCATTTCCCTCCCCTTCAAGAATTATGACCCTGGCCATTCCATCTATAATACATCTTGCTGCTAATTTCACATAAAAAACAAGTGGCAAACCATCTAAATTACTTTAAATGGTTTGTCCATTGTACAGCTATACAAATCAGAAGGAAAATAAACGTCTATTAGTGCAGTCAAAGCGTCCGAATTTTGATGTAAACCAAGCATTTTGGGTAGGCAGAATTTTTTTATTGTAATGCGTGGGTAATGGTATAGATAGCTTAAGTTCAAGTTTCTTGGGTCGCAGCTCCTGTCCTTTGGGCTCCATCTTCAATACAAAAGAAGTTGGGGCACCCTCATATCTCCGAAACCATGGCTTCCTGGAAGTTGTGTATGACAAACTTGCGTAGAATATGACTTTGAGCAAGTCTTTCATACATCACTTTTACAGTGGGTCAATAATAAAAAAGTTACAAACCAAAAACCATACTCAAAAAGGGGGGAACGTCTTTCGGGCGCCACAACTTTTTTAGTTTCACGTTTAACGCGAAACACATTGAAATGCTTTTCAAAGATAATTTTGTCACAAATCGTTTGCGGTATTGTTTGTTGCAATCACTGCACATTAACGGGAGTTATTTTATCCCAAAAGGGGAGAAAGTCGCGTGAAAACCCGTGTTTAGGTCAAATAGTCGGCTTTTGATGGCAAACCCCCGTTGCGAAACTCGCGGAGCATTTTGGTAGGCAAGCACATTTTCGGTGCAATGTGTGGTGTGCTTTACTGGCAGCTTAAATCCAAGTTTCTGGGGTCGCAGCCCCAAGCCTCTGGGCTCCATCTTGAAAACAAACAAAAAGTGGGGCACCCCTTTATCTCCGGAACCATGGCCCCCACAAGAAAATTGTATATGACAGACTTGCGTAGAATTATTTTTTTAGCAAGTCGTTGATACATCACTTCCACGTGGCATCAATAATTAAAAAGTTATAGGCCTAAAACGACATCCAAAAGAGGGGGAACATCTTTCGAGCGTCACAAATCCATTGTTTTCACTTTAACCCCACAACACATCGAGAATAATTTTAAGACAATTTTGTTGCAAGTCGTTTGCGGTATTGCTTGTTTCGATCACTGTACCATGTCGGGTGTTATTGTGTCTCGAAGGGGGACAAGTCTTAGGAAAAAAAACATTTTAGGACCAGATAAACAGGTGGGGCATTTCACGTGAAACCGACAACGAAAAAAAAGTGAGGTTCTGAAATTCGTTCATATTGAGCACATTTGTACTTCTAGGGTATATGAATGTGTACACATAATATTTTTGTTATTTGATGTTTAGTTGTTAAGATATGGGATTCTAAAGAATTCAAATTTTCAAAGTAGGGTTTTTTTGAAATTTTATTTTCATATTGAAGTAAATTATAATTAAATAATAAATGTAGTGTTTTGTATAGAAAGTTTACTGTTATTTTGATTTTCAAATGAGATTCCGAATTTGAATTTTTTTTCTAGTTTTAAACCGGAAGTGAATATTTAAAATATTTTTTTCAATAACTTCGACCATATTAATTTTTATTTTTTTTACTGTAAAATAAAGCTTAACATGTATACAATTTACCATAAAAATTGCAGAATGGAATCTAGATTAGTTTAGAAGATATATTAATTAGAGTGCGTGCATGTCGCTCTGAGCGTGATACCTGTCGCTTGTTAAAGTTGTTTGGTGATGTAAAAATACATTAAAACGTTGATAATATTTCAGTAAAATTGATTATTTATTGTTGCCTTACCTGTTTGTGGTATTCTCAGGTTATTGAATACCTAAATTTTTTTGTAAAATGTAAAATATTTCCATTCCATTTTACATCTAAACTTTTAGGAATTTTTCTTATATCTTTAAACTTTCGGAGCCAGTAAATTTAATGGATTAAAGTGCCGATCACCGTAAGGAGGCAAAAAAAGTCAATCAAAATGATAAAGCTTATTAACGAACGTAGCTCACTAAGAGGTTAGAACAACAATGAAAAAAATAATGGAAAACAAGCGTTGCTTGCCTTCATGCTTTTATGTCTTTCTATTATGTAGTTTTGATTCGTTTTGATGAAGTGATTCTTTTTGCAATTAAAAGATGGTGTTTTTATTCGTTTCTCACCACAATATGAGAAAAAATCACGTTAAATAATGTTTTATTTTGAAAATGGTTTCTACACATAATTTCTTTCTAAATATTACATTTTATTTTAAATTTAGGTATTCAATAACCTGAGAATACCACAAACAGGTAAGGCAACAATAAATAATCAATTTTACTGAAATATTATCAACGTTTTAATGTATTTTTACATCACCAAACAACTTTAACAAGCGACAGGTATCACGCTCAGAGCGACATGCACGCACTCTAATTAATATATCTCCTAAACTAATCTAGATTCCATTCTGCAATTTTTATGGTAAATTGTATACATGTTAAGCTTTATTTTACAGTAAAAAAAATAAAAATTAATATGGTCGAAGTTATTGAAAAAAATATTTTAAATATTCACTTCCGGTTTAAAACTAGAAAAAAAATTCAAATTCGGAATCTCATTCGAAAATCAAAAAGAACAGTAAATTTTCTATACAAAACACTACATTTATTATTTAATTATAATTTACTTCAATATGAAAACAAAATTTCAAAAAACCCCTACTTTGAAAATTTGAATTCTTTAGAATCCCATATCTTAACAACTAAACATCAAATAACAAAAATATTATGTGTACACATTCATATACCCTAGAAGTACAAATGTGCTCAATATGAACGAATTTCAGAACCTCACTTTTTTTTCGTTGTCGGTTTCACGTGAAATGCCCAAGGTGTTAAAATGTTTTTTCCTATGACTTGCCCCCTTTGGGACACAGTAACTCCCGGCATGGTACAGTGATCGAAACAAGCAATACCGCAAACGTTTGGTGATAAAACTGTCTAAAAGTTATTTTCGAACGAATTTCGCGGTAATACGGGAAACCAAGAAGTTGTGGCGCGCGAAAAATGATCCCCCCTTTTCAACGTCGTTTTTGGCATGTAACTCTTTTAATATTGACAGCACGTGAAAACGATGTATCCACAACTTACTGCAAATTGAACTTTACACAAGTTTGTCATATTCAACTTTTTTGTGGGAGTAGTGCTTTCCAAGATATGGGGCCGTTCCACTTTTTTTTGTTCTCAAGATGGCGCCAAGGGAATTGCAGCTGTGACCCCAGAAACTTCAATTTAAGCTCAGATAAAGGCATACTACTCATTGCAATTAAAAAATTTCTGCCCACTAAAATGCTCCGTGAGTTTTACAACGGGGGCTTTGCCATCGGAAGCCAATTATTTGGCCTAAAATGCGTTTTCCCCCTTTGGGATGTAATAGCTCCCGCCAGTGTACAGCGATCAAAACAATCAATACATCAAACGACTTGCGACAAAATTGCCTTAAAGTTATTTCCAATGTGTTTTGGGGTTAAAGTGAAAACAAGGAAGCTGTGGCGCCTGAAAGTTGTTCCCCCCTTTTTGGGTATGGTTTTTGGAATGTGTCTTTTTTATTATTGACACCACGTAAAAGTGATGTATGAACGACTTGCTAAACATTATATTCTACGCAAGTTTGCCATGCACAACTTTCTTGTGGAAGCCACGGTTTGGAAGATATGGGGGTATCCCACTTTCATTTGTTTTCAAGATGGAGCCCAAACGCCATCATCGGGGATCCCAGGAAATTGAAGTTAAGCTAATTATACCATTTCCCACGCATTTCAATAAAAATTTTCTGCCTTTTGAAAATGCACGATCAACTCCCAATCGACTGGACTATTTGGAGCGTTTGTCCGTTGTTTTCTTAAGCAAGTTTTCCTTCTACGCACACTGGACAAAACGTTTAAATGATTTTAGACGGTTTGCCGTTGTAATTGAAGCTGTGTTTCAAGCGAGAAAGCAAATTTAAAAATAAGTTTCCTTCGTTTTCATCCCCGCATTGGCGATATTCGTGAATCTTGAATTCATGTTGCATTCTTTGTGCGTTGCTTGAAAGGCTTCAGCAAACAAATTTGGTAATGTAGGCAAGGCAGGGGAAATGCGGAAGCGTTTTCACGCGAAATGTTTGAAGCCATTTATCTCGATATCGAGAAGCTGCAGTTAGACGCTTTGGCCATTGCAGGCCAAAATTTAACAAAAAGCGCACTCTGGGCTTGTTATCCCAAGACAGAGGTGCAATAAGAAACCTTGTGGGTATACTGACGGGTCATGTGGCTTTCGGTGAACATGCAAGAAGAATCGGGCTCCCAGCGAACGACCTGTGTCGAAGCTGCGGTGATGAAGAGGAGACGGAATCTGTAGAGCATCTTCTCTGCAGTTGTCCGGCTCTAGCGAATAATAGGAAAAAACACTTAGGTGCTTTCTTTTTCGGGAAGCTAAGTGAGCTTAGTGTTATGAGAATGGACCAGTTCCTGGATTTCCTCAAGGAGTCGGGGTGGTTCATGGAGTAATATGGTAGTTTTTCCATGTCTTCAGGGCACAATGGGCCAACGGGGCCTAAGTGAAGCGGAAGCCGTGCGGCTTAGCACCCTTCAACCTACCTACCTACCTACCTACGTATTCAGATCGCCTTAAATTCACTTCAGCGGCTTTTTCTGGAGTAGTAAGACGGCTGTTACGTATGCTGGCAATCACTATCTTCCTATCTTCAGCAGCAGTCGTGGTCCTGGGTCTTCTTCACTGTTTTTTATTTCTGACACTTCCAGATATTTTCTTCGTAGTTAAAAAGGTTAACTTAAAATTTGACGCATTTCTAAGTACATTTTAGTACCTTCATCCGATGATAAAAGAGAACCCTAAAAAATTCGGTTACCTGATGGGGTAAATTACCTCCGAAGTCAGTTAATGTCATTTCATTGTGAACCCATTTATTGTTTTTAAAAAAAATTGGTAGATTTTATAATTTCACTCACAAAATTTTTATACAAACAAGATGTCAGCATTAACAAAAGATATACTTAAATCGTTTTACATAAAAATAAAGTCTATTAATACGGAAAATTTCAAAATATCTAGGTGGGCAATCAAATATGAGCTGTAGTATATGTAAACAATGATGGAGTTCGTTCCGTTGTTTAAAATCAACTAATTCATAAACACATAAAATTTTGCTTTGAACATTGAAAGGTGAATTCGGATTTTTATATTTTTATCAAAGTATAGATTTTTGACAGTATAGTATATATACATCTTAAGTGTTGCCAAAATTATAATTGGTGTAAAGTCTAAATTATTCATATTTTACCAATTCTTATTTTTTATTCTGATTTTAAAAACCGCGTATAGCCGAAAATGTGTTAAACGTTAGATGTTTTTAGGAACAAGAAAAAAATTCAACTTAATTTCTAAATTTTGTTTCCTTTTTCAGGCAATTTGCTACACAGCTCGGATTCATTCAAACCTGCAAAGCAAGGAGCATCAAGACTTCATCAGAAATCGCCTTCCAGCTCAACTCGAAACGATTTTCAATTTGCAAGATTCATTCAAACATTATCGGAACACGCTTTGCCATCGTGATTTATGGGAGAAAAACATTTTGTATTCTAATTCGACTGAACAATTGCAAAGTATTTTCGTCGATTTCCAGTTGGCGTGCTACTGCCCTCCAGGAATAGATGTGCTATTCTTCATATACCTGAACACTAGTCGGGCCAACCGAAAGGATCATTCAGATAGCTATCGAAGATACTATTATGATTGCCTTAGCAAGTTCGCGAAGGAGTATGATGTGAACATTGAGGAGCAAATTAGCTGGGATGAATTTGAGGCAACCATAAATACATACAAGATTATTCCACTTGCACTCAAGGCTATCTATGCTCCGATTTGTTTTTTGCCCGACGGATATTTGGAAACGATGAAAAAAGAAAGTCCGAAGAAGTATCATCATCTTATGCACGTGGAAAGAGATGAGTTCGTGCTGGAATGTGTGCAGACGTTTAAGGATACTGGAGTGATAATAATGGAAACAGTCGAAGAACTAGTTGAATATTGCTATGAAACATTTAGACAGCAGATATCACTTGAATAAATACATGAGAGCGGTAAAAATTACAAAAAATAAAGGCAATATGAGTAAAGTAGAAATATAACAGTTTGTCCATATTCCAATCCGTAGCCCATTTGATCCATTCAATTTCGAATTGATTGTTTATAGTGGCATTCTTGAATTGAATCACAATTCAATGTAGGTGGAAAAATCCAATAAAAAATCGTCAAAAGTTATTTGTTATATTATTTCATTATTTATTATAATTATTTTGCTTTATTACCTATGATTTTATTTTATTATTTACAGTAATGTTTGCATATAACGAACTTTAAGAGACTGTCTGATTTGATTCATTATACCTGTAGTTCGCTAAAGGCGAAACGTCCAAACAAAATTGTAAAGTCATCAAAATACGCATATGGGTGTTGTATTTCCACTAAAGATGAAATACTACTACATATACAGTAAAACCTGTTTAATTGCAACAGCGTTTTGACAGGGCTCACATTGCAATTATGCTGGTTTTTCATTTAAGCGGGGTTTGTTTAATTGCAACTCGGTTGTTTTTAAGCGGTGTTTTTAGTATGCAATGTGTTACCACCTTTAACGTTACTGTCATATATTTTAAACTATTAATTCCTTATTTTGAACGTAATAAATCATGGAGAAAGTTAATTTACGTAGGCCCAACAATAATAAATTGTCCGAATAAAAAATACAACTCTGATATATCCTTCATTTATTTGACTAGAATTAATTTAAAAAAATTACTTTTCAACAACAAAATTAAAAACGATCCCCTTTCCCATTCAGGAGTGTATGGTGCATCCTGTGATAATTATGATGCAGCTTATATAGGACAAACAGGTAGGAGCTTTAAAGTTAGGTACATTGAACACATCAAAGCAACCAGAGAGGTAAATCCAAATACTGGAATAGCACAGCACATTTTAGGTACAGAGCATAATTTTAGCATTAGCAATTTGAATATTCTCAATAAAATAAGCAAGGGGAAACAGTTGGACTACCTGGAATGCCTTGAGATTAGGCGGGCCACAAAGAATAAGGAAAACCTGCTGAATGAAATCACCCTTCCCTTCCATTCACCACTCCTTCAACCATTACCTATTTAAGAATAAAAACAGGAAATATTTGTAAATTTGTATTAAACCTGAAGATGATCTAAAAATCGAAACGCGTTGAAATAAAAATTAAAAAAAAATGTGAGTCAATAAAACCAAGTGTTTCATTAATTTTATAAAGTATTTATTAATAATAATTTTAATAGGTACAAACTATTATAGGTACACATATGGTATATTGAATTTAATACGCAATAACAAAATACAGATTTCAATGTAATTAGTATAATTGATGATGATATAATGAAACAAAAGCCAACAAATAATTCAATCGTTGGAAAAAATTAAATTTCAAGATTTTGTATTTTTTAAAAAATCACGAATTTGTTTTTGGGTTTTACTATGAACAAAATGATTTGTGATAGTATTTTCAAATATCGAAAATTCTCTGTCACAAATTAGTGATTGGGACTCAACAAACGTCTTCAAAGTTTGAAGGGCTTCAAATACCTGCTTGCGGCTCGTTGATTGGGAATACATGTTATCAATGTCATCGTCAGCTTCTTCGGGTACTTCCTCTATTGTACGAAAAGTGTTTCCCATAACTCTTTCTACTATTTCTAAGTCGGACATTTCGCCACAAGTATCCAAATTCAAATCGCAATCGACAAAGTTTTCAAATTCGTTTTCTGATATGGCTAATTCAATAAATTCTTCTTCATTTGAACCTTCATTTTCTTTATCTGTCAGGAACCTTGCTTTTCGAAAGCTGTTACATATTGTAGCTGGTGTGACAAGCTACTATGATCTTCTGATTAAGTTCATCGCTTCCAAAATATTAAACGATTTTACGAAGTCTTGAATCGTTTTTCCACATTCCAGCGATAATAACTGTCGCCGAATGATATTTTGCCTATAATAGGCTTTAAAGCAGCGAATAATCCCTTGATCTAAAGGCTGGACGATTGAAATAGTGTTCGCTGGTACAAATCTGAGCTTCAAATATTTGAAATTCGAATTATCACTGACTTTATGGCACGCAGCGTTATCTAGCAATAAAAGAATAGTCCGCTGTTGCCTTTCAAATTTTTCCTCCAGCTTTTTTAAAATGTCCAACCAAATATAACTTGTCATCCAGCTATTTTGTTGGGAATAGTATGAAACCAGTGGCACCTTTTTGGAAAGAAAACTTTTTGTACTTTCCAATCGTCCAAACATACTTTTCGGATCCATCCATGTTGCACATAAAAAGAATTGTCAATCTATCTTTATGGGTTTTAGCACCTGTAACATTATCACATCCTGAAGCCAATGTTCCACTGGGAAGGGCTTTATAAAATAGGCCTGTTTCGTTTGCATTAAACACGTTTTTTGGCTCGTATTCTTTGAAAAGCTGTGGCATCTCATTTTTTATCCACTCATTTGCAGAAACTTCATCAGCTGAAGCTTTTTCTCCGTGAATTTTATGAAAAGAAATATTCTCTTTTTTCTTACATCTGTCAAGCCAACCAGTGCTTGGCCGGAAATCATCGATTTGCATTATTTGCGCGAATTTGGTTGCTTGTTCTATTATCATAGGACCGGAAACTATCGCATTTTTCGATCGCATATGTCGAAACCATTCGGATACGGTTTCATTTACGAGCTCATGCATGCCTTTCCTAAATCGCATTCGATTCACGTTTCCATTTTGCATGCACACTTTCCTGTATTCCTCCTGGTTTTTAATGATCCTGCCAAGTGTAGAGTTATCACACCCATACATACTACACAATTCATTTCGATTCATTCCAGCCTTTAACTTCCCTAAAATTTCCAGTTTTTTTAACTGTTAATTTTTAATGCCTCTTTTTCGGAGCCATAATGTACCTTAAACAACCATGAAAAATATGTCAAAAGCTGTCGCTAAGCCAAAGACTACTGTTTACTTTATTAATTTCAATTCCAGCCAATTTGAAACTAAGAGCTTCCAGGGATGAGGTGAATAACTTCTGCGGAAATAGAAAATTTGGACAGACTTTGTGAAACATTAAATTAATTTGAGAGGGGCAGGAATGCCTCAGGTTCAAACTGAAAGAATATATTTACCTATATGAAAAATTCGATGAATCTCCTACTACTTTGCACTTTTATTAAAATCACACTTTTACACTTTTTATTAAAAACTCAAACGTTGAACAATACAATGGACACCAGAACGTTCCGTGCCAATCGATGTGAGCTAACCAAATCAATTCATGCGAATTCTGCTTAAAAGGGCCAAGAATTTCTGTGGGCCTGAAATCGAATGCATACGTGTTTACCATATGTTTTACATGATTGCAATTAAGCGGTCAAAACAGATAAAGATGACCAATACTTGTTCGGATTTCCGTTGAAATTAGGCGGGCATTGCACTTAAGAGGGTTGCATTTATACGGTTGAAATTTTATGTATTGTATATGGTACTGGTTCGGGATACGACAGTATGTTTTATTTACGAAGGGTATTGCTTTTAATAGGGTTGCATATATACGGGCTCTACTGTAGTACAGTCATTTGGTAGTTTTACCTGGAAAGTTTTCCGGGAGTTTTGAAAATTGGTAATTTTATAGATTTCAATGTGCTCTTTCTGAATTTCAATTTTGCCATCTCTTATCTTTGCCGCTTGCGCCGCCATATTGGACAAATAGCGTCTAATAGCAGTTTTTTGAGAATCTCTCTTTTCCGACTCATTTTACGATAAAAACATTCATATAAAAAATGAAACAAGAAAAAATTTCCTACAATTTATGTTTTAACAGTATTTTCTTACATCAATAGTTTTGGCGTACGAACGCCGCAAAGTATACTTCAATATGAATTTTGGTTAAACTTATTCCCACACCACCTTGAGGTAGAGTAAGCGGCGCGTTTTTTTTATCGTGGTGCTCCCTGTAGGCCTAATCCACCTGTCATGCGCAGTTTTGAAATTTAGCACCATCTTCTTCGCTTTGCTGTCACAATCCTCATCGTTTTCGGACCAATCATACGTTTGCTGGAAAATAGTCTCCATTTCTTCCTTTTCATCGGTCTCATGTGACGGAACTTGCGAATTATTACAAGCACCACTATAATTTGTGCATATAATGGAGCATTTTAACCCAGCTTTTCTGCATCCACAAGCTTTCTGACATCCCTTATTGCATTTACAAGAAATAAGTTTTAACAAGGTTTCTGGAGCTGGGGGCTCGAGTATCCTTACAGGAATTAGCCCATTTTTGATTCTGTTCCATCCCCATTGCGCTGTATTTACCTACCACTGCTGAACCTGATGATAGGTTCAGAATGAATGTTGTCGTGCTGCTGCTTCTGTTGATGGTAGCGACGCAATGTTGTATTTACGTTTATATGCTGATTTTGTGAAGCATGTATATCTATAGTCATGAAAGTGAAGTGAAGTGAAATGTTGCAGTGAAATGTTGCAGTGAAATGTTGCAGTGGAATGTTGCAATGAAATGTTGCAGTGAAATGTTGCAGTGAAATGTTGCAGTTAAATGTTGCAGTGAAATGGTGCAGTGAAATGTTGCAGTGAAATGTTGCAGTGAAATGTTGCAGTGAAATGTTGCAGTGAAATGTTGCAATGGAATGTTGCAATGAAATGTTGCAGTTAAATGTTGCAGTGAAATGTTGCAGTGAAATGTTGCAGTGAAATGTTGCAGTGGAATGTTGCAATGAAATGTTGCAGTGAAATGTTGCAGTGGAATGTTGCAATGAAATGTTGCAGTGAAATGTTGCAGTGAAATGTTGCAGTGATATGTTGCAGTGGAATGGTGCAGTGAAATGTTGCAGTGAAATTTTGCCGGCAACTTATAAGTTGCAGTGAAATGTTGCAATGAAATGTTGCAGTAAAATGTTGCAGTGAAATGTTGCAGTGGTATGTTGCAATGAAACGTTGCAGTGAAACGTTGCAGTGAAATGTTGCAGTGAAATGTTGCAGTAAAATGTTGCAGTAAAATGTTGCAGTGGAATGTTGCAGTGAAATGTTGCAGTGAAATGTTGCAGTGAAATGTTGCAGTGAAATGTTGCAGTGAAATGTTGCAGTGAAATGTTGCAGTGGAATGTTGCAATGAAATGTTGCAGTGGAATGTTGCAGTGAAATGTTGCAGTGAAATGTTTCAGTGGAATGTTGCAATGAAATGTTGCAGTGAAATGTTGCAGTGAAATGTTGCAGTGATATGTTGCAGTGAAATGTTGCAGTGAAATGTTGCAATGAAATGTTGCAGTGAAATGTTGCAGTGAAATGTTGCAGTCGAATGTTGCAGTGGAATGTTGCAATGAAATGTTGCAGTGAAATGTTGCAGTGAAATGTTAAAATGAAATGTTGCAGTGAATTGTTGCAGTGGAATGTTGCAGTTGAATGTTGCAATGAAATGTTGCAGAGGAATGTTGCAGCAAAATGTTGCAGTAAAATGTTGCAGTGAAATGTTGCAATGAAATGTTGCAGTGCAATGTTGCAGCGAAATGTTGCAGTGAAATGTTGCAGTGAAATGTTGCAGTGAAATGTTGCAGTGAAATGTTGCAGTTGAATGTTGCAATGAAATGTTGCAATGAAATGTTGCAGTGAAATGTTGCAGTGAAATGTTGCAGTGAAATGTTGCAGTGAAATGTTGCCGGCAACTTATAAGTTGCAGTGAAATGTTGCAATGAAATGTTGCAGTGAAATGTTGCAGTGAAATGTTGCAGTGGAATGTTAAAATGAAATGTTGCAGTGAATTGTTGCAGTGGAATGTTGCAGTTGAATGTTGCAATGAAATGTTGCAGTGGAATGTTGCAGCAAAATGTTGCAGTAAAATGTTGCAGTGAAATGTTGCAATGAAATGTTGCAGTGCAATGTTGCAGCGAAATGTTGCAGTGAAATGTTGCAGTGAAATGTTGCAGTGAAATGTTGCAGTGAAATGTTGCAGTTGAATGTTGCAATGAAATGTTGCAATGAAATGTTGCAGTGAAATGTTGCAGTTGAATGTTGCAGTGAAATGTTGCAGTGAAATGTTGCAGTGAAATGTTGCAGTAAAATGTTGCAGTAAAATGTTGCAGTGGAATGTTGCAGTGAAATGTTGCAGTGAAATGTTGCAGTGAAATGTTGCAGTGATGTTGCAGTGAAATGTTGCGGTGAAATGTTGCAGTGAAATGTTGCAGTGAAATGTTGCAGTGAAATGTTGCAGTGAAATGTTGCCGGCAACTTATAAGTTGCAGTGAAATGTTGCAATGAAATGTTGCAGTGAAATGTTGCAGTGAAATGTTGCAGTGGAATGTTAAAATGAAATGTTGCAGTGAATTGTTGCAGTGGAATGTTGCAGTTGAATGTTGCAATGAAATGTTGCAGTGGAATGTTGCAGCAAAATGTTGCAGTAAAATGTTGCAGTGAAATGTTGCAATGAAATGTTGCAGTGCAATGTTGCAGCGAAATGTTGCAGTGAAATGTTGCAGTGAAATGTTGCAGTGAAATGTTGCAGTGAAATGTTGCAGTTGAATGTTGCAATGAAATGTTGCAATGAAATGTTGCAGTGAAATGTTGCAGTTGAATGTTGCAGTGAAATGTTGCAGTGCAATGTTGCAGCGAAATGTTGCAGTGAAATGTTGCAGTGAAATGTTGCAATGAAATGTTGCAGTGAAATGTTGCAGTGGAATGTTAAAATGAAATGTTGCAGTGAATTGTTGGAGTGGAATGTTGCAGTTGAATGTTGCAATGAAATGTTGCAGTGAAATGTTGCAGTGAAATGATGCAATGAAATGTTGCAGTGCAATGTTGCAGCGAAATGTTGCAGGAAATGTTGCAGTGAAATGTTGCAGTGAAATGTTGCAGTGAAATGTTGCAGTCAAATGTTGCAGTGAAATGTTGCAGTGAAATGTTGCAGTGAAATGTTGCAGTGAAATGTTGCAGTGAAATGTTGCAGTAAAATGTTGCAGTAAAATGTTGCAGTGGAATGTTGCAGTGAAATGTTGCAGTGAAATGTTGCAGTGAAATGTTGCAGTGATGTTGCAGTGAAATGTTGCGGTGAAATGTTGCAGTAAAATATTGCAGTAAAATGTTGCAGTGAAATGTTGCAGTAAAATTTTGCAGTGAAATGTTGCAGTGAAATGTTGCAATGAAATGTTACAGTGAAATGTTGCAGTGAAATGTTAAAATGAAATGTTGCAGTGAAATGTTGCAGTGAAATGGTGCAGTGAAATGTTGCAGTGAAATGTTGCAGTGAAATGTTGCCGGCAACTTATAAGTTGCAGTGAAATGTTGCAATGAAATGTTGCAGTGAAATGTTGCAGTGAAATGTTGCAGTGGAATGTTGCAATGAAACGTTGCAGTGAAACGTTGCAGTGAAATGTTGCAGTGAAATGTTGCAGTAAAATGTTGCAGTAAAATGTTGCAGTGGAATGTTGCAGTGAAATGTTGCAGTGAAATGTTGCAGTGAAATGTTGCAGTGAAATGTTGCAGTGAAATGTTGCAGTGAAATGTTGCAGTGGAATGTTGCAATGAAATGTTGCAGTGGAATGTTGCAGTGAAATGTTGCAGTGAAATGTTTCAGTGGAATGTTGCAATGAAATGTTGCAGTGGAATGTTGCAGTGAAATGTTGCAGTGAAATGTTGCAGTGAAATGTTGCAGTGAAATGTTGCAATGAAATGTTGCAGTGAAATGTTGCAGTGAAATGTTGCAGTAAAATGTTGCAGTAAAATGTTGCAGTGGAATGTTGCAGTGAAATGTTGCAGTGAAATGTTGCAGTGAAATGTTGCAGTGATGTTGCAGTGAAATGTTGCGGTGAAATGTTGCAGTAAAATATTGCAGTAAAATGTTGCAGTGAAATGTTGCAGTAAAATTTTGCAGTGAAATGTTGCAGTGAAATGTTGAAATGAAATGTTACAGTGAAATGTTGCAGTGAAATGTTAAAATGAAATGTTGCAGTGAAATGTTGCAGTGAAATGGTGCAGTGAAATGTTGCAGTGAAATGTTGCAGTGAAATGTTGCCGGCAACTTATAAGTTGCAGTGAAATGTTGCAATGAAATGTTGCAGTGAAATGTTGCAGTGAAATGTTGCAGTGGAATGTTGCAATGAAACGTTGCAGTGAAACGTTGCAGTGAAATGTTGCAGTGAAATGTTGCAGTGAAATGTTGCAGTGAAATGTTGCAGTGAAATGTTGCAGTGAAATGTTGCAGTTGAATGTTGCAATGAAATGTTGCAATGAAATGTTGCAGTGAAATGTTGCAGTGAAATGTTGCAGTGAAATGTTGCAATGAAATGTTGCAGTGAAATGTTGCAGTGGAATGTTAAAATGAAATGTTGCAGTGAATTGTTGCAGTGGAATGTTGCAGTTGAATGTTGCAATGAAATGTTGCAGTGGAATGTTGCAGCAAAATGTTGCAGTAAAATGTTGCAGTGAAATGTTGCAATGAAATGTTGCAGTGCAATGTTGCAGCGAAATGTTGCAGTGAAATGTTGCAGTGAAATGTTGCAGTGAAATGTTGCAGTGAAATGTTGCAGTTGAATGTTGCAATGAAATGTTGCAATGAAATGTTGCAGTGAAATGTTGCAGTGAAATGTTGCAGTGAAATGTTGCAATGAAATGTTGCAGTATAATGTTGCAGTGGAATGTTAAAATGAAATGTTGCAGTGAATTGTTGGAGTGGAATGTTGCAGTTGAATGTTGCAATGAAATGTTGCAGTGAAATGTTGCAGTGAAATGATGCAATGAAATGTTGCAGTGCAATGTTGCAGCGAAATGTTGCAGGAAATGTTGCAGTGAAATGTTGCAGTGAAATGTTGCAGTGAAATGTTGCAGTGAAATGTTGCAGTCAAATGTTGCAGTGAAATGTTGCAGTGAAATGTTGCAGTGAAATGTTGCAGTGGAATGTTGCAATGAAATGTTGCAGTGAAATGTTGCAGTGAAATGTTGCGGTGGAATGTTGCAGTGGAATGTTGCAATGAAATGTTGCAGTGAGATGTTGCAGTGAAATGTTGCAGTGAAATGTTGCAGTGAAATGTTGCAGTGAAATGTTGCAGTGAAATGTTGCAGTGAAATGTTGCAGTGGAATGTTGCAATGAAATGTTGCAGTGGTATGTTGCAGAGAAATGTTGCAGTAAAATGTTGCAGTGAAATGTTGCAGTGAAATGTTGCAGTGAAATGTTGCAGTGAAATGTTGCAGTGAAATTATGCAGTGAAATGTTGCAGTGAAATGTTGCAGTGAAATGTTGCAGTGAAATGTTGCAGTGAAATGTTGCAGTGAAATGTTGCAGTGAAATGTTGCAGTGGAATGTTGCAATGAAATGTTGCAGAGAAATGTTGCAGTGAAATGTTGCAATGAAATGTTGCAGTGCAATGTTGCAGCGAAATGTTGCAGTTAAATGTTGCTGTGAAATGTTGCAGTGAAATGTTGCAGTGAAATGTTGCAGTGAAATGTTGCAGTGAAATGTTGCAGTGAAATGTTGCAGTGAAATGTTGCAGTGAAATGTTGCAGTGGAATGTTGCAATGAAATGTTGCAGTGAAATGTTGCAGTGAAATGTTGCAGTGGAATGTTGCAGTGGAATGTTGCAATGAAATGTTGCAGTGAGATGTTGCAGTGAAATGTTGCAGTGAAATGTTGCAGAGAAATGTTGCAGTGAAATGTTGCAGTGAAATGTTGCAGTGAAATGTTGCAGTGAAATGTTGCAGTGATGTTGCAGTGAAATGTTGCGGTGAAATGTTGCAGTAAAATATTGCAGTAAAATGTTGCAGTGAAATGTTGCAGTAAAATTTTGCAGTGAAATGTTGCAGTGAAATCTTGCAATGAAATGTTACAGTGGAATGTTGCAGTGAAATGTTAAAATGAAATGTTGCAGTGAAATGTTGCAGTGGAATGTTGCAATGAAATGTTGCAGTGAAATGTTGCAATGAAATGTTGCAGTGAAATGTTGCAGTGCATTGTTGCAGCGAAATGTTGCAGTAAAATGTTGCAGTGAACTGTTGCAGTGAAATGTTGCAGTGAAATGTTGCAGTGATATGTTGCAGTGAAATGTTGCAGTGAAATGTTGCAGTGAAATGTTGCAGTGAAATGTTGCAGTGAAATGTTGCAGTGAAATGTTGCAGTGGAATGTTGCAGTGCAATGTTGCAGTGAAATGTTGCAGCGAAATGTTGCAGAAAAATGTTGCAGTGAAATGTTGCAGTGAAATGTTGCAGTGAAATGTTGCAGTGAAATGTTGCAGTGAAATGTTGCAATGAAATGTTGCAGTGAAATGGTGCAGTGATGTTGCAGTGAAATGTTGCAGTGAAATGTTGCAGTAAAATATTGCAGTAAAATGTTGCAGTGAAATGTTGCAGTAAAATTTTGCAGTGAAATGTTGCAGTGAAATGTTGCAGTGAAATGTTGCAGTGAACTGTTGCAGTGAAATGTTGCAGTGAAATGTTGCAGTGGAATGTTGCAATGAAATGTTGCAGTGAAATGTTGCAGTGAAATGTTGCAATGAAATGTTGCAGTGAAATGTTGCAGTGAAATGTTGCAGTAGAATGTTGCAGTGAAATGTTGCAGTGAAATGTTGCAGTGAAATGTTGCAGTGATGTTGCAGTGAAATGTTGCGGTGAAATGTTGCAGTAAAATATTGCAGTAAAATGTTGCAGTGAAATGTTGCAGTAAAATTTTGCAGTGAAATGTTGCAGTGAAATGTTGAAATGAAATGTTACAGTGAAATGTTGCAGTGAAATGTTAAAATGAAATGTTGCAGTGAAATGTTGCAGTGAAATGGTGCAGTGAAATGTTGCAGTGAAATGTTGCAGTGAAATGTTGCCGGCAACTTATAAGTTGCAGTGAAATGTTGCAATGAAATGTTGCAGTGAAATGTTGCAGTGAAATGTTGCAGTGGAATGTTGCAATGAAACGTTGCAGTGAAACGTTGCAGTGAAATGTTGCAGTGAAATGTTGCAGTGAAATGTTGCAGTGAAATGTTGCAGTGAAATGTTGCAGTGAAATGTTGCAGTTGAATGTTGCAATGAAATGTTGCAATGAAATGTTGCAGTGAAATGTTGCAGTGAAATGTTGCAGTGAAATGTTGCAATGAAATGTTGCAGTGAAATGTTGCAGTGGAATGTTAAAATGAAATGTTGCAGTGAATTGTTGCAGTGGAATGTTGCAGTTGAATGTTGCAATGAAATGTTGCAGTGGAATGTTGCAGCAAAATGTTGCAGTAAAATGTTGCAGTGAAATGTTGCAATGAAATGTTGCAGTGCAATGTTGCAGCGAAATGTTGCAGTGAAATGTTGCAGTGAAATGTTGCAGTGAAATGTTGCAGTGAAATGTTGCAGTTGAATGTTGCAATGAAATGTTGCAATGAAATGTTGCAGTGAAATGTTGCAGTGAAATGTTGCAGTGAAATGTTGCAATGAAATGTTGCAGTATAATGTTGCAGTGGAATGTTAAAATGAAATGTTGCAGTGAATTGTTGGAGTGGAATGTTGCAGTTGAATGTTGCAATGAAATGTTGCAGTGAAATGTTGCAGTGAAATGATGCAATGAAATGATGCAATGAAATGTTGCAGTGCAATGTTGCAGCGAAATGTTGCAGGAAATGTTGCAGTGAAATGTTGCAGTGAAATGTTGCAGTGAAATGTTGCAGTGAAATGTTGCAGTCAAATGTTGCAGTGAAATGTTGCAGTGAAATGTTGCAGTGAAATGTTGCAGTGGAATGTTGCAATGAAATGTTGCAGTGAAATGTTGCAGTGAAATGTTGCGGTGGAATGTTGCAGTGGAATGTTGCAATGAAATGTTGCAGTGAGATGTTGCAGTGAAATGTTGCAGTGAAATGTTGCAGTGAAATGTTGCAGTGAAATGTTGCAGTGAAATGTTGCAGTGAAATGTTGCAGTGGAATGTTGCAATGAAATGTTGCAGTGGTATGTTGCAGAGAAATGTTGCAGTAAAATGTTGCAGTGAAATGTTGCAGTGAAATGTTGCAGTGAAATGTTGCAGTGAAATGTTGCAGTGAAATTATGCAGTGAAATGTTGCAGTGAAATGTTGCAGTGAAATGTTGCAGTGAAATGTTGCAGTGAAATGTTGCAGTGAAATGTTGCAGTGAAATGTTGCAGTGGAATGTTGCAATGAAATGTTGCAGAGAAATGTTGCAGTGAAATGTTGCAATGAAATGTTGCAGTGCAATGTTGCAGCGAAATGTTGCAGTTAAATGTTGCTGTGAAATGTTGCAGTGAAATGTTGCAGTGAAATGTTGCAGTGAAATGTTGCAGTGAAATGTTGCAGTGAAATGTTGCAGTGAAATGTTGCAGTGAAATGTTGCAGTGGAATGTTGCAATGAAATGTTGCAGTGAAATGTTGCAGTGAAATGTTGCAGTGGAATGTTGCAGTGGAATGTTGCAATGAAATGTTGCAGTGAGATGTTGCAGTGAAATGTTGCAGTGAAATGTTGCAGAGAAATGTTGCAGTGAAATGTTGCAGTGAAATGTTGCAGTGAAATGTTGCAGTGAAATGTTGCAGTGATGTTGCAGTGAAATGTTGCGGTGAAATGTTGCAGTAAAATATTGCAGTAAAATGTTGCAGTGAAATGTTGCAGTAAAATTTTGCAGTGAAATGTTGCAGTGAAATGTTGCAATGAAATGTTACAGTGGAATGTTGCAGTGAAATGTTAAAATGAAATGTTGCAGTGAAATGTTGCAGTGGAATGTTGCAATGAAATGTTGCAGTGAAATGTTGCAATGAAATGTTGCAGTGAAATGTTGCAGTGCATTGTTGCAGCGAAATGTTGCAGTAAAATGTTGCAGTGAACTGTTGCAGTGAAATGTTGCAGTGAAATGTTGCAGTGATATGTTGCAGTGAAATGTTGCAGTGAAATGTTGCAGTGAAATGTTGCAGTGAAATGTTGCAGTGAAATGTTGCAGTGAAATGTTGCAGTGGAATGTTGCAGTGCAATGTTGCAGTGAAATGTTGCAGCGAAATGTTGCAGAAAAATGTTGCAGTGAAATGTTGCAGTGAAATGTTGCAGTGAAATGTTGCAGTGAAATGTTGCAGTGAAATGTTGCAATGAAATGTTGCAGTGAAATGGTGCAGTGATGTTGCAGTGAAATGTTGCAGTGAAATGTTGCAGTAAAATATTGCAGTAAAATGTTGCAGTGAAATGTTGCAGTAAAATTTTGCAGTGAAATGTTGCAGTGAAATGTTGCAGTGAAATGTTGCAGTGAACTGTTGCAGTGAAATGTTGCAGTGAAATGTTGCAGTGGAATGTTGCAATGAAATGTTGCAGTGAAATGTTGCAGTGAAATGTTGCAATGAAATGTTGCAGTGAAATGTTGCAGTGAAATGTTGCAGTGGAATGTTGCAGTGAAATGTTGCAGTGAAATGTTGCAGTGAAATGTTGCAGTGAAATGTGGCAGTAAAATGTTGCAGTAAAATGTTGCAGTGAAATGTTGCAGTGAAATGTTGCAGTGAAATGTTGCAGTGAAATGTTGCAGTGAAATGTTGCAGTGAAATGTTGCAGTGAAATGTTGCAGTGAAATGGTGCAGTGATGTTGCAGTGAAATGTTGCAGTGAAATGTTGCAGTAAAATATTGCAGTAAAATGTTGCAGTGAAATGTTGCAGTAAAATTTTGCAGTGAAATGTTGCAGTGGAATGTTGCAATGAAATTTTGCAGTGAAATGTTGCAGTGGTATGTTAAAATGAAATGTTGCAGTGAAATGTTGCAGTAAAATGTTGCAGTGAACTGTTGCAGTGAAATGTTGCAGTGAAATGTTGCAGTGGAATGTTGCAATGAAATGTTGCAGTGAAATGTTGCAGTGAAATGTTGCAATGAAATGTTGCAGTGAAATGTTGCAGTGAAATGTTGCAGTGGAATGTTGCAGGGAAATGTTGCAGTGAAATGTTGCAGTGAAATGTTGCAGTGAGATGTTGCAGTGAAATGTTGCAGTAAAATGTTGCAGTAAAATGTTGCAGTGGAATGTTGCAGTGAAATGTTGCAGTGAAATGTTGCAGTGGAATGTTGCAATGAAATGTTGCAATGAAATGTTGCAGTGAAATGTTGCAATGAAATGTTACAGTGAAATGTTGCAGTGAAATGTTAAAATGAAATGTTGCAGTGAAATGTTGCAGTGGAATGTTGCAATGAAATGTTGCAGTGAAATGTTGCAGTGAAATGTTGCAGTGAAATGTTGCAGTGCATTGTTGCAGCGAAATGTTGCAGTAAAATGTTGCAGTGAAATGTTGCAGTGAAATGTTGCAGTGAAATGTTGCAGTGAACTGTTGCAGTGAAATGTTGCAGTGAAATGTTGCAGTGAATTGTTGCAGTGAAATGTTGCAGTGGAATGTTGCAATGAAATGTTGCAGTGAAATGTTGCAGTGAAATGTTGCAGTGGATTGTTGCAGCGAAATGTTGCAGTAAAATGTTGCAGTGAAATGTTGCAGTGAAATGTTGCAGTGAAATGTTGCAGTGAAATGTTGCAGTGAAATGTTGCAGTGAATTGTTGCAGTGAAATGTTGCAGTGAAATGTTGCAGTGGAATGTTGCAGTGGAATGTTGCAATGAAATGTTGCAGAGAAATGTTGCAGTTGAATGTTGCAGTGGAATGTTGCAATGAAATGTTGCAGCGAAATGTTGCAATAAAATGTTGCAGTGAAATGTTGCAGTGAAATGTTGCAGTGAAATGTTGCAGTTAAATGTTGCAGTGAAATGTTGCAGTGAAATGTTGCAGTGAATTGTTGCAGTGAAATGTTGCATTGAAATGTAGCAGTGAAATGTTGCAGTGAAATGTTGCAGTGAAATGTTGCAGTGAAATGTTGCAGTGCAATGTTGCAGTGAAATGTTGCAGTGAAATGTTGCAATGAAATGTTGCAGTGAAATGTTGCAGTGAAATGTTGCAGTGGAATGTTGCAATGAAATGTTGCAATGAAATGCTGCAGTAAAATGTTGCAGTGAAATGTTGCAGTGGAATGTTGCAATGAAATGTTGCAGTGAAATGATGCAGTGAAATGTTGCAGTGAAATGTTGCAGTGAAATGTTGCAGTGGAATGTTGCAATGAAATGTTGCAGAGGAATGTTGCAATGAAGTGTTGCAGTGAAATGTTGCAGTGAAATGTTGCAGTGAAATGTTGCAATGAAATGTTGCAGTGCAATGTTGCAGCGAAATGTTGCAAGAAAATGTTGCAGTGAAAAGTTGAAGTGAAATGTTGCAGTGAAATGTTGCAGTGAAATGTTGCAGTGAAATGTTGCAATGAAATGTTGCAGTGCAATGTTGCAGCGAAATGTTGCAAGAAAATGTTGCAGTGAAATGTTGCAGGGAAATGTTGCAGTGAAATGTTGCAGTGGAATGTCGCAATGAAATGTTGCAGTGAAATGTTGCAGTGGAATGTTGCAATGAAATGTTGCAGTGAAATGTTGCAGTGGAATGTTGCAAGAAAATGTTGCAGTGAAATGTTGCAGTGAAATGTAGCAGTGAAATGTTGCAGTGAAATGTTGCAGTGAAATGTTGCAGTGAAATGTTGCAGTGCAATGTTGCAGTGAAATGTTGCAGTGAAATGTTAAAATGAAATGTTGCAGTGAAATGTTGCAGTGGAATGTTGCAATGAAATGTTGCAGTGAAATGTTGCAGTGAAATGTTGCAGTAGAATGTTGCAATGAAATGTTGCAGTGAAATGTTGCAGTGAAATGTTGCAGTGAAATGTTGCAGTGCAATGTTGCAGTGAAATGTTGCAGTGAAATGTTGCAATGAAATGTTGCAGTGAAATGTTGCAGTGAAATGTTGCAGTGAAATGTTGCAGTGCAATGTTGCAGTGAAATGTTGCAGTGAAATGTTGCAATGAAATGTTGCAGTGAAATGTTGCAGTGAAATGTTGCAATGAAATGTTGCAGTGCAATGTTGCAGTGCAATGTTGCAGTGAAATGTTGCAGTGAAATGTTGCAGTGGAATGTTGCAGTGGAATGTTGCAATGAAATGTTGCAGTGGAATGTTGCAATGAAATGTTGCAGTGAAATGTTGCAGTGAAATGTTGCAATGAAATGTTGCAGTGCAATGTTGCAGCGAAATGTTGCAGTGAAATGTTGCAGTGAAATGTTGCAGTGAAATGTTGCAGTTGAATGTTGCAGTGACATGTTGCAGTGAATTGTTGCAGTGAAATGTTGCAGAGGAATGTTGCAATGAAGTGTTGCAGTGAAATGTTGCAGTGAAATGTTGCAGTGAAATGTTGCAATGAAATGTTGCAGTGAAATGTTGCAGTGAAATGTTGCAGTGAAATGTTAAAATGAAATGTTGCAGTGAAATGTTGCAGTGGAATGTTGCAATGAAATGTTGCAGTGAAATGTTGCAGTGAAATGTTGCAGTGGAATGTTGCAATGAAATGTTGCAGTGAAATGTTGCAGTGAAATGTTGCAGTGAAATGTTGCAGTGCAATGTTGCAGTGAAATGTTGCAGTGAAATGTTGCAATGAAATGTTGCAGTGAAATGTTGCAGTGAAATGTTGCAATGAAATGTTGCAGTGCAATGTTGCAGTGCAATGTTGCAGTGAAATGTTGCAGTGAAATGTTGCAGTGGAATGTTGCAAGAAAATGTTGCAGTGAAATGTTGCAGTGAAATGTAGCAGTGAAATGTTGCAGTGAAATGTTGCAGTGAAATGTTGCAGTGAAATGTTGCAGTGAAATGTTGCAGTGAAATGTTGCAGTGAAATGTTAAAATGAAATGTTGCAGTGAAATGTTGCAGTGGAATGTTGCAATGAAATGTTGCAGTGAAATGTTGCAGTGAAATGTTGCAGTAGAATGTTGCAATGAAATGTTGCAGTGCAATGTTGCAGTGAAATGTTGCAGTGAAATGTTGCAGTGCAATGTTGCAGTGAAATGTTGCAGTGAAATGTTGCAATGAAATGTTGCAGTGATATGTTGCAGTGAAATGTTGCAATGAAATGTTGCAGTGCAATGTTGCAGTGCAATGTTGCAGTGAAATGTTGCAGTGAAATGTTGCAGTGGAATGTTGCAGTGGAATGTTGCAATGAAATGTTGCAGTGAAATGATGCAGTGAAATGTTGCAGTGAAATGTTGCAGTGAAATGTTGCAGTGGAATGTTGCAATGAAATGTTGCAGAGGAATATTGCAATGAAGTGTTGCAGTGAAATGTTGCAGTGAAATGTTGCAATGAAATGTTGCAGTGCAATGTTGCAGCGAAATGTTGCAAGAAAATGTTGCAGTGAAATGTTGCAGTGAAATGTTGCAGTGAAATGTTGCAGTGGAATGTTGCAATGAAATGTTGCAATGAAATGTTGCAGTGAAATGTTGCAGTGAAATGTTGCAGTGGAATGTTGCAATGAAATGTTGCAGTGAAATGATGCAGTGAAATGTTGCAGGGAAATGTTGCAGTGAAATGTTGCAGTGGAATGTTGCAATGAAATGTTGCAGAGGAATGTTGCAATGAAGTGTTGCAGTGAAATGTTGCAGTGAAATGTTGCAGTGAAATGTTGCAATGAAATGTTGCAGTGCAATGTTGCAGCGAAATGTTGCAAGAAAATGTTGCAGTGAAAAGTTGCAGTGAAATGTTGCAGTGAAATGTTGCAGTTAAATGTTGCAGTGAAATGTTGCAATGAAATGTTGCAGTGCAATGTTGCAGCGAAATGTTGCAAGAAAATGTTGCAGTGAAATGTTGCAGTGAAATGTTGCAGTGAAATGTTGCAGTGCAATGTTGCAGTGAAATGTTGCAGTGAAATGTTGCAATGAAATGTTGCAGTGAAATGTTGCAGTGAAAAGTTGCAATGAAATGTTGCAGTGCAATGTTGCAGTGCAATGTTGCAGTGAAATGTTGCAGTGAAATGTTGCAGTGGAATGTTGCAGTGGAATGTTGCAATGAAGTGTTGCAGTGGAATGTTGCAGTGCAATGTTGCAGCGAAATGTTGCAGTGAAATGGTGCAGTGAAATGTTGCAGTGAAATGTTGCAGTGAAATGTTGCAGTGAAATGTTGCAGTGAAATGTTGCAGTGAAATGTTGCAGTGATATTTTGCAGTAAAATGTTGCAGTGAAATGTCGCAGTAAAATGTTGCAGTGAAATGTTGCAGTGGAATGTAGCAGTGAAATGTTGCAGTGCAATGTTGCAGCGAAATGGTGCAGTGAAATGGTGCAGTGAAATGGTGCAGTGAAATGTTGCAGTGAAATGTTGCAGTGAAATGTTGCAGTGAAATGTTGCAGTGATATGTTGCAGTGAAATGTTGCTGTGAAATGTTGCAGTGGAATGTTGCAATGAAATGTTGCAGTGAAATGTTGCAGTGAAATGTTGCAGTGAAATGTTGCGGTTGAATGTTGCAATGAAATGTTGCAGTGAAATGTTGCAGTGAAATGTTGCAATGAAATGTTGCAATGCAATGTTGCAGTGCAATGTAGCAGTGAAATGTTGCAGTGAAATGTTGCAGTGAAATGTTGCAGTGAAATGTTGCAGTGAAATGTTGCAGTGAAATGTTGCAGTGAAATGTTAAAATGAAATGTTGCAGTGAAATGTTGCAGTGGAATGTTGCAATGAAATGTTGCAGTGAAATGTTGCAGTGGAATGTTGCAATGAAATGTTGCAGTGAAATGTTGCAGTGAAATATTGCAATGAAATGTTGCAGTGAAGTGTTGCAATGAAATGTTGCAGTGCAATGTTGCAGTGCAATGTTGCAGTGAAATGTTGCAGTGAAATGTTGCAGTGGAATGTTGCAGTGGAATGTTGCAATGAAATGTTGCAGTGGAATGTTGCAATGAAATGTTGCAGTGAAATGTTGCAGTGAAATGTTGCAATGAAATGTTGCAGTGCAATGTTGCAGCGAAATGTTGCAGTGAAATATTGCAGGGAAATGTTGCAGTGAAATGTTCCAGTGAAATGTTGCAGTAGAATGTTGCAGTGAAATGTTGCAGTGAATTATTGCAGTGAAATGTTGCAGTGAAATGTAGCAGTGAAATGTTGCAGTGAAATGTTGCAGTGAAATGTTGCAGTGGAATGTTGCAATGAAATGTTGCAGTGAAATGTTGCAGTGGAATGTTGCAGTGAAATGTTGCAGTGGAATGTTGCAGTGGAATGTTGCAATGAAATGTTGCAGTGAAATGTTGCAGTGAAATGGTGCAGTGAAATGTTGCAGTGAAATGTTGCAGTGAAATGTTGCAGTGATATGTTGCAGTGGAATGTTGCAGTGAAATGTTGCAGTTAAATGTTGCAGTGAAATTTTGCAGTGAATTGTTGCAGTGAAATGTTGCAGTGAAATGTTGCAGTGAAATGTTGCAGTGAAATGTTGCAGTGAAATGTTGCAGTGAATTGTTGCAGTGAAATGTTGCAGTGAAATGTAGCAGTGAAATGTTGCAGTGAAATGTTGCAGTGAAATGTTGCAGTGAAATGTTGCAGTGCAATGTTGCAGTGAAATGTTGCAGTGAAATGTTGCAATGAAATGTTGCAGTGAAATGTTGCAGTGAAATGTTGCAATGAAATGTTGCAGTGCAATGTTGCAGTGCAAGGTTGCAGTGAAATGTTGCAGTTAAATGTTGCAGTGGAATGTTGCAGTGGAATGTTGCAATGAAGTGTTGCAGTGAAATGTTGCAGTGCAATGTTGCAGCGAAATGTTGCAGTGAAATGGTGCAGTGAAATGTTGCAGTGAAATGTTGCAGTGTAATGTTGCAGTGAACTGTTGCGGTGAAATGTTGCAGTGAAATGTAGCAGTGAAATGTTGCAGTGAAATGTTGCAGTGAAATGTTGCAGTGGAATGTTGCAATGAAATGTTGCAGTGAAATGTTGCAGTGAAATGTTGCAGTGAAATGTTGCAGTGGAATGTTGCAGTGGAATGTTGCAATGAAATGTTGCAGTGAAATGTTGCAGTGAAATGGTGCAGTGAAATGTTGCAGTGAAATGTTGCAGTGAAATGTTGCAGTGATATGTTGCAGTGAAATGTTGCAGTGAAATGTTGCAGTGAAATGTTGCAGTGAAATGTTGCAGTGAATTGTTGCAGTAAAATGTTGCAGTGAAATGTTGCAGTGAAATGTATCAGTGAAATGTTGCAGTGAAATGTTGCAGTGAATTGTTGCAGTGAAATGTTGCAGTGAAATGTAGCAGTGAAATGTTGCAGTGAAATGTTGCAGTGAAATGTTGCAGTGAAATGTTGCAGTGCAACGTTGCAGTGAAATGTTGCAGTGAAATGTTGCAATGAAATGTTGCAGTGAAATGTTGTAGTGAAATGTTGCAATGAAATGTTGCAGTGCAATGTTGCAGTGCAAGGTTGCAGTGCAAGGTTGCAGTGAAATGTTGCAGTTAAATGTTGCAGTGGAATGTTGCAGTGGAATGTTGCAATGAAGTGTTGCAGTGAAATGTTGCAGTGCAATGTTGGAGCGAAATTTTGCAGTGAAATGTTGCAGTGAAATGTTGCAGTGAAATGTTGTAGTGAAATGTTGCAGTGCAATGTTGCAGTGAAATGTTGCAGTGAAATGTTGCAATGAAATGTTGCAGTGAAATGTTGCAGTGAAATGTTGCAATGAAATGTTGCAGTGCAATGTTGCAGTGCAATGTTGCAGGTAAATGTTGCAGTGAAATGTTGCAGTAGAATGTTGCAGTGGAATGTTGCAATGAAGTGTTGCAGTGAAATGTTGCAATGTTGCAGCGGAATGTTGCAATGAAATGTTGCAATGAAATGCTGCAGTAAAATGTTGCAGTGAAATGTTGCAGTGGAATGTTGCAATGAAATGTTGCAGTGAAATGTTGCAGTGAAATGCTGCAGTGAAATGTTGCAGTGAAATGTTGCAGTGGAATGTTGCAATGAAATGTTGCAGAGGAATGTGCAATGAAGTGTTGCAGTGAAATGTTGCAGTGCAATGTTGCAGTGATATGTTGCAGTGAAATGTTGCAATGAAATGTTGCAGTGAAATGCTGCAGTGAAATGTTGCAATGAAATGTTGCAGTGCAATGTTGCAGTGCAAGGTTGCAGTGAAATGTTGCAGTGAAATGTTGCAGTTCAATGTTGCAGTGAAATGTTGCAGTGAAATGTTGCAATGAAATGTTGCAGTAAAATGTTGCAGTGAAATGTTGCAGTGAAATCTTGCAATGAAATGTTGCAGTGCAATGTTGCAGTGCAATGTTGCATTCAAATGTTGCAGTGAAATGTTGCAGTGGAATGTTGCAGTGGAATGTTGCAATGAAATGTTGCAGTGGAATGTTGCAATGAAATGTTGCAGTGAAATGTTGCAGTGAAATGTTGCAATGAAATGTTGCAGTGCAATGTTGCAGCGAAATGTTGCAGTGAAATGTTGCAGTGAAATGTTGCAGTGAAATGTTGCAGTGAAATGTTGCAGTAGAATGTTGCAGTGAAATGTTGCAGTGAATTATTGCAGTGAAATGTTGCAGTGAAATGTAGCAGTGAAATGTTGCAGTGAAATGTTGCAGTGAAATGTTGCAGTGGAATGTTGCAATGAAATGTTGCAGTGAAATGTTGCAGTGAAATGTTGCAGTGAAATGTTGCAGTGGAATGTTGCAGTGGAATGTTGCAATGAAATGTTGCAATGAAATGTTGCAATGAAATGTTGCAGTGAAATGGTGCAGTGAAATGTTGCAGTGAAATGTTGCAGTGAAATGTTGCAGTGAAATGTTGCAGTGATATGTTGCAGTGGAATGTTGCAGTGAAATGTTGCAGTGAAATGTTGCAGTGAAATGTTGCAGTGAATTGTTGCAGTGAAATGTTGCAGTGAAATGTTGCAGTGAAATGTTGCAGTGAAATGTTGCAGTGAAATGTTGCAGTGAATTGTTGCAGTGAAATGTTGCAGTGAAATGTTGCAGTGAAATGTTGCAGTGAAATGTTGCAGTGGAATGTTGCAGTGGAATGTTGCAATGAAATGTTGCAGTGAAATGTTGCAGTGAAATGGTGCAGTGAAATGTTGCAGTGAAATGTTGCAGTGAAATGTTGCAGTGATATGTTGCAGTAGAATGTTGCAGTGAAATGTTGCAGTGAAATGTTGCAGTGAAATGTTGCAGTGAATTGTTGCAGTAAAATGTTGCAGTGAAATGTTGCAGTGAAATGTTGCAGTGAATTGTTGCAGTGAAATGTTGCAGTGAAATGTAGCAGTGAAATGTTGCAGTGAAATGTTGCAGTGAAATGTTGCAGTGAAATGTTGCAGTGCAATGTTGCAGTGAAATGTTGCAGTGAAATGTTGCAATGAAATGTTGCAGTGAAATGTTGCAGTGAAATGTTGCAATGAAATGTTGCAGTGCAATGTTGCAGTGCAAGGTTGCAGCGAAATGTTGCAGTTATTTGTTGCAGTGGAATGTTGCAGTGGAATGTTGCAATGAAGTGTTGCAGTGAAATGTTGCAGTGAAATGTTGCAGTGAAATGTTGCAGTGCAATGTTGCAGTGAAATGTTGCAGTGAAATGTTGCAATGAAATGTTGCAGTGAAATGTTGCAGTGAAATGTTGCAATGAAATGTTGCAGTGCAATGTTGCAGTGCAAGGTTGCAGCGAAATGTTGCAGTTATTTGTTGCAGTGGAATGTTGCAGTGGAATGTTGCAATGAAGTGTTGCAGTGAAATGTTGCAGTGCAATGTTGCAGTGCAATGTTGCAGTGAAATGTTGCAGTGAAATGTTGCAATGAAATGTTGCAGTGAAATGTTGCAGTGAAATGTTGCAATGAAATGTTGCAGTGCAATGTTGCAGTGCAATGTTGCAGGTAAATGTTGCAGTGAAATGTTGCAGTAGAATGTTGCAGTGGATTGTTGCAATGAAGAGTTGCAGTGAAATGTTGCAGTGCAATGTTGCAGCGAAATGTTGCAATGAAATGGTACAATGAAATGCTGCAGTAAAATGTTGCAGTGAAATGTTGCAGTGGAATGTTGCAATGAAATGTTGCAGTGAAAAATTGCAGTGAAATGCTGCAGTGAAATGTTGCAGTGAAATGTTGCAGTGGAATGTTGCAATGAAATGTTGCAGAGGAATGTGCAATGAAGTGTTGCAGTGAAATGTTGCAGTGAAATGTTGCAGTGAAATGTTGCAATGAAATGTTGCAGTGCAATGTTGCAGCGAAATGTTGCAATAAAATGTTGCAGTTAAATGTTGCAGTGAAATGTTGCAGTGAAATGTTGCAGTGGAATGTTGCAATGAAATGTTGCAGTGAAATGTTGCAGTGAAATGTTGCAAGAAAATGTTGCAGTGAAATGTTGCAGTGAAATGTAGCAGTGAAATGTTGCAGTGAAATGTTGCAGTGAAATGTTGCAGTGAAATGTTGCAGTGAAATGTTGCAGTGAAATGGTGCAGTGAAATGTTGCAGTGAAATGTTGCAGTGAAATGTTGCAGTGATATGTTGCAGTGGAATGTTGCAGTGAAATGTTGCAGTGAAATGTTGCAGTGAAATGTTGCAGTGAAATGTTGCAGTGAAATGTTGCAGTGAAATGTTGCAGTGAAATGTTGCAGTGAAATGTTGCAGTGAAATGTTGCAGTGAATTGTTGCAGTGAAATGTTGCAGTGAAATGTAGCAGTGCAATGTTGCAGTGAAATGTTGCAGTGAAATGTTGCAGTGAAATGTTGCAGTGCAATGTTGCAGAGAAATGTTGCAGTGAAATGTTGCAATGAAATGTTGCAGTGAAATGTTGCAGTGAAATGTTGCAATGAAATATTGCAGTGCAATGTTGCAGTGCAATGTTTCAGTGAAATGTTGCAGTGAAATGTTGCAGTAGAATGTTGCAGTGGAATGTTGCAATGAAGTGTTGCAGTGAAATGTTGCAGTGCAATGTTGCAGCAAAATGTTGCAGTGAAATGTTGCAGTGCAATGTTGCAGTGAAATGTTGCAGTGAAATGTTGCAGTGAAATGTTGCAGTGAAATGTTGCAGTGAAATGTTGCAGTGAAATGTTGCAGTGAAATGTTGCAGTGAAATGTCGCAGTGGAATGTTGCAGTGAAATGTTGCAGTGGAATGTTGCAGTGAAATGTTGCAGTGCAATGTTGCAGCGAAATGTTGCAGTGAAATGGTGCAGTGAAATGTTGCAGTGAAATGTTGCAGTGAAATGTTGCAGTGAAATGTTGCAGTGAAATGTTGCAGTGAAATGTTGCAGTGAAATGTTGCAGAGAAATGTTGCAGTGGAATGTTGCAATGAAATGTTGCAGTGAAATGTTGCAGTGAAATGTTGCAGTGAAATGTTGCAGTTGAATGTTGCAATGAAATGTTGCAGTGAAATGTTGCAGTGAAATGTTGCAATGAAATGTTGCAGTGCAATGTTGCAGTGCAATGTAGCAGTGAAATGTTGCAGTGAAATGTTGCAGTGAAATGTTGCAGTGAAATGTTGCAGTGAAATGTTGCAGTCAAATGTTGCAGTGGAATGTTGCAATGAAATGTTGCAGTGAAATGTTGCAGTGATATGTTGCAGTGAAATGTTGCAGTGAAATGTTGCAGTGAAATGTTGCAGTGGAATGTTGCAATGAAATGTTGCAGTGAAATGTTGCAGTGAAATGTTGCAATGAAATGTTGCAGTGCAATGTTGCAGCGAAATGTTGCAGTGAAATGTTGCAGTGAAATGTTGCAGTAGAATGTTGCAGTGAAATGTTGCAGTGAAATGTTGCAGTGAAATGTTGCAGTGATATGTTGCAGTGGAATGTTGCAATGAAATGTTGCAGTGAAAGGTTGCAGTGATATGTTGCAGTGAAATGTTGCAGTGAAATGTTGCAGTTTATGTTGCAATTAAATGTTGCAGTGAAATGTTGCAGTGGAATGTTGCAATGAAATGCTGCAGTGAAATGTTGCAGTGAAATGTTGCAGTGAAATGTTGCAGCGAAATGTTGCAGTAATATGTTGCAGTGAAATGTTGCAGTGAAATGTTGCAGTATAATGTTGCAGTGAAATGTTGCAGTGGAATGTTGCAATGGATTGTTGCAGTGAAATGTTGCAGTGAAATGTGTCAGTGAAATGTTGCAGTGAAATGTTGCAGTTAAATGTTGCAGTGAAATGTTGCAGTTGAATGTTGAAATGAAATTTTGCAGTGAAATGTTGCAGTTAAATATTGCAGTTAAATTGTGCAGTGAAATGTTGCAGTGAAATGTTGCAGTAAATGTTGCAGTGAAATGTTGCAGTGAAATGTTGCAGTGAAATGTTGCAATGAAATGTTGCAGTGAAATGTTGCAGTGAAATGTTGCAGCGAAATGTTGCAGTAATATGTTGCAGTGAAATGTTGCAGTGAAATGTTGCAGTGAAATGTTGCAGTGAAATGTTGCAGTGAATTGTTGCAATGAAATGTTGCAGTGAAATGTTGCAGTGAAATGTTGCAGTGAAATGTTGCAGTGAAATGTTGCAGAGTAATGTTGCAGTGAAATGTTGCAGTGAAATGTTGCAGTGAAATGTTGCAGTGGTATGTTGCAATGAAATGTTGCAGTGAAATGTTGCCGTGAAATGTTGCAGTAGAATGTTGCAGTGGAATGTTGCAATGAAATGTTGCAGTGAAATGTTGCAGTGAAATGTTGCAGTGAAATGTTGCAATGAAATGTTGCAGTGAAATGTTGCAATGAAATGTTGCAGTGCAATGTTGCAGTGGAATGTTGCAATGAAATGTTGCAGTGAAATGTGTCAGTGAAATGTTGCAGTGAAATGTTGCAGTGAAATGTGTCAGTGAAATGTTGCAGTGAAATGTTGCAGTGAAATGTTGCAGTGAAATGTTGCCGTAGAATGTTGCAATGAAATTTTGCAGTGAAATGTTGCAGTGAAATGTTGCAGTTAAATGGTGCAGTGAAATGTTGCAGTGAAATGTTGCAGTGAAATGTTGCAGTGAAATGTTGCAATGAAATGTTGCAGTGCAATGTTGCAGTGGAATGTTGCAGTGAAATGTTGCAAAGAAATGTGTCAGTGAAATGTTGCAGTGAAATGTTGCAGTGAAATGTTGCAGTGAAATGTTGCAGTAGAATGTTGCAATGAAATTTTGCAGTGAAATGTTGCAGTTGAATGTTGCAATGAAATGTTGCAGTGAAATGTTGCAGTGAAGTGTTGCAGTGAAATGTTGCAGTGAAATGTTGCAGTGAAATGTTGCAGTAGAATGTTGCAATGAAATTTTGCAGTGAAATGTTGCAGTTGAATGTTGCAATGAAATAATGCAGTGAAATGTTGCAGTGAAGTGTTGCAGTGAAATGTTGCAGTGAAATGTTGCAGTGAAATGTTGCAATGAAATTTTGCAGTGAAATGTTGCAGTGAAATGTTGCAGCGAAATGTTGCAGTGAAATGGTGCAGTGAAATGTTGCAGTGAAATGTTGCAGTGTAATGTTGCAGTGAACTGTTGCGGTGAAATGTTGCAGTGAAATGTAGCAGTGAAATGTTGCAGTGAAATGTTGCAGTGAAATGTTGCAGTGGAATGTTGCAATGAAATGTTGCAGTGAAATGTTGCAGTGAAATGTTGCAGTGAAATGTTGCAGTGGAATGTTGCAGTGGAATGTTGCAATGAAATGTTGCAGTGAAATGTTGCAGTGAAATGGTGCAGTGAAATGTTGCAGTGAAATGTTGCAGTAAAATGTTGCAGTGATATGTTGCAGTGAAATGTTGCAGTGAAATGTTGCAGTGAAATGTTGCAGTGAAATGTTGCAGTGAATTGTTGCAGTAAAATGTTGCAGTGAAATGTTGCAGTGAAATGTATCAGTGAAATGTTGCAGTGAAATGTTGCAGCGAAATGTTGCAGTAATATGTTGCAGTGAAATGTTGCAGTGAAATGTTGCAGTATAATGTTGCAGTGAAATGTTGCAGTGGAATGTTGCAATGGATTGTTGCAGTGAAATGTTGCAGTGAAATGTGTCAGTGAAATGTTGCAGTGAAATGTTGCAGTTAAATGTTGCAGTGAAATGTTGCAGTTGAATGTTGAAATGAAATTTTGCAGTGAAATGTTGCAGTTAAATATTGCAGTTAAATTGTGCAGTGAAATGTTGCAGTGAAATGTTGCAGTAAATGTTGCAGTGAAATGTTGCAGTGAAATGTTGCAGTGAAATGTTGCAGTGAAATGTTGCAGTGAAATGTTGCAGTGAAATGTTGCAGTGAAATGTTGCAGTGAAATGTTGCAGTGAATTGTTGCAATGAAATGTTGCAGTGAAATGTTGCAGTGAAATGTTGCAGTGAAATGTTGCAGTGAAATGTTGCAGAGTAATGTTGCAGTGAAATGTTGCAGTGAAATGTTGCAGTGAAATGTTGCAGTGGTATGTTGCAATGAAATGTTGCAGTGAAATGTTGCCGTGAAATGTTGCAGTAGAATGTTGCAGTGGAATGTTGCAATGAAATGTTGCAGTGAAATGTTGCAGTGAAATGTTGCAGTGAAATGTTGCAATGAAATGTTGCAGTGAAATGTTGCAATGAAATGTTGCAGTGCAATGTTGCAGTGGAATGTTGCAATGAAATGTTGCAGTGAAATGTGTCAGTGAAATGTTGCAGTGAAATGTTGCAGTGAAATGTGTCAGTGAAATGTTGCAGTGAAATGTTGCAGTGAAATGTTGCAGTGAAATGTTGCCGTAGAATGTTGCAATGAAATTTTGCAGTGAAATGTTGCAGTGAAATGTTGCAGTTAAATGGTGCAGTGAAATGTTGCAGTGAAATGTTGCAGTGAAATGTTGCAGTGAAATGTTGCAATGAAATGTTGCAGTGCAATGTTGCAGTGGAATGTTGCAGTGAAATGTTGCAAAGAAATGTGTCAGTGAAATGTTGCAGTGAAATGTTGCAGTGAAATGTTGCAGTGAAATGTTGCAGTAGAATGTTGCAATGAAATTTTGCAGTGAAATGTTGCAGTTGAATGTTGCAATGAAATGTTGCAGTGAAATGTTGCAGTGAAGTGTTGCAGTGAAATGTTGCAGTGAAATGTTGCAGTGAAATGTTGCAGTAGAATGTTGCAATGAAATTTTGCAGTGAAATGTTGCAGTTGAATGTTGCAATGAAATAATGCAGTGAAATGTTGCAGTGAAGTGTTGCAGTGAAATGTTGCAGTGAAATGTTGCAGTGAAATGTTGCAATGAAATTTTGCAGTGAAATGTTGCAGTGAAATGTTGCAGCGAAATGTTGCAGTGAAATGGTGCAGTGAAATGTTGCAGTGAAATGTTGCAGTGTAATGTTGCAGTGAACTGTTGCGGTGAAATGTTGCAGTGAAATGTAGCAGTGAAATGTTGCAGTGAAATGTTGCAGTGAAATGTTGCAGTGGAATGTTGCAATGAAATGTTGCAGTGAAATGTTGCAGTGAAATGTTGCAGTGAAATGTTGCAGTGGAATGTTGCAGTGGAATGTTGCAATGAAATGTTGCAGTGAAATGTTGCAGTGAAATGTTGCAGTGAAATGTTGCAGTGAAATGTTGCAGTGGAATGTTGCAGTGGAATGTTGCAATGAAATGTTGCAGTGAAATGTTGCAGTGAAATGGTGCAGTGAAATGTTGCAGTGAAATGTTGCAGTGAAATGTTGCAGTGATATGTTGCAGTGAAATGTTGCAGTGAAATGTTGCAGTGAAATGTTGCAGTGAAATGTTGCAGTGAATTGTTGCAGTAAAATGTTGCAGTGAAATGTTGCAGTGAAATGTATCAGTGAAATGTTGCAGTGAAATGTTGCAGTGAATTGTTGCAGTGAAATGTTGCAGTGAAATGTAGCAGTGAAATGTTGCAGTGAAATGTTGCAGTGATATGTTGCAGTGAAATGTTGCAGTGAAATGTTGCAGTGAAATGTTGCAGTGAAATGTTGCAGTGAATTGTTGCAGTAAAATGTTGCAGTGAAATGTTGCAGTGAAATGTATCAGTGAAATGTTGCAGTGAAATGTTGCAGTGAATTGTTGCAGTGAAATGTTGCAGTGAAATGTAGCAGTGAAGTGTTGCAGTGAAATGTTGCAGTGAAATGTTGCAGTGAAATGTTGCAATGAAATTTTGCAGTGAAATGTTGCAGTGAAATGTTGCAGCGAAATGTTGCAGTGAAATGGTGCAGTGAAATGTTGCAGTGAAATGTTGCAGTGTAATGTTGCAGTGAACTGTTGCGGTGAAATGTTGCAGTGAAATGTAGCAGTGAAATGTTGCAGTGAAATGTTGCAGTGAAATGTTGCAGTGGAATGTTGCAATGAAATGTTGCAGTGAAATGTTGCAGTGAAATGTTGCAGTGAAATGTTGCAGTGGAATGTTGCAGTGGAATGTTGCAATGAAATGTTGCAGTGAAATGTTGCAGTGAAATGGTGCAGTGAAATGTTGCAGTGAAATGTTGCAGTGAAATGTTGCAGTGATATGTTGCAGTGAAATGTTGCAGTGAAATGTTGCAGTGAAATGTTGCAGTGAAATGTTGCAGTGAATTGTTGCAGTAAAATGTTGCAGTGAAATGTTGCAGTGAAATGTATCAGTGAAATGTTGCAGTGAAATGTTGCAGTGAATTGTTGCAGTGAAATGTTGCAGTGAAATGTAGCAGTGAAATGTTGCAGTGAAATGTTGCAGTGGAATGTTGCAGTGAAATGTTGCAAAGAAATGTGTCAGTGAAATGTTGCAGTGAAATGTTGCAGTGAAATGTTGCAGTGAAATGTTGCAGTAGAATGTTGCAATGAAATTTTGCAGTGAAATGTTGCAGTTGAATGTTGCAATGAAATGTTGCAGTGAAATGTTGCAGTGAAATGTTGCAGTAGAATGTTGCAATGAAATTTTGCAGTGAAATGTTGCAGTTGAATGTTGCAATGAAATAATGCAGTGAAATGTTGCAGTGAAGTGTTGCAGTGAAATGTTGCAGTGAAATGTTGCAGTGAAATGTTGCAATGAAATTTTGCAGTGAAATGTTGCAGTGAAATGTTGCAGCGAAATGTTGCAGTGAAATGGTGCAGTGAAATGTTGCAGTGAAATGTTGCAGTGTAATGTTGCAGTGAACTGTTGCGGTGAAATGTTGCAGTGAAATGTAGCAGTGAAATGTTGCAGTGAAATGTTGCAGTGAAATGTTGCAGTGGAATGTTGCAATGAAATGTTGCAGTGAAATGTTGCAGTGAAATGTTGCAGTGAAATGTTGCAGTGGAATGTTGCAGTGGAATGTTGCAATGAAATGTTGCAGTGAAATGTTGCAGTGAAATGGTGCAGTGAAATGTTGCAGTGAAATGTTGCAATGAAATGTTGCAGTGCAATGTTGCAGTGGAATGTTGCAGTGAAATGTTGCAAAGAAATGTGTCAGTGAAATGTTGCAGTGAAATGTTGCAGTGAAATGTTGCAGTGAAATGTTGCAGTAGAATGTTGCAATGAAATTTTGCAGTGAAATGTTGCAGTTGAATGTTGCAATGAAATGTTGCAGTGAAATGTTGCAGTGAAGTGTTGCAGTGAAATGTTGCAGTGAAATGTTGCAGTGAAATGTTGCAGTAGAATGTTGCAATGAAATTTTGCAGTGAAATGTTGCAGTTGAATGTTGCAATGAAATAATGCAGTGAAATGTTGCAGTGAAGTGTTGCAGTGAAATGTTGCAGTGGAATGTTGCAGTGGAATGTTGCAATGAAGTGTTGCAGTGAAATGTTGCAGTGCAATGTTGCAGCGAAATGTTGCAGTGAAATGGTGCAGTGAAATGTTGCAGTGAAATGTTGCAGTGTAATGTTGCAGTGAACTGTTGCGGTGAAATGTTGCAGTGAAATGTAGCAGTGAAATGTTGCAGTGAAATGTTGCAGTGAAATGTTGCAGTGGAATGTTGCAATGAAATGTTGCAGTGAAATGTTGCAGTGAAATGTTGCAGTGAAATGTTGCAGTGGAATGTTGCAGTGGAATGTTGCAATGAAATGTTGCAGTGAAATGTTGCAGTGAAATGGTGCAGTGAAATGTTGCAGTGAAATGTTGCAGTGAAATGTTGCAGTGATATGTTGCAGTGAAATGTTGCAGTGAAATGTTGCAGTGAAATGTTGCAGTGAAATGTTGCAGTGAATTGTTGCAGTAAAATGTTGCAGTGAAATGTTGCAGTGAAATGTATCAGTGAAATGTTGCAGTGAAATGTTGCAGTGAATTGTTGCAGTGAAATGTTGCAGTGAAATGTAGCAGTGAAATGTTGCAGTGAAATGTTGCAGTGAAATGTTGCAGTGAAATGTTGCAGTGCAACGTTGCAGTGAAATGTTGCAGTGAAATGTTGCAATGAAATGTTGCAGTGAAATGTTGTAGTGAAATGTTGCAATGAAATGTTGCAGTGCAATGTTGCAGTGCAAGGTTGCAGTGCAAGGTTGCAGTGAAATGTTGCAGTTAAATGTTGCAGTGGAATGTTGCAGTGGAATGTTGCAATGAAGTGTTGCAGTGAAATGTTGCAGTGCAATGTTGGAGCGAAATTTTGCAGTGAAATGTTGCAGTGAAATGTTGCAGTGAAATGTTGTAGTGAAATGTTGCAGTGCAATGTTGCAGTGAAATGTTGCAGTGAAATGTTGCAATGAAATGTTGCAGTGAAATGTTGCAGTGAAATGTTGCAATGAAATGTTGCAGTGCAATGTTGCAGTGCAATGTTGCAGGTAAATGTTGCAGTGAAATGTTGCAGTAGAATGTTGCAGTGGAATGTTGCAATGAAGTGTTGCAGTGAAATGTTGCAATGTTGCAGCGGAATGTTGCAATGAAATGTTGCAATGAAATGCTGCAGTAAAATGTTGCAGTGAAATGTTGCAGTGGAATGTTGCAATGAAATGTTGCAGTGAAATGTTGCAGTGAAATGCTGCAGTGAAATGTTGCAGTGAAATGTTGCAGTGGAATGTTGCAATGAAATGTTGCAGAGGAATGTGCAATGAAGTACTGCAGTGAAATGTTGCAGTGCAATGTTGCAGTGATATGTTGCAGTGAAATGTTGCAATGAAATGTTGCAGTGAAATGCTGCAGTGAAATGTTGCAATGAAATGTTGCAGTGCAATGTTGCAGTGCAAGGTTGCAGTGAAATGTTGCAGTGAAATGTTGCAGTTCAATGTTGCAGTGAAATGTTGCAGTGAAATGTTGCAATGAAATGTTGCAGTAAAATGTTGCAGTGAAATGTTGCAGTGAAATCTTGCAATGAAATGTTGCAGTGCAATGTTGCAGTGCAATGTTGCATTCAAATGTTGCAGTGAAATGTTGCAGTGGAATGTTGCAGTGGAATGTTGCAATGAAATGTTGCAGTGGAATGTTGCAATGAAATGTTGCAGTGAAATGTTGCAGTGAAATGTTGCAATGAAATGTTGCAGTGCAATGTTGCAGTGAAATGTTGCAGTGAAATGTTGCAGTGAAATGTTGCAGTAAATGTTGCAGTGAAATGTTGCAGTAGAATGTTGCAGTGAAATGTTGCAGTGAATTATTGCAGTGAAATGTTGCAGTGAAATGTAGCAGTGAAATGTTGCAGTGAAATGTTGCAGTGAAATGTTGCAGTGGAATGTTGCAATGAAATGTTGCAGTGAAATGTTGCAGTGAAATGTTGCAGTGAAATGTTGCAGTGGAATGTTGCAGTGGAATGTTGCAATGAAATGTTGCAATGAAATGTTGCAATGAAATGTTGCAGTGAAATGGTGCAGTGAAATGTTGCAGTGAAATGTTGCAGTGAAATGTTGCAGTGATATGTTGCAGTGGAATGTTGCAGTGAAATGTTGCAGTGAAATGTTGCAGTGAAATGTTGCAGTGAATTGTTGCAGTGAAATGTTGCAGTGAAATGTTGCAGTGAAATGTTGCAGTGAAATGTTGCAGTGAAATGTTGCAGTGAATTGTTGCAGTGAAATGTTGCAGTGAAATGTTGCAGTGAAATGTTGCAGTGAAATGTTGCAGTGGAATGTTGCAGTGGAATGTTGCAATGAAATGTTGCAGTGAAATGTTGCAGTGAAATGGTGCAGTGAAATGTTGCAGTGAAATGTTGCAGTGAAATGTTGCAGTGATATGTTGCAGTAGAATGTTGCAGTGAAATGTTGCAGTGAAATGTTGCAGTGAAATGTTGCAGTGAATTGTTGCAGTAAAATGTTGCAGTGAAATGTTGCAGTGAAATGTTGCAGTGAATTGTTGCAGTGAAATGTTGCAGTGAAATGTAGCAGTGAAATGTTGCAGTGAAATGTTGCAGTGAAATGTTGCAGTGAAATGTTGCAGTGCAATGTTGCAGTGAAATGTTGCAGTGAAATGTTGCAATGAAATGTTGCAGTGAAATGTGGCAGTGAAATGTTGCAATGAAATGTTGCAGTGCAATGTTGCAGTGCAAGGTTGCAGCGAAATGTTGCAGTTATTTGTTGCAGTGGAATGTTGCAGTGGAATGTTGCAATGAAGTGTTGCAGTGAAATGTTGCAGTGAAATGTTGCAGTGAAATGTTGCAGTGCAATGTTGCAGTGAAATGTTGCAGTGAAATGTTGCAATGAAATGTTGCAGTGAAATGTTGCAGTGAAATGTTGCAATGAAATGTTGCAGTGCAATGTTGCAGTGCAAGGTTGCAGCGAAATGTTGCAGTTATTTGTTGCAGTGGAATGTTGCAGTGGAATGTTGCAATGAAGTGTTGCAGTGAAATGTTGCAGTGCAATGTTGCAGTGCAATGTTGCAGTGAAATGTTGCAGTGAAATGTTGCAATGAAATGTTGCAGTGAAATGTTGCAGTGAAATGTTGCAATGAAATGTTGCAGTGCAATGTTGCAGTGCAATGTTGCAGGTAAATGTTGCAGTGAAATGTTGCAGTAGAATGTTGCAGTGGAATGTTGCAATGAAGAGTTGCAGTGAAATGTTGCAGTGCAATGTTGCAGCGAAATGTTGCAATGAAATGGTACAATGAAATGCTGCAGTAAAATGTTGCAGTAAAATGTTGCAGTGGAATGTTGCAATGAAATGTTGCAGTGAAAAATTGCAGTGAAATGCTGCAGTGAAATGTTGCAGTGAAATGTTGCAGTGGAATGTTGCAATGAAATGTTGCAGAGGAATGTGCAATGAAGTGTTGCAGTGAAATGTTGCAGTGAAATGTTGCAGTGAAATGTTGCAATGAAATGTTGCAGTGCAATGTTGCAGCGAAATGTTGCAATAAAATGTTGCAGTTAAATGTTGCAGTGAAATGTTGCAGTGAAATGTTGCAGTGGAATGTTGCAATGAAATGTTGCAGTGAAATGTTGCAGTGAAATGTTGCAAGAAAATGTTGCAGTGAAATGTTGCAGTGAAATGTAGCAGTGAAATGTTGCAGTGAAATGTTGCAGTGAAATGTTGCAGTGAAATGTTGCAGTGAAATGTTGCAGTGAAATGGTGCAGTGAAATGTTGCAGTGAAATGTTGCAGTGAATTGTTGCAGTGATATGTTGCAGTGGAATGTTGCAGTGAAATGTTGCAGTGAAATGTTGCAGTGAAATGTTGCAGTGAAATGTTGCAGTGAAATGTTGCAGTGAAATGTTGCAGTGAAATGTTGCAGTGAAATGTTGCAGTGAAATGTTGCAGTGAATTGTTGCAGTGAAATGTTGCAGTGAAATGTAGCAGTGCAATGTTGCAGTGAAATGTTGCAGTGAAATGTTGCAGTGAAATGTTGCAGTGCAATGTTGCAGAGAAATGTTGCAGTGAAATGTTGCAATGAAATGTTGCAGTGAAATGTTGCAGTGAAATGTTGCAATGAAATATTGCAGTGCAATGTTGCAGTGCAATGTTTCAGTGAAATGTTGCAGTGAAATGTTGCAGTAGAATGTTGCAGTGGAATGTTGCAATGAAGTGTTGCAGTGAAATGTTGCAGTGCAATGTTGCAGCAAAATGTTGCAGTGAAATGGTGCAGTGAAATGTTGCAGTGAAATGTTGCAGTGAAATGTTGCAGTGAAATGTTGCAGTGAAATGTTGCAGTGAAATGTTGCAGTGAAATGTTGCAGTGAAATGTTGCAGTGAAATGTCGCAGTGGAATGTTGCAGTGAAATGTTGCAGTGGAATGTTGCAGTGAAATGTTGCAGTGCAATGTTGCAGCGAAATGTTGCAGTGAAATGGTGCAGTGAAATGTTGCAGTGAAATGTTGCAGTGAAATGTTGCAGTGAAATGTTGCAGTGAAATGTTGCAGTGAAATGTTGCAGTGAAATGTTGCAGTGAAATGTTGCAGTGGAATGTTGCAATGAAATGTTGCAGTGAAATGTTGCAGTGAAATGTTGCAGTGAAATGTTGCAGTTGAATGTTGCAATGAAATGTTGCAGTGAAATGTTGCAGTGAAATGTTGCAATGAAATGTTGCAGTGCAATGTTGCAGTGCAATGTAGCAGTGAAATGTTGCAGTGAAATGTTGCAGTGAAATGTTGCAGTGAATTGTTGCAGTGAAATGTTGCAGTCAAATGTTGCAGTGGAATGTTGCAATGAAATGTTGCAGTGAAATGTTGCAGTGATATGTTGCAGTGAAATGTTGCAGTGAAATGTTGCAGTGAAATGTTGCAGTGGAATGTTGCAATGAAATGTTGCAGTGAAATGTTGCAGTGAAATGTTGCAATGAAATGTTGCAGTGCAATGTTGCAGCGAAATGTTGCAGTGAAATGTTGCAGTGAAATGTTGCAGTAGAATGTTGCAGTGAAATGTTGCAGTGAAATGTTGCAGTGAAATGTTGCAGTGATATGTTGCAGTGGAATGTTGCAATGAAATGTTGCAGTGAAAGGTTGCAGTGATATGTTGCAGTGAAATGTTGCAGTGAAATGTTGCAGTTTATGTTGCAATTAAATGTTGCAGTGAAATGTTGCAGTGGAATGTTGCAATGAAATGCTGCAGTGAAATGTTGCAGTGAAATGTTGCAGTGAAATGTTGCAGCGAAATGTTGCAGTAATATGTTGCAGTGAAATGTTGCAGTGAAATGTTGCAGTATAATGTTGCAGTGAAATGTTGCAGTGGAATGTTGCAATGGATTGTTGCAGTGAAATGTTGCAGTGAAATGTGTCAGTGAAATGTTGCAGTGAAATGTTGCAGTTAAATGTTGCAGTGAAATGTTGCAGTTGAATGTTGAAATGAAATTTTGCAGTGAAATGTTGCAGTTAAATATTGCAGTTAAATTGTGCAGTGAAATGTTGCAGTGAAATGTTGCAGTAAATGTTGCAGTGAAATGTTGCAGTGAAATGTTGCAGTGAAATGTTGCAATGAAATGTTGCAGTGAAATGTTGCAGTGAAATGTTGCAGCGAAATGTTGCAGTAATATGTTGCAGTGAAATGTTGCAGTGAAATGTTGCAGTGAAATGTTGCAGTGAAATGTTGCAGTGAATTGTTGCAATGAAATGTTGCAGTGAAATGTTGCAGTGAAATGTTGCAGTGAAATGTTGCAGTGAAATGTTGCAGAGTAATGTTGCAGTGAAATGTTGCAGTGAAATGTTGCAGTGAAATGTTGCAGTGGTATGTTGCAATGAAATGTTGCAGTGAAATGTTGCCGTGAAATGTTGCAGTAGAATGTTGCAGTGGAATGTTGCAATGAAATGTTGCAGTGAAATGTTGCAGTGAAATGTTGCAGTGAAATGTTGCAATGAAATGTTGCAGTGAAATGTTGCAATGAAATGTTGCAGTGCAATGTTGCAGTGGAATGTTGCAATGAAATGTTGCAGTGAAATGTGTCAGTGAAATGTTGCAGTGAAATGTTGCAGTGAAATGTGTCAGTGAAATGTTGCAGTGAAATGTTGCAGTGAAATGTTGCAGTGAAATGTTGCCGTAGAATGTTGCAATGAAATTTTGCAGTGAAATGTTGCAGTGAAATGTTGCAGTTAAATGGTGCAGTGAAATGTTGCAGTGAAATGTTGCAGTGAAATGTTGCAGTGAAATGTTGCAATGAAATGTTGCAGTGCAATGTTGCAGTGGAATGTTGCAGTGAAATGTTGCAAAGAAATGTGTCAGTGAAATGTTGCAGTGAAATGTTGCAGTGAAATGTTGCAGTGAAATGTTGCAGTAGAATGTTGCAATGAAATTTTGCAGTGAAATGTTGCAGTTGAATGTTGCAATGAAATGTTGCAGTGAAATGTTGCAGTGAAGTGTTGCAGTGAAATGTTGCAGTGAAATGTTGCAGTGAAATGTTGCAGTAGAATGTTGCAATGAAATTTTGCAGTGAAATGTTGCAGTTGAATGTTGCAATGAAATAATGCAGTGAAATGTTGCAGTGAAGTGTTGCAGTGAAATGTTGCAGTGAAATGTTGCAGTGAAATGTTGCAATGAAATTTTGCAGTGAAATGTTGCAGTGAAATGTTGCAGTGAAATGTTGCAGTGAAATGTTGCAGTGAAATGTTGCAGTGAAATGTTGCAGTGAAATGTTGCAGTGGTATGTTGCAATGAAATGTTGCAGTGAAAGGTTGCAGTGATATGTTGCAGTGAAATGTTGCAGTGAAATGTTGCAGTGAAATGTTGCAGTGAAATGTTGCAGTGTAATGTTGCAGTGTAATGTTGCAGTGAAATGTTGCAGTGAAATGGTGCAGTGAAATGTTGCAATGAAATGTTGCAGTGAAATGTTGCAGTGAAATGTTGCAGTGGAATGTTGCAGTGGAATGTTGCAGTGAAATGTTGCAGTGAAATGTGTCAGTGAAATGTTGCAGTGAAATGTTGCAGTGAAATGTTGCAGTGAAATGTTGCAGTGAAATGTTGCAGTGAAATGTTGCAGTGATATGTTGCAGTGAAATGTTGCAGTGAAATGTTGCAGTGAAATGTTGCAATGAAATATTGCAGTGAAATGTTGCAGTGATATGTTGCAGTGAAATGTTGCAGTGGAATGTTGCAATGAAATGTTGCAGTGAAATGTTGCAGTGAAATGTTGCAGTGGAATGTTGCAATGAAATGTTGCAGTGAAATGTTGCAGTGAAATGTTGCAGCGAAATGTTGCAGTAATATGTTGCAGTGAAATGTTGCAGTGAAATGTTGCAGTGAAATGTTGCAGTGGAATGTTGCAGTGGAATGTTGCAGTGAAATGTTGCAGTGAAATGTGTCAGTGAAATGTTGCAGTGAAATGTTGCAGTGAAATGTTGCAGTGAAATGTTGCAGTGGAATGTTGCAATGAAATTTTGCAGTGGAATGTTGCAATGAAATGTTGCAGTGGAATGTTGCAATGAAATTTTGCAATGAAATGTTGCAGTGAAATGTTGCAGTTATTGGTGCAGTGAAATGTTGCAGTGAAATGTTGCAGTGAAATGTTGCAGTGAAATTTTGCAGTGAAATGTTGCAGTGAAATGTTGCAGTGATATGTTGCAGTGAAATGTTGCAGTGAAATGTTGCAGTTGAATGTTGCAATGAAATGTTGCAATGAAATGTTGCGGTGAAGTGTTGCAGTGAAATGTTGCAGTGAAATGTTGCAGTGAAATGTTGCAATGAAATGTTGCAGTGAAATGTTGCAGTGAAATGTTGCAGTGAAATGTTGCAGTGAAATGTTGCAGTGAAATGTTGCAGTGAAATGTTGCAGTGAAATGTTGCAGTGAAATGTTGCAGTGAAATGTTGCAGTGGTATGTTGCAATGATATGTTGCAGTGAAATGTTGCCGTGAAATGTTGCAGTGGAATGTTGCAGTGGAATGTTGCAATGAAATGTTGCAGTGAAATGTTGCAGTGAAATGTTGCAGTGAAATGTTGCAGTGAAATGTTGCAGTGAAATTTTGCAGTGAAATGTTGCAGTGAAATGTTGCAGTGAAATGTTGCAGTGAAATGTTGCAGTGGAATGTTGCAATGAAATGTTGCAGTGAAAATCTTCCAGTGTTATAATTTTCCAAAAATTTGGCATGAGAGAAACAGTTTGCGATTGTTTTTTTCGAAAGTTTTTGCCATGCTTTATGGTGAAAAATGATAGCATCCAAGTGAATTAATCCACATTGCGAATAAAATGCGTTTGTAGTTATTTTTTAAATTATGAATTATGATCCATCGCTGGTAGCGTTAAACTGGTATTCAGTAACATGAATAGCAATTTTATTCACCTTAAGTCTGTCGCATTGCGGTGAGCAGCACAATTGTCAACCAATAATATTTTTATTTCAATTTGTTCTGCATTATTCTCTACCCCATTGTCGCATTGGGCTAGAAACAATATCGGCAGTCATCCAGAGATTTATAGTTTTGAAGACACTTGAGTTTTTTGACTTGCCAATTGCAAACAATTTTCTTTTTTCAGTTTCTTCTAATTTTGTTGCCGAACCGTCATTCTTACTTTTGAAAATTTCCTGTCGGAGCATTATTCCCCCATAAATTTTAACGTCTTCTTTGATGTCAGCTTTTAGAATAATCTTGTTTCATCAGCGTTCAAAATATTGCAGATGCTGTAATTTTCTTTCAGCGTTGACCATTTGTTTTTAAGGCCAGTCATTTACAACATCATCATCATATCTACCGTTGTCGATTCTCCGAGATTTTTTTTTCAGATTTTGTTAGAATAAACCCTTAAAAACACGATTTAAATAGTATGAAAATAAAATTCATTAAGTAAAAACATAGTCAGTTCATATAGCTAGGCGCGTCAAGATTTATTTCCGGTAAATTCCAGTATTGGATATGCAGCCTTACGGTTCTGATTTCATAATCGAAAAAAAGACTGTGTCCTGCACGTGTTAAAAAGAATGTTCAGTAGAGCCAAGGAAGCAAAAAAAAACAGTCGACCATTGCAAAAAAAATGTCTTAAAATATGCTGATAAAAAAATTGCATCATCTTAAAAGCAGGTCTGAAAAAAGTTCAGCTAACTATTAAAGTAATGAAAACTTTGTCAACTTACTATCGCCTAGCAATGCAACGAAATTCTGATTCGGTTGAAAACATCGGCAAGGAAATTTGGGCAGGATAATACAACAAAATTCTACAGATAACCTCAATACTCTAAATGTCCAATTGGAGAAAAGTCGTGGTGTAACTGACGCAGGGCTTTGCAAATTTTCAAGCATCCTCCACTTTTGGATGATGAAGTACAACAAATTTTAAAACCAATCTATGAAAGCTTAACTTCGAAAGATTTATCAAAGCGCTGCGGCAATTTCACTCAAGATAAAAATGAAAGCTTCAATTCTTGCATTTGAAATGTGGCCCCTAAGCATACGTTTGTTGGCAAAAATATTATCAAATTTGCTGCCAATACTTCTGGATGTGTATTCAATGAAAGATTCATAACTTGTCTGAAAATAATGCAAGTTAGGAGAAAACCTGTAGGTCAAAGTGCGATGGAAAATGCAGAGAAGCGAGATGCTGCTAGAATCAGGCGAGCGGAAAAACGCAGCACTGAGGCGTCTAAAGAGGCCAGAACTGCTCGTAGGGAGCAGAAAGGAAAGAGAACAATTTGAGCGTTAAGAAGAAAAAAGTATGGCGTAGGCATCGCAGATTGAATTTAATAAGGTCTTTTTTAAAAAAGATTTTGTATTGTATTTCCCCCAAAACAACGGTTTCCAACTTGGTTTGCACAATTTAAAAAACACATTCATCCGAATGTTCTGAAATTTTAACGCATTAATCTACACTTGTTAATGCTCTAAATGAATTCCGCAGAAAAAAAAGGCGCACAATTTATAAAGTTACAGCAGATTTTTAAGACAAAAACCGTGAATTTTTGTAGTTTTGTAGTTTTTCATCCAATTTTTCTAGCTCATTCTGTAGCGGCTTTGATGCTGATTAAAGCCCCGTTAAGTTGTTTTTTTTTATAGATTTTTCTGAAGGGCAATGGTGGAAACCATGATTTTCAGGCGTTTTTTGAAAAAATTGTAGCAAACGAACGGGGGCCAAAAAACAATTAAATTTTCTTTGTATAGTTCAATGCTTACGAAAAATATGTACAAAGTTCAATTAAGATACGTTCGATACGTACGAAAAAATTCCATTTTCGAAAAATTAAATATTCGAAAATTGAAAATGCTCATAATTTTCTTGGCTTTTGAATTTTTATGCTCGAAAGTACGCATTATAATTTCACGTTTTTTTCACATGGTTGCCTGTTGACTTATCAATTGCATTTCCTTGCACAAATCACATTGTTGGATGCCACTTGTAAAAAGTTTAACAATCGCAAGTTTTTCGTTTAAAGCTATAACTTTGCACGTCGTTTTAGCACCAACACCGAATGAAGTGTTGCCATCTAAAAGAACAACATTCGACTAAAAGGTCACTATAAAAGAGAATACAATGCAACCGAATTCATACACAGGGAATCCCCAATTTTAATGCCAAGAATTTGCTATACGCAAAATTTTAACAAATTCGCATGCGAGATTGGATTCGCTTTACCCGGAAAGTGCGTTACAAGCGGGTTCATTATATCGAGTAAGATATGTACTTCACTTATAGATTTTTCATTCGAACATTTGAAAGCTGATCGCTATAGCAGGAAGTTCATTAACGCCGGGTACATGGACATTGCTATATTATTATTTTTATAATATTTATTTTGCCGTCGTTCAAAGCTTAAAATTAAATAAACAAAAATTAATATTACCCTTAATTTGTCTGCTTTATCCCAAAAGCCGGCAACGTATTATTTTTAAAATAACCGTTTTCAGCATTCACACTCAATACAATCTCGAGTTCACAATAAGCAACAATTGCTGAACTGCTGAATACAATCCAAGGCAACAGCCTTTGCCTCAATGCCGTCGCGCTGAATTGGCATGTATGCACGCAAAGTTTGAAACCATTAACGCTCTTAATTTATGTCTCCGTTTCGAGAAGCTGAGCGCGTTTGTGGTTGATCACATTCAAACCATAAACGCTCGAAATCGGATCGAATTTTGTATACATAATTTTCACAAGTCGCAATTCTTGTCTTTAAACACTTAGACTAATAATTTTGTTGCAATGAACTCCATATATTTCTACTTGTTATTGCGTATGTACACATATCTTCTACAGCAACACGAAAACAAAAACAAATTCGATTTGAAAAAAGCTACCACTGCTCACATCGATCCAATATCCAGATCTTCTCGACTCGAACGGGTTCGTTCATTTCAAGCTTGATATATATTTGTATTTTGCCATAAACGCTCCTGTATACACGCCCAATATGTCAACCAAAGAGGTAATAAACAGAGGAGTGGCAGTTCAACAAATTTCATGGGCCAACTTTTATAAGTGTAGTTGTGAACACTAACACGAACATGTTGACATCAGCGGCGTACAGCGCATGATAAACAAAATGGGCAAAAATATGGCGGGAATTTCAGATTCATTTGAAATTTCGCGAGTATTGTATGGAAACATTATAAAGAAAATATAATTGGTGTTCAGAATAAAAGCTAATGTAGATAGTAACTTATTCGGATATGTTTAAATAATGAGCTTATTGTCAGCCATAATATTAAATGAGCATATGCGAGAAATGAATTCGCACTGCAATCGATTATCATTATTACCATCCACCCGAGAAAGACCCGAATAATATACAGAAAGGATGATCCGATGGATTGGCATATTTTGTAGGAAATTCATTGCTGCAAAGGCATTTAGATATCAACAAATTTATAAGATTACTCCAATTGTTTTGAGTTGCCCTAGAAGGACTGAGATTATTTTAAATTAATTATAAGAATAAAATTGCAATCTTATCATACGATTGCACACTACAAGCTTATATATAAGCTTGTATTTAAAACAGGAAACCTTAATAAAGTATCATTTTCAGCTAACTACGCATGCACCTATAAGATTAAGAGAGGATTTTTTTTAGTCTGATCATTAGTAAACTGTAACGTTTGCTAGCTACTGGATGTTTTATTGGGAACAACATGGATATTTTAAATTCGCAAATACTGCCTGGTAGCATAATTTTTGCTCGAAAAAATATGCTGATGCTACACAAATGATCAAGCAATTGAAATTTACAATTCAACATAATGTTTAATAATTTTCATAGATATTAACATTAACAAAACTCATACTTTGAACTTAAGTATGCTGAATATATTTGATTTAAAATTTTGGCCTCCCTCTTCCTTTTTCAACCGGGCTTGGGACCAGCTTTGGCGGAATTACGGCGACACTCACACCGTATATGCTATAGTTTTATAAATAAGGTAAATATAAGTAATGGATGTTTATGTGTTAATCGAACAAATTATTTACATGCCTTTAAAATGAATGCACATTAAATTACACAATTATCAATCTTCATGTTCAGATTCTCTAAACAATTTCTTTCAACATTGCCTTTTGTCGCGCCGCTGAGTCGTGACTAAGCTCATTTGGAGAACTGTCATACATTATGTTGATTTTTTAAGTGAGCATTGAAATGCAAGTTTTCTAACTGAAATCTGTTTTTAAATGGTACTCCCCTTCGCATTACAGATGTATCAAAGCACTTACCTATGAAAAGAGACTGATTCCTTCGGGAAATTCGCAGTATTTCCACGTGCCGCGATCGCGCACTCAATATTGTCAAGTGACTACTTTAACAGTCTTTTCTGTTTATTTTTTAATTAACTATTTCACAGTCTATTACGCACAATATTTAGGCACTGTTTGGGCTACAAAAACGTACTGTTGAACACGCGATTCACATTAAATCACTAGTTTTGCAGCAAATTCGAGATGTTTACTTCTTCCGATGACAGTTCGTTTTGAAGTATCGTTCTATTTGGCTCTACTTGACGTTTTGTTCTGGAGCCCACACACGTATACGCTTCTACAAGGATACTACCGTTCCTCTAGTTTTTCTGTTCCATGATGTCAACTTACCGGCCTTTTTGACACCTATCGAACTGTCATCTGTCATCTTAACGCATGTGTTATCAGAGGCAAGTTGCCGGACCACGAAGTTTTTCCATTCTTTCACTCAAGATTCCCTACAAACAAGTCCAAAATGATCGAGCAACAGCGCCAACGGGTCGAGCAAGAAATCACCAAACTGGTGGATCAAATGGACAAGCAGCACTTGCGAAAAATGCAGGTGGAGATGCACAGATGCGCTGCCAAATGCTGCGAGGACGGCGAAGGAAGCCTGAACTCGGTGCAGCGATGTGTCGACAGATGTTCGGAACCGTTGACAAAGGCGCAACGTTACGTGCAACAGGAACTCGAAGGATACCAGGACCGCCTGCAGAGATGCGTGATGCAATGCAACGACGATGTCAAGGTCCAAATGCCGCCCAACCCGAGCGAGAATGAAATCGCGAAATTCAGTGGACAATTCGAGAGATGCGCCGTGAAATGTGTGGACAAACACGTCGATCTGATCCCGAATCTGTTGAAGACTATGAAAGCCGTCCTGGCCAAAGGACCGTGACGAGAATGTGTGACTGGATTCGTTGAGAGACGTAGGCTTTAGTGGAATTGTAGACAAATTGTGTACACGCTATGTAACTTGCCTTCCGGCACTCGAATTGAATTGTAAATAACTGTTAGGGGATGCATACGATAATATTCAAATATGTGTCATTTGTAGAGAATAAAGTGGTAGCCTATTATAGCTAGTTCTGTTTTTATCTGCTGGTCTACTGAACAGGTCAGTTCTTCTCTTCAATAACTTGGAACAATACAGTTTGGACCCGGCAAAACACGTACTACCCTTGCATAGAACGTGAAAAACAAATGAACTGGCTGCTAACCTACTCAGAATACCTCTTAATATAAATAGACAAACTAGGGGTCAACACCATCATTGGATGAGATAATATAAATCATACTCAGGATACATGACGAAAGTGAGTCTAGAATATGGCGGAGCTATAAATGTAAGCAAGGGATTTTATCTCGAACAAATTATCCTTGATATTATAAGCACAAACTGGCGAAGTCCTGTCAGACGCCGGTAAAACACCAATTTGAGACATCGCTTCCGAATTTTTTGGACATTTCGCTTGCGCTTGGGGAAACGTCAAACAGATGGGCAACAGTCGGACGAATCAGCTGACAGTGTATATACTTTATTATTCAGGGAAGTATTCTTTGACCGGGGAAAATAGTTTTCTTGTTTTTTGTAAGTGCAAGTCGATTCGCAACTTAATTAATTTCATAGCAAAAAGTTCAATTAGAGAATGCGCACGAAAAAATACTTATATCCGATTACTAGTTTCCTGGATTGCAAGTAAGTCAATTGGAAGAATAGAATTTAGTTGTTAACTATTCCTTGCAGATTATGGGAAAACTAACCAGAAGAAGAGATTGTCGCAATCTGTGAATGTAACAAAATTAAATAGTAGAATTGAATTCGCTTAATGTTACAAGTTTAAAATGAAACAGTTTCCTTGACCGTATAAAAATTTAATAACAATAATGTATATACGTATTTCGAAGTTAACAAAACTTCTTCTTCAGTACAATTACTAACAGATTTTGATGGCTTACAGGTTTATATACTGACTAATTTCAAACGGGATATAATTAACCAAGATATCAATTAGCGTGTTTAAAGAGGATACTGTTATAGTTCCCTGTATCACTGTTTAACCTTAGTACAGAGGGTATTTTCTTAATTTCTAGGCTTTCTATTGCATCTAATTTGTGAAATTTGGGGACTACTTTAATTAAATCTAAGTCATTAAAGTTGATTTTATGTTTTTCTTTAACAATATGCTCTGCCACTGATGACTTAAAACTATGGTATTTGAGGTTACTCCCATTTTTTAGAAAACACTCAGCTTCTTTCTTATGCTCGGAGAATCTGGTTCCCACTAATCTCATAGTTTGGCCAACATACACTTTCTTGCATTCCAGGCAGGTAATTTTGTATACTCCGTTGACTTCATCTTTCGTTTTCGCATCTTTTTCTTTGCTCAGCCATTTTCTTAGCATACTGTTACTACTGTTCCCGCATACTTCAAATTTGTGTTTTCCCAACTCTTTCTGGATCTTATTGTATATATCCGAATTTGGTATGCTGATTCTTTTGGTAGCCAACTTTTTGGACACCGCTTCTTGTTTGAAGAGTGTAGATAGGCTGTCCTGCTGGAGTTTCTTATGTTTTTTGTCGATGATCCTTGCAATTTCCTTCTTTTTGTAACCATTTTTTGTTGCCGTATCCATTATATACTCTAGCTCTTTGTTGAAGTTTCGTTATGACATCGGTATGCTAAGTAGTCTATGGACCATACTATGATATGCAGCCTTTTTTTGGGGGTAAGTGTGATTTGAGTCGAATGTTATGGTCCTTTGTGACGCTGTTGGTTTTCTATATACTGCGAATTGTAGGTGACTGCTCACTTGATTAATCATTATGTCGAGGAAATGTATCGATCCGTTCTTTTCAGTTTCGGCTGTAAACTTAATGTTATTGTTTAGTTTGTTAATTGCATCGAGGGTCTCGTTTATTTTATCTTTCTGGACTACTGCGATGGCGTCATCTACATATCGATACCAGACTCTCGGCATGAAATCTGTTAGTAATTGTACTGAAGAAGAAGTTGTGTTAACTTCTAAATAACCAACGATAATTTTTTTCGTCGTTGGGAGGCATGTCGGTCTATTACCGACTAAAACCGCCTCCTCCAAGCCTCTCTCAAGCCATTGGCTGTCTAGATTGTACGGTTCTTCCTTCAAGGCGCCTTCCTCCAACGTGCACACAGCCAGGTACATGCGGTGCACGGGGCTGAAATATGCAACATTAAAAGTAATTTTAATTAATCCAATCCAAATTACTGCGGATTTGGGCGATTTCGCGTGGATCTTCGACGGGTTGGTTCGACGCAGTTGTGGCATGAGTAATTGAAATGATTTGCTCCTACTTCTCGCCATTTTGAAATAAATAAAATCTGGTTTGCTTTCAAGTAATAACGACAAACATTTCGTTGAAAATTGGAAGATTCGCGTGAAAGTTGAAAGGTGTCATCGTCCGGCAGATGTAACATAGCTGATCATATTCATTAGGTATCTCCTGAGTGAATGATACAAATGAGACGTCCAGCTTATCGTTTCACTTCGGAATTTTGCTCAAGGAATCATTTAGCTCTTGAGAATTGTTTTTCTCACGTCTTGCGTCCGAAACTTATCAACTCGGACGAGACCGATTCTGTTTTTGTGGAGGAAACCTTTGAAGCAGTGCGGATTAAGCCTTCGTGGGGCCTGGGGCTAAAAGTAAAATGGGGCCCTATGATTACGCAACAGCATCCCAAGAATATTAAGTAACCCACGTAATCTATCATAAACCAAGTAGTCCAGTAGGAAAGAGAGCTTGCAAGCAGATAAACATCCTAAGTAAATCATTAGAATAGAGGAAGGGAAGTAAAAAAAAAACAAGCCCTGAGGTGCGTCCCTTGAGGTCCACACGTACAACTTCCCAGTAATATTTACATAAATATTAAACACAATAATAATTATGGAAATAATACTACTTTTAATAATAAAAATGTACCTCTCATAAAAGTTATTGGAATGACTTAATATTAATCATAACATCTACGCGAGCGTCCATTGATTACGTAAAGATTTTCGTGGATTGGTTTGATTTAATAGTCTCGTGGATCAATCGGAGGGGGGACAGGTTACAAAGCCTTTTCTACGTTATTTGTTATTTTCATATCGATGCTTGAAGGACAAAACAGCGCTAGCAAAAATGAATGCAGTTTTTGTTATTACGACAACTGAAGAGATTTTGTCGCGTGATGGCCGTTTTGAATAGTTGCGGTCAAAACTGCTAGCACTTCGGCATAATCACTGAATTTGTAAATTTTCACGATTTTTCATCAATAAATCTAATAATTATTTCTTATTTTCTGTTGGTCTTGAGAAGCATTAAATATGCAGTCGAAAATAGGTTCAAATGCACGTAAAAAGTAAAATGTATTACAAATGATGGAGGAAGTAATTGAAATTTTACGAACACTAAAGAACAAAACTACTAAAAACTATTTTTTTTTATTTGATGAAAGCTTTTTATAGTATATGATCTGCGAAAGTATTGACTACAATACATTTTACCATTCAAAACGTTGATTACCACAAATGTAATTTAAGCAGTTTTTTCATTAAAGTTAAAAAAAAATTCTGCTCAAATTATGCAAATATTAATAAACTTTGACTGACTTTACAACAATGTCTTTAGAATAAGAGATGTAAGGCATAATCATTCGTATGAACCCTTTTTACATGGTGACTTTGATTTTTTGTTTTTTATTTAATTTTTTTTGTGATCATGAGAATTTTTTTTTGCTGGTTTCTCTACAAAAATTGATAAAAGTTTATAAATTTTATAAACATTTACTATTGCGAATTTATTGTCCAAATTAGGTTAAAAAAATTGTTTTTGAAAAACAAAACATTATTTTCCACATTTTTTGTTGGATTAAAAAATGAATTTAACGATTTTTTAATATATAAAAAAACACCACAGAAATGTTAATACGCGTCAATTGACACCTTAATGATGCAAATATTATATTTGGTTCGCGAGATATAATGAATGACATAAATGACCTTGAAGGTCATGATGACTGTAAATTATTTTTAATTTTTTTATTTAATTTTTTTTTGTAATCATGAGGAAAAGTTTTGATGGTGTTTTTACAAACATTGTTTGGAGTATATAAATTTTATAAATATTGATTACTGCGTTTTGTAAATCAGGTTAAAAATTTATTGTTTTTGAAAAATCTCCAATTTTTTGGACCTTAAAAAAATAAATAAAAACCGGCTCCAATTTTTTTTTGAAAATTTGATAGAATCACAAAAATGTCAATACGCGTCGATTGACACCTTAATCAAGCAAATCCTATATTTGGTTCCCGAGATATATCGGACGACAGAAATGACCTTCAAATGGTCAAAACAACAAACCCTCCTTCCCTCGACCTAAGTGTCCAAAAACTAATCAGCTCTTAAGATTGCAAAGACGCTTCGATTGACACCTCAACGAAGTCGATACGACTTTGCTTACGTGATTTATGCTCGTAGAAAAAACTGTCCACGTACGTACACACACACACACACATCTCTTTTCTAAAAACTATTTAAATATACTCTAAAGACCTCAAAACGTGAAGAAAAGTCGAAATTTCGATTTTCGAGGCTATTACAAGAACTTCCCATATACTTCCTGGGAAGTTAAAAAGGGATAGCCCAGCAAACTAGTCACATACGCACATGTTGAGCAAACGTATAATCTGGGAAAGTAGTTAGCAAAAATAGTTAGAGATACTGAAAACTAATTGCATTACAGTTAATCTGAAGAGTTGCGTATGGAAAAGAATAGTATTTGGTGCAGTTTTCCTTGTTGTAGGATAACCATGACACATTCATTATTGTTGATCGCATGGTACACAAAAATATGATTTGTTTCATAATAACTTCATGCCTCAATCCTTTTTCAGGTACAAAGCTGCTTTGATTCTTGCAACGTCGTTTTGAATATTCGTCGAGCTCCTGTCTTAAAAGGACGAAAGCTATATGCGAACACATCTTGTATGTGGAATAGAAAAATTCAAAAGCACTAGATAGTACTTCGTAAAAGTGTTTGTGTTAAATGATATTTAAATGCTACGCTTGACACACTAACAATACTAAAAACTGCAATAGTATTTCAATCATACCACATTTTTATTGCGGAGTGTAAACAAAATTCGAGCGCTCATATTAAATATTAGAATTAGTGATAAAGCCAAAAGCACTCAGATTCCTCGAAGATTCTTACACAGAGTCATCTGTGATTATGTTCATATCTTAGGAAGTTTATTCTTCCCGCAATCTGATCTGAGTACGTATTTAAGTTCGGTGTGAAGAAGCAGATTAACTAAACTGCTAGCGGAGATAGACTAGTCAGTCAGTACGAAAATGGCAACCGCAAAACATGGAAGGCACTACTCAAAGCTACTCTCCGAAAAAGAGTGTCTGGAAATTGTATCGAAAGCTTGCGGAGACGCTCGTTTGATAACCTACGAAATTGTGCCGGCAAGCGAGGATATTGTAGGATACCTGGGTGACTATTACAAGTTGATAGTTGCTTATTCAAATGTGAGTATTATATGATTTGTCCTTTCTTTCATTTGAATCAACGAATTATGAGTCTTCTCGCATTCGACATTGAAGTCATTTGCATCCAGATTTTTTCTTGATGTTCCATGAAAACTTATATTTTCTATTGAAAGTCATTTTCTTTCAAATTTTACCATCCCTATTCATTACTTTTCCTATTTATCCTGTAACAGGAAAACAGAGAGCGCCACAAGATCAACTTCTTCATCAAATCACTACCACTACGCAATGAGCTGCACAAGGAAGAGATCGTATCAAAGGGCTTTATGGAAAAGGAACGTTTGGCATACAGCACACTGTTTAAGGATATGGCTGAGTATTGTAAGTATGCCGCTTGAAATGTATACTGTTTCCTGATAACCAACCTGAATGTTGTCACAAGCTCCCTACAAATGGCATGCCAACGCCTACTTGGTGCGAGAAGATCTGATCGTGTTGGAGGACCTTCTCTGGAGTGAATACAACATTGAAAAATATAATTTCGATTTCCCGCCTGCCCAACTGCTAATCGTCCTGGAGTGCTTGGCCGGCATGCATGCAAACAGTCTTGTGTTTGAGGAGAAAGCTAAGAAAAATATCGAGAAAGACTATGAAGATGTGGCGAAGGATATAAGCCTGAATGGCAATCCATGGTACACTACCGGACTGAAGGTATCCGTTATATGCATCCTAAATATTTAATGTCAGTTTATAAAGCTTCTGCGTCTTCAGGCAATTTGTAAGGTAGCCAGTATTCATCCAAAGTATCAAACGGAAGCGCACCAACTGTACATAGAAAAAGAACTACCCGAAAAATTGAATATTATCTACGAAATATCGCAACCGTCGAGAGAATTTAAGAATACACTATCGCATCGTGATTTATGGGAGAAAAATATCCTTTTCAAAACAACCGACGACGGTCTGGAGAGCATTTTCGTGGATTTTCAAGTAGCATGTTACATTCCCCCAGCGGTGGACGTGCTATTTTTCCTGTATCTGAATACAACTAAAGCCACCCGGGAAGCGTTCATGACCAACTATTTGGATCATTACTACAACTGCTTGTGGAGATTCTGTTCGCAACAGGATGTGAAAATTAATAAATATCTAAGTCGTCTGCACTTCTACGAAAGTTGTCTGAAATTTGAGAATATCGCTTTGATATTGGCAGGCGTTTATGCACCGATTTCCTATCTTCCCGATGGATATTTGGGTGGGATTAATCAACGAAATCCCGAGGATTTCAAAAAGATAATGAATGAAGATCGTGACGAATTTATACTGGATTGCATTCAAAAGTATGAAGAGTATGGAAAAAGAGTTTTGGGCACAGTTCGTGAGCTCATGGAGCATATATGTCCGATCAAATGATCCGCGGTTTATTTCGATCCTGGATAACGATTTTAGAAACATTGAAAGGTTGGAAGTTTACAATTTTTTTCGAAACATATTGCCTTAATTGTACAACCACTTGTGTTTAAATTTATCAATGAATCCAATATATGTGTGTATAGGATTTACATGAACAACAAAGACTAAATAATTAAAGTTGCAAAAACAAAAAAAAAATGCCTCAGAAAAAATGACTTATATTTGAAAATATTTTGAAAATAATAAATGCAATTGTTGAGCATTCCTTTTTTAAAGACGAATCAAAAAAGCTTAGCCTATTTTCAGTTCAAATTCAACCGTTAGAAGGGTAATAAACTATCCAACATTAAATTATGTCAACTGAATTCTTTTAATGGTTTATAACCATTGTCTTAGTTTTCTGTAAGTGTTTCGGAGTTCACTTCGAGAGTCAGAATAAACTCTACTTCCAAATCTCAAAAACCATTTTAAAATCAAATTATGTTTATCCATGAAAACCAAATTACGGATCTAGAAACAGTTCATTCAACGTATCCTCACATATTCTTGGCCAATCTGTTTGAAATGTGCTATTTGAGCGAAAAGTTGTCAGTACGTGCACCAACACGTACGTACGTACGTAAATGTAGCTAATACTCATGGTTTTGTCTGTTCGCCGCTGCCTCTTGCATCAATTTAAGCCCTATGTCAAATTTCAATAACATCTATGAGTTAAGCTTAGCATTTTCACATTTTCGTTCGTCTTGGGCATCGTTTATGGCACGATGATTCAAACTGTCTTTACCATTTGCGCTAATTGGTTGCAATTCTTCGCCATGGTTCTCATATCGCATATCCGCCGTTGATGCATTTTTGTACGGCCGCGGGCCAACTATACTTAAAACTACCGGCAGAAATACAACACCATGAAACATACCAAAAATTATAACTAAAAAGAATATCTGCAGAAAAATCATATTTTAGTCGGTCTTTGGTAGATTGTGAATTATCTTTTCCCTCACCTTGAAAAATGATCGAAACGTATGCTTTTGATCCTGCTAGCTAATACCAGGTAACGCATTCTCATTAAATTGTTTCGTTTTCTCAAGAAACCACCCAGAGCTTACCAGAGTGAGCAGAACACACACACAAAAATACAGAAGCAGATTTGCAGATCAATTATCAACGGGAATACGGGATTCTGATGATATTTCCGTTTTGTCAGATTCAGTAAAATGTATAAAATCGATAGAAGAAGCTCTCCATTTGCAAAATACATACATGAAGTCTGCTAGAAATATATGGAAGTCCGAAACGGCTAGTAGATAGAGGTATCTGATGGAATTGCAGAGCAAAAAATTTTTTCTTCGGTCTCAACTTTGCCTCGATCGTGATCCTTGAAGGTTCGAGCTCATCGGCGTGATTAAATATAGTAGTTATGTGATTTTCTGACCGTGTGTGATTAGTCCGTTGTTTCTTGCATTCTAGCATACTTTTGTCCTAAGATTAATTGGTAACTCAATTGATCAGCTTCCTAAAATTTTCCGTACTTGACGTTGTAAGGTAAATTGATATACTTAAAATTGTTGTCGCCTACACTCGCATTCGTAAATAACAAATCTAAAGAAAAATGCTAAAATATTTGAAAGTTCTTGGAGTTTTACTTTAAATGTTCAATTTTTTTCTTCATTAAGCTCTAAATATTAATGTTACGCAAAGATAGATAAAATAGTTGATAATGTAATAAGTTTTCGTTAGGGGCCATTATGATAACAATTAGAGGAAGGAGGGACTCACCTAAATATCGGCGGCTAGCGCCAAAGCTGATGGCAAGCGTGAGCTGCCTATATTTCTGTACAGCGCAAGCGCCGCAATGAACACTCAAATGAAAGGGTGCCGATGCAGGCAGTCCAAATTCACTTGTATGAATGTTGTTTTATTCCAAATATCTTTCTCCTTTTATACAAAATCTTAGCCTAATTTCTATTTACTAAACATTGACTTAAAACTATCTTCCCACAGGACCAATGCATATGTTTGTAATAAATCTATAATTTATTTCATTAGTTTTCCGTATTTCACATGTTGACCCATAATCACATTGCAAGGATTCCAACGCCTTGCAAGTGGTCATCAAAAAGAGCGCCGTGTCTACTTGACACTTTTTAGTCACGTTTGGGATGGCATTGCTCCGTATGTAATTCATATTAAATGACCCTTGTGATTTATGTGTTACTACTGTTCGTGGGCATCTTGTGGGCACGCGTGGCTGAATTTAAATTAGTGAGATGAACGGGCATGCGTGGCATAATACGCATGAATGAGTGCAGATGGACAAGTGGTTGAACATGTGATTCCACTACACCCTCACCGTTTAGAAGTGTTGCGTACTAATTGAGTAATTAGTGCGAAACACAAAAAAATAATTATCTGTATGTTTTGCTATCCGCGCTGCATATGCATGGGTTACATGGGATTTTTCAACTAAAGATAGGATAAGTATGTTACTTTTCATTGTTATATAATTCAAAATATACTTCAGTGAGCTTATATCTAGTCTCATTACATGTGTTTTTATTTTGTTACTATAATTAATATTACATATAATATTTAATTTACTATACTCGTAATTTCAAAATAATTAATATTGTTGACTTATTCTAAATTGCTACTAGTTAGTCTCTTATATTTATATTTTATAGTCAATCATCTTGTACAATTTTAAATTATTGTTGTGGACTTTTCTTGGTTTACCATCAACTTCTATTGTTGTGTTTACATTATTTGTATTTATCACTCTAAAAGGTCCTATATAAGGTCTATCAAGTTTTTTCTTATTTTCCTTTTTCAAGAGAACTAAATCGTTTGTTTTTAAATGAATTGGATTGGTTTTTGTTATCTTGTCGACACGTTTCTGTTTGACTTTTTCAATTATTTGTTTTGCTCTGTTTAACGCATGGTGTAATCGAATTTTCAATTCGTTTGCGTAATTTTCTGTATCGTAGACTTTGTCTGTCTGTCTGACTATATCATTGGGTAGATATGGTAATTTGCCGAATACTAATTCATAAGGCGTGTAGCCATTATCAACATGTGGAGTTGTGTTGTATGCGAACGTGTAATACGGGATCCACTTGTCCCAATTTAGATCTTCGGTAAAAGCTAGAAAATACTCATTTAACACTCGATGGTTGCGTTCTATCGTGCCTAGTGTCTGATGGTGATATGGAGTCGAAAATATCTGTTTAATTTCAAGCAATTTGCAAATTTCTTGCATTAAATTATTCGTAAATTCCGTACCTTGGTCAGATTTTAATATTTTGGAATGTCCAAATTTTAATATAAGGTCGTTCACCAATGTGTTCGCGACTGTTTTGGCGTCTTTGGATTCTAGTGGTGATGCTATCACGAATTTACTTAGTTCACACTGCATCGTCAAGATGTATCTATAGTCGTTCGAGATTCTTAATGGTCCTACGATATCGATAGCTATTGTTTCGAAACTGGTGGTAGGTGTGTCCGTTTTTATCATGTGTTCTCTTGTGTGCCGTACTTGTTTATTTATTTTGCATTGTTTGCAATTGTTGACATAGTTTTTTATCATGCTGTTCATGTTTTTCCAGCAATATCTTTGTTTAAGTTTTAATTAGGTTTTTCTCACTCCTAAATGTCCTCCGTGTGGCGTGTCGTGATATTCTTGTATCAACTGATTCTGTATTGTTGTATCCTTTATACTCTTCGGGGGTTCGTATAACATTATACTTAGTTTTGCGCGACTTTCGTATTTTTTACTTTGTTGCAACATATTAATTATATTTTTGAAATCTTCTTTACTTATTATTTTGAAGATATCATCGTTATTTGATAACGCTAATTCATATAAATTCATCTCGAGAATTCCATCTAACAACTTTTCCATGGTGGATACGTATATCGCACTGGACTTATCGTTGCAGATTCTAACATTCGATCTAATTGTATTTGAGCTCGCTGATAGCTTTTCGTTAGCGGAAACGTATTTCTCGGTAACTTTATCACTACAGTATACAATGACTTCGTCGCTTGTTCTGACGATATCGAATTTATTATTTTTGCGCAATATAAATTTCAACTTCATAACTTTTCTTACTTCTGATATTGATGTGCAATCCCATACGTAGAGTTGATCAGACTTTACTGGTGTATCGGGTTCATCTATCGTAGTATTTTTATTTATATTGTCTGTTCTTTGTTTTGTAGACATACCCCTTGTTATTGCCAACACTTTTTTGACTTTTTCGTCTATTTCGGGAGGAATCATTGTTTTTAAAATATCTGAGTCTAGCTTGATGCGTGATAATGCATCCGCGTTGCAATTTATTTTTCCTTGCTTGAACACAATCTCGAAATCATAATCGGAGAGATCTAATCTAATCCTAGTTAGTTTAGATGATGGATTCTTGTGCGTGAATAATGATACCAGAGGTCTGTGGTCAGTAACCACAATGAATTTTCTGCCATATAGATAGGGTCTAAAAAAATTTATTCCCCAATGTATTGCAAGTAGCTCTTTCTCAATTATAGGTTTGTTGATGTCATGTTTACCTAATGATTTACTTGCGTACGAGATGGGTAGATCTGAACCAATATCACCTTGGGAGAGTATCGCTCCAAGGGCATAACTAGATGCGTCTGTTGTTAATACGAATGGTTTCTCAAAATCGGGATATTGCAAGATGGGAGGTGAGATAAGTCTCTCCTTTAAAGTTTCGAAAGCTTTCTGACATTTTTCGTTCCAAACAAAATTTGCATTCTTCTTTAACAGTTCATTTAAACATTTTGCTATTTCGGCGAAGTTCGGGATGAAGCGTCTATAATAATTGCAGAAAGCAACAAACCGACGAACTTCATCTGCGTTTTTCGGGATAGGATAGTTTTGTATGATTTTATCTTTAGTAGGATCGGTTTTTATACCTTCATCAGTTATCAGATGGCCTAAGTAGACAACTTCTGGTCTCAAAAATTTGCATTTCTGTGCGTTCAGTTTTAAATTGTACTTCCGTAGTCGTTGTAGTACTTTTGTTAAATTTTTGTTATGATGATCGACACTACAACCAAAAATAATAATGTCGTCAACATATAGAAATGCTTCTGAACTTAAACCGGTCAGTGCTATCGTAAGCATTCTTTGGAAGCTGTTGGACGAAATCTTGAGTCCAAATGGTAATCGCTTGAATTGGAAATGACCGTCTCCTGTAGAGAAAGCTGTCAAAGGTCTAGAATGTTCATTCAATTCAATCTGATGAAATGAGCTGGTCATATCTAGAGTAGTAAAATATTTAGCTCGACCTAATCTGTCTAGAACATCGTCTAGCCTCGTCAACGGGAATTTGTCGTTTATTATTTTGTTGTTCAAACGACGGAAATCTACAACTAATCGCCATTGTTTTTTATCACTAGAACACTTTTTAGGTACTACTAAAAGTGGTGAATTGTACGGGCTAATAGATGGTTCTATGATGTCATTTCGCTCTAATTCTTTCACTTGGTCATTAATTTCTTCCAGTTGAGCGTGTGGTAGCTTGTAGTTTTTGATGTATATGGGTGTACTGTCAGAAAGTTCAATATGTTGTTTGTAAAAATTGTTGACTGAGAGTTTTTCGCCTTCGAGATGAAACACATCTTGGTACTCTTCGATTATTTTCATTAGGCTACCCATTGTTCTCTCGTCCTCGTAGTCTGATCTAATTGTTTGTAGTAGCTCTCGTAAACGATCTGGATTATTTTTATATCCCTTGCTGTTCTTTAATATATTATAGTTTGATAGTGGTTCAGTATCTATTTTGAAATTCTTGATGTTGCATGGTTCATTATTTGTATTTAGTATTTTAATGTGGCAGATACCTTTAGACGGTACTATTGAATTTCCTACGTAAACTCCTTTTTGTATTTCTTTATTGAGTACTATACTGTCTTCACTTCGGTCTAGGTCGATCGGTACTATAGCCTCAGTTCTTGCAGGAATTCTAAAATTGTACATTTTTAATGGCTTCGTATTCATTGGTATTGTGACCTCATCATTGTTGATTATGAATGTGATTGTGTATGTTTCGTAGTCAATTTTGCATTGATATCTCTCTAGGATATCTCTTCCTATAATCCCATCCGTAATGATTGGGAACGATTCTTCTACTAGATTAAATGTGTTAATTTGTTTAGATTCGCCAAAACTCAGATTTAAACAAGTTGTACCAATGGACTTTATCGTTTCTTTGGTTATTCCAGTAAGGTTGCATATATTATTTTCATCTATGTACGATATTGTATTATTTATTTTAAATATAGATATATCTGCTCCTGTATCTATCAGAAAAGTCAGATATGTTTTGGTATTCGTGCAAAATAACCTGATAAAACTTGGGCTAGATGCGGATACTTTGTAAATTTTAGCGGTTTTGTATCCTGTTAATCCGGTAGGAGTTGTTACTTCTTTATTGGTTATTCCTCTCCGGATCCCTCTTCGTTTCCCTGCTCGTGAATGACGTTGATTCGTCTATTCATGTTCATATTACTATTGTTGAACCGATTGTTGCTTTGTCTGTTTCTAAAATTATTGTTATTTCTGTTATAATTATTTCTGTTATTCGCGTTATTTCTATTGAAGTTGTTTCCGTTACTGCGCTGATTGGCGTCGTACCTTCTATTATTATTATTATTATTAAAATTGTTTGGACTGAAGTTTCTGTTACCATTATTACCGAATCTATTCGTTCTATTGTTATTATTGCTCTGGCCATATGCCTGGATGTGTTGTCTTCCATTCGAAGTGTTGTATCTGTTATTTGACATCATATTTCGCTCGCTTCGCGTATTGTAATGTAGTATATTACTTGCGGTGTTTGCATTGCTCTTCTCTAACTCCATTGTCAGGTTAATGGCATCGGCTAGTGTTTGTGGTCTAGCGGCAAAAATGGTTTTTCTGTATTGGTCGTGCAGCCCATTCTTAAATATAGTCAGAGCATAAGTGTCGTTCAGACTGATAATCGTTTGTTTCTGCTCTGTTGATGCGTTGGTCCCTAAATCATTTATTTGGAGCTGATTAAGTTCGCCAAGAAGGGACAAAATTCGTTCTTTGTACTGTGTAACAGATGAACGATTTTGGGTGACGGTACTTAGCGAGGTGTGAATGTTCGCGACAGAGTTCAAGGGTTTGTACCTAGCCAAAAGTTGAGTTTTTAAAATATCAAAGGTGTTAGGGATGTTTGCGCTAAATGAAGTGCGCACATTGTCTGCAAGTTTAACATTGTAGACGAAGTCGATTAGTTCCGGCTTTGATGCATCATTCAATTTCTTGTTTATATATTCGACAATTTTTAGAAATGCGTTTAATTCCTTTGCTCTACCCTCAAAGGATGGAATGACTTTCATCGCCATATGAAGTTCGAAATTAGCCATATTGTCGTCGTTTGTCTGATCGTCCACACCATTAGTTAGCATACTTATTAATATATGGTTTAGTTCTTTTGATGACTTGACGAAACGTATTTTCGAGTCTAAATATTTATCAGAATCTGATTTTGCGAATTCTTTCCTTAAGGTTTCTTGTATTTCTTCCAAACGATTTAGTTTTTCTTGTATTGTCTCTGGTTTATATGATCTCTTTAAACCTTTTCTTGCATTAGACAAAAGTTTCTCTGTTTCAATTAATAATTCTTTAATTTTGTCCATCAACTAATCAAAAAAAAAAATTTTTTTTTTTTTTTTCACATAACGTTATAAGATTTTATACATTTACATTCCTACTCGACTGTTTCTTAACATAATTTTTGTTCTACTTATTGTATGTAATTGCTATTATTATGAAGATTATGGTCGTGGTCGTTGCCTGCTGGTATTCTTGAAACGTCGACTGGTTCACCGACTTGCAGTTGCCCATGTTCGTGTTTTTGTATGTTGTCGACATGCGATCTCTCTAGTTCTTTTAGCTTTTGGAACAGCTTCCTCCTGTTGTCGCCCTTTGCTATTGCTATTAAGCGGTATAGGTTCGCACGTTCGATCCTGAATCGCACCTTCTTTCCACCCCCATATTTCCTCTTCTCCTTGTTGATCGGCGGTGGTGGTTGCTTTTTCGCTATCTTCTTGCGGTAGTCCTCTATTGTGAGTGGCTTCGGTCCGATTGCTGCGAGTTCTTTTCGTCCTGTCGCCTTGTATGCTGGTGCTCTTGCTGGTGTACCAGGGGAGTATTGTTCCCATAATTCCTCAAAACCTTCCATTGTTGGTCCTAAATATCGGCAAATAGGTTGGCAGGATCGCCATGTAATAAGTTTTCGTTAGGGGCCATTATGATAACAATTAGAGGAAGGAGGGACTCACCTAAATATCGGCGGCTAGCGCCAAAGCTGATGGCAAGCGTGAGCTGCCTATATTTCTGTACAGCGCAAGCGCCGCAATGAACACTCAAATGAAAGGGTGCCGATGCAGGCAGTCCAAATTCACTTGTATGAATGTTGTTTTATTCCAAATATCTTTCTCCTTTTATACAAAATCTTAGCCTAATTTCTATTTACTAAACATTGACTTAAAACTATCTTCCCACAGGACCAATGCATATGTTTGTAATAAATCTATAATTTATTTCATTAGTTTTCCGTATTTCACATGTTGACCCATAATCACATTGCAAGGATTCCAACGCCTTGCAAGTGGTCATCAAAAAGAGCGCCGTGTCTACTTGACACTTTTTAGTCACGTTTGGGATGGCATTGCTCCGTATGTAATTCATATTAAATGACCCTTGTGATTTATGTGTTACTACTGTTCGTGGGCATCTTGTGGGCACGCGTGGCTGAATTTAAATTAGTGAGATGAACGGGCATGCGTGGCATAATACGCATGAATGAGTGCAGATGGACAAGTGGTTGAACATGTGATTCCACTACAATAATATTTGTAAGAAAAATATATTTTCCTTAGTTTAAATTCTACCGCGCTCTGTCGGTAAACTCGAGATCTATACGCGCGGCCGATATGCTTTTATCATAATTTCAAAACTCAGAATGCTTTGCGGATTTGTTCTAGAGAGAGACGACGTGCAGTCAAAGTTCATTTGTTGTGAGAGGTTAAGTTAGGGAACTTGTCAATGTAAATAATAAACTTTAATTGTCGCTTTTATGTTTGTAATTAAAGATATGTAAATAGTGAATAAAAAAGGAAATCCTTGTTTTTACAGAGCAACAAAACATCGTTTATTAATGGCGAATTCCCACAAAATAGAATTGATCTTATTTATATATAACCCAAAAAACAACAACAGTAATTCAAAATTCTCACATTCGTATTCGTTAAATTATTCTTTTTTAAAGAAAGTGCTCTTAATGTTAGTAAGTTCTTAATGTAGTAAGGGACAACTAATATTTTGTGCGGTTATTTTTTCTCTTATTTTGGCTTATCTGTTTCGCATTGATCTGACCAATTTTTAAGTCACATCCACCCCAAAGTTTGTCCATTCGTAATCCAGCTTTTATTTTGACCTCCGAATATTAGAAATTTCGTTGAATCATAGTTTTTGTTCGAGCATGCTTCATAGGGACTCAATTGGATTAACATCCGGGGACTGATGGGGTGTATCAAGTACCTTTTGGGTTGTTACATAACAGACACTGTTTGTTTACAAGAACCTTATGTTTCGGGTCGTTATCCTGATAAAATATAAAATCAGAGTCCCTATTTTTCGGCTCTGGTTTTTAAATTCCCTTTAAGAATATTTATATATTTCATTTTATCTAAAGTGTCATCAATAAAATACAGTTTACCTGTACCAGCAGGAGACAAGCATCCCCATACCATAAGAGATTTACCGACGTGTTTCACTGTAGGTTGAAGATTCTGTTTTTCTACCAAAGTATTTACTGCTCTCCAAACTCGCTGTATTTGTTCTGACTGGAATATAGTAAATTTGTTTTCATCATTAGAAGATAATCGCTTCCAGTACTGAAATGGGCAATCTTTATGAGTATTTGCGAATTCCAGGCGTTTTTTCTTATTCGTTTTACTCATGAAAGGTTTTTTCCTGGCTATTTTTCCGTTAAATCCTTCGTTCTTCTTCTTAAACCACGGCGACCTCTTGCAGTACTTAAAGATTTTCCCATGTTTCGATAATTGTGAAGCATATTTTAATTTCTCTCAATACCATTCTTTCGTCCGAATCAATTAATTTTTTTGGTTTTCACTTTCATATCTAATATTAATATATTGAACAACTGAAATACTTCTCTTAAGGGGACAGTCAGAGTTTATTGCATGAAGTTTCCAAAAAAATTTTAAATATCAAAATATGTATGTATGTAGAATCTGTTGAAACTTTTATATAATAAATTGTGTGCCTTTAACTGAACAAAACAATTTTTTTTCAAACATTTTTCCAACCATAGGGCAGCCATAATAAAGCCCCATTAAAAATTGGTTGGCATAATATCTCGAGTCAGCTGAAATTTCAACGGCATTTTGAAATATAAGTAGGCCAGTAGACCATAGCGGTCAGAACTAGAACTAAACATTTTGGGTGAAATAAAAACGAAATGACGGACTTTTTAATATTTTACTTATGTTTTTGCAAATTAAATTTAGGGATGCATCCGATACCAATACCGATATATCGGTGATACTTCGGGTTTGTCATAAAAATATCGCCGATACCGATATATCGATACTTTTCAAATTTCGCGCTTGAAAAATGATGTGCGGAGCCCCGCAAGCTCCCGCGATTGGCAGAAAGCACACGATCGGCAAAAAAGCTCACGGCGCAAGCAGACTCTGACCGCGCGCCAGCAGGATTTTGATATACTACGGCTGGCTTTCACGAGCTTTTGATTTTTTCGCGGAAAAAGCTGCATATCATCTGCCGCTAGAGCACTGTGAACATCTTGCGCCCTTTTCCCGGTCATTTCCTTGCAGTTGAATTGTGACTTGTTCCGCCTGGCATTCGCGAGCTTTTGATTTTTTCGCGGAAAAAACTGGATTTTCTCAACCGCTAGGGCGCTCCGAACGTTTTGCGCCATTTTTCGGGTCATTTGCTCGCAGTTGGATTGTGACATGTTTTGGCTGGCGTTCGCGAGCTTTTGATTTTTTCGCAGAAAAAACTGCATATTATCTGCCGCTAGACCATTGCGAACATTTTGCGCCATTTTCCGGTCATTTGCTCGTTGAGGGATTGCAACTTGTTTTGGCTGGCATTCGGAAGCTTTTGATTTTTTCGCGAAAAAAACTGCATATTATCTGCCGCTAGACCATTGCGAACATTTTGCGCCATTTTTCCGGTCATTTGCTCGCTGAGGGATTGCAACTTGCTTTTGGCTGGCATTCGGAAGCTTTTGATTTTTTCGCAAAAAAAACTGCATATTATCTGCCGCTAGACCATTGCGAACATTTTGCGCCATTTTCCGGTCATTTGCTCGCTGAGGGATTGCAACTTGTTTTGGCTGGCATTCGGGAGCTTTTGATTTTTTCGCGAAAAAAAATGCATATTATCTGCCGCTAGACCATTCCGAACATTTTGGGTCATTTTTCCGGTCATTTGCTTGCTGACGGATTGCAACTTGTTTTGGCTGGCATTCGGGAGCTTTTGATTTTTTCTCGAAAAAAACTGCATACTATCTGCCGCTAGACCATTGCGAACATTTTGCGCCATTTTTCCGGTCATTTGCTCGCTGAGGGATTGCAACTTGTTTTTGACTGGCATTCGGGAGCTTTTCATTTTTTCGCGGAAAAAACTGCATATTATCTGCCGCTAGACCCTTGCGAACATTTTGCGCCATTTTTCGGGTCATTTGCTCGCTGAGGGATTGCAACTTGCTTTTGGCTGGCATTCGGAAGCTTTTGATTTTTTCGCAAAAAAACTGCATATTATCTGCCGCTAGACCATTGCGAACATTTTGCGCCATTTTCCGGTCATTTGCTCGCTGAGGGATTGCAACTTGTTTTGGCTGGCATTCGGGAGCTTTTGATTTTTTCGCGAAAAAAAATGCATATTATCTGCCGCTAGACCATTCCGAACATTTTGGGTCATTTTTCCGGTCATTTGCTTGCTGACGGATTGCAACTTGTTTTGGCTGGCATTCGGGAGCTTTTGATTTTTTCTCGAAAAAAACTGCATATTATCTGCCGCTAGACCATTGCGAACATTTTGCGCCATTTTTCCGGTCATTTGCTCGCTGAGGGATTGCAACTTGTTTTTGACTGGCATTCGGGAGCTTTTGATTTTTTCGCGAAAAAAGTTGCATATTATCTGCCGCTAGACCCTTGCGAACATTTTGCGCCATTTTTCCGGTCATTTGCTCGCTGAGGGATTGCAACTTGCTTTTGGCTGGCATTCGGAAGCTTTTGATTTTTTCGCAAAAAAAAACTGCATATTATCTGCCGCTAGACCCTTGCGAACATTTTGCGCCATTTTTCCGGTCATTTGCTCGCTGAGGGATTGCAACTTGTTTTGGCTGGCATTCGGGAGCTTTTGATTTTTTCGCGAAAAAAACTGCATATTATCTGCCGCTAGACCCTTGCGAACATTTTGCGCCATTTTTCCAGTCATTTGCTCGCTGAGGGATTGCAACGTGTTTTTGGCTGGCATTCGGGAGCTTTTGATTTTTTCGCGAAAAAATTGCATATTATCTGCCGCTAGACCCTTGTGAACATTTTGCGCCATTTTTCCGGTCATTTGCTGGCTAAGGGATTGCAACTTGATTTTGGCTGGCATTCGGGAGCTTTTGATTTTTTCGCGGAAAAAACTGCATATTATCTGCCGCAAGACCCTTGCGAACATTTTGCGCCATTTTTCCGGTCATTTGCTCGCTGAGGGATTGCAACTTGTTTTGGCTGGCATTCAGGAGCTTTTGATTTTTTCGCGGAAAAAACTGCATATTATCTGCCGCTAGACCATTGCGAACATTTTGCGCCATTTTTCCGGTCATTTGCTCGCTGAGGGATTGCAACTTGCTTTTGGCTGGCATTCGGAAGCTTTTGATTTTTTCGCAAAAAAAACTGCATATTATCTGCCGCTAGACCATTGCGAACATTTTGCGCCATTTTCCGGTCATTTGCTCGCTGAGGGATTGCAACTTGTTTTGGCTGGCATTCGGGAGCTTTTGATTTTTTCGCGAAAAAAAATGCATATTATCTGCCGCTAGACCATTCCGAACATTTTGGGTCATTTTTCCGGTCATTTGCTTGCTGACGGATTGCAACTTGTTTTGGCTGGCATTCGGGAGCTTTTGATTTTTTGTCGAAAAAAACTGCATACTATCTGCCGCTAGACCATTGCGAACATTTTGCGCCATTTTTCCGGTCATTTGCTCGCTGAGGGATTGCAACTTGTTTTTGACTGGCATTCGGGAGCTTTTGATTTTTTCGCGGAAAAAACTGCATATTATCTGCCGCTAGACCCTTGCGAACATTTTGCGCCATTTTTCGGGTCATTTGCTCGCTGAGGGATTGCAACTTGCTTTTGGCTGGCATTCGGAAGCTTTTGATTTTTTCGCAAAAAAAACTGCATATTATCTGCCGCTAGACCATTGCGAACATTTTGCGCCATTTTCCGGTCATTTGCTTGCTGACGGATTGCAACTTGTTTTGGCTGGCATTCGGGAGCTTTTGATTTTTTCTCGAAAAAAACTGCATATTATCTGCCGCTAGACCATTGCGAACATTTTGCGCCATTTTTCCGGTCATTTGCTCGCTGAGGGATTGCAACTTGTTTTTGACTGGCATTCGGGAGCTTTTGATTTTTTCGCGAAAAAAGTTGCATATTATCTGCCGCTAGACCCTTGCGAACATTTTGCGCCATTTTTCCGGTCATTTGCTCGCTGAGGGATTGCAACTTGCTTTTGGCTGGCATTCGGAAGCTTTTGATTTTTTCGCAAAAAAAAACTGCATATTATCTGCCGCTAGACCCTTGCGAACATTTTGCGCCATTTTTCCGGTCATTTGCTCGCTGAGGGATTGCAACTTGTTTTGGCTGGCATTCGGGAGCTTTTGATTTTTTCGCGAAAAAAACTGCATATTATCTGCCGCTAGACCCTTGCGAACATTTTGCGCCATTTTTCCAGTCATTTGCTCGCTGAGGGATTGCAACGTGTTTTTGGCTGGCATTCGGGAGCTTTTGATTTTTTCGCGAAAAAACTGCATATTATCTGCCGCTAGACCCTTGCGAACATTTTGCGCCATTTTTCCGGTCATTTGCTGGCTAAGGGATTGCAACTTGATTTTGGCTGGCATTCGGGAGCTTTTGATTTTTTCGCGGAAAAAACTGCATATTATCTGCCGCAAGACCCTTGCGAACATTTTGCGCCATTTTTCCGGTCATTTGCTCGCTGAGGGATTGCAACTTGTTTTGGCTGGCATTCAGGAGCTTTTGATTTTTTCGCGGAAAAAACTGCATATTATCTGCCGCTAGACCCTTGCGAACATTTTGCGCCATTTTTCCGGTCATTTGCTCGCTGAGGGATTGCAACTTGTTTTGGCTGGCATTCGGGAGCTTTTGATTTTTTCGCGAAAAAAAATGCATATTATCTGCCGCTAGACCCTTGCGAACATTTTGCGCCATTTTTCGGGTCATTTGCTCGCTGAGGGATTGCAACTTGTTTTGGCTGGCATTCAGGAGCTTTTGATTTTTTCGCGGAAAAAACTGCATATTATCTGCCGCTAGACCCTTGCGAACATTTTGCGCCATTTTTCCGGTCATTTGCTCGCTGAGGGATTGCAACTTGTTTTTGACTGGCATTCGGGAGCTTTTGACTTTTTCACGAAAAAAACTGCATATTATCTGCCGCTAGACCCTTGCGAACATTTTGCGCCATTTTTCCGGTCATTTGCTCGCTGAGGGATTGCAACTTGTTTTGGCTGGCATTCGGGAGCTTTTGATTTTTTCGCGGAAAAAACTGCATATTATCTGCCGATAGACCCTTGCGAACATTTTCCGCCATTTTTCCGGTCATTTGCTCGCTAAGGGATTGCAACTTGTTTTTGGCTGGCATTCGGGAGCTTTTGATTTTTTCGCGAAAAAACTGCATATTATCTGCCGCTAGACCCTTGCGAACATTTTGCGCCATTTTTCCGGTCATTTACTCGCTAAGGGATTGCAACTTGTTTTTGGCTGGCATTCGGGAGCTTTTGATTTTTTCGCGAAAAAACTGCATATTATCTGCCGCTAGACCCTTGCGAACATTTTGCGTCATTTTTATGGTCATTTGCTCGCTGAGGGATTGCAACTTGTTTTGTGTGGCATTCGGGAGCTTTTGATTTTCTCGCGGAAAAAACTGCATATTATCTGCCGCTAGACCCTTGCGAACATTTTGCGCCATTTTTCCGGTCATTTGCTCGCTGAGGGATTGCAACTTGTTTTGGCTGGCATTCGGGAGCTTTTGATTTTTTCGCAAAAAAACTGCATATTATCTGCCGCTAGACCCTTGCGAACATTTTGCGCCATTTTTCCGGTCATTTGCTCGCTGAGGGATTGCAACTTGTTTTGGCTGGCATTCAGGAGCTTTTGATTTTTTCGCGGAAAAAACTGCATATTATCTGCCGCTAGACCCTTGCGAACATTTTGCGCCATTTTTCCGGTCATTTGCTCGCTGAGGGATTGCAACTTGTTATGGCTGGCATTCGGGAGCTTTTGATTTTTTCGCGAAAAAAACTGCATATTATCTGCCGCTAGACCCTTGCGAACATTTTGCGTCATTTTTCCGGTCATTTGCTCGCTGAGGGATTGCGACTTGTTTTGGCTGGCATTCGGGAGCTTTTGATTTTTTCGCGGAAAAAACTGCATATTATCTGCCGATAGACCCTTGCGAACATTTTGCGCCATTTTTCCGGTCATTTGCTCGCTGAGGGATTGCAACTTGTGTTGGCTGGCATTCGGGAGCTTTTGATTTTTTTCGCGAAAAAACTGCATATTATCTGCCGCTAGACCCTTGCGAACATTTTGCGCCATTTTTCCGGTCATTTGCTCGCTGAGGGATTGCAACTTGTTTTGTGTGGCATTCGGGAGCTTTTGATTTTTTCGCGGAAAAAACTGCATATTATCTGCCGCTAGACCCTTGCGAACATTTTGCGTCATTTTTATGGTCATTTGCTCGCTGAGGGATTGCAACTTGTTTTGTGTGGCATTCGGGAGCTTTTGATTTTTTCGCGGAATAAACTGCATATTATCTGCCGCTAGACCCTTGCGAAAATTTTGCGCCATTTTTTCGGTCATTTGCTCGCTGAGGGATTGCAACTTGTTTTGGCTGGCATTCGGGAGCTTTTGATTTTTTCGCGAAAAAACTGCATATTATCTGCCGCTAGACCCTTGCGAACATTTTGCGCTATTTTTCCGGTCATTTGCTCGCTGAGGGATTGCAACTTGTGTTGGCTGGCATTCGGGAGCTTTTGAATTTTTCGCGGAAAAAACTGCATATTATCTGCCGCTAGACCCTTGGGAACATTTTGCGCCATTTTTATGGTCATTTGCTCGCTGAGGGATTGCAACTTGTTTTGTGTGGCATTCGGGAGCTTTTGATTTTCTCGCGGAAAAAACTGCATATTATCTGCCGCTAGACCCTTGCGAACATTTTGCGCCATTTTTCCGGTCATTTGCTCGCTGAGGGATTGCAACTTGTTTTGGCTGGCATTCGGGAGCTTTTGATTTTTTCGCAAAAAAACTGCATATTATCTGCCGCTAGACCCTTGCGAACATTTTGCGCCATTTTTCCGGTCATTTGCTCGCTGAGGGATTGCAACTTGTTTTGTGTGGCATTCGGGAGCTTTTGATTTTTTCGCGGAATAAACTGCATATTATCTGCCGCTAGACCCTTGCGAACATTTTGCGCCATTTTTATGGTCATTTGCTCGCTGAGGGATTGCAACTTGTTTTGTGTGGCATTCGGGAGCTTTTGATTTTTTCGCGGAATAAACTGCATATTATCTGCCGCTAGACCCTTGCGAACATTTTGCGCCATTTTTCCGGTCATTTGCTCGCTGAGGGATTGCAACTTGTTTTGGCTGGCATTCGGGAGCTTTTGATTTTTTCGCGAAAAAACTGCATATTATCTGCAGCTAGACCCTTGCGAAAATTTTGCGCCATTTTTTCGGTCATTTGCTCGCTGAGGGATTGCAACTTGTTTTGGCTGGCATTCGGGAGCTTTTGATTTTTTCGCGAAAAAACTGCATATTATCTGCCGCTAGACCCTTGCGAACATTTTGCGCCATTTTTCCGGTCATTTGCTCGCTGAGGGATTGCGACTTGTTTTGGCTGGCATTCGGGAGCTTTTGATTTTTTCGCGGAAAAAACTGCATATTATCTGCCGATAGACCCTTGCGAACATTTTGCGCCATTTTTCCGGTCATTTGCTCGCTGAGGGATTGCAACTTGTGTTGGCTGGCATTCGGGAGCTTTTGATTTTTTCGCGAAAAAACTGCATATTATCTGCCGCTAGACCCTTGCGAACATTTTGTGCCATTTTTCCGGTCATTTGCTCGCTGAGGGATTGCAACTTGTTTTGTGTGGCATTCGGGAGCTTTTCATTTTTTCGCGGAAAAAACTGCATATTATCTGCCGCTAGACCCTTGCGAACATTTTGCGTCATTTTTATGGTCATTTGCTCGCTGAGGGATTGCAACTTGTTTTGTGTGGCATTCGGGAGCTTTTGATTTTTTCGCGGAATAAACTGCATATTATCTGCCGCTAGACCCTTGCGAACATTTTGCGCCATTTTTCCGGTCATTTGCTCGCTGAGGGATTGCAACTTGTTTTGGCTGGCATTCGGGAGCTTTTGATTTTTTCGCGAAAAAACTGCATATTATCTGCAGCTAGACCCTTGCGAAAATTTTGCGCCATTTTTTCGGTCATTTGCTCGCTGAGGGATTGCAACTTGTTTTGGCTGGCATTCGGGAGCTTTTGATTTTTTCGCGAAAAAACTGCATATTATCTGCCGCTAGACCCTTGCGAACATTTTGCGCCATTTTTCCGGTCATTTGCTCGCTGAGGGATTGCGACTTGTTTTGGCTGGCATTCGGGAGCTTTTGATTTTTTCGCGGAAAAAACTGCATATTATCTGCCGATAGACCCTTGCGAACATTTTGCGCCATTTTTCCGGTCATTTGCTCGCTGAGGGATTGCAACTTGTGTTGGCTGGCATTCGGGAGCTTTTGATTTTTTCGCGAAAAAACTGCATATTATCTGCCGCTAGACCCTTGCGAACATTTTGTGCCATTTTTCCGGTCATTTGCTCGCTGAGGGATTGCAACTTGTTTTGTGTGGCATTCGGGAGCTTTTCATTTTTTCGCGGAAAAAACTGCATATTATCTGCCGCTAGACCCTTGCGAACATTTTGCGCCATTTTTCCGGTCATTTGCTCGCTGAGGGATTGCAACTTGTTTTGTGTGGCATTCGGGAGCTTTTGATTTTTTCGCGGAAAAAACTGCATATTATCTGCCGCTAGACCCTTGCGAACATTTTGCGTCATTTTTATGGTCATTTGCTCGCTGAGGGATTGCAACTTGTTTTGTGTGGCATACGGGAGCTTTTGATTTTTTCGCGGAAAAAACTGCATATTATCTGCCGCTAGACCCTTGCGAACATTTTGCGCCATTTTTCCGGTCATTTGCTCGCTGAGGGATTGCAACTTGTTTTGGCTGGCATTCGGGAGCTTTTGATTTTTTCGCGAAAAAACTGCATATTATCTGCCGCTAGACCCTTGCGAACATTTTGCGCCATTTTTCCGGTCATTTGCTCGCTGAGGGATTGCAACTTGTTTTGGCTGGCATTCAGGAGCTTTTGATTTTTTCGCGGAAAAAACTGCATATTATCTGCCGCTAGACCCTTGCGAACATTTTGCGCCATTTTTCCGGTCATTTGCTCGCTGAGGGATTGCAACTTGTTATGGCTGGCATTCGGGAGCTTTTGATTTTTTCGCGAAAAAAACTGCATATTATCTGCCGCTAGACCCTTGCGAACATTTTGCGCCATTTTTCCGGTCATTTGCTCGCTGAGGGATTGCGACTTGTTTTGGCTGGCATTCGGGAGCTTTTGATTTTTTCGCGGAAAAAACTGCATATTATCTGCCGATAGACCCTTGCGAACATTTTGCGCCATTTTTCCGGTCATTTGCTCGCTGAGGGATTGCAACTTGTGTTGGCTGGCATTCGGGAGCTTTTGATTTTTTCGCGAAAAAACTGCATATTATCTGCCGCTAGACCCTTGCGAACATTTTGCGCCATTTTTCCGGTCATTTGCTCGCTGAGGGATTGCAACTTGTTTTTGACTGGCATTCGGGAGCTTTTGACTTTTTCGCGAAAAAAACTGCATATTATCTGCCGCTAGACCCTTGCGAACATTTTGCGCCATTTTTCCGGTCATTTGCTCGCTGAGGGATTGCAACTTGTTTTGGCTGGCATTCGGGAGCTTTTGATTTTTTCGCGGAAAAAACTGCATATTATCTGCCGATAGACCCTTGCGAACATTTTCCGCCATTTTTCCGGTCATTTGCTCGCTAAGGGATTGCAACTTGTTTTTGGCTGGCATTCGGGAGCTTTTGATTTTTTCGCGAAAAAACTGCATATTATCTGCCGCTAGACCCTTGCGAACATTTTGCGCCATTTTTCCGGTCATTTGCTCGCTAAGGGATTGCAACTTGTTTTTGGCTGGCATTCGGGAGCTTTTGATTTTTTCGCGAAAAAACTGCATATTATCTGCCGCTAGACCCTTGCGAACATTTTGCGCCATTTTCCGGTCATTTGCTCGCTGAGGGATTGCAACTTGTTTTTGACTGGCATTCGGGAGCTTTTGACTTTTTCGCGAAAAAAACTGCATATTATCTGCCGCTAGACCCTTGCGAACATTTTGCGCCATTTTTCCGGTCATTTGCTCGCTGAGGGATTGCAACTTGTTTTGGCTGGCATTCGGGAGCTTTTGATTTTTTCGCGAAAAAACTGCATATTATCTGCCGCTAGACCCTTGCGAACATTTTGCGCCATTTTTCCGGTCATTTGCTCGCTGAGGGATTGCGACTTGTTTTGGCTGGCATTCGGGAGCTTTTGATTTTTTCGCGGAAAAAACTGCATATTATCTGCCGATAGACCCTTGCGAACATTTTGCGCCATTTTTCCGGTCATTTGCTCGCTGAGGGATTGCAACTTGTGTTGGCTGGCATTCGGGAGCTTTTGATTTTTTCGCGAAAAAACTGCATATTATCTGCCGCTAGACCCTTGCGAACATTTTGTGCCATTTTTCCGGTCATTTGCTCGCTGAGGGATTGCAACTTGTTTTGTGTGGCATTCGGGAGCTTTTGATTTTTTCGCGGAAAAAACTGCATATTATCTGCCGCTAGACCCTTGCGAACATTTTGCGCCATTTTTCCGGTCATTTGCTCGCTGAGGGATTGCAACTTGTTTTGTGTGGCATTCGGGAGCTTTTGATTTTTTCGCGGAAAAAACTGCATATTATCTGCCGCTAGACCCTTGCGAACATTTTGCGTCATTTTTATGGTCATTTGCTCGCTGAGGGATTGCAACTTGTTTTGTGTGGCATTCGGGAGCTTTTGATTTTTTCGCGAAAAAACTGCATATTATCTGCCGCTAGACCCTTGCGAACATTTTGCGTCATTTTTATGGTCATTTGCTCGCTGAGGGATTGCAACTTGTTTTGTGTGGCATTCGGGAGCTTTTGATTTTTTCGCGAAAAAACTGCATATTATCTGCCGCTAGACCCTTGCGAACATTTTGCGCCATTTTTCCGGTCATTTGCTCGCTGAGGGATTGCAACTTGTTTTGGCTGGCATTCGGGAGCTTTTGATTTTTTCGCGAAAAAACTGCATATTATCTGCCGCTAGACCCTTGCGAACATTTTGCGCCATTTTTCCGGTCATTTGCTCGCTGAGGGATTGCAACTTGTTTTGGCTGGCATTCAGGAGCTTTTGATTTTTTCGCGGAAAAAACTGCATATTATCTGCCGCTAGACCCTTGCGAACATTTTGCGCCATTTTTCCGGTCATTTGCTCGCTGAGGGATTGCAACTTGTTATGGCTGGCATTCGGGAGCTTTTGATTTTTTCGCGAAAAAAACTGCATATTATCTGCCGCTAGACCCTTGCGAACATTTTGCGCCATTTTTCCGGTCATTTGCTCGCTGAGGGATTGCGACTTGTTTTGGCTGGCATTCGGGAGCTTTTGATTATTTCGCGGAAAAAACTGCATATTATCTGCCGATAGACCCTTGCGAACATTTTGCGCCATTTTTCCGGTCATTTGCTCGCTGAGGGATTGCAACTTGTGTTGGCTGGCATTCGGGAGCTTTTGATTTTTTCGCGAAAAAACTGCATATTATCTGCCGCTAGACCCTTGCGAACATTTTGCGCCATTTTTCCGGTCATTTGCTCGCTGAGGGATTGCAACTTGTTTTTGACTGGCATTCGGGAGCTTTTGACTTTTTCGCGAAAAAAACTGCATATTATCTGCCGCTAGACCCTTGCGAACATTTTGCGCCATTTTTCCGGTCATTTGCTCGCTGAGGGATTGCAACTTGTTTTGGCTGGCATTCGGGAGCTTTTGATTTTTTCGCGGAAAAAACTGCATATTATCTGCCGATAGACCCTTGCGAACATTTTCCGCCATTTTTCCGGTCATTTGCTCGCTAAGGGATTGCAACTTGTTTTTGGCTGGCATTCGGGAGCTTTTGATTTTTTCGCGAAAAAACTGCATATTATCTGCCGCTAGACCCTTGCGAACATTTTGCGCCATTTTTCCGGTCATTTGCTCGCTAAGGGATTGCAACTTGTTTTTGGCTGGCATTCGGGAGCTTTTGATTTTTTCGCGAAAAAACTGCATATTATCTGCCGCTAGACCCTTGCGAACATTTTGCGCCATTTTTCCGGTCATTTGCTCGCTGAGGGATTGCAACTTGTTTTTGACTGGCATTCGGGAGCTTTTGACTTTTTCGCGAAAAAAACTGCATATTATCTGCCGCTAGACCCTTGCGAACATTTTGCGCCATTTTTCCGGTCATTTGCTCGCTGAGGGATTGCAACTTGTTTTGGCTGGCATTCGGGAGCTTTTGATTTTTTCGCGGAAAAAACTGCATATTATCTGCCGATAGACCCTTGCGAACATTTTCCGCCATTTTTCCGGTCATTTGCTCGCTAAGGGATTGCAACTTGTTTTTGGCTGGCATTCGGGAGCTTTTGATTTTTTCGCGAAAAAACTGCATATTATCTGCCGCTAGACCCTTGCGAACATTTTGCGCCATTTTTCCGGTCATTTGCTCGCTGAGGGATTGCAACTTGTGATGGCTTGCATTCGGGAGCTTTTGATTTTTTCGCGAAAAAACTGCATATTATCTGCCGCTAGACCCTTGCGAACATTTTGCGCCATTTTTCCGGTCATTTGCTCGCTGAGGGATTGCAACTTGTTTTGTGTGGCATTCGGGAGCTTTTGATTTTTTCGCGGAATCAACTGCATATTATCTGCCGCTAGACCCTTGCGAATATTTTGCGCCATTTTTCCGGTCATTTGCTCGCTGAGGGATTGCAACTTGAGACTGGTCATCGCATTTAATGCGCTCCATAACAAGTTAGTCATAAGCCAACCACTGTGACGTGAGCACGGGTGAATGCAATAAGCATAGAAATAAAGTTTATTTTCGTTCCACAAGTAAAGACCTCTTTCCTTTCGAAACCACTCATATGCCTTAACAGGTTATGGGCCCAGGCAACGTAGCCATTGTGAAAGTAGTTTTGCTGGGAAGGAATAAGTGTGAAAATATCGCGATCGTGAAAACGTGGGAAGTAAAAGTGTTCGAGCTTGTGACTCAAGGCGGCCATCTTCGCGTGCGAGCAAGGCACGCAGGCGCGACATCAGTGGACAAATAAACAGTAATAACGGGACGCGGAATCAAAGCCAGTTGATTCTCTGGGATTGGAGAAGAGCGAATTAGCGAGAATTTACGTCAACGAGTTTCGTGTCGTATCGCGCGCGTAAGAATACGCGCAGTGTTCGTTTCTTTTTTGGTCTTCAGTGTGCAAGTGATCAGAGTCTCGTTGGTACATAAAAAAATGTCGGCTGACGCGTTGGTACGATCGGTCAAGCGGTTCGACGGGAGAAACTTCCAAGCGTGGAAATTTCAAATATCAGCAGTGCTGATGGCGAACGAAATATTTGACGTGGTCGACGGTACAAGAACGATACCAGTGAACCAGGATGGTGAAAATGCCGCACAAACGAAATTGTGGATAAAAGACAATGCCAAAGCGACGGCGATCATCGCGTCTGCTATGGAAGACGAACAAGTTGTGAGTGTGCTAGTGTGTGTTACCGCTAAAGAAATGTGGGACAAGCTTATCGCAGTGCACGAACAGAAATCGGTATCGAACGTCGGCGCGTTAACACAAAGGTTCTATACCTATATGATGGGTCCTACAGACACGGCCGTGCAGCACGTGAGTACGGTACAAAACATGGCGCGACAGTTGATAGATCTCGGCGAAAGAATTTCCGACGCAGCAGTGATTGCGAAAATTATGTCGAGTTTAACGTCGAAGTTCAACGTTTTCAGAACAGCGTGGGATAGCGTGGACCCGGCGCGTCAGACAGTCGCGTATTTGTTAGAAAGACTAATAAGGGAAGATTCGAACAAAAGTGAGTGTGGTGACACAACGAGTGCGTTAGCGGTTACTAAGCATAGTAGTTCGAAATACGGTGCGCATTCAAAGGACAAAGACATGAAAAAGAAAAAGTCGAAAAAGAATATCGAGTGTTTTCGGTGCCAGGAAATGGGACACTACGCGAGTCAGTGCAAGAAGCGGAAAAATGATGGCAACAGAAACGACAAGAATCAAGGTCAGTCGAGCCGTGGTTGCGTGTTCGTAGTTCAGTCGCAGAAAGAAAGCGCGAGAGCATTAGTAGTGGGCGAACGAAAACATCAGCCGACAGCCGAGCAGTATAAGCAGTTGCGGGACGCAGATAAAGTGGATGTCTGGATTACCGACAGCGGAGCGTCGGAGCACGTCACATCTCGTCGCGACTGGATTGAGGAGCTACGGCCGGTAATAGGGGAAACTGTCATGTTGGGTGATGACGGTGTATGTGATGTGGTAGGCGTCGGGAGAGTCCGTATCGAGAAACTCGTCAATGGAGAATGGGAAAGCGGTATCATCGAGAATGTCCTACTCGTACCTTGTGTTACACGAAACCTATTTTCCGTCGGTGCCTGCACGAACAAAGGATTCAAAGTAGAATTCGAAAAAGAAATAGTAGAAATAAAGCGAGGCGGTAAAGTTGAGGCAACCGGAACCAAACAGGACAACGGGTTGTACAGAATGTATTTCCGAAGACCGAAGCAGAATCGAGAAGTCAACGTAACAGCCCTGAACTTTAAAATGTGGCACGAGCGACTCGGCCATATACACAAGCGGGCACTCATCGAGTTGGTCAATCGAAAGCTTGTGAAGGGGGTAACCCTGAAGAACACGGAAGATTTCTTCTGCGAAGCTTGCCAGTATGGCAAATTACATAAACTTCCGTTCCAGAGAGAGGTCAAGAAGACGGCGAGCAATCCCGGAGAGATCATCCACAGTGACGTGTGTGGACCAATGTCGGTGCAGTCGTTAGGAGGAGCAAAGTACTATGTGCTTTTCAAGGACGACGCGACAAATTATCGAGTCGTATATTTTATTCATCACAAGTCGGACGTTTTTGAGAAATTCAAGGAGTTCGAGCGCCTTGTAAACAATAAATTTGGGCGCACAATGAAAACGTTACGAACGGACAACGGTACCGAGTACTGCAACCAGAAGACGAGCGAATACATGAAGAAAAGAGGAATAACTCTGGAGACCACAGCACCATATACTCCGGAACAGAACGGGAAGTCGGAGCGAGACAATCGCACAATAGTGGAAGCAGCGAGAACGATGCTACAAGCGAGAAAGCTGCCAGCATATCTTTGGGCGGAAGCAACTGCTACAGCGGTTTACACGCTTAACAGGACCGGGCAGTCAAGGAAGAGCGGAAGTTGTACGCCGTATGAATTGTGGACGAGGAAGAAGCCTGATCTTTCCCACATGAGAATCTTTGGCTCCGACGCCTATGTATACGTGCCGAAACAGAAGCTCACAAAATTCGATCCTCGAGCGAAAAAGTTGATCTTCGTGGGATACGACAGCGAGTCATCGAATTACAGGTGCTATGATCATGTTACAAAAGTTGTGACTATTTCTAGGCATGTAGCGTTCAATGAACGAAAGAGCGAGGTGGAATCGGAGGTACCAGTGTCCGAGGTCGAACTCACACTACCGATGCAGAGCGAAATCAATAAAGATGCATTCCAAGATGCAGAAGACGATACCGAGGCTATCGTCATAAACGCAGGAGTCGACTTTGTAGACGCCGACAACGCGGCAACTGGACAAGCAACGAACAGGGTTGAAAACGTTCGACAGCAACAAGAGCAAGAAACTTCGGCACCGATGGTGCTGCGCAATCGAGCGACGATCAACCAACCAAAGAGATATGGGCTGTATCTCGTGGAACACATTATTCCAACGACATATCAAGAAGCTGTATCAGGTCCAGAGGCTACTCAATGGGCGGAAGCCATCAAGGACGAGCTCGATGCACATCATAAGAACGGGACTTGGGAGATAGTGTCAAAAATCCCAGGTGAAAAAAACATAGATTCCAAGTGGGTCTTCAAAGTTCTACGTGACACGAAAGGAAGCGTGGTCAGATTCAAGGCACGATTATGCGCCAGAGGATTCATGCAGCGAGAAGGTGTGGACTATTCGGAGACTTTCTCACCGGTTGTGAGGTACGACTCCCTTCGAGTACTCCTAGCGATCATCACTGAAGAAAATCTCGAAGCAGTACAGTTTGATGTTCGAACTGCTTTTCTCCATGGACTTCTGGACGAGAATGTTAGGATGAAAATACCAACAGGACTTGAAGTCAACGAAGATCGAGAGAATGTGGTGTGTCTTCTCAAGAAGGCATTGTATGGACTCAAACAGTCACCGCGATGCTGGAATGTGAAAATCGCGAGTGTTCTAAAACGTTTCAATCTAATTGAAACAAATTCGGACAAATGTGTGTATGTCGGCATCTACGACGATGTTAAAGTGTATCTCGCGCTATTCGTTGACGACGGGATAATTGCAGCTAAGTCTGCTGATGTAATCGAGAATATTGTCGGCAAGTTAAGCAAAGAATTTGAGATAACTATCGGTGATTGCAGTACCTTCGTCGGTATGCAAATAAGTCGAGATCGTGAGTCAAGGTCGATGTTTGTACATCAAGAGCTCTACGCAAAGAAAATTATCGAGAGATTCGGAATGAGTCGAGCAAAAGGGGTTTCCGTACCGGCGGATCCTCATACTATTTTGTATCCGGCAGAGTCAGAAGAGGCAGAAAGGCAAGTAGTGCCATATCGCGAGGCAGTAGGATCACTGATGTTTCTTGCCGTAGCAACACGCCCAGATATTGCATACGCGGTGAATTCGGTCAGCAAATTTCTGAACAATCATAACGATAGTCATTGGCGAGCAGTGAAACGCATCATTGGATATCTGATAGAGACAACAAATATGGGAATTGAATTCCGAGCATCGGAGTCGGGTGTCGAAATTGTGGGATACTCAGACGCAGATTTCGCGAGCGATATTGCCACCAGAAGGTCGACGACAGGTTACGCGTTTTGTATGTCAAACGGAATTGTAACTTGGTCATCTCAGCGACAAAAACTCGTGTCAATGAGTACGACGGAATCGGAATACATAGCAGCGTCTACAGCGACGAAAGAGGCCGTGTGGCTTCGCGCATTGTTATGCGAACTTGGGTTTTTGTCAGATAAACCGATGAAACTGTACGTCGACAATCAAAGCGCAATTCGTTTAATTCACAATCCAGAATTTCATAAGCGCACGAAACATATTGACGTGAAATTTCACTATATACGCGAGAAAGTCGAGAATGGTGAAATAAATGTAACCTTTGTGCCTACCGAAGCCCAGTTGGCGGATATATTCACCAAAGCGTCTCCAAAACGCAGATTTGTCGAATTACGCACCAAGCTGGGAATGTGCATAAAACGCTCCGACGGCGGAAGTGTTGAGACTGGTCATCGCATTTAATGCGCTCCATAACAAGTTAGTCATAAGCCAACCACTGTGACGTGAGCACGGGTGAATGCAATAAGCATAGAAATAAAGTTTATTTTCGTTCCACAAGTAAAGACCTCTTTCCTTTCGAAACCACTCATATGCCTTAACAGTTTTGGCTGGCATTCGGGAGCTTTTGATTTTTTCGCGAAAAACTGCATATTATCTGCAGCTAGACCCTTGCGAAAATTTTGCGCCATTTTTCCGGTCATTTGCTCGCTGAGGGATTGCAACTTGTTTTGGCTGGCATTCGGGAGCTTTTGATTTTTTCGCGAAAAAACTGCATATTATCTGCCGCTAGACCATTCCGAACATTTTGGGCCATTTTTCCGGTCATTTGCTTGCTGACGGATTGCAACTTGTTTTGGCTGGCATTCGGGAGCTTTTGATTTTTTCTCGAAAAAAAATGCATATTATCTGCCGCTAGACCATTGCGAACATTTTGTGCCATTTTTCCGGTCATTTGCTCGCTGAGGGATTGCAACTTGTTTTTGACTGGCATTCGAGAGCTTTTGATTTTTTCGCGAAAAAAACTGCATATTATCTGCCGCTAGACCATTCCGAACATTTTGGGCCATTTTTCCGGTCATTTGCTTGCTGACGGATTGCAACTTGTTTTGGCTGGCATTCGGGAGCTTTTGTTTTTTTCTCGCAAAAAACTGCATATTATCTGCCGCTAGACCATTGCGAACATTTTGCGCCATTTTTCCGGTCATTTGCTCGCTGAGGGATTGCAACTTGTTTTTGACTGGCATTCGGGAGCTTTTGATTTTTTCGCGAAAAAAGTTGCATATTATCTGCCGCTAGACCCTTGCGAACATTTTGCGCCATTTTTCCGGTCATTTGCTCGCTGAGGGATTGCAACTTGCTTTTGGCTGGCATTCGGAAGCTTTTGATTTTTTCGCAAAAAAAACTGCATATTATCTGCCGCTAGACCATTCCGAACATTTTGGGTCATTTTTCCGGTCATTTGCTTGCTGACGGATTGCAACTTGTTTTGGCTGGCATTCGGGAGCTTTTGATTTTTTCGCGAAAAAACTGCATATTATCTGCCGCTAGACCCTTGCGAACATTTTGCGCCATTTTTCCGGTCATTTGCTCGCTAAGGGATTGCAACTTGTTTTTGGCTGGCATTCGGGAGCTTTTGATTTTTTCGCGAAAAAACTGCATATTATCTGCCGCTAGACCCTTGCGAACATTTTGCGTCATTTTTATGGTCATTTGCTCGCTGAGGGATTGCAACTTGTTTTGTGTGGCATTCGGGAGCTTTTGATTTTTTCGCGGAAAAAACTGCATATTATCTGCCGCTAGACCCTTGCGAACATTTTGCGCCATTTTTCCGGTCATTTGCTCGCTGAGGGATTGCAACTTGTTATGGCTGGCATTCGGGAGCTTTTGATTTTTTCGCGAAAAAAACTGCATATTATCTGCCGCTAGACCCTTGCGAACATTTTGCGCCATTTTTCCGGTCATTTGCTCGCTGAGGGATTGCAACTTGTTTTGGCTGGCATTCGGGAGCTTTTGATTTTTTCGCGGAAAAAACTGCATATTATCTGCCGATAGACCCTTGCGAACATTTTGCGCCATTTTTCCGGTCATTTGCTCGCTGAGGGATTGCAACTTGTGTTGGCTGGCATTCGGGAGCTTTTGATTTTTTCGCGAAAAAACTGCATATTATCTGCCGCTAGACCCTTGCGAACATTTTGCGCCATTTTTCCGGTCATTTGCTCGCTGAGGGATTGCAACTTGTTTTGTGTGGCATTCGGGAGCTTTTTATTTTTTCGCGGAAAAAACTGCATATTATCTGCCGCTAGACCCTTGCGAACATTTTGCGTCATTTTTATGGTCATTTGCTCGCTGAGGGATTGCAACTTGTTTTGTGTGGCATTCGGGAGCTTTTGATTTTTTCGCGGAAAAAACTGCATATTATCTGCCGCTAGACCCTTGCGAACATTTTGCGCCATTTTTCCGGTCATTTGCTCACTGAGGGATTGCAAACTTGTTTTGGCTGGCATTCGGGAGCTTTTGATTTTTTCGCGAAAAAACTGCATATTATCTGCAGCTAGACCCTTGGGAACATTTTGCGCCATTTTTATGGTCATTTGCTCGCTGAGGGATTGCAACTTGTTTTGTGTGGCATTCGGGAGCTTTTGATTTTTTCGCGGAAAAAACTGCATATTATCTGCCGCTAGACCCTTGCGAACATTTTGCGCCATTTTTCGGGTCATTTGCTTGCTGACGGATTGCAACTTGTTTTGGCTGGCATTCGGGAGCTTTTGATTTTTTCGCGAAAAAACTGCATATTATCTGCCGCTAGACCCTTGCGAACATTTTGCGCCATTTTTCCGGTCATTTGCTCGCTGAGGGATTGCAACTTGTGTTGGCTGGCATTCGGGAGCTTTTGATTTTTTCGCAAAAAAACTGCATATTATCTGCCGCTAGACCCTTGCGAACATTTTGCGCCATTTTTCCGGTCATTTGCTCGCTGAGGGATTGCAACTTGTTTTGTGTGGCATTCAGAAGCTTTTGATTTTTTCGCGGAAAAAACTGCATATTATCTGCCGCTAGACCCTTGCGAACATTTTGCGCCATTTTTCCGGTCATTTGCTCGCTGAGGGATTGCAACTTGTTTTGGCTGGCATTCGGGAGCTTTTGATTTTTTCGCGAAAAACTGCATATTATCTGCAGCTAGACCCTTGCGAACATTTTGCGCCATTTTTCGGGTCATTTGCTTGCTGACGGATTGCAACTTGTCTTGGCTGGCATTCGGGAGCTTTTGATTTTTTCGCGAAAAAACTGCATATTATCTGCCGCTAGACCCTTGCGAACATTTTGCGCCATTTTTCCGGTCATTTGCTCGCTGAGGGATTGCAACTTGTGTTGGCTGGCATTCGGGAGCTTTTGATTTTTTCGCAAAAAAACTGCATATTATCTGCCGCTAGACCCTTGCGAACATTTTGCGCCATTTTTCCGGTCATTTGCTCGCTGAGGGATTGCAACTTGTTTTGTGTGGCATTCGGAAGCTTTTGATTTTTTCGCGGAAAAAACTGCATATTATCTGCCGCTAGACCCTTGCGAACATTTTGCGCCATTTTTCCGGTCATTTGCTCGCTGAGGGATTGCAACTTGTTTTGGCTGGCATTCGGGAGCTTTTGATTTTTTCGCGAAAAACTGCATATTATCTGCCGCTAGACCCTTGCGAACATTTTGCGCCATTTTTCGGGTCATTTGCTTGCTGACGGATTGCAACTTGTTTTGGCTGGCATTCGGGAGCTTTTGATTTTTTCGCGAAAAAACTGCATATTATCTGCCGCTAGACCCTTGCGAACATTTTGCGCCATTTTTCCGGTCATTTGCTCGCTGAGGGATTGCAACTTGTGTTGGCTGGCATTCGGGAGCTTTTGATTTTTTCGCAAAAAAACTGCATATTATCTGCCGCTAGACCCTTGCGAACATTTTGCGCCATTTTTCCGGTCATTTGCTCGCTGAGGGATTGCAACTTGTTTTGTGTGGCATTCGGAAGCTTTTGATTTTTTCGCGGAAAAAACTGCATATTATCTGCCGCTAGACCCTTGCGAACATTTTGCGCCATTTTTCCGGTCATTTGCTCGCTGAGGGATTGCAACTTGTTTTTGACTGGCATTCGGGAGCTTTTGATTTTTTCGCGAAAAAAGTTGCATATTATCTGCCGCTAGACCCTTGCGAACATTTTGCGCCATTTTTCCGGTCATTTGCTCGCTGAGGGATTGCAACTTGCTTTTGGCTGGCATTCGGAAGCTTTTGATTTTTTCGCAAAAAAAACTGCATATTATCTGCCGCTAGACCCTTGCGAATATTTTGCGCCATTTTTCCGGTCATTTGCTCGCTGAGGGATTGCAACTTGTTTTGGCTGGCATTCGGGAGCTTTTGATTTTTTCGCGAAAAACTGCATATTATCTGCAGCTAGACCCTTGCGAAAATTTTGCGCCATTTTTCCGGTCATTTGCTCGCTGAGGGATTGCAACTTGTTTTGGCTGGCATTCGGGAGCTTTTGATTTTTTCGCGAAAAAACTGCATATTATCTGCCGCTAGACCCTTGCGAACATTTTGCGCCATTTTTCCGGTCATTTGCTCGCTGAGGGATTGCAACTTGTTTTTGACTGGCATTCGGGAGCTTTTGATTTTTTCGCGAAAAAATATGCATATTATCTGCCGCTAGACCCTTGCGAACATTTTGCGCCATTTTTCCGGTCATTTGCTCGCTGAGGGATTGCAACTTGCTTTTGGCTGGCATTCGGAAGCTTTTGATTTTTTCGCAAAAAAAACTGCATATTATCTGCCGCTAGACCCTTGCGAATATTTTGCGCCATTTTTCCGGTCATTTGCTCGCTGAGGGATTGCAACTTGTTTTGGCTGGCATTCGGGAGCTTTTGATTTTTTCGCGAAAAACTGCATATTATCTGCAGCTAGACCCTTGCGAAAATTTTGCGCCATTTTTCCGGTCATTTGCTCGCTGAGGGATTGCAACTTGTTTTGGCTGGCATTCGGGAGCTTTTGATTTTTTCGCGAAAAAACTGCATATTATCTGCCGCTAGACCCTTGCGAACATTTTGCGCCATTTTTCCGGTCATTTGCTCGCTGAGGGATTGCAACTTGTTTTGGCTGGCATTCGGGAGCTTTTGATTTTTTCGCGAAAAACTGCATATTATCTGCAGCTAGACCCTTGCGAAAATTTTGCGCCATTTTTCCGGTCATTTGCTCGCTGAGGGATTGCAACTTGTTTTGGCTGGCATTCGGGAGCTTTTGATTTTTTCGCGAAAAAACTGCATATTATCTGCCGCTAGACCCTTGCGAACATTTTGCGCCATTTTTCCGGTCATTTGCTCGCTGAGGGATTGCAACTTGTTTTGGCTGGCATTCGGGAGCTTTTGATTTTTTCGCGAAAAACTGCATATTATCTGCAGCTAGACCCTTGCGAACATTTTGCGCCATTTTTCGGGTCATTTGCTTGCTGACGGATTGCAACTTGTTTTGGCTGGCATTCGGGAGCTTTTGATTTTTTCGCGAAAAAACTGCATATTATCTGCCGCTAGACCCTTGCGAACATTTTGCGCCATTTTTCCGGTCATTTGCTCGCTGAGGGATTGCAACTTGTGTTGGCTGGCATTCGGGAGCTTTTGATTTTTTCGCAAAAAAACTGCATATTATCTGCCGCTAGACCCTTGCGAACATTTTGCGCCATTTTTCCGGTCATTTGCTCGCTGAGGGATTGCAACTTGTTTTGTGTGGCATTCGGAAGCTTTTGATTTTTTCGCGGAAAAAACTGCATATTATCTGCCGCTAGACCCTTGCGAACATTTTGCGCCATTTTTCCGGTCATTTGCTCGCTGAGGGATTGCAACTTGTTTTGGCTGGCATTCGGGAGCTTTTGATTTTTTCGCGAAAAACTGCATATTATCTGCCGCTAGACCCTTGCGAACATTTTGCGCCATTTTTCGGGTCATTTGCTTGCTGACGGATTGCAACTTGTTTTGGCTGGCATTCGGGAGCTTTTGATTTTTTCGCGAAAAAACTGCATATTATCTGCCGCTAGACCCTTGCGAACATTTTGCGCCATTTTTCCGGTCATTTGCTCGCTGAGGGATTGCAACTTGTGTTGGCTGGCATTCGGGAGCTTTTGATTTTTTCGAAAAAAACTGCATATTATCTGCCGCTAGACCCTTGCGAACATTTTGCGCCATTTTTCCGGTCATTTGCTCGCTGAGGGATTGCAACTTGTTTTGTGTGGCATTCGGAAGCTTTTGATTTTTTCGCGGAAAAAACTGCATATTATCTGCCGCTAGACCCTTGCGAACATTTTGCGCCATTTTTCCGGTCATTTGCTCGCTGAGGGATTGCAACTTGTTTTTGACTGGCATTCGGGAGCTTTTGATTTTTTCGCGAAAAAAGTTGCATATTATCTGCCGCTAGACCCTTGCGAACATTTTGCGCCATTTTTCCGGTCATTTGCTCGCTGAGGGATTGCAACTTGCTTTTGGCTGGCATTCGGAAGCTTTTGATTTTTTCGCAAAAAAAACTGCATATTATCTGCCGCTAGACCCTTGCGAATATTTTGCGCCATTTTTCCGGTCATTTGCTCGCTGAGGGATTGCAACTTGTTTTGGCTGGCATTCGGGAGCTTTTGATTTTTTCGCGAAAAACTGCATATTATCTGCAGCTAGACCCTTGCGAAAATTTTGCGCCATTTTTCCGGTCATTTGCTCGCTGAGGGATTGCAACTTGTTTTGGCTGGCATTCGGGAGCTTTTGATTTTTTCGCGAAAAAACTGCATATTATCTGCCGCTAGACCCTTGCGAACATTTTGCGCCATTTTTCCGGTCATTTGCTCGCTGAGGGATTGCAACTTGTGTTGGCTGGCATTCGGGAGCTTTTGATTTTTTCGCGAAAAAACTGCATATTATCTGCCGCTAGACCCTTGCGAACATTTTGCGACGTTTTTCCGGTCATTTGCTCGCTGAGGGATTGCAACTTGTTTTGTGTGGCATTGAGGAGCTTTTGATTTTTTCGCGGAAAAAACTGCATATTATCTGCCGCTAGACCCTTGCGAACATTTTGCGTCATTTTTATGGTCATTTGCTCGCTGAGGGATTGCAACTTGTTTTGTGTGGCATTCGGGAGCTTTTGATTTTTTCGCGGAAAAAACTGCATATTATCTGCCGCTAGACCCTTGCGAAAATTTTGCGCCATTTTTTCGGTCATTTGCTCGCTGAGGGATTGCAACTTGTGTTGGCTGGCATTCGGGAGCTTTTGATTGTTTCGCGAAAAAACTGCATATTATCTGCCGCTAGACCCTTGCGAACATTTTGCGACGTTTTTCCGGTCATTTGCTCGCTGAGGGATTGCAACTTGTTTTGTGTGGCATTCGGGAGCTTTTTATTTTTTCGCGGAAAAAACTGCATATTATCTGCCGCTAGACCCTTGCGAACATTTTGCGTCATTTTTATGGTCATTTGCTCGCTGAGGGATTGCAACTTGTTTTGTGTGGCATTCGGGAGCTTTTGATTTTTTCGCGGAAAAAACTGCATATTATCTGCCGCTAGACCCTTGCGAAAATTTTGCGCCATTTTTTCGGTCATTTGCTCGCTGAGGGATTGCAACTTGTTTTGTGTGGCATTCGGGAGCTTTTGATTTTTTCGCGGAAAAAACTGCATATTATCTGCCGCTAGACCCTTGCGAACATTTTGCGCCATTTTTCCGGTCATTTGCTCGCTGAGGGATTGCAACTTGTTTTGGCTGGCATTCGGGAGCTTTTGATTTTTTCGCGAAAAAACTGCATATTATCTGCAGCTAGACCCTTGCGAAAATTTTGCGCCATTTTTTCGGTCATTTGCTCGCTGAGGGATTGCAACTTGTTTTGTGTGGCATTCGGGAGCTTTTGATTTTTTCGCGAAAAAACTGCATATTATCTGCCGCTAGACCCTTGCGAACATTTTGCGCCATTTTTCCGGTCATTTGCTCGCTGAGGGATTGCAACTTGTGTTGGCTGGCATTCGGGAGCTTTAGATTTTTTCGCGGAAAAAACTGCATATTATCTGCCGCTAGACCCTTGCGAACATTTTGCGTCATTTTTATGGTCATTTGCTCGCTGAGGGATTGCAACTTGTTTTGTGTGGCATTCGGGAGCTTTTGATTTTTTCGCGGAAAAAACTGCTTATTATCTGCCGCTAGACCCTTGCGAACATTTTGCGCCATTTTTCGGGTCATTTGCTTGCTGACGGATTGCAACTTGTTTTGGCTGGCATTCGGGAGCTTTTGATTTTTTCGCGAAAAAACTGCATATTATCTGCCGCTAGACCCTTGCGAACATTTTGCGCCATTTTTCCGGTCATTTGCTCGCTGAGGGATTGCAACTTGTGTTGGCTGGCATTCAGGAGCTTTTGATTTTTTCGCGAAAAAACTGCATATTATCTGCCGCTAGACCCTTGCGAACATTTTGCGCCATTTTTCCGGTCATTTGCTCGCTGAGGGATTGCAACTTGTTTTGTGTGGCATTCGGGAGCTTTTGATTTTTTCGCGGAAAAAACTGCATATTATCTGCCGCTAGACCCTTGCGAATATTTTGCGCCATTTTTCCGGTCATTTGCGCGCTGAGGGATTGCAACTTGTTTTGGCTGGCATTCGGGAGCTTTTGATTTTTTCGCGAAAAACTGCATATTATCTGCAGCTAGACCCTTGCGAAAATTTTGCGCCATTTTTCCGGTCATTTGCTCGCTGAGGGATTGCAACTTGTTTTGGCTGGCATTCGGGAGCTTTTGATTTTTTCGCAAAAAAACTGCATATTATCTGCCGCTAGACCATTCCGAACATTTTGGGCCATTTTTCCGGTCATTTGCTTGCTGACGGATTGCAACTTGTTTTGGCTGGCATTCGGGAGCTTTTGATTTTTTCTCGAAAAAAACTGCATATTATTTGCCGCTAGACCATTGCGAACATTTTGCGCCATTTTTCCGGTCATTTGCTCGCTGAGGGATTGCAACTTGTTTTTGACTGGCATTCGAGAGCTTTTGATTTTTTCGCGAAAAAAACTGCATATTATCTGCCGCTAGACCATTCCGAACATTTTGGCCCATTTTTCCGGTCATTTGCTTGCTGACGGATTGCAACTTGTTTTGGCTGGCATTCGGGAGCTTTTGATTTTTTCTCGCAAAAAACTGCATATTATCTGCCGCTAGACCATTGCGAACATTTTGCGCCATTTTTCCGGTCATTTGCTCGCTGAGGGATTGCAACTTGTTTTTGACTGGCATTCGGGAGCTTTTGATTTTTTCGCGAAAAAAGTTGCATATTATCTGCCGCTAGACCCTTGCGAACATTTTGCGCCATTTTTCCGGTCATTTGCTCGCTGAGGGATTGCAACTTGCTTTTGGCTGGCATTCGGAAGCTTTTGATTTTTTCGCAAAAAAAACTGCATATTATCTGCCGCTAGACCATTCCGAACATTTTGGGTCATTTTTCCGGTCATTTGCTTGCTGACGGATTGCAACTTGTTTTGGCTGGCATTCGGGAGCTTTTGATTTTTTCGCGAAAAAACTGCATATTATCTGCCGCTAGACCCTTGCGAACATTTTGCGCCATTTTTCCGGTCATTTGCTCGCTAAGGGATTGCAACTTGTGTTGGCTGGCATTCGGGAGCTTTTGATTTTTTCGCGAAAAAACTGCATATTATCTGCCGCTAGACCCTTGCGAACATTTTGCGCCATTTTTCCGGTCATTTGCTCGCTAAGGGATTGCAACTTGTTTTTGGCTGGCATTCGGGAGCTTTTGATTTTTTCGCGAAAAAACTGCATATTATCTGCCGCTAGACCCTTGCGAACATTTTGCGTCATTTTTATGGTCATTTGCTCGCTGAGGGATTGCAACTTGTTTTGTGTGGCATTCGGGAGCTTTTGATTTTTTCGCGGAAAAAGCTGCATATTATCTGCCGCTAGACCCTTGCGAACATTTTGCGCCATTTTTCCGGTCATTTGCTCGCTGAGGGATTGCAACTTGTTATGGCTGGCATTCGGGAGCTTTTGATTTTTTCGCGAAAAAAACTGCATATTATCTGCCGCTAGACCCTTGCGAACATTTTGCGCCATTTTTCCGGTCATTTGCTCGCTGAGGGATTGCAACTTGTTTTGGCTGGCATTCGGGAGCTTTTGATTTTTTCGCGGAAAAAACTGCATATTATCTGCCGATAGACCCTTGCGAACATTTTGCGCCATTTTTCCGGTCATTTGCTCGCTGAGGGATTGCAACTTGTGTTGGCTGGCATTCGGGAGCTTTTGATTTTTTCGCGAAAAAACTGCATATTATCTGCCGCTAGACCCTTGCGAACATTTTGCGCCATTTTTCCGGTCATTTGCTCGCTGAGGGATTGCAACTTGTTCTGTGTGGCATTCGGGAGCTTTTGATTTTTTCGCGGAAAAAACTGCATATTATCTGCCGCTAGACCCTTGCGAACATTTTGCGTCATTTTTATGGTCATTTGCTCGCTGAGGGATTGCAACTTGTTTTGTGTGGCATTCGGGAGCTTTTGATTTTTTCGCGGAAAAAACTGCATATTATCTGCCGCTAGACCCTTGCGAACATTTTGCGCCATTTTTCCGGTCATTTGCTCGCTGAGGGATTGCAACTTGTTTTGGCTGGCATTCGGGAGCTTTTGATTTTTTCGCGAAAAAACTGGATATTATCTGCAGCTAGACCCTTGCGAAAATTTTGCGCCATTTTTTCGGTCATTTGCTCGCTGAGGGATTGCAACTTGTTTTGGCTGGCATTCGGGAGCTTTTGATTTTTTCGCGAAAAAACTGCATATTATCTGCCGCTAGACCCTTGCGAACATTTTGCGCCATTTTTCCGGTCATTTGCTCGCTGAGGGATTGCATTTTGTGTTGGCTGGCATTCGGGAGCTTTTGAATTTTTCGCGGAAAAAACTGCATATTATCTGCCGCTAGACCCTTGGGAACATTTTGCGCCATTTTTATGGTCATTTGCTCGCTGAGGGATTGCAACTTGTTTTGTGTGGCATTCGGGAGCTTTTGATTTTTTCGCGGAAAAAACTGCATATTATCTGCCGCTAGACCCTTGCGAACATTTTGCGCCATTTTTCGGGTCATTTGCTTGCTGACGGATTGCAACTTGTTTTGGCTGGCATTCGGGAGCTTTTGATTTTTTCGCGAAAAAACTGCATATTATCTGCCGCTAGACCCTTGCGAACATTTTGCGCCATTTTTCCGGTCATTTGCTCGCTGAGGGATTGCAACTTGCTTTTGGCTGGCATTCGGAAGCTTTTGATTTTTTCGCAAAAAAAACTGCATATTATCTGCCGCTAGACCATTCCGAACATTTTGGGTCATTTTTCCGGTCATTTGCTTGCTGACGGATTGCAACTTGTTTTGGCTGGCATTCGGGAGCTTTTGATTTTTTCGCGAAAAAACTGCATATTATCTGCCGCTAGACCCTTGCGAACATTTTGCGCCATTTTTCCGGTCATTTGCTCGCTAAGGGATTGCAACTTGTTTTTGGCTGGCATTCGGGAGCTTTTGATTTTTTCGCGAAAAAACTGCATATTATCTGCCGCTAGACCCTTGCGAACATTTTGCGTCATTTTTATGGTCATTTGCTCGCTGAGGGATTGCAACTTGTTTTGTGTGGCATTCGGGAGCTTTTGATTTTTTCGCGGAAAAAACTGCATATTATCTGCCGCTAGACCCTTGCGAACATTTTGCGCCATTTTTCCGGTCATTTGCTCGCTGAGGGATTGCAACTTGTTATGGCTGGCATTCGGGAGCTTTTGATTTTTTCGCGAAAAAAACTGCATATTATCTGCCGCTAGACCCTTGCGAACATTTTGCGCCATTTTTCCGGTCATTTGCTCGCTGAGGGATTGCAACTTGTTTTGGCTGGCATTCGGGAGCTTTTGATTTTTTCGCGGAAAAAACTGCATATTATCTGCCGATAGACCCTTGCGAACATTTTGCGCCATTTTTCCGGTCATTTGCTCGCTGAGGGATTGCAACTTGTTTTGGCTGGCATTCGGGAGCTTTTGATTTTTTCGCGAAAAAACTGCATATTATTTGCCGCTAGACCCTTGCGAACATTTTGCGCCATTTTTCCGGTCATTTGCTCGCTGAGGGATTGCAACTTGTTTTGTGTGGCATTCGGGAGCTTTTTATTTTTTTGCGGAAAAAACTGCATTTTATCTGCCGCTAGACCCTTGCGAACATTTTGCGTCATTTTTATGGTCATTTGCTCGCTGAGGGATTGCAACTTGTTTTGTGTGGCATTCGGGAGCTTTTGATTTTTTCGCGGAAAAAACTGCATATTATCTGCCGCTAGACCCTTGCGAACATTTTGCGCCATTTTTCCGGTCATTTGCTCGCTGAGGGATTGCAACTTGTTTTGGCTGGCATTCGGGAGCTTTTGATTTTTTCGCGAAAAAACTGCATATTATCTGCAGCTTGACCCTTGCGAAAATTTTGCGCCATTTTTTCGGTCATTTGCTCGCTGAGGGATTGCAACTTGTTTTGGCTGGCATTCGGGAGCTTTTGATTTTTTCGCGAAAAAACTGCATATTATCTGCCGCTAGACCCTTGCGAACATTTTGCGCCATTTTTCCGGTCATTTGCTCGCTGAGGGATTGCAACTTGTGTTGGCTGGCATTCGGGAGCTTTTGAATTTTTCGCGGAAAAAACTGCATATTATCTGCCGCTAGACCCTTGGGAACATTTTGCGCCATTTTTATGGTCATTTGCTCGCTGAGGGATTGCAACTTGTTTTGTGTGGCATTCGGGAGCTTTTGATTTTTTCGCGGAAAAAACTGCATATTATCTGCCGCTAGACCCTTGCGAACATTTTGCGCCATTTTTCGGGTCATTTGCTTGCTGACGGATTGATACTTGTTTTGGCTGGCATTCGGGAGCTTTTGATTTTTTCGCGAAAAAACTGCATATTATCTGCCGCTAGACCCTTGCGAACATTTTGCGCCATTTTTCCGGTCATTTGCTCGCTGAGGGATTGCAACTTGTGTTGGCTGGCATTCGGGAGCTTTTGATTTTTTCGCAAAAAAACTGCATATTATCTGCCGCTAGACCCTTGGGAACATTTTGCGCCATTTTTATGGTCATTTGCTCGCTGAGGGATTGCAACTTGTTTTGTGTGGCATTCGGGAGCTTTTGATTTTTTCGCGGAAAAAACTGCATATTATCTGCCGCTAGACCCTTGCGAACATTTTGCGCCATTTTTCCGGTCATTTGCTCGCTAAGGGATTGCAACTTGTTTTTGGCTGGCATTCGGGAGCTTTTGATTTTTTCGCGAAAAAACTGCATATTATCTGCCGCTAGACCCTTGCGAACATTTTGCGTCATTTTTATGGTCATTTGCTCGCTGAGGGATTGCAACTTGTTTTGTGTGGCATTCGGGAGCTTTTGATTTTTTCGCGGAAAAAACTGCATATTATCTGCCGCTAGACCCTTGCGAACATTTTGCGCCATTTTTCCGGTCATTTGCTCGCTGAGGGATTGCAACTTGTTATGGCTGGCATTCGGGAGCTTTTGATTTTTTCGCGAAAAAAACTGCATATTATCTGCCGCTAGACCCTTGCGAACATTTTGCGCCATTTTTCCGGTCATTTGCTCGCTGAGGGATTGCAACTTGTTTTGGCTGGCATTCGGGAGCTTTTGATTTTTTCGCGGAAAAAACTGCATATTATCTGCCGATAGACCCTTGCGAACATTTTGCGCCATTTTTCCGGTCATTTGCTCGCTGAGGGATTGCAACTTGTTTTGGCTGGCATTCGGGAGCTTTTGATTTTTTCGCGAAAAAACTGCATATTATTTGCCGCTAGACCCTTGCGAACATTTTGCGCCATTTTTCCGGTCATTTGCTCGCTGAGGGATTGCAACTTGTTTTGTGTGGCATTCGGGAGCTTTTTATTTTTTCGCGGAAAAAACTGCATTTTATCTGCCGCTAGACCCTTGCGAACATTTTGCGTCATTTTTATGGTCATTTGCTCGCTGAGGGATTGCAACTTGTTTTGTGTGGCATTCGGGAGCTTTTGATTTTTTCGCGGAAAAAACTGCATATTATCTGCCGCTAGACCCTTGCGAACATTTTGCGCCATTTTTCCGGTCATTTGCTCGCTGAGGGATTGCAACTTGTTTTGGCTGGCATTCGGGAGCTTTTGATTTTTTCGCGAAAAAACTGCATATTATCTGCAGCTTGACCCTTGCGAAAATTTTGCGCCATTTTTTCGGTCATTTGCTCGCTGAGGGATTGCAACTTGTTTTGGCTGGCATTCGGGAGCTTTTGATTTTTTCGCGAAAAAACTGCATATTATCTGCCGCTAGACCCTTGCGAACATTTTGCGCCATTTTTCCGGTCATTTGCTCGCTGAGGGATTGCAACTTGTGTTGGCTGGCATTCGGGAGCTTTTGAATTTTTCGCGGAAAAAACTGCATATTATCTGCCGCTAGACCCTTGGGAACATTTTGCGCCATTTTTATGGTCATTTGCTCGCTGAGGGATTGCAACTTGTTTTGTGTGGCATTCGGGAGCTTTTGATTTTTTCGCGGAAAAAACTGCATATTATCTGCCGCTAGACCCTTGCGAACATTTTGCGCCATTTTTCGGGTCATTTGCTTGCTGACGGATTGATACTTGTTTTGGCTGGCATTCGGGAGCTTTTGATTTTTTCGCGAAAAAACTGCATATTATCTGCCGCTAGACCCTTGCGAACATTTTGCGCCATTTTTCCGGTCATTTGCTCGCTGAGGGATTGCAACTTGTGTTGGCTGGCATTCGGGAGCTTTTGATTTTTTCGCAAAAAAACTGCATATTATCTGCCGCTAGACCCTTGCGAACATTTTGCGCCATTTTTCCGGTCATTTGCTCGCTGAGGGATTGCAACTTGTTTTGGCTGGCATTCGGAAGCTTTTGATTTTTTCACGGAAAAAACTGCATATTATCTGCCGCTAGACCCTTGCGAACATTTTGCGCCATTTTTCCGGTCATTTGCTCGCTGAGGGATTGCAACTTGTTTTGGCTGGCATTCGGGAGCTTTTGATTTTTTCGCGAAAAACTGCATATTATCTGCAGCTAGACCATTGCGAACATTTTGCGCCATTTTTCCGGTCATTTGCTCGCTGAGGGATTGCAACTTGTTTTTGACTGGCATTCGGGAGCTTTTGATTTTTTCGCGAAAAAAGTTGCATATTATCTGCCGCTAGACCCTTGCGAACATTTTGCGCCATTTTTCCGGTCATTTGCTCGCTGAGGGATTGCAACTAGTTTTTGGCTGGCATGCGGGAGCTTTTGATTTGTTCGCGGAAAAAACTGCATATTATCTGCCGCTAGACCCTTGCGAATATTTTGCGCCATTTTTCGGGTCATTTGCTCGCCGAGGGATTGCAACTTGTTTTGGCTGGCATTCGGGAGCTTTTGATTTTTTCGCGAAAAACTGCATATTATCTGCCGCTAGACCCTTGCGAACATTTTGCGCCATTTTTCCGGTCATTTGCTCGCTGAGGGATTGCAACTTGTGATGGCTGGCATTCGGGAGCTTTTGATTTTTTCGCGAAAAAACTGCATATTATCTGCCGCTAGACCCTTGCGAACATTTTGCGCCATTTTTCCGGTCATTTGCTCGCTGAGGGATTGCAACTTGTGTTGGCTGGCATTCGGGAGCTTTTGATTTTTTCGCGAAAAAACTGCATATTATCTGCAGCTTGACCCTTGCGAAAATTTTGCGCCATTTTTTCGGTCATTTGCTCGCTGAGGGATTGCAACTTGTTTTGGCTGGCATTCGGGAGCTTTTGATTTTTTCGCGAAAAAACTGCATATTATCTGCCGCTAGACCCTTGCGAACATTTTGCGCCATTTTTCCGGTCATTTGCTCGCTGAGGGATTGCAACTTGTTTTGGCTGGCATTCGGGAGCTTTTGATTTTTTCGCGAAAAAACTGCATATTATCTGCAGCTTGACCCTTGCGAAAATTTTGCGCCATTTTTTCGGTCATTTGCTCGCTGAGGGATTGCAACTTGTTTTGGCTGGCATTCGGGAGCTTTTGATTTTTTCGCGAAAAAACTGCATATTATCTGCCGCTAGACCCTTGCGAACATTTTGCGCCATTTTTCCGGTCATTTGCTCGCTGAGGGATTGCAACTTGTGTTGGCTGGCATTCGGGAGCTTTTGAATTTTTCGCGGAAAAAACTGCATATTATCTGCCGCTAGACCCTTGGGAACATTTTGCGCCATTTTTATGGTCATTTGCTCGCTGAGGGATTGCAACTTGTTTTGTGTGGCATTCGGGAGCTTTTGATTTTTTCGCGGAAAAAACTGCATATTATCTGCCGCTAGACCCTTGCGAACATTTTGCGCCATTTTTCGGGTCATTTGCTTGCTGACGGATTGATACTTGTTTTGGCTGGCATTCGGGAGCTTTTGATTTTTTCGCGAAAAAACTGCATATTATCTGCCGCTAGACCCTTGCGAACATTTTGCGCCATTTTTCCGGTCATTTGCTCGCTGAGGGATTGCAACTTGTGTTGGCTGGCATTCGGGAGCTTTTGATTTTTTCGCAAAAAAACTGCATATTATCTGCCGCTAGACCCTTGCGAACATTTTGCGCCATTTTTCCGGTCATTTGCTCGCTGAGGGATTGCAACTTGTTTTGGCTGGCATTCGGAAGCTTTTGATTTTTTCACGGAAAAAACTGCATATTATCTGCCGCTAGACCCTTGCGAACATTTTGCGCCATTTTTCCGGTCATTTGCTCGCTGAGGGATTGCAACTTGTTTTGGCTGGCATTCGGGAGCTTTTGATTTTTTCGCGAAAAACTGCATATTATCTGCAGCTAGACCATTGCGAACATTTTGCGCCATTTTTCCGGTCATTTGCTCGCTGAGGGATTGCAACTTGTTTTTGACTGGCATTCGGGAGCTTTTGATTTTTTCGCGAAAAAAGTTGCATATTATCTGCCGCTAGACCCTTGCGAACATTTTGCGCCATTTTTCCGGTCATTTGCTCGCTGAGGGATTGCAACTAGTTTTTGGCTGGCATGCGGGAGCTTTTGATTTGTTCGCGGAAAAAACTGCATATTATCTGCCGCTAGACCCTTGCGAATATTTTGCGCCATTTTTCGGGTCATTTGCTCGCCGAGGGATTGCAATTTGTTTTGGCTGGCATTCGGGAGCTTTTGATTTTTTCGCGAAAAACTGCATATTATCTGCCGCTAGACCCTTGCGAACATTTTGCGCCATTTTTCCGGTCATTTGCTCGCTGAGGGATTGCAACTTGTGATGGCTGGCATTCGGGAGCTTTTGATTTTTTCGCGAAAAAACTGCATATTATCTGCCGCTAGACCCTTGCGAACATTTTGCGCCATTTTTCCGGTCATTTGCTCGCTGAGGGATTGCAACTTGTGTTGGCTGGCATTCGGGAGCTTTTGATTTTTTCGCGAAAAAACTGCATATTATCTGCCGCTAGACCCTTGCGAACATTTTGCGACATTTTTCCGGTCATTTGCTCGCTGAGGGATTGCAACTTGTTTTGTGTGGCATTCGGGAGCTTTTGATTTTTTCGCGGAAAAAACTGCATATTATCTGCCGCTAGACCCTTGCGAACATTTTGCGTCATTTTTATGGTCATTTGCTCGCTGAGGGATTGCAACTTGTTTTGTGTGGCATTCGGGAGCTTTTGATTTTTTCGCGGAAAAAACTGCATATTATCTGCCGCTAGACCCTTGCGAACATTTTGCGCCATTTTTCCGGTCATTTGCTCGCTGAGGGATTGCAACTTGTTTTGGCTGGCATTCGGGAGCTTTTGATTTTTTCGCGAAAAAACTGCATATTATCTGCAGCTAGACCCTTGCGAACATTTTGCGCCATTTTTTCGGTCATTTGCTCGCTGAGGGATTGCAACTTGTTTTGGCTGGCATTCGGGAGCTTTTGATTTTTTCGCGAAAAAACTGCATATTATCTGCAGCTAGACCCTTGCGAAAATTTTGCGCCATTTTTTCGGTCATTTGCTCGCTGAGGGATTGCAACTTGTTTTGTATGGCATTCGGGAGCTTTTGATTTTTTCGCGGAAAAAACTGCATATTATCTGCCGCTAGACCCTTGCGAACATTTTGCGCCATTTTTCCGGTCATTTGCTCGCTGAGGGATTGCAACTTGTTTTGGCTGGCATTCGGGAGCTTTTGATTTTTTCGCGAAAAAACTGCATATTATCTGCAGCTAGACCCTTGCGAACATTTTGCGCCATTTTTTCGGTCATTTGCTCGCTGAGGGATTGCAACTTGTTTTGGCTGGCATTCGGGAGCTTTTGATTTTTTCGCGAAAAAACTGCATATTATCTGCCGCTAGACCCTTGCGAACATTTTGCGCCATTTTTCCGGTCATTTGCTCGCTGACGGATTGCAACTTGTGTTGGCTGGCATTCGGGAGCTTTTGAATTTTTCGCGGAAAAAACTGCATATTATCTGCCGCTAGACCCTTGGGAACATTTTGCGCCATTTTTATGGTCATTTGCTCGCTGAGGGATTGCAACTTGTTTTGTGTGGCATTCGGGAGCTTTTGATTTTTTCGCGGAAAAAACTGCATATTATCTGCCGCTAGACCCTTGCAAACATTTTGCGCCATTTTTCGGGTCATTTGCTTGCTGACGGATTGCAACTTGTTTTGGCTGGCATTCGGGAGCTTTTGATTTTTTCGCGAAAAAACTGCATATTATCTGCCGCTAGACCCTTGCGAACATTTTGCGCCATTTTTCCGGTCATTTGCTCGCTGAGGGATTGCAACTTGTGTTGGCTGGCATTCGGGAGCTTTTGATTTTTTCGCGAAAAAACTGCATATTATCTGCCGCTAGACCCTTGCGAACATTTTGCGCCATTTTTCCGGTAATTTGCTCGCTGAGGGATTGCAACTTGTTTTGTGTGGCATTCGGGAGCTTTTGATTTTTTCGCGGAAAAAACTGCATATTATCTGCCGCTAGACCCTTGCGAATATTTTGCGCCATTCTTCCGGTCATTTGCTCGCTGAGGGATTGCAACTTGTTTTGGCTGGCATTCGGGAGCTTTTGATTTTTTCGCGAAAAACTGCATATTATCTGCAGCTAGACCCTTGCGAAAATTTTGCGCCATTTTTCCGGTCATTTGCTCGCTGAGGGATTGCAACTTGTTTTGGCTGGCATTCGGGAGCTTTTGATTTTTTCGCAAAAAAACTGCATATTATCTGCCGCTAGACCATTCCGAACATTTTGGGCCATTTTTCCGGTCATTTGCTTGCTGACGGATTGCAACTTGTTTTGGCTGGCATTCGGGAGCTTTTGATTTTTTCTCGAAAAAAAATGCATATTATCTGCCGCTAGACCATTGCGAACATTTTGCGCCATTTTTCCGGTCATTTGCTCGCTGAGTGATTGCAACTTGTTTTTGACTGGCATTCGAGAGCTTTTGATTTTTTCGCGAAAAAAACTGCATATTATCTGCCGCTAGACCATTCCGAACATTTTGGGCCATTTTTCCGGTCATTTGCTTGCTGACGGATTGCAACTTGTTTTGGCTGGCATTCAAGAACTTTTGATTTTTTCTCGCAAAAAACTGCATATTATCTGCCGCTAGACCATTGCGAACATTTTGCGCCATTTTTCCGGTCATTCGCTCGCTGAGGGATTGCAACTTGTTTTTGACTGGCATTCGGGAGCTTTTGATTTTTTCGCGAAAAAAGTTGCATATTATCTGCCGCTAGACCCTTGCGAACATTTTGCGCCATTTTTCCGGTCATTTGCTCGCTGAGGGATTGCAACTAGCTTTTGGCTGGCATTCGGAAGCTTTTGATTTTTTCGCAAAAAAAACTGCATATTATCTGCCGCTAGACCATTCCGAACATTTTGGGTCATTTTTCCGGTCATTTGCTTGCTGACGGATTGCAACTTGTTTTGGCTGGCATTCGGGAGCTTTTGATTTTTTCGCGAAAAAACTGCATATTATCTGCCGCTAGACCCTTGCGAACATTTTGCGCCATTTTTCCGGTCATTTGCTCGCTAAGGGATTGCAACTTGTTTTGGCTGGCATTCGGGAGCTTTTGATTTTTTCGCGAAAAAACTGCATATTATCTGCCGCTAGACCCTTGCGAACATTTTGCGCCATTTTTCCGGTCATTTGCTCGCTAAGGGATTGCAACTTGTTTTTGGCTGGCATTCGGGAGCTTTTGATTTTTTCGCGAAAAAACTGCATATTATCTGCCGCTAGACCCTTGCGAACATTTTGCGTCATTTTTATGGTCATTTGCTCGCTGAGGGATTGCAACTTGTTTTGTGTGGCATTCGGGAGCTTTTGATTTTTTCGCGGAAAAAACTGCATATTATCTGCCGCTAGACCCTTGCGAACATTTTGCGCCATTTTTCCGGTCATTTGCTCGCTGAGGGATTGCAACTTGTTATGGCTGGCATTCGGGAGCTTTTGATTTTTTCGCGAAAAAACTGCATATTATCTGCCGCTAGACCCTTGCGAACATTTTGCGCCATTTTTCCGGTCATTTGCTCGCTGAGGGATTGCAACTTGTTTTGTGTGGCATTCGGAAGCTTTTGATTTTTTCGCGGAAAAACTGCATATTATCTGCCGCTAGACCCTTGCGAACATTTTGCGCCATTTTTCCGGTCATTTGCTCGCTGAGGGATTGCAACTTGTTTTGTGTGGCATTCGGGAGCTTTTGATTTTTTCGCGGAAAAAACTGCATATTATCTGCCGCTAGACCCTTGCGAACATTTTGCGCCATTTTTCGGGTCATTTGCTTGCTGACGGATTGCAACTTGTTTTGGCTGGCATTCGGGAGCTTTTGATTTTTTCGCGAAAAAACTGTATATTATCTGCCGCTAGACCCTTGCGAACATTTTGCGCCATTTTTCCGGTCATTTGCTCGCTGACGGATTGCAACTTGTGTTGGCTGGCATTCGGGAGCTTTTGATTTTTTCGCGAAAAAACTGCATATTATCTGCCGCTAGACCCTTGCGAACATTTTGCGCCATTTTTCCGGTCATTTGCTCGCTGAGGGATTGCAACTTGTTTTGGCTGGCATTCGGGAGCTTTTGATTTTTTCTCGAAAAAAACTGCATATTGTAGTGGATCTACACATATCTACACAATCAATCAGCATTTTACTATAAACTAAACCCACAAATTAATAATCAATGAGCAATCGTAGAATATACAAATGCATAACTTACGATCACTTTGTAATGCTCACTTTGCATACTCGTTTCGCATTACACTCACACGAAAGTCAATTCATGTTGTCACTAAAAATAGACATATGAACGAATGTTTATACTAACCCATTGCGATCGCTCTAGACGAAGCGGCGCCTAGCATTGGCATGTGTAATGTACACACAAAGTACGAAACCTGAGTAGTCATTACTCATGGACTATTATGAGTGTTGCATATTACTCATGGACTATTATGAGTGTTACATTTCACTCATGGACTATTATGAGTGTTGCATTTTTAAATTGGGTCATATGGAAAAGTGCTGATCGATATTTTGATTGGTAGAATGAATTTACCATATTCAATTCTTCCAGTTTTAGAGTAGGGATTATGTATTAAGTAGAATAAAATATTAGAGTAGGGATTATATGTTAAGTTGTAAAAAGTGTATAAAAGGAAAGTGTACAAAAGAAAATATAGTCATAGTCTTACTTTTGACTCGTTTTTAATTATCTACTATTGCCGTAGTTTGGCAATACGCTCGAGCCGTAACTTGGCTTTAGAAGCGCTACAATTAAAGCGTAAGCAGTCGCTAAAAGTAAAACAGAATAAAAATATCGGCTAGCTTGGATCTTGAATCCTGCGCCAGATATGTGGCAATTAACTTGCCGGTAGGTACTTCAATTTAACCCTGTTCCCTCACTAAAAGTGCGCTATTCCTATACAGCGCTAAATCCCGGATCACACTTGAGGAATACAAGATCCGGCGTTCGGCGTCCTACACCGAGAAGGCATCTACTGCGACGAACTATCATTTAAATGCAAATCTTTTACATGGCGATCCTGCAACCGACGATCCTGCAACCGACGATCCTGCAACCGACGATCCAGTAAACTTCGAACATCTGAAGGATGATATACCACAGCATACGGAAGACCTTGAAGACGGTGAAATAGCCAATATAACAACAGATGAAGAGTTCCACAAGGCATTTGAAAGATGTCTGATACGAGCACAAAAAACACCAGCGGCAACCTTACACGAGGAGTATGAGCTTAGTCCAAATCTACGAGCTCCACCATATAAGCCATCATCGCTACCTGGTCCACGTCCAAGGAAAATAGAGGACTTCGTGAAACGAAGTGGAATAGATGAGCCACGTATAAATAAAATAAAACGTCGACAACGTGGAGGACGCAGATACAAAGAAAGGCGTGAAAAAGCTATACTTCACAGGCTAATACATATTTCGGCCAAGGAACAAAGGAGGCAATTTACGGAGCGGCTAAACAAACTTAAAGAGAAAAAAAATTGTATAAATAATTAAATTGTATCAGATATATATTAACTTCTTTAAACTATGGGAAATAATTGCAGTACTCAGGCTAATATTTTTATTGAATACAAACAAACAATAAGTACAACAATTGTTTTCTTAATAATAATGGCGTGCCTATATCTTTATAATAATAGTCAAAAAAGGTATGCAAGGAAGATAGTAGATAGGAATATCGGATTAGGACGAAACAATGTATAGCTGAAAGAAATTCTAATTGTCCTCACAGATGTCGGTGGAGAAGATAAAACAGATATTGTCTGAATTACAAAATAATTTAATAAATTTAAAGAAAACAAAGACCTATACGGTCAAAACTCTTAAAGAGAAATTAGAATACGCAATCGATGCAGAAACTGTAGGTAAAAACCTTTTTAACGACATTAAGGAAGGCAATGAGATAGAACTAAAATCGACATTTTCATCAGTTTGTAGAAACCTAATTACAAACCTGATACAACGGCTGAACGCTGCAAACATATTGGTAAAAATTGAAGACAATATCATCTACACAGAGATGGCAGAATTTAACATAGAAAGTGCAATCAAAATTATACCCACATTTGATGGGAAGTTCGCTGAACTAGAGACATTTTTAACTATAATCAAATTAATAGAAAAAAAATTATCGGCAGAAGGTAAAATAGAGTTGCTGAATCTAGTTCTACACATTAAACTCAACACAAATGTGAGAACAGCAATAAACATTTCATCAATTACTAGTATCAATAATTTAGAAACAGAGCTACGACTCAGGTACAAAAATAATAAAACAGTACCCCAAATACATACACAGCTCGCAGGCATAACCCAGAAACGCATGCCCATAACGGCATACAAAGACAAAATATTATCTTTAATAAGTGATTTAAACCAATTACAAATTGGCACGTTAGGTGCAGATGTAAACCAAGCTGCTAAACAAGCAATACAGAGCATAAACGACACATATGCTCTTACTATATTCAAGAATGGTCTAAACGATCAAATTAGGGACACTGTGTTCGCAGCACGACCACAGACTTTCAGTGAAGCTATCACATTGGCCACTGAAATTGAGAACAATGAATCTCAACCTTCAACAATTATGTATGTAAATAAAAATAACAAGTACAATAATTTTAATGCCAGAAGACATAATAACCACAATGGTTATTATAATAGAAATGACAATCGTGGAAGTTCCAATCACCCACGCAATAATTTTAATAATAACTCGTATAGGACATATAATAGATACAATGATAGGAATTCTAATCCTACCAGAAATTTTAATAGAAATAAATTTGATAATAATACAGGAAGATATAATAACAATAATAACAGATACAACACTAGAAGGGTAAAATTGATAAACAACCAGGGAAACGTGACAAGTTCCCGAGAGGAATTAGGCAACCTCCCGGAAGAAGCATAGTTTTTGAAGCCGAAACAAAAAACAGTAATAAATACACTCTAGAGAATAAGGTATACAGAATAACGGGTATGAGCACAAACTATATAAAAATATATAACAAAAATGAACATAGATATCTACAACTATTAATAGATACTGGAGCCGACATCTCCATATACAAAAGTAATAATTTAAGTTCATATGATATACAAGCACAAAACAGGTGCAAACTCACGGGCATAACAAACGAAACTACAATGTCACTCGGAACTATCAAACTAAATTTCAACATTGAAGATATCATTATATCAAATACATTTCATGCGGTAGATGAGAAATTCCCTATCGAAACTGATGGCATTATAGGACGAGACATGCTAATCAAGTATATGTGCAAAATTGACTACGAAACGTATACCATATCCTTCAGTACACAAGACAGAGATATAGTGTTACCAATGTACACTACAAAAGCTAACATGGCACACATAACTATTCCCGCAAGAACAGAAGCGATAATACCCATAGACGTAGACAGATCGGAAGACAGCATAATACTAAACAAAGAAATCGAAAAAGGGATATTCTTAAGCAATTGCATAATTCCAGCGAAAGGTATATGTCATGTGAAAATACTCAATACTAACGAACATGACATAACTCTGAAAAACTTTCAAACAGAGGTAGAACCACTGAGGAATTATGACGTATTAAAGACAACTCGGAAATTTGACAAAAAACGATTAGACGAACTATTAAACGTAATTAATACCAACAGTCTCGATGAACAAGCAAACAAGAGTTTGCAAGAAATTATAATGGAATACCAAGACGTTTTCCATCTGGAAGGTGAATACCTCACAAAAAATAATTTCTACCAACAAAAACTGAACACTTGCGACGAAAACCCAGTCTACATAAAAAATTATAGATTACCACAAACTCAGAATGAAGAAATTCTTAGGCAAGTACGGGAACTAAAAGATAATGATATTATCGAACAATCCACAAGCCCGTACAACTCTCCATTATTAGTGGTACCTAAGAAAAGCTCGGATGACACCAAGAAGTGGAGATTAGTCGTTGATTTCAGAAAACTGAACGACAAACTGGTGAACGATAAATTTCCTTTGACAAGGTTAGAAGACGTCCTAGACAAACTAGGTAGGGCAAAGTACTTTTCAACCTTAGATATGACTAGTTCGTTCCACCAGATTGAACTGGAAAAAGAATCAAGACATTTAACCGCTTTTTCCACCAATGATGGACACTATCAATTCAAAAGATTACCTTTTGGATTGAAAATATCATCAAACAGCTTCCAAAGGATGCTCACTATTGCCTTAACTGGTCTAAGTGACTCAGCATTCTTATACGTAGACGACGTCATGGTTTTCGGATGTAGCATGAAACATCATAATGAAAATTTAAGAACAGTTTTACAGAGACTTCGTAAGTACAATTTGAAGTTAAATGCAAATAAATGCAAATTTTTAAAATCAGAAGTAGTGTATTTAGGACACCTTATTACAGCAGATGGTATAAGAACAGACCCTGCTAAGCATGAAGTAATTAAAAATTATCCCATCCCAAAGACCGCGGATGACGTGCGAAGATTCGTAGCTTTCTGCAACTATTATCGACGCTTCATACCAAACTTTGCAGAAACGGCAAAGAGTTTGAACTCTCTTTTAAAGAAAAAAGCACCGTTTGTTTGGGAAGAAGAACAGCAAAAAGCATACGAACTTTTAAAACGCAAACTGATTTCACCTCCTATACTACAATACCCAGATTTTGAAAGACCCTTCATACTTACTACAGATGCGTCAAATTTCGCACTAGGTGCTATACTATCGCAAGGAGAAATTGGTTCAGATCTACCAATCTCGTACGCGAGCAAATCCTTAAATAAGCACGAATTGAATAAACCTATCATAGAAAAGGAACTATTGGCGATACATTGGGGCATAAACTTTTTTAGGCCATATTTATATGGACGGAAGTTTATAGTCGTATCAGACCACAGACCTTTGGTATCATTGTTTACACATAAAAATCCATCTTCAAAACTTACTAGAATACGTCTAGATCTATCGGACTACGATTTCGAGATCATATACAAAAAGGGTAATATAAATACAAATGCGGATGCGCTGTCAAGAATACAAATGAACACTGAAATGCTAAAATCCATGATACCTCCGACAAACGATGAAAATATTAGCAAAAAATTATTGGCGATAACAAGAAGTAAAACGAAAAAGGTACAAAGTGAAAATAAAAATACAGAAATCGACAAGCAAAGTGGCAACCAAAACGAAGAGATTGATCACCTCCATGCGTTTGATTGCACTTCTTTGTCAGATATTAAAGGGGCGATGAAACTGAAATTTTATATGCTAGCTAGCAAGAAATACAAGAGAGATGATATATCTATAACTAAAGAGAAAGATTTTATAGTAGTGCGCTACAGTGATAAAGTTGTTGAGAAACCAGTTTCCTTCAACGATAAGCTGAAAGTTCATGATAACAACAACGATAATTCATACACGAAATTAGTTTCTGTCATGAAGAAGTTGTTAATATATTCAAAGAACAATAGCATAAATGCACTATCTTTATCCTCTAATGATGATATATTCAGGTACGTACCGAGAAATGAATTCAAGAAATTATTTAATGCGTTGCAACGAGAAGAAAGTTATAAGTTAAAAATATTAATATACAGACCGCCCATAAGAATTCAAGACGTCAAAAAGCAAAATGAATTAATTATTGAGTACCACAATTCGCCACATGGAGGACACATAGGAGTACATAAAACATTGCTAAAATTGAAACAGAGATACTGTTGGAAGGATATGAAGAAAATGGTCAAAAAACATATAAACCAATGTGAAAAGTGCAAAATGAATAAAATAACTAAGCACACCAAAGAGAAAATGATAAAAACCGAGACTCCATCTACTAGCTTCGAGATCGTAAGCGCAGACATTGTTGGCCCGTTGAGAATTTCCAACAACTACAGATACATTCTCACTATTCAGTGCGAATTAACGAAATTTATAACTGCCATACCCATAGAGACTAAGGATGCTACCACAGTAGCAAAAGCTATAGTAAATAAATTTATCTTATTATACGGTCATTTCAAGATTCTAAAAACGGACTTAGGGACAGAATTTACAAACAGTCTAATGAAAGAAGTATGCGAGTTACTACATATAAAACAAATATTTTCAACCCCTTACCATCATGAGTCGTTAGGTGTAATAGAAAGGAACCACCGCGTATTAAACGAATACTTACTGTCCTTCGTTGATAACAACAACTGGGACGAATGGATACCTTTCTATACATTTTCATACAATACAACTCCACACATTGACACAAATTATACACCTTACGAACTAGTATTCGGCAAACTATCCTATTTACCAAATGACATTTTAAGCGATTCAGAAGAAATATACAATTTAGAGAATTACAGAAATGAATTAAAAATTAGATTAAAAATGTCTCTAACAAAAGCAAAGGACTTAATTGAAAAAGCTAAAATGATTAGAACAAATAAAGAATGTTATTCAAAACCATTAAACATAGAAATAGACGATCTTGTTTTATTAAAAGTAGAGAACAGAAGAAAACATGAGAAACCGTATAAAGGTCCATTTAAAGTACTAAGTAAAAATAATGTAAATACACTATTGGAAATAGATAATAAGAAAAAATGGATACACAATAATAGACTTAAGATTTTCAAAAAAAAAAAAAAGGGGAATAACAATGAATAAAAATATAATATAAGACATGTAAAAATACCTAAAATAAGTCTCGAGTTTGTACCCAAACTCTCACCTCAAAAGGTTAAGGGTGTAGTGGATCTACACATATCTACACAATCAATCAGCATTTTACTATAAACTAAACCCACAAATTAATAATCAATGAGCAATCGTAGAATATACAAATGCATAACTTACGATCACTTTGTAATGCTCACTTTGCATACTCGTTTCGCATTACACTCACACGAAAGTCAATTCATGTTGTCACTAAAAATAGACATATGAACGAATGTTTATACTAACCCATTGCGATCGCTCTAGACGAAGCGGCGCCTAGCATTGGCATGTGTAATGTACACACAAAGTACGAAACCTGAGTAGTCATTACTCATGGACTATTATGAGTGTTGCATATTACTCATGGACTATTATGAGTGTTACATTTCACTCATGGACTATTATGAGTGTTGCATTTTTAAATTGGGTCATATGGAAAAGTGCTGATCGATATTTTGATTGGTAGAATGAATTTACCATATTCAATTCTTCCAGTTTTAGAGTAGGGATTATGTATTAAGTAGAATAAAATATTAGAGTAGGGATTATATGTTAAGTTGTAAAAAGTGTATAAAAGGAAAGTGTACAAAAGAAAATATAGTCATAGTCTTACTTTTGACTCGTTTTTAATTATCTACTATTGCCGTAGTTTGGCAATACGCTCGAGCCGTAACTTGGCTTTAGAAGCGCTACAATTAAAGCGTAAGCAGTCGCTAAAAGTAAAACAGAATAAAAATATCGGCTAGCTTGGATCTTGAATCCTGCGCCAGATATGTGGCAATTAACTTGCCGGTAGGTACTTCAATTTAACCCTGTTCCCTCACTAAAAGTGCGCTATTCCTATACAGCGCTAAATCCCGGATCACACTTGAGGAATACAAGATCCGGCGTTCGGCGTCCTACACCGAGAAGGCATCTACTGCGACGAACTATCATTTAAATGCAAATCTTTTACAATATTATCTGCCGCTAGACCCTTGCGAACATTTTGCGCCATTTTTCCGGTCATTTGCTCGCTGACGGATTGCAACTTGTGTTGGCTGGCATTCGGGAGCTTTTGATTTTTTCGCGAAAAAACTGCATATTATCTGCCGCTAGACCCTTGCGAACATTTTGCGCCATTTTTCCGGTCATTTGCTCGCTGAGGGATTGCAACTTGTTTTGTGTGGCATTCGGAAGCTTTTGATTTTTTCGCGGAAAAACTGCATATTATCTGCCGCTAGACCCTTGCGAACATTTTGCGCCATTTTTCCGGTCATTTGCTCGCTGAGGGATTGCAACTTGTTTTGGCTGGCATTCGGGAGCTTTTGATTTTTTCGCGAAAAACTGCATATTATCTGCAGCTAGACCCTTGCGAAAATTTTGCGCCATTTTTCCGGTCATTTTCTCGCTGAGGGATTGCAACTTGTTTTTGACTGGCATTCGGGAGCTTTTGATTTTTTCGCGAAAAAAGTTGCATATTATCTGCCGCTAGACCCTTGCGAACATTTTGCGCCATTTTTCCGGTCATTTGCTCGCTGAGGGATTGCAACTTGTTTTTGACTGGCATTCGAGAGCTTTTGATTTTTTCGCGAAAAAAACTGCATATTATCTGCCGCTAGACCATTCCGAACATTTTGGGCCATTTTTCCGGTCATTTGCTTGCTGACGGATTGCAACTTGTTTTGGCTGGCATTCGGGAGCTTTTGATTTTTTCTCGAAAAAAACTGCATATTATCTGCCGCTAGACCATTGCGAACATTTTGCGCCATTTTTCCGGTCATTTGCTCGCTGAGGGATTGCAACTTGTTTTTGACTGGCATTCGGGAGCTTTTGATTTTTTCGCGAAAAAAGTTGCATATTATCTGCCGCTAGACCCTTGCGAACATTTTGCGCCATTTTTCCGGTCATTTGCTCGCTGAGGGATTGCAACTTGCTTTTGGCTGGCATTCGGAAGCTTTTGATTTTTTCGCAAAAAAAACTGCATATTATCTGCCGCTAGACCCTTGCGAACATTTTGCGTCATTTTTATGGTCATTTGCTCGCTGAGGGATTGCAACTTGTTTTGTGTGGCATTCGGGAGCTTTTGATTTTTTCGCGGAAAAAACTGCATATTATCTGCCGCTAGACCCTTGCGAACATTTTGCGCCATTTTTCCGGTCATTTGCTCGCTGAGGGATTGCAACTTGTTTTGGCTGGCATTCGGGAGCTTTTGATTTTTTCGCGAAAAAACTGCATATTATCTGCCGCTAGACCCTTGCGAACATTTTGCGCCATTTTTCCGGTCATTTGCTCGCTGAGGGATTGCAACTTGTGTTGGCTGGCATTCGGGAGCTTTTGAATTTATTGCGGAAAAAACTGCATATTATCTGCCGCTAGACCCTTGGGAACATTTTGCGCCATTTTTATGGTCATTTGCTCGCTGAGGGATTGCAACTTGTTTTGGCTGGCATTCGGGAGTTTTTGATTTTTTCGCGGAAAAAACTGCATATTATCTGCCGCTAGACCCTTGCGAACATTTTGCGCCATTTTTCGGGTCATTTGCTTGCTGACGGATTGCAACTTGTTTTGGCTGGCATTCGGGAGCTTTTGATTTTTTCGCGAATAAACTGCATATTATCTGCCGCTAGACCCTTGCGAACATTTTGCGCCATTTTTCCGGTTATTTGCTCGCTGAGGGATTGCATTTTGTTGTGTGTGGCATTCGGGAGCTTTTGATTTTTTCGCAAAAAAAAATGCATATTATCTGCCGCTAGACCATTCCGAACATTTTGGGCCATTTTTCCGGTCATTTGCTTGCTGACGGATTGCAACTTGTTTTGGCTGGCATTCGGGAGCTTTTGATTTTTTCGCGAAAAAACTGCATATTATCTGCCGCTAGACCCTTGCGAACATTTTGCGCCATTTTTCCGGTCATTTGCTCGCTAAGGGATTGCAACTTGTTTTGGCTGGCATTCGGGAGCTTTTGATTTTTTCGCGAAAAAACTGCATATTATCTGCCGCTAGACCCTTGCGAACATTTTGCGCCATTTTTCCGGTCATTTGCTCGCTAAGGGATTGCAACTTGTTTTTGGCTGGCATTCGGGAGCTTTTGATTTTTTCGCGAAAAAACTGCATATTATCTGCCGCTAGACCCTTGCGAACATTTTGCGTCATTTTTATGGTCATTTGCTCGCTGAGGGATTGCAACTTGTTTTGTGTGGCATTCGGGAGCTTTTGATCTTTTCGCGGAAAAAACTGCATATTATCTGCCGCTAGACCCTTGCGAACATTTTGCGCCATTTTTCCGGTCATTTGCTCGCTGAGGGATTGCAACTTGTTATGGCTGGCATTCGGGAGCTTTTGATTTTTTCGCGAAAAAAACTGCATATTATCTGCCGCTAGACCCTTGCGAACATTTTGCGCTATTTTTCCGGTCATTTGCTCGCTGAGGGATTGCAACTTGTTTTGGCTGGCATTCGGGAGCTTTTGATTTTTTCGCGGAAAAAACTGCATATTATCTGCCGATAGACCCTTGCGAACATTTTGCGCCATTTTTCCGGTCATTTGCTCGCTGAGGGATTGCAACTTGTGTTGGCTGGCATTCGGGAGCTTTTGATTTTTTCGCGAAAAAACTGCATATTATCTGCCGCTAGACCCTTGCGAACATTTTGCGCCATTTTTCCGGTCATTTGCTCGCTGAGGGATTGCAACTTGTTTTGTGTGGCATTCGGGAGCTTTTGATTTTTTCGCGGAAAAAACTGCATATTATCTGCCGCTAGACCCTTGCGAACATTTTGCGTCATTTTTATGGGCATTTGCTCGCTGAGGGATTGCAACTTGTTTTGTGTGGCATTCGGGAGCTTTTGATTTTTTCGCGGAAAAAACTGCATATTATCTGCCGCTAGACCCTTGCGAACATTTTGCGCCATTTTTCCGGTCATTTGCTCGCTGAGGGATTGCAACTTGTTTTGGCTGGCATTCGGGAGCTTTTGATTTTTTCGCGAAAAAACTGCATATTATCTGCAGCTAGACCCTTGCGAAAATTTTGCGCCATTTTTTCGGTCATTTGCTCGCTGAGGGATTGCAACTTGTTTTGGCTGGCATTCGGGAGCTTTTGATTTTTTCGCGAAAAAACTGCATATTATCTGCCGCTAGACCCTTGCGAACATTTTGCGCCATTTTTCCGGTCATTTGCTCGCTGAGGGATTGCAACTTGTTTTGTGTGGCATTCGGAAGCTTTTGATTTTTTCGCGGAAAAACTACATATTATCTGCCGCTAGACCCTTGCGAACATTTTGCGCCATTTTTCCGGTCATTTGCTCGCTGAGGGATTGCAACTTGTTTTGGCTGGCATTCGGGAGCTTTTGATTTTTTCGCGAAAAACTGCATATTATCTGCAGCTAGACCCTTGCGAAAATTTTGCGCCATTTTTCCGGTCATTTTCTCGCTGAGGGATTGCAACTTGTTTTGGCTGGCATTCGGGAGCTTTTGATTTTTTCGCAAAAAAACTGCATATTATCTGTCGCTAGACCATTGCGAACATTTTGCGCCATTTTCCGGTCATTTGCTCGTTGAGGGATTGCAACTTGTTTTGGCTGGCATTCGGAAGCTTTTGATTTTTTCGCGAAGAAAACTGCATATTATCTGCCGCTAGACCATTCCGAACATTTTGGGCCATTTTTCCGGTCATTTGCTTGCTGAGGGATTGCAACTTGTTTTGGCTGGCATTCGGGAGCTTTTGATTTTTTCTCGAAAAAAACTGCATATTATCTGCCGCTAGACCCTTGCGAACATTTTGCGCCATTTTTCCGGTCATTTGCTCGCTGAGGGATTGCAACTTGTTTTTGACTGGCATTCGAGAGCTTTTGATTTTTTCGCGAAAAAAACTGCATATTATCTGCCGCTAGACCATTCCGAACATTTTGGGCCATTTTTCGGGTCATTTGCTTGCTGACGGATTGCAACTTGTTTTGGCTGGCATTCGGGAGCTTTTGATTTTTTCTCGAAAAAAAATGCATATTATCTGCCGCTAGACCATTGCGAACATTTTGCGCCATTTTTCCGGTCATTTGCTCGCTGAGGGATTGCAACTTGTTTTTGACTGGCATTCGAGAGCTTTTGATTTTTTCGCGAAAAAAACTGCATATTATCTGCCGCTAGACCATTCCGAACATTTTGGGCCATTTTTCCGGTCATTTGCTTGCTGAGGGATTGCAACTTGTTTTGGCTGGCATTCGGGAGCTTTTGATTTTTTCGCGAAAAACTGCATATTATCTGCAGCTAGACCCTTGCGAAAATTTTGCGCCATTTTTCCGGTCATTTTCTCGCTGAGGGATTGCAACTTGTTTTGGCTGGCATTCGGGAGCTTTTGATTTTTTCGCAAAAAAACTGCATATTATCTGTCGCTAGACCATTGCGAACATTTTGCGCCATTTTCCGGTCATTTGCTCGTTGAGGGATTGCAACTTGTTTTGGCTGGCATTCGGAAGCTTTTGATTTTTTCGCGAAGAAAACTGCATATTATCTGCCGCTAGACCATTCCGAACATTTTGGGCCATTTTTCCGGTCATTTGCTTGCTGAGGGATTGCAACTTGTTTTGGCTGGCATTCGGGAGCTTTTGATTTTTTCTCGAAAAAAACTGCATATTATCTGCCGCTAGACCCTTGCGAACATTTTGCGCCATTTTTCCGGTCATTTGCTCGCTGAGGGATTGCAACTTGTTTTGGCTGGCATTCGGAAGCTTTTGATTTTTTCGCGAAGAAAACTGCATATTATCTGCCGCTAGACCATTCCGAACATTTTGGGCCATTTTTCGGGTCATTTGCTTGCTGACGGATTGCAACTTGTTTTGGCTGGCATTCGGGAGCTTTTGATTTTTTCTCGAAAAAAAATGCATATTATCTGCCGCTAGACCATTGCGAACATTTTGCGCCATTTTTCCGGTCATTTGCTCGCTGAGGGATTGCAACTTGTTTTTGACTGGCATTCGAGAGCTTTTGATTTTTTCGCGAAAAAAACTGCATATTATCTGCCGCTAGACCATTCCGAACATTTTGGGCCATTTTTCCGGTCATTTGCTTGCTGAGGGATTGCAACTTGTTTTGGCTGGCATTCGGGAGCTTTTGATTTTTTCTCGAAAAAAACTGCATATTATCTGCCGCTAGACCCTTGCGAACATTTTGCGCCATTTTTCCGGTCATTTGCTCGCTGACGGATTGCAACTTGTGTTGGCTGGCATTCGGGAGCTTTTGATTTTTTCGCGAAAAAACTGCATATTATCTGCCGCTAGACCCTTGCGAACATTTTGCGCCATTTTTCCGGTCATTTGCTCGCTGAGGGATTGCAACTTGTTTTGTGTGGCATTCGGAAGCTTTTGTTTTTTTCGCGGAAAAACTGCATATTATCTGCCGCTAGACCCTTGCGAACATTTTGCGCCATTTTTCCGGTCATTTGCTCGCTGAGGGATTGCAACTTGTTTTGGCTGGCATTCGGGAGCTTTTGATTTTTTCGCGAAAAACTGCATATTATCTGCAGCTAGACCCTTGCGAAAATTTTGCGCCATTTTTCCGGTCATTTTCTCGCTGAGGGATTGCAACTTGTTTTGGCTGGCATTCGGGAGCTTTTGATTTTTTCGCAAAAAAACTGCATATTATCTGCCGCTAGACCATTCCGAACATTTTGGGCCATTTTTCCGGTCATTTGCTTGCTGACGGATTGCAACTTGTTTTGGCTGGCATTCGGGAGCTTTTGATTTTTTCTCGAAAAAAAATGCATATTATCTGCCGCTAGACCATTGCGAACATTTTGCGCCATTTTTCCGGTCATTTGCTCGCTGAGGGATTGCAACTTGTTTTTGACTGGCATTCGAGAGCTTTTGATTTTTTCGCGAAAAAAACTGCATATTATCTGCCGCTAGACCATTCCGAACATTTTGGGCCATTTTTCCGGTCATTTGCTTGCTGACGGATTGCAACTTGTTTTGGCTGGCATTCGGGAGCTTTTGATTTTTTCTCGAAAAAAAATGCATATTATCTGCCGCTAGACCATTGCGAACATTTTGCGCCATTTTTCCGGTCATTTGCTCGCTGAGGGATTGCAACTTGTTTTTGACTGGCATTCGAGAGCTTTTGATTTTTTCGCGAAAAAAACTGCATATTATCTGCCGCTAGACCATTCCGAACATTTTGGGCCATTTTTCCGGTCATTTGCTTGCTGACGGATTGCAACTTGTTTTGGCTGGCATTCGGGAGCTTTTGATTTTTTCTCGAAAAAAACTGCATATTATCTGCCGCTAGACCATTGCGAACATTTTGCGCCATTTTTCCGGTCATTTGCTCGCTGAGGGATTGCAACTTGTTTTTGACTGGCATTCGGGAGCTTTTGATTTTTTCGCGAAAAAAGTTACATATTATCTGCCGCTAGACCCTTGCGAACATTTTGCGCCATTTTTCCGGTCATTTGCTCGCTGAGGGATTGCAACTTGCTTTTGGCTGGCATTCGGAAGCTTTGGATTTTTTCGCAAAAAAAACTGCATATTATCTGCCGCTAGACCCTTGCGAACATTTTGCGTCATTTTTATGGTCATTTGCTCGCTGAGGGATTGCAACTTGTTTTGTGTGGCATTTGGGAGCTTTTGATTTTTTCGCGGAAAAAACTGCATATTATCTGCCGCTAGACCCTTGCGAACATTTTGCGCCATTTTTCCGGTCATTTGCTCGCTGAGGGATTGCAACTTGTTTTGGCTGGCATTCGGAAGCTTTTGATTTTTTCGCAAAAAAAACTGCATATTATCTGCCGCTAGACCCTTGCGAACATTTTGCGTCATTTTTATGGTCATTTGCTCGCTGAGGGATTGCAACTTGTTTTGTGTGGCATTCGGGAGCTTTTGATTTTTTCGCAAAAAAAACTGCATATTATCTGCCGCTAGACCCTTGCGAACATTTTGCGTCATTTTTATGGTAATTTGCTCGCTGAGGGATTGCAACTTGTTTTGTGTGGCATTCGGGAGCTTTTGATTTTTTCGCGGAAAAAACTGCATATTATCTGCCGCTAGACCCTTGCGAACATTTTGCGCCATTTTCCGGTCATTTGCTCGTTGAGGGATTGCAACTTGTTTTGGCTGGCATTCGGAAGCTTTTGATTTTTTCGCGAAGAAAACTGCATATTATCTGCCGCTAGACCATTCCGAACATTTTGGGCCATTTTTCCGGTCATTTGCTTGCTGACGGATTGCAACTTGTTTTGGCTGGCATTCGGGAGCTTTTGATTTTTTCTCGAAAAAAAATGCATATTATCTGCCGCTAGACCATTGCGAACATTTTGCGCCATTTTTCCGGTCATTTGCTCGCTGAGGGATTGCAACTTGTTTTTGACTGGCATTCGAGAGCTTTTGATTTTTTCGCGAAAAAAACTGCATATTATCTGCCGCTAGACCATTCCGAACATTTTGGGCCATTTTTCCGGTCATTTGCTTGCTGACGGATTGCAACTTGTTTTGGCTGGCATTCGGGAGCTTTTGATTTTTTCTCGAAAAAATGCATATTATCTGCCGCTAGACCATTGCGAACATTTTGCGCCATTTTTCCGGTCATTTGCTCGCTGAGGGATTGCAACTTGTTTTTGACTGGCATTCGGGAGCTTTTGATTTTTTCGCGAAAAAAGTTGCATATTATCTGCCGCTAGACCCTTGCGAACATTTTGCGCCATTTTTCCGGTCATTTGCTCGCTGAGGGATTGCAACTTGCTTTTGGCTGGCATTCGGAAGCTTTTGATTTTTTCGCAAAAAAAACTGCATATTATCTGCCGCTAGACCCTTGCGAACATTTTGCGTCATTTTTATGGTCATTTGCTCGCTGAGGGATTGCAACTTGTTTTGTGTGGCATTCGGGAGCTTTTGATTTTTTCGCGGAAAAAACTGCATATTATCTGCCGCTAGACCCTTGCGAACATTTTGCGCCATTTTTCCGGTCATTTGCTCGCTGAGGGATTGCAACTTGTTTTGGCTGGCATTCGGGAGCTTTTGATTTTTTCGCGAAAAAACTGCATATTATCTGCAGCTAGACCCTTGCGAAAATTTTGCGCCATTTTTTCGGTCATTTGCTCGCTGAGGGATTGCAACTTGTTTTGGCTGGCATTCGGGAGGTTATGATTTTTTCGCGAAAAAACTGCATATTATCTGCCGCTAGACCCTTGCGAACATTTTGCGCCATTTTTCCGGTCATTTGCTCGCTGACGGATTGCAACTTGTGTTGGCTGGCATTCGGGAGCTTTTGAATTTTTCGCGGAAAAAACTGCATATTATCTGCCGCTAGACCCTTGGGAACATTTTGCGCCATTTTTATGGTCATTTGCTCGCTGAGGGATTGCAACTTGTTTTGGCTGGCATTCGGGAGCTTTTGATTTTTTCACGGAAAAAACTGCATATTATCTGCCGCTAGACCCTTGCGAACATTTTGCGCCATTTTTCGGGTCATTTGCTTGCTGACGGATTGCAACTTGTTTTGGCTGGCATTCGGGAGCTTTTGATTTTTTCGCAAAAAAAAAATGCATATTATCTGCCGCTAGACCATTCCGAACATTTTGGGCCATTTTTCCGGTCATTTGCTTGCTGACGGATTGCAACTTGTTTTGGCTGGCATTCGGGAGCTTTTGATTTTTTCTCGAAAAAAATGCATATTATCTGCCGCTAGACCATTGCGAACATTTTGCGCCATTTTTCCGGTCATTTGCTCGCTGAGGGATTGCAACTTGTTTTTGACTGGCATTCGAGAGCTTTTGATTTTTTCGCGAAAAAAACTGCATATTATCTGCCGCTAGACCATTCCGAACATTTTGGGCCATTTTTCCGGTCATTTGCTTGCTGACGGATTGCAACTTGTTTTGGCTGGCATTCGGGAGCTTTTGATTTTTTCTCGAAAAAAACTGCATATTATCTGCCGCTAGACCATTGCGAACATTTTGCGCCATTTTTCCGGTCATTTGCTCGCTGAGGGATTGCAACTTGTTTTTGACTGGCATTCGGGAGCTTTTGATTTTTTCGCGAAAAAAGTTGCATATTATCTGCCGCTAGACCCTTGCGAACATTTTGCGCCATTTTTCCGGTCATTTGCTCGCTGAGGGATTGCAACTTGTTTTTGACTGGCATTCGAGAGCTTTTGATTTTTTCGCGAAAAAAACTGCATATTATCTGCCGCTAGACCATTCCGAACATTTTGGGCCATTTTTCCGGTCATTTGCTTGCTGACGGATTGCAACTTGTTTTGGCTGGCATTCGGGAGCTTTTGATTTTTTCTCGAAAAAAAATGCATATTGTCTGCCGCTAGACCATTGCGAACATTTTGCGCCATTTTTCCGGTCATTTGCTCGCTGAGGGATTGCAACTTGTTTTTGACTGGCATTCGAGAGCTTTTGATTTTTTCGCGAAAAAAACTGCATATTATCTGCCGCTAGACCATTCCGAACATTTTGGGCCATTTTTCCGGTCATTTGCTTGCTGACGGATTGCAACTTGTTTTGGCTGGCATTCGGGAGCTTTTGATTTTTTCTCGAAAAAAATGCATATTATCTGCCGCTAGACCATTGCGAACATTTTGCGCCATTTTTCCGGTCATTTGCTCGCTGAGGGATTGCAACTTGTTTTTGACTGGCATTCGAGAGCTTTTGATTTTTTCGCGAAAAAAACTGCATATTATCTGCCGCTAGACCATTCCGAACATTTTGGGCCATTTTTCCGGTCATTTGCTTGCTGACGGATTGCAACTTGTTTTGGCTGGCATTCGGGAGCTTTTGATTTTTTCTCGAAAAAAACTGCATATTATCTGCCGCTAGACCATTGCGAACATTTTGCGCCATTTTTCCGGTCATTTGCTCGCTGAGGGATTGCAACTTGTTTTTGACTGGCATTCGGGAGCTTTTGATTTTTTCGCGAAAAAAGTTGCATATTATCTGCCGCTAGACCCTTGCGAACATTTTGCGCCATTTTTCCGGTCATTTGCTCGCTGAGGGATTGCAACTTGCTTTTGGCTGGCATTCGGAAGCTTTTGATTTTTTCGCAAAAAAAACTGCATATTATCTGCCGCTAGACCATTCCGAACATTTTGGGTCATTTTTCCGGTCATTTGCTTGCTGACGGATTGCAACTTGTTTTGGCTGGCATTCGGGAGCTTTTGATTTTTTCGCGAAAAAACTGCATATTATCTGCCGCTAGACCCTTGCGAACATTTTGCGCCATTTTTCCGGTCATTTGCTCGCTAAGGGATTGCAACTTGTTTTTGGCTGGCATTCGGGAGCTTTTGATTTTTTCGCGAAAAAACTGCATATTATCTGCCGCTAGACCCTTGCGAACATTTTGCGCCATTTTTCCGGTCATTTGCTCGATGAGGGATTGCAACTTGTGTTGGCTGGCATTCGGGAGCTTTTGATTTTTTCGCGAAAAAACTGCATATTATCTGCCGCTAGACCCTTGCGAACATTTTGCGCCATTTTTCCGGTCATTTGCTCGCTGAGGGATTGCAACTTGTTTTGTGTGGCATTCGGGAGCTTTTGATTTTTTCGCGGAAAAAACTGCATATTATCTGCCGCTAGACCCTTGCAAACATTTTGCGTCATATTTATGGTCATTTGCTCGCTGAGGGATTGCAACTTGTTTTGTGTGGCATTCGGGAGCTTTTGATTTTTTCGCGGAAAAAACTGCATATTATCTGCCGCTAGACCCTTGCGAACATTTTGCGCCATTTTTCCGGTCATTTGCTCGCTGAGGGATTGCAACTTGTTTTGGCTGGCATTCGGGAGCTTTTGATTTTTTCGCGAAAAAACTGCATATTATCTGCAGCTAGACCCTTGCGAAAATTTTGCGCCATTTTTCGGGTCATTTGCTTGCTGACGGATTGCAACTTGTTTTGGCTGGCATTCGGGAGCTTTTGATTTTTTCGCGAAAAAACTGCATATTATCTGCCGCTAGACCCTTGCGAACATTTTGCGCCATTTTTCCGGTCATTTGCTCGCTGAGGGATTGCAACTTGTGTTGGCTGGCATTCGGGAGCTTTTGAATTTTTCGCGGAAAAAACTGCATATTATCTGCCGCTAGACCCTTGCGAACATTTTGCGCCATTTTTCCGGTCATTTGCTCGCTGAGGGATTGCAACTTGTGTTGGCTGGCATTCGGGAGCTTTTGATTTTTTCGCGAAAAAAACTGCATATTATCTGCCGCTAAACCCTTGCGAACATTTTGCGCCATTTTTATGGTCATTTGCTCGCTGAGGGATTGCAACTTGTTTTGTGTGGCATTCGGGAGCTTTTGATTTTTTCGCGGAAAAAACTGCATATTATCTGCCGCTAGACCCTTGCGAACATTTTGCGCCATTTTTCGGGTCATTTGCTTGCTGACGGATTGCAACTTGTTTCGGCTGGCATTCGGGAGCTTTTGATTTTTCGCGAAAAAACTGCATATTATCTGCCGCTAGACCCTAGCGAACATTTTGCGCCATTTTTCCGGTCATTTGCTCGCTGAGGGATTGCAACTTGTGTTGGCTGGCATTCGGGAGCTTTTGATTTTTTCGCGAAAAAAACTGCATATTATCTGCCGCTAGACCCTTGCGAACATTTTGCGCCATTTTTATGGTCATTTGCTCGCTGAGGGATTGCAACTTGTTTTGTGTGGCATTCGGGAGCTTTTGATTTTTTCGCGGAAAAAACTGCATATTATCTGCCGCTAGACCCTTGTGAACATTTTGCGCCATTTTTCCGGTCATTTGCTCGCTGAGGGATTGCAACTTGTTTTGGCTGGCATTCGGGAGCTTTTGATTTTTTCGCGAAAAACTGCATATTATCTGCAGCTAGACCCTTGCGAAAATTTTGCGCCATTTTTCCGGTCATTTGCTCGCTGAGGGATTGCAACTTGTTTTGGCTGGCATTCGGGAGCTTTTGATTTTTTCGCGAAAAAACTGCATATTATCTGCCGCTAGACCATTGCGAACATTTTGCGCCATTTTCCGGTCATTTGCTCGTTGAGGGATTGCAACTTGTTTTGGCTGGCATTCGGAAGCTTTTGATTTTTTCGCGAAAAAAACTGCATATTATCTGCCGCTAGACCATTCCGAACATTTTGGGCCATTTTTCCGGTCATTTGCTTGCTGACGGATTGCAACTTGTTTTGGCTGGCATTCGGGAGCTTTTGATTTTTTCTCGAAAAAAACTGCATATTATCTGCCGCTAGACCATTGCGAACATTTTGCGCCATTTTTCCGGTCATTTGCTCGCTGAGGGATTGCAACTTGTTTTTGACTGGCATTCGGGAGCTTTTGATTTTTTCGCGAAAAAAATTGCATATTATCTGCCGCTAGACCCTTGCGAACATTTTGCGCCATTTTTCCGGTCATTTGCTCGCTGAGGGATTGCAACTTGCTTTTGGCTGGCATTCGGAAGCTTTTGATTTTTTCGCAAAAAAAACTGCATATTATCTGCCGCTAGACCCTTGCGAACATTTTGCGCCATTTTTTCGGTCATTTGCTCGCTGAGGGATTGCAACTTGTTTTGGCTGGCATTCGGAAGCTTTTGATTTTTTCGCAAAAAAAACTGCATATTATCTGCCGCTAGACCATTGCGAACATTTTGCGCCATTTTTCCGGTCATTTGCTCGCTGAGGGATTGCAACTTGTTTTGGCTGGCATTCGGGAGCTTTTGATTTTTTCTCGAAAAAACTGCATATTATCTGCCGCTAGACCATTGCGAACATTTTGCGCCATTTTTCCGGTCATTTGCTCGCTGAGGGATTGCAACTTGTTTTTGACTGCCATTCGGGAGCTTTTGATTTTTTCGCGAAAAAAACTGCATATTATCTGCCGCTAGACCATTCCGAACATTTTGGGCCATTTTTCCGGTCATTTTCTTGCTGACGGATTGCAACTTGTTTTGGCTGGCATTCGGGAGCTTTTGATGTTTTCTCGAAAAAAACTGCATATTATATGCCGCTAGACCATTGCGAACATTTTGCGCCTTTTTCCGGTCATTTGCTCGCTGAGGGATTGCAACTTGTTTTTGACTGGCATTCGGGAGCTTTTGATTTTTTCGCGAAAAAAGTTGCATATTATCTGCCGCTAGACCCTTGCGAACATTTTGCGCCATTTTTCCGGTCATTTGCTCGCTGAGGGATTGCAACTTGTTTTGGCTGGCATTCGGGAGCTTTTGATTTTTTCGCGAAAAAAACTGCATATTATCTGCCGCTAGACCCTTGCGAACATTTTGCGCCATTTTTCCAGTCATTTGCTCGCTGAGGGATTGCAACGTGTTTTTGGCTGGCATTCGGGAGCTTTTGATTTTTTCGCGAAAAAATTGCATATTATCTGCCGCTAGACCCTTGTGAACATATTGCGCCATTTTTCCGGTCATTTGCTGGCTAAGGGATTGCAACTTGATTTTGGCTGGCATTCGGGAGCTTTTGATTTTTTCGCGGAAAAAACTGCATATTATCTGCCGCTAGACCCTTGCGAACATTTTGCGCCATTTTTCCGGTCATTTGCTCGCTGAGGGATTGCAACTTGTTTTGGCTGGCATTCGGGAGCTTTTGATTTTTTCGCGGAAAAAACTGCATATTATCTGCCGCTAGACCCTTGCGAACATTTTGCGCCATTTTTCCGGTCATGTGCTCGCTGAGGGATTGCAACTTGTTTTGGCTGGCATTCGGGAGCTTTTGATTTTTTCGCGAAAAAACTGCATATTATCTGCCGCTAGACCCTTGCGAACATTTTGCGCCATTTTCCCGGTCATTTGCTCGCTGAGGGATTGCAACTTGTTTTGGCTGGCATTCGGGAGCTTTTGATTTTTTCGCGGAAAAAACTGCATATTATCTGCCGCTAGACCCTTGCGAACATTTTGCGCCATTTTTCCGGTCATTTGCTCGCTGAGGGATTGCAACTTGTTATGGCTGGCATTTGGGAGCTTTTGATTTTTTCGCGAAAAAAATGCATATTATCTGCCGCTAGACCATTCCGAACATTTTGGGCCATTTTTCCGGTCATTTGCTTGCTGACGGATTGCAACTTGTTTTGGCTGGCATTCGGGAGCTTTTGATTTTTTCTCGAAAAAAAACTGCATATTATCTGCCGCTAGACCATTGCGAACATTTTGCGCCATTTTTCCGGTCATTTGCTCGCTGAGGGATTGCAACTTGTTTTTGACTGGCATTCGGGAGCTTTTGATTTTTTCGCGAAAAAAGTTGCATATTATCTGCCGCTAGACCCTTGCGAACATTTTGCGCCATTTTTCCGGTCATTTGCTCGCTGAGGGATTGCAACTTGCTTTTGGCTGGCATTCGGAAGCTTTTGATTTTTTCGCAAAAAAAACTGCATATTATCTGCCGCTAGACCCTTGCGAACATTTTGCGCCATTTTTCCGGTCATTTGCTCGCTGAGGGATTGCAACTTGTTTTGGCTGGCATTCGGGAGCTTTTGATTTTTTCGCGAAAAAAACTGCATATTATCTGCCGCTAGACCCTTGCGAACATTTTGCGCCATTTTTCCAGTCATTTGCTCGCTGAGGGATTGCAACGTGTTTTTGGCTGGCATTCGGGAGCTTTTGATTTTTTCGCGAAAAAATTGCATATTATCTGCCGCTAGACCCTTGTGAACATTTTGCGCCATTTTTCCGGTCATTTGCTGGCTAAGGGATTGCAACTTGATTTTGGCTGGCATTCGGGAGCTTTTGATTTTTTCGCGGAAAAAACTGCATATTATCTGCCGCTAGACCCTTGCGAACATTTTGCGCCATTTTTCCGGTCATTTGCTCGCTGAGGGATTGCAACTTGTTTTGGCTGGCATTCGGGAGCTTTTGATTTTTTCGCGGAAAAAACTGCATATTATCTGCCGCTAGACCCTTGCGAACATTTTGCGCCATTTTTCCGGTCATTTGCTCGCTGAGGGATTGCAACTTGTTTTGGCTGGCATTCGGGAGCTTTTGATTTTTTCGCGAAAAAAACTGCATATTATCTGCCGCTAGACCCTTGCGAACATTTTGCGCCATTTTTCCGGTCATTTGCTCGCTGAGGGATTGCAACTTGTTTTGGCTGGCATTCGGGAGCTTTTGATTTTTTCGCGAAAAAACTGCATATTATCTGCCGCTAGACCCTTGCGAACATTTTGCGCCATTTTTCCGGTCATTTGCTCGCTGAGGGATTGCAAATTGTTATGGCTGGCATTCGGGAGCTTTTGATTTTTTCGCGAAAAAAACTGCATATTATCTGCCGCTAGACCCTTGCGAACATTTTGCGCCATTTTTCCGGTCATTTGCTCGCTGAGGGATTGCAACTTGTTTTGGCTGGCATTCGGGAGCTTTTGATTTTTTCGCGGAAAAAACTGCATATTATCTGCCGATAGACCCTTGCGAACATTTTCCGCCATTTTTCCGGTCATTTGCTCGCTAAGGGATTGCAACTTGTTTTTGGCTGGCATTCGGGAGCTTTTGATTTTTTCGCGAAAAAACTGCATATTATCTGCCGCTAGACCCTTGCGAACATTTTGCGCCATTTTTCCGGTCATTTGCTCGCTAAGGGATTGCAACTTGTTTTGGCTGGCATTCGGGAGCTTTTGATTTTTTCGCGAAAAAAACTGCATATTATCTGCCGCTAGACCCTTGCGAACATTTTGCGCCATTTTTCCGGTCATTTGCTCGCTGAGGGATTGCAACTTGTTTTGGCTGGCATTCGGGAGGTTTTGATTTTTTCGCGGAAAAAACTGCATATTATCTGCCGCTAGACCCTTGCGAACATTTTGCGCCATTTTTCCGGTCATTTGCTCGCTGAGGGATTGCAACTTGTTTTGGCTGGCATTCGGGCGCTTTTGATTTTTTCTCGAAAAAAAAACTGCATATTATCTGCCGCTAGACCCTTGCGAACATTTTGCGCCATTTTTCCGGTCATTTGCTCGCTGAGGGATTGCAACTTGTTTTGGCTGGCATTCGGGAGCTTTTGATTTTTTCGCGAAAAAAACTGCATATTATCTGCCGCTAGACCCTTGCGAACATTTTGCGCCATTTTTCCGGTCATTTGCTCGCTGAGGGATTGCAACTTGTTTTGGCTGGCATTCGGGAGCTTTTGATTTTTTCGCGGAAAAAACTGCATATTATCTGCCGCTAGACCCTTGCGAACATTTTGCGCCATTTTTCCGGTCATTTGCTCGCTGAGGGATTGCAACTTGTTATGGCTGGCATTCGGGAGCTTTTGATTTTTTCGCGGAAAAAACTAAAAAATTATCTGCCGCTAGACCCTTGCGAACATTTTGCGCCATTTTTCCGGTCATTTGCTCGCTGAGGGATTGCAACTTGTTATGGCTGGCATTCGGGAGCTTCTGATTTTTTCGCGAAAAAAACTGCATATTATCTGCCGCTAGACCCTTGCGAACATTTTGCGCCATTTTTCCGGTCATTTGCTCGCTGAGGGATTGCAACTTGTTTAGGCTGGCATTCGGGAGCTTTTGATTTTTTCGCGGAAAAAACTGCATATTATCTGCCGCTAGACCCTTGCGAACATTTTGCGCCATTTTTCCGGTCATTTGCTCGCTGAGGGATTGCAACTTGTTTTGGCTGGCATTCGGGCGCTTTTGATTTTTTCTCGAAAAAAAAACTGCATATTATCTGCAGCTAGACCATTGCGAACATTTTGCGCCATTTTTCCGGTCATTTGCTCGCTGAGGGATTGCAACTTGTTTTTGACTGGAATTCGGGAGCTTTTGATTTTTTCGCGAAAAAAGTTGCATATTATCTGCCGCTAGACCCTTGCGAACATTTTGCGCCATTTTTCCGGTCATTTGCTCGCTGAGGGATTGCAACTTGCTTTTGCCTGGCATTCGGAAGCTTTTGATTTTTTCGCAAAAAAAACTGCCTATTATCTGCCGCTAGACCCTTGCAAACATTTTGCGCCACTTTTCCGGTCATTTGCTCGCTGAGGGATTGCAACTTGTTTTGGCTGGCATTCGGGAGCTTTTGATTTTTTCGCGAAAAAAACTGCATATTATCTGCCGCTAGACCCTTGCGAACATTTTGCGCCATTTTTCCAGTCATTTGCTCGCTGAGGGATTGCAACGTGTTTTTGGCTGGCATTCGGGAGCTTTTGATTTTTTCGCGAAAAAATTGCATATTATCTGCCGCTAGACCCTTGTGAACATTTTGCGCCATTTTTCCGGTCATTTGCTGGCTAAGGGATTGCAACTTGATTTTGGCTGGCATTCGGGAGCTTTTGATTTTTTCGCGGAAAAAACTGCATATTATCTGCCGCTAGACCCTTGCGAACATTTTGCGCCATTTTTCCGGTCATTTGCTCGCTGAGGGATTGCAACTTGTTTTGGCTGGCATTCGGGAGCTTTTGATTTTTTCGCGGAAAAAACTGCATATTATCTGCCGCTAGACCCTTGCGAACATTTTGCGCCATTTTTCCGGTCATTTGCTCGCTGAGGGATTGCAACTTGTTTTGGCTGGCATTCGGGAGCTTTTGATTTTTTCGCGAAAAAAACTGCATATTATCTGCCGCTAGACCCTTGCGAACATTTTGCGCCATTTTTCCGGTCATTTGCTCGCTGAGGGATTGCAACTTGTTTTGGCTGGCATTCGGGAGCTTTTGATTTTTTCGCGGAAAAAACTGCATATTATCTGCCGATAGACCCTTGCGAACATTTTCCGCCATTTTTCCGGTCATTTGCTCGCTAAGGGATTGCAACTTGTTTTGGCTGGCATTCGGGAGCTTTTGATTTTTTCGCGAAAAAAACTGCAAATTATCTGCCGCTAGACCCTTGCGAACATTTTGCGCCATTTTTCCGGTCATTTGCTCGCTGAGGGATTGCAACTTGTTTTGGCTGGCATTCGGGAGGTTTTGATTTTTTCGCGGAAAAAACTGCATATTATCTGCCGCTAGACCCTTGCGAACATTTTGCGCCATTTTTCCGGTCATTTGCTCGCTGAGGGATTGCAACTTGTTTTGGCTGGCATTCGGGCGCTTTTGATTTTTTCTCGAAAAAAAAACTGCATATTATCTGCAGCTAGACCATTGCGAACATTTTGCGCCATTTTTCCGGTCATTTGCTCGCTGAGGGATTGCAACTTGTTTTTGACTGGCATTCGGAAGCTTTTGATTTTTTCGCAAAAAAAACTGCATATTATCTGCCGCTAGACCCTTGCGAACATTTTGCGCCATTTTTCCGGTCATTTGCTCGCTGAGGGATTGCAACTTGCTTTTGCCTGGCATTCGGAAGCTTTTGATTTTTTCGCAAAAAAAACTGCATATTATCTGCCGCTAGACCCTTGCGAACATTTTGCGCCATTTTTCCGGTCATTTGCTCGCTGAGGGATTGCAACTTGTTTTGGCTGGCATTCGGGAGCTTTTGATTTTTTCGCGAAAAAAACTGCATATTATCTGCCGCTAGACCCTTGCGAACATTTTGCGCCATTTTTCCAGTCATTTGCTCGCTGAGGGATTGCAACGTGTTTTTGGCTGGCATTCGGGAGCTTTTGATTTTTTCGCGAAAAAATTGCATATTATCTGCCGCTAGACCCTTGTGAACATTTTGCGCCATTTTTCCGGTCATTTGCTGGCTAAGGGATTGCAACTTGATTTTGGCTGGCATTCGGGAGCTTTTGATTTTTTCGCGGAAAAAACTGCATATTATCTGCCGCTAGACCCTTGCGAACATTTTGCGCCATTTTTCCGGTCATTTGCTCGCTGAGGGATTGCAACTTGTTTTGGCTGGCATTCGGGAGCTTTTGATTTTTTCGCGGAAAAAACTGCATATTATCTGCCGCTAGACCCTTGCGAACATTTTGCGCCATTTTTCCGGTCATTTGCTCGCTGAGGGATTGCAACTTGTTTTGGCTGGCATTCGGGAGCTTTTGATTTTTTCGCGAAAAAAACTGCATATTATCTGCCGCTAGACCCTTGCGAACATTTTGCGCCATTTTTCCGGTCATTTGCTCGCTGAGGGATTGCAACTTGTTTTGGCTGGCATTCGGGAGCTTTTGATTTTTTCGCGGAAAAAACTGCATATTATCTGCCGCTAGAGCCTTGCGAACATTTTGCGCCATTTTTCCGGTCATTTGCTCGCTGAGGGATTGCAACTTGTTTTTGGCTGGCATTCGGGAGCTTTTGATTTTTTCGCGAAAAAACTGCATATTATCTGCCGCTAGACCCTTGCGAACATTTTGCGCCATTTTTCCGGTCATTTGCTCGCTAAGGGATTGCAACTTGTTTTTGGCTGGCATTCGGGAGCTTTTGATTTTTTCGCGGAAAAAACTGCATATTATCTGCCGCTAGACCCTTGCGAACATTTTGCGCCATTTTTCCGGTCATTTGCTCGCTGAGGGATTGCAACTTGTTTTGGCTGGCATTCGGGAGCTTTTGATTTTTTCGCGGAAAAATTGCATATTATCTGCCGATAGACCCTTGCGAACATTTTCCGCCATTTTTCCGGTCATTTGCTCGCTAAGGGATTGCAACTTGTTTTTGGCTGGCATTCGGGAGCTTTTGATTTTTTCGCGAAAAAACTGCATATTATCTGCCGCTAGACCCTTGCGAACATTTTGCGCCATTTTTCCGGTCATTTGCTCGCTAAGGGATTGCAACTTGTTTTTGGCTGGCATTCGGGAGCTTTTGATTTTTTCGCGGAAAAAACTGCATATTATCTGCCGCTAGACCCTTGCGAACATTTTGCGCCATTTTTCCGGTCATTTGCTCGCTGAGGGATTGCAACTTGTTTTGGCTGGCATTCGGGAGCTTTTGATTTTTTCGCGAAAAAACTGCATATTATCTGCAGCTAGACCCTTGCGAAAATTTTGCGCCATTTTTCCGGTCATTTGCTCGCTGAGGGATTGCAACTTGTTTTGGCTGGCATTCGGGAGCTTTTGATTTTTTCGCGAAACAACTGCATATTATCTGCTGCTAGACCCTTGCGAACATTTTGCGCCATTTTTCCGGTCATTTGCTCGCTGAGGGATTGCAACTTGTTTTGGCTGGCATTCGGGAGCTTTTGATTTTTTCGCGAAAAAAACTGCATATTATCTGCCGCTAGACCCTTGCGAACATTTTGCGCCATTTTTCCGGTCATTTGCTCGCTGAGGGATTGCAACTTGTTTTGTGTGGCATTCGGGAGCTTTTGATTTTTTCGCGGAAAAAACTGCATATTATCTGCCGCTAGACCCTTGCGAACATTTTGCGCCATTTTTCGGGTCATTTGCTCGCTGAGGGCTTGCAACTTGTTTTGGCTGGCATTCGGGAGCTTTTGATTTTTTCGCGAAAAAACTGCATATTATCTGCAGCTAGACCCTTGCGAAAATTTTGCGCCATTTTTCCGGTCATTTGCTCGCTGAGGGATTGCAACTTGTTTTGGCTGGCATTCGGGAGCTTTTGATTTTTTCGCGGAAAAAACTGCATATTATCTGCCGCTAGACTCTTGCGAACATTTTGCGCTATTTTTCCGGTCATTTGCTTGCTGAGGGATTGCAACTTGTTTTGGCTGGCATTCGGGAGCTTTTGATTTTTTCGCGGAAAAAACTGCATATTATCTGCCGCTAGACCCTTGCGAACATTTTGCGCCATTTTTCCGGTCATTTGCTCGCTGAGGGATTGCAACTTGTTTTGGCTGGCATTCGGGAGCTTTTGATTTTTTCGCGGAAAAAACTGTATATTTTCTGCCGCTAGACCCTTGCGAACATTTTGCGCCATTTTTCCGGTCATTTGCTCGCTGAGGGATTGCAACTTGTTTTGTGTGGCATTCGGGAGCTTTTGATTTTTTCGCGGAAAAAACTGCATATTATCTGCCGCTAGACCCTTGCGAACATTTTGCGCCATTTTTCCGGTCATTTGCTCGCTGAGGGATTGCAACTTGTTTTGGCTGGCATTCGGGAGCTTTTGATTTTTTCGCGAAAAAACTGCATATTATCTGCAGCTAGACCCTTGCGAAAATTTTGCGCCATTTTTCCGGTCATTTGCTCGCTGAGGGATTGCAACTTGTTTTGGCTGGCATTCGGGAGCTTTTGATTTTTTCGCGGAAAAAACTGCATATTATCTGCCGCTAGACCCTTGCGAACATTTTGCGCCATTTTTCCGGTCATTTGCTCGCTGAGGGATTGCAACTTGTTTTGGCTGGCATTCGGGAGCTTTTGATTTTTTCGCAAAAAAAACTGCATATTATCTGCCGCTAGACCCTTGCGAACATTTTGCGCCATTTATCGGGTCATTTTCTCGCTGAGGGATTGCAACTTGTTTTGGCTGGCATTCGGGAGCTTTTGATTTTTTCGCGAAAAAACTGCATATTATCTGCCGCTAGACCCTTGCGAACATTTTGCGCCATTTTTCCGGTCATTTGCTCGCTGAGGGATTGCAACTTGTTTTGGCTGGCATTCGGGAGCTTTTGATTTTTTCGCGAAAAAACTGCATATTATCTGCAGCTAGACCCTTGCGAAAATTTTGCGCCATTTTTCCGGTCATTTGCTCGCTGAGGGATTGCAACTTGTTTTGGCTGGCATTCGGGAGCTTTTGATTTTTTCGCGAAAAAACTGCATATTATCTGCCGCTAGACCCTTGCGAACATTTTGCGCCATTTTTCCGGTCATTTGCTCGCTGAGGAATTGCAACTTGTGTTGGCTGGCATTCGGGAGCTTTTGAATTTTTCGCGGAAAAAACTGCATATTATCTGCCGCTAGACCCTTGCGAACATTTTGCGCCATTTTTATGGTCATTTGCTCGCTGAGGGATTGCAACTTGTTTTGTGTGGCATTCGGGAGCTTTTGATTTTTTCGCGGAAAAAACTGCATATTATCTGCCGCTAGACCCTTGCGAACATTTTGCGCCATTTTTCGGGTCATTTGCTCGCTGAGGGATTGCAACTTGTTTTGGCTGGCATTCGGGAGCTTTTGATTTTTTCGCGAAAAAACTGCATATTATCTGCCGCTAGACCCTTGCGAACATTTTGCGCCATTTTTCCGGTCATTTGCTCGCTGAGGAATTGCAACTTGTTTTGGCTGGCATTCGGGAGCTTTTGATTTTTTCGCGGAAAAAACTGCATATTATCTGCCGCTAAACCCTTGCGAACATTTTGCGCCATTTTTCGGGTCATTTGCTCGCTGAGGGATTGCAACTTGTTTTGGCTGGCATTCGGGAGCTTTTGATTTTTTCGCGAAAAAACTGCATATTATCTGCCGCTAGACCCTTGCGAACATTTTGCGCCATTTTTCCGGTCATTTGCTCGCTAAGGGATTGCAACTTGTTTTTGGCTGGCATTCGGGAGCTTTTGATTTTTTCGCGAAAAAACTGCATATTATCTGCCGCTAGACCCTTGCGAACATTTTGCGCCATTTTTTCGGTCATTTGCTCGCTGAGGGATTGCAACTTGTTTTGGCTGGCATTCGGGAGCTTCTGATTTTTTCGCGAAGAAACTGCATATTATCTGCCGCTAGACCCTTGCGAACATTTTGCGCCATTTTTCCGGTCGTTTGCTCGCTGAGGGATCGCAACTTGTTTTGGCTGGCATTCGGGAGCTTTTGATTTTTTCGCGAAAAAACTGCATATTATCTGCCGCTAGACCCTTGCGAACATTTTGCGCCATTTTTCCGGTCATTTGCTCGCTAAGGGATTGCAACTTGTTTTTGGCTGGCATTCGGGAGCTTTTGATTTTTTCGCGAAAAAACTGCATATTATCTGCCGCTAGACCCTTGCGAACATTTTGCGCCATTTTTCCGGTCATTTGCTCGCTGAGGGATTGCAACTTGTTTTGGCTGGCATTCGGGAGCTTTTGATTTTTTCGCGAAGAAACTGCATATTATCTGCCGCTAGACCCTTGCGAACATTTTGCTCCATTTTTCCGGTCATTTGCTCGCTGAGGGATCGCAACTTGTTTTGGATGGCATTCGGGAGCTTTTGATTTTTTCGCGAAAAAACTGCATATTATCTGCCGCTAGACCCTTGCGAACATTTTGCGCCATCTTTCCGGTCATTTGCTCGCTGAGGGATTGCATCTTGTTTTGGCTGGCATTCGAGAGCTTTTGATTTTTTCGCGGAAAAAACTGCATATTATCTGCCGCTAGACCCTTGCGAACATTTTGCGCCATTTTTCCGGTCATTTGCTCGCTGAGGGATTGCAACTTGTTTTGGCTGGCATTCGGGAGCTTTTAATTTTTTCGCGAAACAACTGCATATTATCTGCCGCTAGACCCTTGCGAACATTTTGCGCCATTTTTCCGGTCATTTGCTCGCTGAGGGACTGCAACTTGTTTTGGCTGGCATTCGGGAGCTTTTGATTTTTTCGCGGAAAAAACTGCATATTATATGCCGCTAGACCCTTGCGAACATTTTGCGCCATTTTTCCGGTCATTTGCTTGCTGAGGGACTGCAACTTGTTTTGGCTGACATTCGGGAGCTTTTGATTTTTTCGCGAAAAATACTGCATATTATCTGCCGCTAGACCCTTGCGAACATTTTGCGCCATTTTTCGGGTCATTTGCTCGCTGAGGGATTGCAACTTGTTTTGGCTGGCATTCGGGAGCTTTTGATTTTTTCGCGAAAAAACTGCATATTATCTGCCGCTAGACCCTTGCGAACATTTTGCGCCATTTTTCCGGTCATTTGCTCGCTAAGGGATTGCAACTTGTTTTTGGCTGGCATTCGGGAGCTTTTGATTTTTTCGCGAAAAAACTGCATATTATCTGCCGCTAGACCCTTGCGAACATTTTGCGCCATTTTTCCGGTCATTTGCTCGCTGAGGGATTGCAACTTGTTTTGGCTGGCATTCGGGAGCTTTTGATTTTTTCGCGAAGAAACTGCATATTATCTGCCGCTAGACCCTTGCGAACATTTTGCGCCATTTTTCCGGTCATTTGCTCGCTGAGGGATCGCAACTTGTTTTGGCTGGCATTCGGGAGCTTTTGATTTTTTCGCGAAAAAACTGCATATTATCTGCCGCTAGACCCTTGCGAACATTTTGCGCCATCTTTCCGGTCATTTGCTCGCTGAGGGATTGCATCTTGTTTTGGCTGGCATTCGAGAGCTTTTGATTTTTTCGCGGAAAAAACTGCATATTATCTGCCGCTAGACCCTTGCGAACATTTTGCGCCATTTTTCCGGTCATTTGCTCGCTGAGGGATTGCAACTTGTTTTGGCTGGCATTCGGGAGCTTTTAATTTTTTCGCGAAACAACTGCATATTATCTGCCGCTAGACCCTTGCGAACATTTTGCGCCATTTTTCCGGTCATTTGCTCGCTGAGGGACTGCAACTTGTTTTGGCTGGCATTCGGGAGCTTTTGATTTTTTCGCGGAAAAAACTGCATATTATATGCCGCTAGACCCTTGCGAACATTTTGCGCCATTTTTCCGGTCATTTGCTTGCTGAGGGACTGCAACTTGTTTTGGCTGACATTCGGGAGCTTTTGATTTTTTCGCGAAAAATACTGCATATTATCTGCCGCTAGACCCTTGCGAACATTTTGCGCCATTTTTCGGGTCATTTGCTCGCTGAGGGATTGCAACTTGTTTTGGCTGGCATTCGGGAGCTTTTGATTTTTTCGCGAAAAAACTGCATATTATCTGCCGCTAGACCCTTGCGAACATTTTGCGCCATTTTTCCGGTCATTTGCTCGCTGAGGGATTGCAACTTATTTTGGCTGGCATTCAGGAGCTTTTGAATTTTTCGCGGAAAAAACTGCATATTATCTGCCGCTAGACCCTTGCGAACATTTTGCGCCATTTTTCCGGTCATTTGCTCGCTGAGGGATTGCAACTTGTTTTCGCTGGCATTCGGGAGCTTTTGATTTTTTCGCGAAAAAACTGCATATTATCTGCCGCTAGACCCTTGCAAACATTTTGCGCCATTTTTCCGGTCATTTTCTCGCTGAGGGATTGCAACTTGTTTTGGCTGGCATTCGGGAGCTTTTGATTTTTTCGCGAAAAAACTGCATATTATCTGCCGCTAGACCCTTGCGAACATTTTGCGCCATTTTTCCGGTCATTTGCTCGCTGAGGGATTGCAACTTGTTTTCGCTGGCATTCGGGAGCTTTTGATTTTTTCGCGAAAAAAACTGCATATTATCTGCCGCTAGACCCTTGCGAACATTTTGCGCCATTTTTCCGGTCATTTGCTCGCTGAGGGATTGCAACTTGTTTTGGCTGGCATTCGGGAGCTTTTGATTTTTTCGCAAAAAAAACTGCATATTATCTGCCGCTAGACCCTTGCGAACATTTTGCGCCATTTTTCGGGTCATTTGCTCGCTGAGGGATTGCAACTTGTTTTGGCTGGCTTTCGGGAGCTTTTGATTTTTTCGCGAAAAAACTGCATATTATCTGCCGCTAGACCCTTGCGAACATTTTGCGCCATTTTTCGGGTCATTTGCTCGCTGAGGGATTGCAACTTGTTTTGGCTGGCATTCGGGAGCTTTTGATTTTTTCGCGAAAAAAACTGCATATTATCTGCCGCTAGACCCTTGCGAACATTTTGCGCCATTTTTCGGGTCATTTGCTCGCTGAGGGATTGCAACTTGTTTTGGCTGGCATTCGAAAGCTTTTGATTTTTTCGCGAAAAAACTGCATATTATCTGCCGCTAGACCCTTGCGAACATTTTGCGCCATTTTTCCGGTCATTTGCTCGCTGAGGGATTGCAACTTGTTTTGGCTGGCATTCGGGAGCTTTTGATTTTTTCGCGAAAAAACTGCATATTATCTGCCGCTAGACCCTTGCGAACATTTTGCGCGATTTTTCCGGTCATTTGCTCGCTGAGGGATTGCAACTTGTTTTGGCTGGCATTCGGGAGCTTTTGATTTTTTCGCGAAAAAAACTGCATATTATCTGCCGCTAGACCCTTGCAAACATTTTGCGCCATTTTTCCGGTCATTTGCTCGCTGAGGAATTGCAACTTGTTTTGGCTAGCATTCGAAAGCCTTTGATTTTTTCGCGAAAAAAACTGCATATTGTCTGCTGCTAGACCCTTGCGAACATTTTGCGCCATTTTTCCGGTCATTTGCTCGCTGAGGGATTGCAACTTGTTTTGGCTGGCATTCGGGCGCTTTTGATTTTTTCGCGGAAAAAACTGCATATTATCTGCCGCTAGACCCTTGCGAACATTTTGCGCCATTTTTCCGGTCATTTGCTCGCTGAGGGATTGCAACTTGTTTTGGCTGGCATTCGGGAGCTTTTGATTTTTTCGCGAAAAAAACTGCATATTATCTGCCGCTAGACCCTTGCGAACATTTTGCGCCATTTTTCCGGTCATTTGCTCGCTGAGGGATTGCAAGTTGTTTTGGCTGGCATTCGGGAGCTTTTAATTTTTTCGCGAAAAAAACTGCATATTATCTGCCGCTAGACCCTTGCGAACATTTTGCGCCATTTTTCCGGTCATTTGCTCGCTGAGGAATTGCAACTTGTTTTGGCTGGCATTCGGGAGCTTTTGATTTTTTCGCGAAAAAAACTGCATATTATCTGCCGCTAGACCCTTGCAAACATTTTGCGACATTTTTCCGGTCATTTGCTCGCTGAGGGATTGCAACTTGTTTTGGCTGGCATTCGGGAGCTTTTGAGTTTTTCGCGAAAAAAACTGCATATTATCTGCCGCTAGACCCTTGCGAACATTTTGCGCCATTTTTCCGGTCATTTGCTCGCTTAGGGATTGCAACTTGTTCTTGGCTGGCATTCGGGAGCTTTTGATTTTTTCGCGAAAAAACTGCATATTATCTGCCGCTAGACCCTTGCGAACATTATGCGACATTTTTCCGGTCATTTGCTCGCTGAGGGATTGTAACTTGTTTTGGCTGGCATTCGGGAGCTTTTGAGATTTTCGCGAAAAAAACTGCATATTATCTGCCGCTAGACCCTTGCGAACATTTTGCACCATTTTTCCGGTCATTTGCTCGCTGAGGGATTGCAACTTGTTTTGGCTGGCATTCGGGAGCTTTTGATTTTTTCGCGGAAAAAACTGCATATTATCTGCCGCTAGACCCTTGCAAACATTTTGCGCCATTTTTCCGGTCATTTGCTCGCTGAGGAATTCCAACTTGTTTTGGCTGGCATTCGGGAGCTTTTGATTTTTTCGCGAAAAAAACTGCATATTATCTGCCGCTAGACCCTTGCGAACATTTTGCGCCATTTTTCCGGTCATTTGCTCGCTGAGGGATTGCAACTTGTTTTGGCTGGCATTCGGGAGCTTTTGATTTTTTCGCGGAAAAAACTGCATATTATCTGCCGCTTGACCCTTGCGAAATTTTGCGCCATTTTTCCGGTCATTTGCTCGCTGAGGGATTGCAACTTGTTTGGGCTGGCATTCGGGAGCTTTTGATTTTTTCGCGGAAAAAACTGCATATTATCTGCCGCTAGACCCTTGCATACATTTTGCGCCATTTTTCCGGTCATATGCTCGCTGAGGAATTGCAACTTGTTTTGGCTGGCATTCGGGAGCTTTTGATTTTTTCGCCAAAAAAACTGCATATTATCTGCCGCTAGACCCTTGCGAACATTTTGCGCCATTTTTCCGGTCATTTGCTCGCTGAGGGATTGCAACTTGTTTTGGCTGGCATTCGGGAGCTTTTGATTTTTTCGCGGAAAAAACTGCATATTATCTGCCGCTAGACCCTTGCGAAATTTTGCGCCATTTTTCCGGTCATTTGCTCGCTGAGGGATTGCAACTTGTTTTGGCTGGCATTCGGGAGCTTTTGAGTTTTTCGCGGAAAAACTGCATATTATCTGCCGCTAGACCCTTGCGAACATTTTGCGCCATTTTTCCGGTCATTTGCTCGCTGAGGGATTGCAACTTGTTTTGGCTGGCATTCGGGAGCTTTTGATTTTTTCGCGAAAAAACTGCATCTTATCTGCCGCTAGACCCTTGCGAACATTTTGCGCCATTTTTCCGGTCATTTGCTCGCTGAGGGATTGCAACTTGTGTTGGCTGGCATTCGGGAGCTTTTGATTTTTTCGCGAAAAAAACTGCATATTATCTGCCGCTAGACCCTTGCGAACATTTTGCGCCATTTTTCCGGTCATTTGCTCGCTGAGGGATTGCAACTTGTTTTGGCTGGCATTCGGGAGCTTTTGATTTTTTCGCGAAAAAAACTGCATATTATCTGCCGCTAGACCCTTGCGAACATTTTGCGCCATTTTTCCGGTCATTTGCTCGCTGAGGAATTGCAACTTGTTTTGGCTGGCATTCGGGAGCTTTTGATTTTTTCGCGAAAAAAACTGCATATTATCTGCCGCTAGACCCTTGCGAACATTTTGCGCCATTTTTCCGGTCATTTGCTCGCTGAGGGATTGCAACTTGTTTTGGCTGACATTCGGGAGCTTTTGATTTTTTCGCGAAAAAAACTGCATATTATCTGCCGCTAGACCCTTGCAAACATTTTCCGCCATTTTCCCGGTCATTTGCTCGCTGAGGGATTGCAAATTGTTTTGGCTGACATTCGGGAGCTTTTGATTTTTTCGCGAAAAAAACTGAATATTATCTGCCGCTAGACCCTTGCAAACATTTTGCGCCATTTTTCCGGTCATTTGCTCGCTGAGGGATTGCAACTTGTTTTGGCTGGCATTCGGGAGCTTTTGATTTTTTCGCGAAAAAACTGCATATTATCTGCCGCTAGACCCTTGCGAACATTTTGCGCCATTTTTCCGGTCATTTGCTCGCTGAGGGATTGCAACTTGTTTTGGCTGACATTCGGGAGCTTTTGATTTTTTCGCGAAAAAAACTGCATATTATCTGCCGCTAGACCCTTGCGAACATTTTGCGCAATTTTTCCGGTCATTTGCTCGCTAAGGGATTGCAACTTGTTTTTGGCTGGCATTCGGGAGCTTTTGATTTTTTCGCGAAAAAACTGCATATTATCTGCCGCAAGACCCTTGCGAACATTTTGCGCCATTTTTCCGGTCATTTGCTCGCTGAGGGATTGCAACTTGTTTTGGCTGGCATTCGGGAGCTTTTGATTTTTTCGCGAAAAAAACTGCATATTATCTGCCGCTAGACCCTTGCGAACATTTTGCGCTATTTTTCCGGTCATTTGCTCGCTGAGGGATTGCAACTTGTTTTGGCTGGCATTCGGGAGCTTTTGATTTTTCCGCGAAAAAAACTGCATATTATCTGCCGCTAGACCCTTGCGAACATTTTGTGCCATTTTTCCGGTCATTTGCTCGCTTAGGGATTGCAACTTGTTTTGGCTGGCATTCGGGAGCTTTTGATTTTTTCGCGAAAAAACTGCATATTATCTGCCGCTAGACCCTTGCGAACATTTTGCGCCATTTTTCGGGTCATTTGCTCGCTGAGGGATTGCAACTTGTTTTGGCTGGCATTCGGGAGCTTTTGATTGTTTCGCGGAAAAAACTGCATATTATCTGCCGGCGCCATTTTTCCGGTCATTTGCTCGCTGAGGGATTGCAACTTGTTTTGGCTGGCATTCGGGAGCTTTTGATTTTTTCGCGGAAAAAACTGCATATTATCTGCCGCTAGACCCTTGCGAACATTTTGCGCCATTTTGCCGGTCATTTGCTCGCTGAGGGATTGCAACTTGTTTTGGCTGGCATTCGGGAGCTTTTGATTTTTTCGCGAAAAAACTGCATATTATCTGCTGCTAGACCCTTGCGAACATTTTGCACCATTTTTCCGGTCATTTGCTCGCTGAGGGCTTGCAACTTGTTTTGGCTGGCATTCGGGAGCTTTTGATTTTTTCGCGAAAAAACTGCATATTATCTGCCGCTAGACCCTTGCGAACATTTTGCGCCATTTTTCCGGTCATTTGCTCGCTGAGGGATTGCAACTTGTTTTGGCTGGCATTCGGGAGCTTTTGATTTTTTCGCGGAAAAAACTGCATATTATCTGCCGCTAGACCCTTGCGAACATTTTGCGCCATTTTTCCGGTCATTTGCTCGCTGAGGGATTGCAACTTGTTTTGGCTGGCATTCGGGAGCTTTCGATTTTTTCGCAAAAAAAACTGCATATTATCTGCCGCTAGACCCTTGCGAACATTTTGCGCCATTTTTCCGGTCATTTGCTCGCTGAGGGATTGCAACTTGTTTTGGCTGGCATTCGGGAGCTTTTGATTTTTTCGCGGAAAAAACTGCATATTATCTGCCGCTAGACACTTGCAAACATTTTGTGCCATTTTTCCGGTCATTTGCTCGCTGAGGGATTGCAAATTGTTTTGGCTGGCATTCGGGAGCTTTTGATTTTTTCGCGGAAAAAACTGCATATTATCTGCCGCTAGACCCTTGCGAACATTTTGCGCCATTTTTGGGGTCATTTGCTCGCTGAGGGATTGCAAATTGTTTTGGCTGGCATTCGGGAGCTTTTGATTTTTTCGTGAAAAAAACTGCATATTATCTGCCGCTAGACCCTTGTGAACATTTTGCGCCATTTTTCCGGTCATTTGCTCGCTGAGGGATTGCAACTAGTTTTTGGCTGGCATTCGGGAGCTTTTGATTTTTTCGCGAAAAAATCTGCATATTATCTGCCGCTAGACCCTTGCGAACATTTTGCGCCATTTTTCTCGTCATTTGCTCGCTGAGGGATTGCAACTTGTTTTGGCTGGCATTCGGGAGCTTTTGATTTTTTCGCGAAAAAAACTGCATATTATCTGCCGCTAGACCCTTGCGAACATTTTGCGCCATTTTTCCGGTCATTTGCTCGCTGAGGGATTGCAACTTGTTTTGGCTGGCATTCGGGAGCTTTTGATTTTTTCGCGAAAAAAACTGCATATTATCTGCCGCTAGACCCTTGCGAACATTTTGGGTCATTTTTCCGGTCATTTGCTTGCTGACGGATTGCAACTTGTTTTGGCTGGCATTCGGGAGCTTTTGATTTTTTCGCGAAAAAACTGCATATTATCTGCCGCTAGACCCTTGCGAACATTTTGCGCCATTTTTCGGGTCATTTGCTCGCTGAGGGATTGCAACTTGTTTTGGCTGGCATTCGGGAGCTTTTGATTTTTTCGCGGGAAAAACTGCATATTATCTGCCGGCGCCATTTTTCCGGTCATTTGCTCGCTGAGTGATTGCAACTTGTTTTGGCTGGCATTCGGGAGCTTTTGATTTTTTCGCGGAAAAAACTGCATATTATCTGCCGCTAGACCCTTGCGAACATTTTGCGCCATTTTTCCGGTCATTTGCTCGCTGAGGGATTGCAACTTGTTTTGGCTGGCATTCGGAAGCTTTTGATTTTTTCGCGAAAAAACTGCATATTATCTGCCGCTAGACCCTTGCAAACATTTTGCGCCATTTTTCCGGTCATTTGCTCGCTGAGGGATTGCAACTTGTTTTGGCTGGCATTCGGGAGCTTTTGATTTTTTCGCGGAAAAAACTGCATATTATCTGCCGCTAGACCCTTGCGAACATTTTGCGCCATTTTTCCGGTCATTTGCTCGCTGAGGGATTGCAACTTGTTTTGGCTGGCATTCGGGAGCTTTTAATTTTTTCGCGAAAAAAACTGCATATTATCTGCCGCTAGACCCTTGCGAACATTTTGCGCCATTTTTCGGGTCATTTGCTCGCTGAGGGATTGCAACTTGTTTTGGCTGGCATTCGGGAGCTTTTGATTTTTTCGCGAAAAAAACTGCATATTATCTGCCGCTAGACCCTTGCGAACATTTTGCGCCATTTTTCCGGTCATTTGCTCGCTGAGGGATTGCAACTTGTTTTGGCTGGCATTCGGGAGCTTTTGATTTTTTCGCGGAAAAAACTGCATATTATCTGCCGCTAGACCCTTGCGAACATGTTGCGCCATTTTTCGGGTCATTTGCTCGCTGAGGGATTGGAACTTGTTTTGGCTGGCATTCGGGAGCTTTTGATTTTTTCGCGAAAAAAACTGCATATTATCTGCCGCTAGACCCTTGCGAACATTTTGCGCCATTTTTCCGGTCATTTGCTCACTGAGGGATTGCAACTTGTTTTTGGCTGGCATTCGGGAGCTTTTGATTTTTTCGCGAAAAAAACTGCATATTATCTGCCGCTAGACCCTTGCGAACATTTTGCGCCATTTTTCGGGTCATTTGCTCGCTGAGGGATTGCAACTTGTTTTGGCTGGCATTCGGGAGCTTTTGATTTTTTCGCGGAAAAAACTGCATATTATCTGCCGCTAGACCCTTGCGAACATTTTGCGCCATTTTTCGGGTCATTTGCTCGCTGAGGGATTGCAACTTGTTTTGGCTGGCATTCGGGAGCTTTTGATTTTTTCGCGGAAAAAACTGCATATTATCTGCCGCTAGACCCTTGCGAACATTTTGCGCCATTTTTCGGGTCATTTGCTCGCTGAGGGATTGCAACTTGTTTTGGCTGGCATTCGGGAGCTTTTGATTTTTTCGCGAAAAAAACTGCATATTATCTGCCGCTAGACCCTTGCGAACATTTTGCGCCATTTTTCCGGTCATTTGCTCGCTGAGGGATTGCAACTTGTTTTGGCTGGCATTCGGGAGCTTTTGATTTTTTCGCGGAAAAAACTGCATATTATCTGCCGCTAGACCCTTGCGAACATTTTGCGCCATTTTTCGGGTCATTTGCTCGCTGAGGGATTGCAACTTGTTTTGGCTGGCATTCGGGAGCTTTTGATTTTTTCGCGGAAAAAACTGCATATTATCTGCCGCTAGACCCTTGCGAACATTTTGCGCCATTTTTCGGGTCATTTGCTCGCTGAGGGATTGCAACTTGTTTTGGCTGGCATTCGGGAGCTTTTGATTTTTTCGCGGAAAAAACTGCATATTATCTGCCGCTAGACCCTTGCGAACATTTTGCGCCATTTTTCCGGTCATTTGCTCGCTGAGAGATTGCAACTTGTTCTTGGCTGGCATTCGGGAGCTTTTGATTTTTTCGCGAAAAAAACTACATATTATCTGCCGCTAGACCCTTGCGAACATTTAATGCCATTTTTCCGGTCATTTGTTCGCTGAGGGATTGCAACTTATTTTGGCTGGCATTCGGGAGCTTTTGATTTTTTCGCGGAAAAAACTGCATATTATCTGCCGCTAGACCCTTGCGAACATTTTGCGCCATTTTTCGGGCCATTTGCTCGCTGAGGGATTGCAACTTGTTTTGGCTGGATTCGGGAGCTTTTGATTTTTTCGCGAAAAAAACTGCATATTATCTGCCGCTAGACCCTTGCGAACATTTTGCGCCATTTTTCCGGTCATTTGCTCGCTGAGGGATTGCAACTTGTTTTGGCTGGCATTCGGGAGCTTTTGATTTTTTCGCAAAAAAAACTGCATATTATCTGCCGCTAGACCCTTGCGAACATTTTCCGCCATTTTTCGGGTCATTTGCTCGCTGAGGGATTGCAACTTGTTTTGGCTGGCATTCGGGAGCTTTTGATTTTTTCGCGAAAAAAACTGCATATTATCTGCCGCTAGACCCTTGCGAACATTTTGCGCCATTTTTCCGGTCATTTGCTCGCTGAGGGATTGCAACTTGGTTTTGGCTGGCATTCGGGAGCTTTTGATTTTTTCGCGAAAAAAACTGCATATTATCTGCTGCTAGACCCTTGCGAACATTTTGCGCCATTTTTCCGGTCATTTGCTCGCTGAGGGATTGCAACTTGTTTTGGCTGGCATTCGGGAGCTTTTGTTTTTTCGCGGAAAAAACTGCATATTATCTGCCGCTAGACCCTTGCGAACATTTTGCGCCATTTTTCGGGTCATTTGCTCGCTGAGGGATTGCAACTTGTTTTGGCTGGCATTCGGGAGCTTTTGATTTTTTCGCGGAAAAAACTGCATATTATCTGCCGCTAGACCCTTGCGAACATTTTGCGCCATTTTTCCGGTCATTTGCTCGCTGAGGGATTGCAACTTGTTTTGGCTGGATTCGGGAGCTTTTGATTTTTTCGCGAAAAAAACTGCATTATATCTGCCGCTAGACCCTTGCGAACATTTTGCGCCATTTTCCGGTCATTTGCTCGCTGAGGGATTGCAACTTGTTTTGGCTGGCATTCGGGAGCTTTTGATTTTTTCGCGGAAAAAACTGCATATTATCTGCCGCTAGACCCTTGCGAACATTTTGCGCCATTTTTCGGGTCATTTGCTCGCTGAGGGATTGCAACTTGTTTTGGCTGGCATTCGGGAGCTTTTGATTTTTTCGCGAAAAAAACTGCATATTATCTGCCGCTAGACCCTTGCGAACATTTTGCGGCATTTTTCCGGTCATTTGCTCGCTGAGGGATTGCAACTTGTTTTGGCTGGCATTCGGGAGCTTTTGATTTTTTCGCGGAAAAAACTGCATATTATCTGCCGCTAGACCCTTGCGAACATTTTGCGCCATTTTTCGGGTCATTTGCTCGCCGAGGGATTGCAACTTGTTTTGGCTGGCATTCGGGAGCTTTTGTGTTTTCGCGGAAAAAACTGCATATTATCTGCCGCTAGACCCTTGCGAACATTTTGCGCGATTTTTCGGGTCATTTGCTCGCTGAGGGATTGCAACTTGTTTTGGCTGGCATTCGGGAGCTTTTGATTTTTTCGCGGAAAAAACTGCATATTATCTGCCGCTAGACCCTTGCGAACATTTTGCGCCATTTTTCGGGTCATTTGCTCGCTGAGGGATTGCAACTTGTTTTGGCTGGCATTCGGGAGCTTTTGATTTTTTCGCGAAAAAAACTGCATATTATCTGCCGCTAGACCCTTGCGAACATTTTGCGGCATTTTTCCGGTCATTTGCTCGCTGAGGGATTGCAACTTGTTTTGGCTGGCATTCGGGAGCTTTTGATTTTTTCGCGGAAAAAACTGCATATTATCTGCCGCTAGACCCTTGCGAACATTTTGCGCCATTTTTCGGGTCATTTGCTCGCCGAGGGATTGCAACTTGTTTTGGCTGGCATTCGGGAGCTTTTGTGTTTTCGCGGAAAAAACTGCATGTTATCTGCCGCTAGACCCTTGCGAACATTTTGCGCGATTTTTCGGGTCATTTGCTCGCTGAGGGATTGCAACTTGTTTTGGCTGGCATTCGGGAGCTTTTGATTTTTTCGCAAAAAAAACTGCATATTATCTGCCGCTAGACCCTTGCGAACATTTTGCGCCATTTTTCCGGTCATTTGCTCGCTGAGGGATTGCAACTTGTTTTGGCTGGCATTCGGGAGCTTTTGATTTTTTCGCGAAAAAACTGCATATTATCTGCCGCTAGACCCTTGCGAACATTTTGCGCCATTTTTCGGGTCATTTTCTCGCTGAGGGATTGCAACTTGTTTTGGCTGGCATTCGGGAGCTTTTGATTTTTTCGCGAAAAAAACTGCATATTATCTGCCACTAGACCCTTGCGAACATTTTGCGCCATTTTTCGGGTCATTTGCTCGCTGAGGGATTGCAACTTGTTTTGGCTGGCATTCGGGAGCTTTTGATTTTTTCGCGAAAAAAACTGCATATTATCTGCCACTAGACCCTTGCGAACATTTTGCGCCATTTTTCGGGTCATTTGCTCGCTGAGGGATTGCAACTTGTTTTGGCTGGCATTCGGGAGCTTTTGATTTTTTCGCGAAAAAAACTGCATATTATCTTGTTAGACCCTTGCGAACATTTTGCGCCATTTTTCCGGTCATTTGCTCGCTGAGGGATTGCAACTTGTTTTGGCTGGCATTCGGGAGCTTTTGATTTTGTCGCGAAAAAAACTGCATATTATCTGCCGCTAGACCCTTGCGAACATTTTGCGCCATTTTTCCGGTCATTTGCTCGCTGAGGGATTGCAACTTGTTTTGGCTGGCATTCGGGAGCTTTTGATTTTTTCGCGAAAAAAACTGCATATTATCTGCCGCTAGACCCTTGCGAACATTTTGCGCCATTTTTCCGGTCATTTGCTCGCTGAGAGATTGCAACTTGTTCTTGGCTGGCATTCGGGAGCTTTTGATTTTTTCGCGAAAAAAACTACATATTATCTGCCGCTAGACCCTTGCGAACATTTTGCGCCATTTTTCCGTTCATTTGTTCGCTGAGGGATTGCAACTTATTTTGGCTGGCATTCGGGAGCTTTTGATTTTTTCGCGGAAAAAACTGCATATTATCTGCCGCTAGACCCTTGCGAACATTTTGCGCCATTTTTCCGGTCATTTGCTCGCTGAGAGATTGCAACTTGTTCTTGGCTGGCATTCGGGAGCTTTTGATTTTTTCGCGAAAAAAACTACATATTATCTGCCGCTAGACCCTTGCGAACATTTAACGCCATTTTTCCGGTCATTTGTTCGCTGAGGGATTGCAACTTATTTTGGCTGGCATTCGGGAGCTTTTGATTTTTTCGCGGAAAAAACTGCATATTATCTACCGCTAGACCCTTGCGAACATTTTGCGCCATTTTTCGGGCCATTTGCTCGCTGAGGGATTGCAACTTGTTTTGGCTGGATTCGGGAGCTTTTGATTTTTTCGCGAAAAAAACTGCATATTATCTGCCGCTAGACCCTTGCGAACATTTTGCGCCATTTTTCCGGTCATTTGCTCGCTGAGGGATTGCAACTTGTTTTGGCTGGCATTCGGGAGCTTTTGATTTTTTCGCAAAAAAAACTGCATATTATCTGCCGCTAGACCCTTGCGAACATTTTCCGCCATTTTTCGGGTCATTTGCTCGCTGAGGGATTGCAACTTGTTTTTGGCTGGCATTCGGGAGCTTTTGATTTTTTCGCAAAAAAAACTGCATATTATCTGCCGCTAGACCCTTGCGAACATTTTGCGCCATTTTTCCGGTCATTTGCTCGCTGAGGGATTGCAACTTGGTTTTGGCTGGCATTCGGGAGCTTTTGATTTTTTCGCAAAAAAAACTGCATATTATCTGCTGCTAGACCCTTGCGAACATTTTGCGCCATTTTTCCGGTCATTTGCTCGCTGAGGGATTGCAACTTGTTTTGGCTGGCATTCGGGAGCTTTTGTTTTTTCGCGGAAAAAACTGCATATTATCTGCCGCTAGACCCTTGCGAACATTTTGCGCCATTTTTCGGGTCATTTGCTCGCTGAGGGATTGCAACTTGTTTTGGCTGGCATTCGGGAGCTTTTGATTTTTTCGCTGAAAAAACTGCATATTATCTGCCGCTAGACCCTTGCGAACATTTTGCGCCATTTTTCCGGTCATTTGCTCGCTGAGGGATTGCAACTTGTTTTGGCTGGATTCGGGAGCTTTTGATTTTTTCGCGAAAAAAACTGCATATTATCTGCCGCTAGACCCTTGCGAACATTTAACGCCATTTTTCCGGTCATTTTTTCGCTGAGGGATTGAAACTTGTTTTGGCTGGCATTCGGGAGCTTTTGATTTTTTCGCGGAAAAAACTGCATATTATCTGCCGCTAGACCCTTGCGAACATTTTCCGCCATTTTTCGGGTCATTTGCTCGCTGAGGGATTGCAACTTGTTTTTGGCTGGCATTCGGGAGCTTTTGATTTTTTCGCGGAAAAAACTGCATATTATCTGCCGCTAGACCCTTGCGAACATTTTGCGCCATTTTTCGGGCCATTTGCTCGCTGAGGGATTGCAACTTGTTTTGGCTGGATTCGGGAGCTTTTGATTTTTTCGCGAAAAAAACTGCATATTATCTGCCGCTAGACCCTTGCGAACATTTTGCGCCATTTTTCCGGTCATTTGCTCGCTGAGGGATTGCAACTTGTTTTGGCTGGCATTCGGGAGCTTTTGATTTTTTCGCAAAAAAAACTGCATATTATCTGCCGCTAGACCCTTGCGAACATTTTGCGCCATTTTTCGGGTCATTTGCTCGCTGAGGGATTGCAACTTGTTTTTGGCTGGCATTCGGGAGCTTTTGATTTTTTCGCGAAAAAAACTGCATATTATCTGCCGCTAGACCCTTGCGAACATTTTGCGCCATTTTTCCGGTCATTTGCTCGCTGAGGGATTGCAACTTGGTTTTGGCTGGCATTCGGGAGCTTTTGATTTTTTCGCAAAAAAAACTGCATATTATCTGCTGCTAGACCCTTGCGAACATTTTGCGCCATTTTTCCGGTCATTTGCTCGCTGAGGGATTGCAACTTGTTTTGGCTGGCATTCGGGAGCTTTTGTTTTTTCGCGGAAAAAACTGCATATTATCTGCCGCTAGACCCTTGCGAACATTTTGCGCCATTTTTCGGGTCATTTGCTCGCTGAGGGATCGCAACTTGTTTTGGCTGGCATTCGGGAGCTTTTGATTTTTTCGCGAAAAAAACTGCATATTATCTGCCGCTAGACCCTTGCGAACATTTTGCGGCATTTTTCCGGTCATTTGCTCGCTGAGGGATTGCAACTTGTTTTGGCTGGCATTCGGGAGCTTTTGATTTTTTCGCGGAAAAAACTGCATATTATCTGCCGCTAGACCCTTGCGAACATTTTGCGCCATTTTTCGGGTCATTTGCTCGCCGAGGGATTGCAACTTGTTTTGGCTGGCATTCGGGAGCTTTTGTGTTTTCGCGGAAAAAACTGCATATTATCTGCCGCTAGACCCTTGCGAACATTTTGCGCGATTTTTCGGGTCATTTGCTCGCTGAGGGATTGCAACTTGTTTTTGCTGGCATTCGGGAGCTTTTGATTTTTTCGCGAAAAAAACTGCATATTATCTGCCGCTAGACCCTTGCGAACATTTTGCGCCATTTTTCCGGTCATTTGCTCGCTGAGGGATTGCAACTTGTTTTGGCTGGCATTCGGGAGCTTTTGATTTTTTCGCGAAAAAACTGCATATTATCTGCCGCTAGACCCTTGCGAACATTTTGCGCCATTTTTCGGGTCATTTGCTCGCTGAGGGATTGCAACTTGTTTTGGCTGGCATTCGGGAGCTTTTGATTTTTTCGCGAAAAAAACTGCATATTATCTGCCGCTAGACCCTTGCGAACATTTTGCGCCATTTTTCGGGTCATTTGCTCGCTGAGGGATTGCAACTTGTTTTGGCTGGCATTCGGGAGCTTTTGATTTTTTCGCGAAAAAAGCTGCATATTATCTGCCGCTAGACCCTTGCGAACATTTTGCGGCATTTTTCCGGTCATTTGCTCGCTGAGGGATTGAAACTTATTTGGCTGGCATTCGGGAGCTTTTGATTTTTTCGCGGAAAAAACTGCATATTATCTGCCGCTAGACCCTTGCGAACATTTTGCGCCATTTTTCGGGTCATTTGCTCGCTGAGGGATTGCAACTTGTTTTGGCTGGCATTCGGGAGCTTTTGTTTTTTCGCGGAAAAAACTGCATATTATCTGCCGCTAGACCCTTGCGAACATTTTGCGCGATTTTTCGGGTCATTTGCTCGCTGAGGGATTGCAACTTGTTTTGGCTGGCATTCGGGAGCTTTTGATTTTTTCGCAAAAAAAACTGCATATTATCTGCCGCTAGAGACTTGCGAACATTTTGCGCCATTTTTCGGGTCATTTGCTCGCTGAGGGATTGCAACTTGTTTTGGCTGGCATTCGGGAGCTTTTGTTTTTTCGCGGAAAAAACTGCATATTATCTGCCGCTAGACCCTTGCGAACATTTTGCGCCATTTTTCGGGTCATTTGCTCGCTGAGGGATTGCAACTTGTTTTGGCTGGCATTCGGGAGCTTTTGTTTTTTCGCGGAAAAAACTGCATATTATCTGCCGCTAGACCCTTGCGAACATTTTGCGCGATTTTTCGGGTCATTTGCTCGCTGAGGGATTGCAACTTGTTTTGGCTGGCATTCGGGAGCTTTTGTTTTTTCGCGGAAAAAACTGCATATTATCTGCCGCTAGACCCTTGCGAACATTTTGCGCCATTTTTCGGGTCATTTGCTCGCTGAGGGATCGCAACTTGTTTTGGCTGGCATTCGGGAGCTTTTGATTTTTTCGCGAAAAAAACTGCATATTATCTGCCGCTAGACCCTTGCGAACATTTTGCGGCATTTTTCCGGTCATTTGCTCGCTGAGGGATTGCAACTTGTTTTGGCTGGCATTCGGGAGCTTTTGATTTTTTCGCGGAAAAAACTGCATATTATCTGCCGCTAGACCCTTGCGAACATTTTGCGCCATTTTTCGGGTCATTTGCTCGCCGAGGGATTGCAACTTGTTTTGGCTGGCATTCGGGAGCTTTTGTGTTTTCGCGGAAAAAACTGCATATTATCTGCCGCTAGACCCTTGCGAACATTTTGCGCGATTTTTCGGGTCATTTGCTCGCTGAGGGATTGCAACTTGTTTTTGCTGGCATTCGGGAGCTTTTGATTTTTTCGCGAAAAAAACTGCATATTATCTGCCGCTAGACCCTTGCGAACATTTTGCGCCATTTTTCCGGTCATTTGCTCGCTGAGGGATTGCAACTTGTTTTGGCTGGCATTCGGGAGCTTTTGATTTTTTCGCGAAAAAACTGCATATTATCTGCCGCTAGACCCTTGCGAACATTTTGCGCCATTTTTCGGGTCATTTGCTCGCTGAGGGATTGCAACTTGTTTTGGCTGGCATTCGGGAGCTTTTGATTTTTTCGCGAAAAAAACTGCATATTATCTGCCGCTAGACCCTTGCGAACATTTTGCGCCATTTTTCGGGTCATTTGCTCGCTGAGGGATTGCAACTTGTTTTGGCTGGCATTCGGGAGCTTTTGATTTTTTCGCGAAAAAAGCTGCATATTGTCAGACGCCGAAATATTATTAAACACGAATTACATATCAGAAGCGTTTATTCAAGCTTGGTTTACTCGATAGTCGTTTATTCGCTCCTTTCTCACTCGCGTCGCCTCGTTGACTGCCTCTTCGTCCGTCGTCTTCTCCTCGGCGTTGCCAGCTGTGACAGTTCGGCCAATTCTGACAAACTCGGACTCCTGACCGAGGTAATCTTCGGTATCGGATGCGTCCAAGGGGTCATCGTCTAAAATGGGATCGGCATAACACCATGGGCGAATGTGCTCAACGTGATGAACTGAACTGTATGGTCGCCGACTTCGTTGCATCTGCTCAATGTCTTCGACGACGTAGCGGTCGTATCTTAAAGATTTCGTAATGCGGTAGGGACCTTTAAAGCGTGGCTCTAACTTTCTGGAGAAACCGGAAGCGGGCGGCACGTGTGCCACAAGAACGAGATCACCTTCGGCGTAGTGACGAGGATGTTGACGTGCCTGATCAAAACGTTGCTTCCACTTTACTTGTTGCTTGGCTATGGATTCTGCAGCTTTTGATCGGCGAATAGCGATCGGTTCGGGTGACATACGCGGCGCTTCATCGTTCAACGCCTGAATAATTCGATTGTGAACGACATCGTTGAGGCTGAAGTCGAAGACTAGTTCGTTTGGGCTGTATTGGGTTGTATCGTGCCTTCCACTGTTGAGGGTCCACTGTATATTTTGAATGTGCAAGTCCCAGTCGTTTTCGTGTGACACGCTTGCACGGAGACAATTCCCTAGAGTTTTATTGACACGTTCAATAGCTCCATTAGCTCGTGGAGTGCGAACCGCTGTCTGAGTATGTTTGATGCCGTTAGACTCACAATAGTCGCGAAATGCATTAGATGTGAACGCCGTTCCTCGGTCTGTAACGATAATTTTCGGAAGACCAAAGTAACCAGTCAGCTCTCGGAGTGCATTCAGTACTGGCATCGTCTTGGTTGAGCGGACAGCTTTCAAAACCGTGAATTTTGTAAACGGATCCGTGATACCCAATATGTATTCATTACCACGTTTACTCTTTGGATAAGGCCCTACATGATCAAGATGTAGTTTCCGGAATGGAATGGGTTCGACCGTGTTAATGTGTAGTTCACCTTCGAGCTTTCCAGATGAAGCTTTGTTAAAAGCGCACTCCATACATGCAGAAATATATGCTCGGACATATTTGCGCATCCTCGGAAACCAAAAATCTCTTTTCAGTCGCTCTAACGTTTTCTCTATAGCGAAATGTCCCATTTCGTCGTGATACGTCTTCGTGACTCTCCAGCGAACTGCTTTAGGAACGACAAATTTAAGTCGATCGTCAACTCGTCGATACAATTTATTGTTCTGGAGTGCGTACTCCTTTCGGATCTGTGGTGCTTGCTCTGAGTGACGCCGCCCTTGAAGAACATCAGCGATGGTGGCAAGCTCAGAATCTTGAAGTTGTATGGTCGTTAGAAAATCATATTCATCCAGATCGACTCTGAAAATTCGATCAACGACCGTTTCAATTGTTTTCGGTCGTTCAACTGGGGCGCGGCTCAACGCATCGACGTGACGCATTCGATCGGAGCTTCGGTGAACGAATTCGCAGTCAAACTCCTGCAAGCGCAGCCACCAACGGGCGATTCGAGGTTTCAGTGGCGTTGTGGTTTTCGTGGCAGTGATAGCGGCACAATCAGTCACTGCCCGAAATCGTTTCCCGAGTAGGAAAAGTCGGAATCTTTCTAGCGTTTCTACTAAAGCAAGCACTTCCAGCTCGTGGCTATGGTAGATTCGTTCAGCGTCTGAGCACTGTCGGCTGAAATATGAGACAGGTTTCCACCCGTCTCCAGTGCTCTGCAGTAATACTCCGGCTAGTCCAATCGAGCTTGCATCGGTATGAACTTCGTGATCTTTTGCGATGTCGTAGATCTGAAGCAAAGGAGGACTCAACAGCTGCTGTCGTAGTAAGTCAAAAGCTTGTTGCTCCGTGAATGACCATTTAAACGGGGGCGCGTCTTTCGTGCGGAGCAATCGAGTTAGTGGTAGTGCGATGGTTGAATAGCTCGGAACGAATTTCCTAAAGAAACCCGTCAGCCCGAGGAACCGTCTAACGTCAGCCTGATTGTTAGGTACTGGAAAATTTTGGATTGCCGTCGTTTTTGTATTCCCTGGTGAGATGCCGTTTTTTGTGACACGGTGTCCAAGAAAATTCACGTCCGGAGACATAAACGTGCATTTCGATGTTTTTAATGTCATTCCCGAGTCGAGCACAAGAGATAAAAATTCCCGAAGGGCGCTAAGTCCGTCTGCAATTGTGTCGCTGGGAATAATTACTTCATCGACGTAGGAAACTACTGAACTCTTCATTTTGACCATAATTCTCCGCATCGCTCTCTGGAAGACAAATGGTGCGTTCACCAGCCCAAACGGTACAACATTGTACTCGTACTGCCCGTTGTGTGTGGCGAAAGCAGTAAATTTTTTGCAGCTTTCCTGAATTGGCACTTGATGGTACCCGGATAGAAAATCCAGAGTCGTGAAATACGACTTTCCTGCAAGTTGGGCGAGTTGTTCGTCGACACTCGGAACGGGGTACGGCTCCTTGATCGTGATTGCGTTTAGCATACGATAGTCAACGCACAGTCGATCGGTTCCATCTGACTTCGGAACTAAGATGACAGGCGAAGAATACTCAGATTTACTTGGACGTATGATATCGTTGACTAAAAAGTCATTGATGATATTTTCGACAGTTTGCCGTTTTGGAAATGGCAATTTATACGGAGATCGATTGACAGGAGCATTCGTTGTCAGCTTGATACTCATCTCCGTCGTAGTGCAACGGCCGATTGTTGACATACTCTCTGCGAAACATTTATTAAACTCGGTCAAAAGTGAATTCAGTTGTGCTCGATTTTCCTTCGTCATCGGGCCTGTCTTCACGTCCCATTGTCGTTCACTGACTGTGACGTTCCCCTCTTGAATGATAACACATCGTGCTTTCCCGATCAAGAAATCGTTCCCTAAAAGTATTGGTTCGTCAAGCAGATCATCATCGACAACATGTAAACACATATCTGTTTTGCTTCCGTCCGTTTCGATGGTCACTTGCAGTGTATGAGTGCACACGTATTCACCACCACCAAAACCTACGAGACATTTGGGCGACACAGATAGTAAAAGCTCTCCAATGTTTCGTGCGTCAGTGCGTCGAATGAGGGAGCAGCTGCTTCCCGAATCAATTATGCTTGTCAGATCACGTCCATTGACGCTGATCTGTTTGGTAAGAAGATTAGGTCGTTGCTGCGTGATTCTGTTTATCGGTTGCCTCTGCAGATTAGGGTCAGAGAGTTTCGCCGGACAGTTTGCTTGTGTGTGTCCTGTTCGCGTGCAAGTTGGGCAGCGAAATTTCCGCTGTGGCTTAGGGCAGTTGATGGATAGATGCCCCTTTTCAGCACAGTTGAAACAACTGCGAAACTCGGGCCCTGGCCGGTTGCGAAACCTCAAATTATTTGTTCCCGATTGTTTTTCCCCTATCGACCGGGTCGATGATGTTAATTCGTCGCGTGTATTCGTCATCGTAAATCGTCGTATTGCGTTAAGAAGTTCGCTTGTCGTTGCAAATTCAACACCAGCAAGAGACGCTTGCAACAGAGGCATTTTAAGTCCGTTGCGTATGTAGTGGATGATGATGAGGTCGTCCAAACCTCCACGGCGTCCCATCGCGCAAGTCCTGTAAAAATATTCCTCCGGTGTTTCGTTTGACAGGCGACGTTCCTCAATCAATTTTCGATGAATGTCGACGTTAAGTTGACGGAGTGGGAAGTCTGCTCGTAGCATATGAGAAAATTGCCCCCAAGTGGCGAATGTATCTTGGAGCCCATCATTCCATTGTTTAGCGTGACCTCTGAGTTTCGCTTGAGCGGCGAAAAGTATCAGCTCTTCTTCCCAATCATAAATACGGGCCAGTTTTTCTATACGTGATAGAAATTGTTCCGCAGATGGCGATGTTTCATCCAGCGGATCGAAATATGGTAGTACGTTGATAACGTCACGTACTTGAAACACTCCTCTTTCCCCTCGACGTGTTTGAGACAGCGGATTGAGTTCTTGTTCTCCCGTCAAGGGGTGCGCAATTGCATTCGTTAACTGAGCCGCTTGATATGAATGAGCGTGTCCGGGGGTGGAATGGAACTGGACGTATGTCTGATCGGCTATAATGTTGTTGTTGATCGAATTTTTTGATATTCCGACGTGGGCAGGAATCGTGGTGTGACATTGAGTTGTCGAAGTTCTCGGTCCAAATCGTGGCCCACCATCCGGTGCTGACATAGATATCGGAACTTCACTTACTTGGTTCGTTGTCGCTATCGGGTGTCCGATGTGATGTGTGGAAATGAAGTTTTCACCGGCAATCGAAACAAGTGGAACTGGAACTGGCGATATTGAAACGGGAGGCATTGAAACGGCTTTAATGGCGGCCATGAGAGCCTCCACCTGAGCCTTTAACTCGGTCACTTCCTGTCGCAAATCGTTGTCGTTTCTCGCGGCGTTCTCGTCCTCAGAGACTTCAACTACGTCAGTCCCAAGGTGTATCGCAAGACGTTCGACCAGATCGGGTTTGCGACCTCCAATCGCAAGATCACGTTCCTTTAACAGTTCACGAAGGGTTTTGCACCCCAAGTCGGCAATATTTACTACAGGCATTTTCAACGCTTAGATCCCAAGGATCCCACTTCTGAATTGTCAGACGCCGAAATATTATTAAACACGAATTACATATCAGAAGCGTTTATTCAAGCTTGGTTTACTCGATAGTCGTTTATTCGCTCCTTTCTCACTCGCGTCGCCTCGTTGACTGCCTCTTCGTCCGTCGTCTTCTCCTCGGCGTTGCCAGCTGTGACAATATTATCTGCCGCTAGACCCTTGCGAACATTTTGCGGCATTTTTCCGGTCATTTGCTCGCTGAGGGATTGAAACTTATTTGGCTGGCATTCGGGAGCTTTTGATTTTTTCGCGGAAAAAACTGCATATTATCTGCCGCTAGACCCTTGCGAACATTTTGCGCCATTTTTCGGGTCATTTGCTCGCTGAGGGATTGCAACTTGTTTTGGCTGGCATTCGGGAGCTTTTGTTTTTTCGCGGAAAAAACTGCATATTATCTGCCGCTAGACCCTTGCGAACATTTTGCGCGATTTTTCGGGTCATTTGCTCGCTGAGGGATTGCAACTTGTTTTGGCTGGCATTCGGGAGCTTTTGATTTTTTCGCAAAAAAAACTGCATATTATCTGCCGCTAGAGACTTGCGAACATTTTGCGCCATTTTTCGGGTCATTTGCTCGCTGAGGGATTGCAACTTGTTTTGGCTGGCATTCGGGAGCTTTTGATTTTTTCGCGAAAAAAACTGCATATTATCTGCCGCTAGACCCTTGCGAACATTTTGCGCCATTTTTCGGGTCATTTTCTCGCTGAGGGATTGCAATTTGTTTTGGCTGGCATTCGGGAGCTTTTGATTTTTTCGCGAAAAAAACTGCATATTATCTGCCGCTAGACCCTTGCGAACATTTTGCGCCATTTTTCCGGTCATTTGCTCGCTGAGGGATTGCAACTTGTTTTGGCTGGCATTCGGGAGCTTTTGATTTTTTCGCGAAAAAAACTGCATATTATCTGCCGCTAGACCCTTGCGAACATTTTGCGCCATTTTCCCGGTCATTTGCTCGCTGAGGGATTGCAACTTGTTTTGGCTGGCATTCGGGAGCTTTTGATTTTGTCGCGAAAAAAACTGCATATTATCTGCCGCTGGACCCTTGCGAACATTTTGCGCCATTTTTCGGGTCATTTGCTCGCTGAGGGATTGCAACTTGTTTTGGCTGGCATTCGGGAGCTTTTGATTTTTTCGCGGAAAAAACTGCATATTATCTGCCGCTAGACCCTTGCGAACATTTTGCGCCATTTTTCGGGTCATTTGCTCGCTGAGGGATTGCAACTTGTTTTGGCTGGCATTCGGGAGCTTTTGATTTTTTCGCGAAAAAAACTGCATATTATCTGCCGCTAGACCCTTGCGAACATTTTGCGGCATTTTTCCGGTCATTTGCTCGCTGAGGGATTGCAACTTGTTTTGGCTGGCATTCGGGAGCTTTTGATTTTTTCGCGGAAAAAACTGCATATTATCTGCCGCTAGACCCTTGCGAACATTTTGCGCCATTTTTCGGGTCATTTGCTCGCCGAGGGATTGCAACTTGTTTTGGCTGGCATTCGGGAGCTTTTGTGTTTTCGCGGAAAAAACTGCATATTATCTGCCGCTAGACCCTTGCGAACATTTTGCGCGATTTTTCGGGTCATTTGCTCGCTGAGGGATTGCAACTTGTTTTGGCTGGCATTCGGGAGCTTTTGATTTTTTCGCGGAAAAAACTGCATATTATCTGCCGCTAGACCCTTGCGAACATTTTGCGCCATTTTTCGGGTGATTTGCTCGCTGAGGGATTGCAACTTGTTTTGGCTGGCATTCGGGAGCTTTTGATTTTTTCGCGAAAAAAACTGCATATTATCTGCCGCTAGACCCTTGCGAACATTTTGCGGCATTTTTCCGGTCATTTGCTCGCTGAGGGATTGCAACTTGTTTTGGCTGGCATTCGGGAGCTTTTGATTTTTTCGCGGAAAAAACTGCATATTATCTGCCGCTAGACCCTTGCGAACATTTTGCGCCATTTTTCGGGTCATTTGCTCGCCGAGGGATTGCAACTTGTTTTGGCTGGCATTCGGGAGCTTTTGTGTTTTCGCGGAAAAAACTGCATATTATCTGCCGCTAGACCCTTGCGAACATTTTGCGCCATTTTTCCGGTCATTTGCTCGCTGAGGGATTGCAACTTGTTTTGGCTGGCATTCGGGAGCTTTTGATTTTTTCGCAAAAAAAACTGCATATTATCTGCCGCTAGACCCTTGCGAACATTTTGCGCCATTTTTCGGGTCATTTGCTCGCTGAGGGATTGCAACTTGTTTTGGCTGGCATTCGGGAGCTTTTGATTTTTTCGCGGAAAAAACTGCATATTATCTGCCGCTAGACCCTTGCGATCATTTTGCGCCATTTTTCGGGTCATTTGCTCGCTGAGGGATTGCAACTTGTTTTGGCTGGCATTCGGGAGCTTTTGATTTTTTCGCGAAAAAAACTGCATATTATCTGCCGCTAGACCCTTGTGAACATTTTGCGCCATTTTTCCGGTCATTTGCTCGCTGAGGGATTGCAACTTGTTTTGGCTGGCATTCGGGAGCTTTTGATTTTGTCGCGAAAAAAACTGCATATTATCTGCCGCTAGACCCTTGCGATCATTTTGCGCCATTTTTCGGGTCATTTGCTCGCTGAGGGATTGCAACTTGTTTTTGCTGGCATTCGGGAGCTTTTGATTTTTTCGCGAAAAAAACTGCATATTATCTGCCGCTAGACCCTTGCGAACATTTTGCGCCATTTTTCCGGTCATTTGCTCGCTGAGGGATTGCAACTTGTTTTGGCTGGCATTCGGGAGCTTTTGATTTTTTCGCGGAAAAAACTGCATATTATCTGCCGCTAGACCCTTGCGAACATTTTGCGCCATTTTTCGGGTCATTTGCTCGCCGAGGGATTGCAACTTGTTTTTGCTGGCATTCGGGAGCTTTTGATTTTTTCGCGAAAAAAACTGCATATTATCTGCCGCTAGACCCTTGCGAACATTTTGCGCCATTTTTCCGGTCATTTGCTCGCTGAGGGATTGCAACTTGTTTTGGCTGGCATTCGGGAGCTTTTGATTTTTTCGCGAAAAAACTGCATATTATCTGCCGCTAGACCCTTGCGAACATTTTGCGCCATTTTTCGGGTCATTTGCTCGCTGAGGGATTGCAACTTGTTTTGGCTGGCATTCGGGAGCTTTTGATTTTTTCGCGAAAAAAACTGCATATTATCTGCCGCTAGACCCTTGCGAACATTTTGCGCCATTTTTCGGGTCATTTGCTCGCTGAGGGATTGCAACTTGTTTTGGCTGGCATTCGGGAGCTTTTGATTTTTTCGCGAAAAAAACTGCATATTATCTGCCGCTAGACCCTTGCGAACATTTTGCGGCATTTTTCCGGTCATTTGCTCGCTGAGGGATTGAAACTTATTTGGCTGGCATTCGGGAGCTTTTGATTTTTTCGCGGAAAAAACTGCATATTATCTGCCGCTAGACCCTTGCGAACATTTTGCGCCATTTTTCGGGTCATTTGCTCGCTGAGGGATTGCAACTTGTTTTGGCTGGCATTCGGGAGCTTTTGTTTTTTCGCGGAAAAAACTGCATATTATCTGCCGCTAGACCCTTGCGAACATTTTGCGCGATTTTTCGGGTCATTTGCTCGCTGAGGGATTGCAACTTGTTTTGGCTGGCATTCGGGAGCTTTTGATTTTTTCGCAAAAAAAACTGCATATTATCTGCCGCTAGAGACTTGCGAACATTTTGCGCCATTTTTCGGGTCATTTGCTCGCTGAGGGATTGCAACTTGTTTTGGCTGGCATTCGGGAGCTTTTGATTTTTTCGCGAAAAAAACTGCATATTATCTGCCGCTAGACCCTTGCGAACATTTTGCGCCATTTTTCGGGTCATTTTCTCGCTGAGGGATTGCAATTTGTTTTGGCTGGCATTCGGGAGCTTTTGATTTTTTCGCGAAAAAAACTGCATATTATCTGCCGCTAGACCCTTGCGAACATTTTGCGCCATTTTTCGGGTCATTTGCTCGCTGAGGGATTGCAACTTGTTTTGGCTGGCATTCGGGAGCTTTTGATTTTTTCGCGAAAAAAACTGCATATTATCTGCCGCTAGACCCTTGCGAACATTTTGCGCCATTTTCCCG